>CM056052.1:83386223-83986223 GCA_029574335.1 Rana kukunoris | reverse complement strand
CATTACTGTGTGGAGTTACAGACAGAAGAACATGAAGTGAGGATTTCTCAGAAGAAATAATGACATTTACAAGCAAAATGGAAGGATGAGGTAAGTGAAGGAGGACTGCACAAAGGTAAAGGAAGCTATTTAGGGGATTTTTTTTTTTTTACCTTTACAACCCCTTTAATTATAAAGGAAATTGAATAAGAAAATTGTATAATGTATGGCCAGCCTAAGAGGATTAGCATTGTAAACCTAGCCTAATGCCGTGTACACACTATCAAAATTTCCGATGAAAAAAGTATTTTTTTTCCGTCAGTGTTTAGAAATAGAACATGTTTTATTTTTTTCCGATGGAAAAAAAAAGTTAGGAAATTCCTATCGTCTGTGTGCAACTCCGACGGAGAAAAAACCCACCCATGCTCAGAATCAAGTCGACGCATGCTCAGAAGCATCAAACTTCATTTTTCTCGGCTCGTCGTAGTGTTTTACGTCACTGCATTTTGGACGGTCGGAATCTGGTCTGACAGTGTGTATGCAAGACAGCTTGAATGAAATTCCAACAAAAAAATCCATCGGATTTTAGGCCGGCGGAAATTCCGATCGTGTACGGGACATTACTATCTATGTCCCATTGAGGTGATTTTCCTGCATTTTTGCTCATGTAGACAGAACAAGGAGGGAGAGCAAACTCTCCAATGTGAGAGACAGCTGTCATCGAAACAAGTCCCCCCATTGAAAGATTTCCCCTATATTCCTGTTTTGGTGACAACTCAAATTTTCTCTTACCAGTCATTAGGACAAATAGATAAAGTAAATATCCCCAACAAGGACGCAGACAAAAATATAAGCCTGACAGTGGTTCTAACCCCTCACCACACTATCCAAAGCACAAACAAAAAATTGGATTTACAGTAAAGAAAATATACCCAACAGGGACGCAGACAAAAATAGAAGTCTGACAGTGGTGCTAACCCCTCACCACACTATCCAAAGCACAAACAAAAAATTGGATTTACAGTAAAGAAAATATACCCAACAGGGACGCAGACAAAAATATAAGCCTGACAGTGGTGCTAACCCCTCACCACACTATCCAAAGCACAAACAAAAAATTGGATTTACAGTAAAGAAAATATACCCAACAGGGACGCAGACAAAAATAGAAGTCTGACAGTGGTGCTAACCCCTCACCACACTATCCAAAGCACAAACAAAAAATTAGATTTACAGTAAAGAAAATATACCCAACAAGGACGCAGACAAAAATAGAAGTCTGACAGTGGTGCTAACCCCTCACCACACTATCCAAAGCACAAACAAAAAATTGGATTTACAGTAAAGAAAATATACCCAACAAGGACGCAGACAAAAATATAAGTCGGACAGTGGTGCTAACCCCTCACCACACTATCCAAAGCACAAACAAAAAATTGAATTTACAGTATATACGCTTTAATCGGCAGTGCAAAGACGAATGATATGCAAAGTATGACAACCTACATCATCCAATCACTTAGGTTTATTGAGGTGATGTGAGTGTGAGATGAATGCTTATTGGTTGCTGTCAGATTGCCCATATTTTCACTACTTACAGGTGTCTTTAAGAATTACAGAAACGTCTAGGAAGTTCCTCAGGAAAACTAAAAATAGGATAAACGTTGTTACTGTAAATATTTCACTGAACTACAGCTGGTAGTCAGTCCCTGAAATGTGAGATCACTATTATTATTATTTTTATAGCGCGTTCAAAAACCATCAGGTATATTAATAAAATTCAAGGCCACACTGAAACAATAATGTGCAAAGGGGAGCTGTAATTAATTCTTTCCTCGGATGTTTCCCAGCGGCCTGGTAAATTTAGCTGCACAATGTAAAATATTTAGGTTTGACAGGTAGTACTAAGAGTTATATGTTCCACAAACAATAAGTGGATTTATTTATAGTTTAATAGCCCTGTCTCTGCAGTCACCAGGAGCTGTACATGTATATCATGCATAGATAGTTTTGGGATGGTTCCATGTGAAATAACTCTGCCTGGGGTTACGGAGAAGGTCAGGCTTGCTGGAGATGCAGCAAAGGATTTCTTTTATTTATTTTTACAGTAGACTCCATCTTTATTAAAGCCCAATTCCAGTAAAAACGTTGCTTTTTCGTTTTTGACTGGGCATGAAAGAGTTACGTTTCCTGTCAAGTTGTAATTGCTGTTGGTGTCCTCACTGGGGAGATTTCCAGTCACTTCCTGCTACGGTGACACTAGGATAAGAAATAAGAGGTTGTAGGTGTCAATGGACAGGAGGACACGGAGACCAATAAAGGCTGACAGATGTTCTAACCCGTTGGTGTCTATGAAGATTCTCATTTATCTAGGTCATGGTATAACTAATATAAAACATAAAACATTTAAAAGTGCACATAAAGTTCCTTTAACCACTTAAGACCCGGACCAAAATGCTGCTAAAGGACCTTGCCCCTTTTTGCGATTCGGCACTGCGTCGCTTTAACTGACAATTGCGCGGTCGTGCGACGTGGCTCCCAAACAAAATTAGCGTCCTTTTTTTCCCCACAAATAGAGATTTCTTTTGGTGGTATTTGATCACCTCTGCGGTTTTTATTTTTTGCGCTATAAACAAAAATAGAGCGCCAATTTTGAAAAAAATGCAATATTTTTTACTTTTTGCTATAATAAATATCCCCCAAAATATATATCATTTTTTTTCCTCAGTTTAGGCCGATACGTATTCTTCTACCTATTTTTGGTAAAAAAAAATCGCAATAAGCGTTTATCGGTTGGTTTTCGCAAAATGTATAGTGTTTACAAAATAAGGGATAGTTTTATTGCATTTTTATTAATTTTTTTTTTTTACTACTTATAGCGGCGATCAGCGATTTTTTTCATGACTGCGACATTATGGCGGACACTTCGGACAGTTTTGACACATTTTTGGGACAATTGTCATTTTCACAGCAAAAAATGCATTTAAATTGCATTGTTTACTGTGAAAATGACAGTTGCAGTTTGGGAGTTAACCACAAGGGGGCGCTGTAGGATTTGTGTGTTCCCTGTGTGTGTTTACAACTGTAGGGGGTGTGGCTGTAGGTGTGACGTCATCGATCACGTCCCCCTATAACAAGGATGACGTGATCGATGCTGCGGCCACAGTAAGGCACGGGGAAGCCGTGTTTACACACGGCTCTCCCCGTTCTTCAGCCCTGGGGACCGATCGCCGCACTCCAGCGGCGATCGGGTCCGCGAGTCCCGCGGTCCTGGGTCACGGGAGCGCGCCGCGGGCGCGCGTCCGTGACCCACGGCTGGGTACTAGAACCAACGTTGATGTGCCCAGCCGTGACATTCTGCTGACGTAAATGTACAGTAGGCAGTCCTTAAGTGGTTAAGAAAGATCAAAACTTGATAGGGTGAGCAGGAACAAAGATCCTGATCCTCCAACATCAACACACATCCTCTAACCAAATGTAGTTGACCACCTTATTACAGAGGGTCAAACACACACACACACACATATGTGATCCCCAGGTTACTCCAAAAATTGTCCCCTTCCTCCACCACCATGTCATGATATGGTTCCTTCCAGACTCTAGTGGCATGCCAGAAATGTCTCTCCACCAAGCAACCGAGGTCTGCAATGTATATCTCTCAATAAATCAAATAAAGCCTCCTAAAAGAGTAATATGTTTTCGAGCAAGATTTCATTGAAGTATAAAAAGCTAGTATGAAGAAGTATGGCGACGTCTTTCTTATGATGAAACGCGTAGGGTGGAGCCTGGCGTATGATGTTAGGTGATCATATTTATTCACTATATATTTATTTCTATTAGATTTGTCGCTGATTTTATCTATTATTAGATCTACTTTATATTGCTCTGTATTTGTTATAGATTTCTTGCTATGCGCGAGATCATCTTCATATCTATTATTATTTATACATTGGTGCACTGTAATCACTATTAGGTTTTGCTGCAGCACTTTTTTTGAGAATTGATTTATTACTCACATAGCGCGAAGGCTTCTTTTACATTATATTTTGGCGTATGGTGTTATCGCAGTACTGGAACGAAGCTGTACTCGGGCCTCAGGCTTTTCCGTGCATTTCCAAACGGTGCTGTTTGGCTCCGCTCAGCTCCGGCACCCCCTCACCTCAGGCCAAACGCGGTACTGCACACCGCTTTTGTCTGAATCCTGCTGGTTTTGCGAGACAACACTCGCATACCAAGTTAGGATTTTTTAAATACAGTGCTCGAATTGCGAAACGCTCGTTAACCGCGTTACTCACAATCTAAGGTCCCACTGTATTAACATTGGATTGTTAGTACAGTGGCTCTGACCTGAGCTGCCCAGTTTGTTTTCATTCGATCCGCTGGGTTGGAAAAAGAAAACTAGTGGTGTGTACTAGGCTTAAGACTTTTATAGATCAGCCCAATATCTTTGAAAAGCATTTAGGCTTCTTTTTCATGGACAGAAATTACTTTATTGAAGGAAGTCTCAGTTAAGTGACTACAGTTAAGGATGCCTATTGGGTTGTAAATAAAAGGCATTTATACTTGATTGCTAAACGTGTACAAGCCTTTTAAGTAGTAGTTCTGCCAATTTCTCTATCGCCAGATTTATAATTTCTGTAAGAACTGACAATGATAATTTGACAAAGTGTGTCCACCAAAGAATGATTGCGTCTACCATAAAGTTCTGATGGGATTGTATTGTCACCTGTATAAGAAGCCTGAGATAATGAGGATGGCATCCTACGCAAATGCTTTCCGAATACCCCTGGAAGGTAAGACTGGGCTTGCAAGGGCATTGGAATGGTACAAGTTCCCAGGTGCAGGAACCAGTGACTGGAACTCAGGATTGCTGATATCAGATGTGCAATAATACATAGCCAGGGTCATCTTTAAGGCAGTGCAAAAGGGGCAGCTGTCCTGGGCCCTGTCATTGTTGTAGGGCCCAAAGCAGCTGGCTCATACTTGCCAACTATCCCAGTTGAAATTCCCTTGCCCCTTGACATTTTGGTGTGTCCTGTTATCTCAGTGTAAAGTGCTGCTACTAATGCTGCCCAGCTCTGCCCTATTGTTGAGTACAAATGACTCACCTGCAGACCCTGTTTTTACATGTAAATAACCGCCATTCATATGTAAATAATGGGAGCATTCATATGTAAATAGCTAAGGCCGGCGGCATTCATATGTATATCAGACCCCTCTACAGTGAAGAGATGATGTGATGTAACCTCTAGCAACCAATTAGTGAGCAGTATTACTGTATAGTAATCTCTAGCAACCAACCGACAAGAAGAAATCATATGCTGTAACCTCTAGCAACTAATCAGTGAGCCATAATGTGTGCTGTAACCTCTAGCAACCAGTCAGTAAGTGGCAATGATATGCTGGAAACCAATCGTAATCACTTTCTGATACACTAAACTGATTTTAAGTCTAGCTGATATTTATTGTATGTCTCAGAGCAGGTGGAGAGCAAAATTGCATGGGGGGGGGGGGGGGGCAAGAAAATGTTTGCACAGGGTCCAATCAACATTAAATACGGTCCTGTACATAGCTGATAATACACAAGGAAGGACCAAGTCCAGATGCAGGCCGGAGTCATTAACAGACAAGCAGCAAACCACAAAACTTAAAGGGGTTGTAAAGGTCCAATTTTCCCCCCTAAATAGCTTCCTTTACCTTAGTGCAGTCCTCCTTCACGTACCTCATCCTTCCATTTCGCTTTTAAATGTCCTTATTTCTTCTGAGAATTCCTCACTTCCTGTTCTTCTGTCTGTAACTCCACACAGTAATGGAAGGCTTTCTCCTTGGTGTGGAGTGTCGTGCTCACCCCCCTCTCTTGGACTACAGGAGAGTCAGGACGCTCTCTACATTGCAGATAGAGAAAGGAGCTAGTTAGAGCGTGTTAGTGGGTGTCCAGGGGAGGGGGCGAGCATGACACTCCACACCAGGGAGAAAGCCTTCCATTACTGTGTGGAGTTACAGACAGAAGAACAGGAAATGAGGATTTCTCAGAAGAAATAAAGACATTTAAAAGCAAAATGGAAGGACGAGAGAGCCCTGGACAGAGCACAGCATAGGGGAGGGGCGGCATGACAGGGCGGGACTGGCTCAGCAATTGGCCAGTTTACTTTAAGGGGAAGGGGAGGGTCTTAGTCTAGCTGGAGGAAGTGACGATTCGTCACTCCTCCATTTCACTAGGAACAAGCTGGCAGCATTACAGGTTAGCTCTGGGGCAAAATGGCGGCGGTGGCAGATTTGATCGCGCAATTGCGCGCTGCCGCGGCTGCACAGGGGGAGTATTGGGTCCGGGACCAGGTGTCAGCGGCGCTAGACGCCCCGGTCGCGGCACCCGCGGGGGGGGTAAATCATCCGCGCGCTCGGCGGTCCAGGCCTCCGGAGCGGTACAGCCCTGACCCACCCTCGGGCACAGCACAGCCACGTGGGAGACCCGTCAGGGGCCCTCAGGCTCCTCCACCGCAGAGCCCACAGCCTGGGCCTTCGGGGGGGGCCGGGAGGAATCCGCGCCGTGGCAGGAGTGCGGCGGTGGGGGGGGGGGTCACAGGGTCACTTGGCCCCTCTCCTCCCGCCCGACGGAGGTGCACCGACAGCGCGGCCGGGGCTTCGGGGGATGGTCGTAGCAGCCCTGCGGCCCGGCGAGATGGGTCCAGCCAGCGGACCGGTGGCCAATCATCCAGGACGGCCAGGGGTCCGGCAGCTTTAGACGGGAGTTCGTCACGGAGCGAGGGGGCGACGAGGCGTGATGGAAGTGGTCGTGCAGCGGGTTCCCAGGCCATGGGTAGGGCCCGGAGTCCGTCGGTGGATGTCGCTAGCGGTTCAGGTGTTTCGGCACAGAGGGGTCGGAGTGCAGTGCAACACGGACCTTCGGCAACCAGTTCGCGTCGAACTGGGGTGCAACCGAGGGGGGTTTCCCCAGCAGCGAGTCCGGGACGGTCGGAAGGAGAACTGTCTGGATCGGAGAGCGGTGACGATCTGGGACATCGGCCAGCGGGGGATTCCATCTCGGCGGCGCGTGGACCCAGTCCAAGGCAGCCCGGTAAGTCCAATCATACATCCTCAGTTTGTGGTTTGTTAGAAGATTTGTTGGTACAGGGTAGTGCGGGTGGGGCACCCAGGAGTGATAGGGAGGGTGCAGCCATGGGGGGTGTATCTGAGGTTGAGGGGTCACAGGATTTGTGGGCTGGGTTGAGGGATCTGGTCAGGAGGTTCGCCCCAGGCGCTGGCAGTACGTCCTCCCCGGTGGTGGCGTGGTCCCCGCAGGGGGGGGGGTCCGAGCAAGCGGCTGGAGGGTCTTTGGGGATTACGGTGGGGCAGGGCGTCTCATGTGCGGCGCCAGTAGTGACGGCTGGGGTAGCGACAACGATAGTCGCAGCGGCAGCTGCGACCGGGGCCGTTTCCGAGGCTGTGAGCGACAAGGAGGCAGTCAGGCTGGCTGACGCTGCCCAAAGTGAACTGTATGTCTGCTTTGAGGCCACCCTCGGGGCCCATTTGAGAGCGGAGGTTAGGGAAAAGATCTGGAAAGGTGAGTACGTGGAAATTTTCACTCTGCTTCCTCTGGATAAATTTAAGTTTACTAAGGGCAAGCCGGAGTTGAATAAAAAGGAAGACGAGGAGAGGTGGAGGTACCGCCTTATACCCCGCACGTTCACCAATTGGTTGCAGGCGTTTGCGATTCTGGCCTGTGTGGTGGGGGAGAAAGCTCCAGAACACTGTTCGGGATTATTCATTTATTTAGAGGCGATTAGGTCGGCTTACCAAACGTATGGTGGGACGGCGTGGTTGGAATACGATGAACAATTCCGTCAACGGATGGCATTTAGGCCGACCCTTCGCTGGAACCAGAAGGACATCAGCCTGTGGATGACGTTGATGACGGCGGCGCGGGCTCCGCAGCAGTTTTTTCAGGGGGGGGTCGGAGGTACATCTGCCTCAGGACAGCCAACCGACAAGCGTTGGGGCTATTGCTGGCAATTTAATGAGGGCACGTGTAAGTACGGCACATCGTGCCGCTTCAAGCACACTTGCTCGGGATGTGGTGGCAACCACCCCCTGTCCAAGTGCTTCAAGCGCAGCAGGACCCGTTTTGGAGAGGCTGGGAGTAAGGGGAGCGACTCCGGTCCAAGTGGAAAGGATGCTCCCCTTCCTCAATAGGTATCCGGACAGGCAGGCGGCTAGGTTGTTAGAGGAGGGCTTTGCTAACGGCTTTAGGATCCCCTGTTCGATTTCGGTTGTTCCCCCGGAAGCAAAAAATTTGAGGTCCGCTTTGTTACATCCGTCGGTGGTCGCAGAGAAGCTGGCCAAGGAGGTGAGTATGGGACGTATGGCTGGGCCGTTTCCTACGGCTCCGATTCGGGACTTGGTGGTTTCCCCTCTGGGGGTGGTCCCCAAGAAGGAACCGGGAAAATTCCGGTTGATCCACCACTTGTCGTTCCCAAGGGGCGGCTCGGTCAATGACGCCATTGCACCTGAGGAGTGCACGGTCTCATACACGTCTTTTGACGCGGCCGTGTCATGGGTTCGCAGGTGCGGCCACGGCGCCCTCATGGCTAAGGCTGATGTGGAATCGGCATTTCGGTTGTTGCCGGTCCACCCTGACAGCTTTCGGTTGTTGGGCTGCACTTGGGACGGGGCATACTATGTGGATTGTTGTTTGCCCATGGGTTGCTCTGTCTCTTGCGCGTTGTTTGAGACGTTTAGCTCATTCTTGGAGTGGGTCATTCGCGATGCGTCGGGGCTCAGTTCCATCATCCACTACCTGGATGATTTTCTGTGCGTAGGCCCGCACGGGTCGAATAGATGCTCCGTGCTGTTGGGCACGCTGCAATACGTGGCGGAACGTTTTGGTGTTCCGTTGGCACCTGATAAGACGGTGGGCCCAGATACCTCCATCGTGTTTCTGGGGATCGTGTTAGACTCAATAAGGATGGAGTGCCGGCTTCCGGAGGACAAACTGTCAGCTTTGAGGGAAGAGGTGAGGGGCGCCATCGGGCTCAGGAAGATCCAGCTGCGTGCACTGCAGTCACTATTGGGTAAGTTAAACTTTGCCTGTAGGATCATTCCAATGGGCAGGGTGTTTTGCAGGCGGTTGTCGGGAGCGACAGCGGGCGTGCGACACCCCAAACATTTTGTGACTCTCACAGGAGAACATAGGGCTGATTTGAGGGTCTGGCATGACTTTCTGGGAGCCTTCAATGGCCGCGCACTGTGGATGTCGGGACCCGTGAGCAATTTTGACTTGGAGCTGTTTACGGACGCCGCAGGCTCTACAGGGTATGGAGCATTTTGCCAGGGTAAGTGGAGTGCGGAGGCTTGGCCCCACAGGTGGCAGGAGGCCGGGTTCTTGAAGAACCTGGTACTCCTTGAGCTATTCCCGATAGTTTTGGCAATCGAGCTTTGGGGCGATTCTTTGAGGAATTTGAAGGTACGCTTCAACTGTGACAACTTGGGGGTGGTACAGGTAGTGAATCGCTTGTCGGCGGCGTCTCCGCCTGTTGTGAGTTTGCTTCGGCACTTGGTGCTGAGATGTTTGCACTTAAATGTGTTCATGTATGCTGTGCACCTTCCGGGGGTCGAGAACACTTTGGCTGACGCTTTGTCTCGTTTTCAGTGGGACAGGTTCCGGGAGTTGGCACCAACAGCGGAGCAACACGGGGTCCCCTGTCCCGACTGGATGTGGGACATTGTTTTGACAGCGCAGCATCGTGGATCCAGCGGTCGGTGAGCACGGCCACCTGGAGGGCCTACTCCAAGGTATGGGAGGAATGGGGGGATCTGGCCCTGGGATTGGGGATCGTCCCAACAGGGCTGGAAGCGGGCATCGCTGTGCTGTGTTTCATTACGGTGAAAATGGAGCAGGGGGTTTCAGTTTCAACGATTGATAAGCAGTTGGCCGGCTTGGCGTTTTTCTTTAAATGGCACGGCATGGTGGACTACACAAAGGAATTTGGGGTTCGGCAGGCAGTTAAGGGGTATAGAAAAGGTCGTAGGGCACCGGATCATAGGCGGCCGGTCTCATTTGGGATGCTGCAGGCTCTTTTCTTGCAATTACATTCTGTGTGCTCGTCAGGCTACGAGTGCGCGCTCTTCAGGGCCGCTTTTGCATTGGCCTTTTTCGGGGCGCTGAGGGTGGGAGAACTGGTGAGTTCCTCCAGGGGGGTGCATGGGGGTCTGTTGGTTCAGGATGTGGAAGGCTTGGACGGGGAGTTGGGTGTTTGGGTGCGTAGGTCTAAAACTGACCAGAGGGGTAAGGGGTGCGCCTTCAGTTGTTTGACATCCCTGGATCTGAAATTTGTCCCGTGCGGGCGGTGGAAGCATTTCGTTCCATGCGTCCAGGACTGGCGGGGTCATTCTTAATGCATCAAGATGGCTCTGCGTTGTCTAGATTTCAATTTGTCGCGGTTTTCCGACAATGCTTGAGGGGGGCGGGGTTTGATCCACGAGAGTATGCCTCGCATTCGTTCCGGATCGGGGCTGCCACCGAGGCCGCCCGGGCGGGTCTGAATGCCGAGTTAGTGAAGAGGATTGGGCGGTGGGACTCTAATAGGTTTCGGTTATATATTCGCCCACACTTATTGCATGTGTAATTGGGACATCAGGAGGTACGATAGTGTGTTGGGACACAAAAAAAAAAAAAAAAAAAAAAAATGTGGTTCTTGACGTTTATGTTTGTTTACATTGATGTTTTTCAGGTGGTGCGTGCGGCCTAGTATGGATCCTGGGCCACTCATATGTGTGTTGGGGGGCCAGACGGGCTGACGTTCGGCCCGAGGGGAGACAATTAGGCATACCATCCAGCGAAGCTCAGGTCAGATGGATTGGGGTCCCGGGAATGGTGTGGAGCGGGGTCATGCCTGAAGTCTTGCGGTTTTCGCGCCTGGATAGAGCGCCAGACGTGCTGGTGATCCATGCAGGGGGCAACGATATGGGGGCCCGATCGATGCACCAACTGATTAGGGACGTTAAATATGATTTCCTTAGGTTGCGCTCCTTATTCCCTGACATTGTCCTGGTGTGGTCAGAAATGGTGGGTCGTACGGCTTGGCGTTGGGCACGGTCTGTTGAAAAGGTTAACAAGGCCCGCGTCAAAGTCAACAAAGAAGTGGGAAGGTTCTTTGTCAGGAACGGGGGGTTGGTAGTTCGTCACAGGGAACTAGAGATAGATACATGGCGTTATCTGCGCAGAGATGGAGTTCATCTCAATGATGTTGGCATCGCCTTATGGGTCCTAGGACTGCAGGAGGGCATAGAGAGAGCGTTGAGGGTGTGGCGGTGCTCTCAAGAATAAGGCTTTATTCTTGGGAGCTGTGGCGGTTCTTTTCGGGCTCGGAAAGAATAGTACAGGAATAAAGTTTGGGTAGAAAAGGCTGTACCCATACGTGGTATGGGAGTATTACGTACCTTCCGGTTGACGCAGGTTAACCAGGAAGGGGTTAAAGTTTTGTAGGTCACTGTGGACCGTCATACTGCCTCCGAGTCGGTGCTGTGCGACTGAGGCCTAGGGAAGAATTTTGTTCCAGTGACCAGGTTTGAGGTGTGGCTTTTTGACCACCAAGAGTTATAGTTTACACGGTTATTTAAAAGTTATTTATAAGGTTATTTATATTTAATTCTATATTAAATTCTATTTGTTAAATAAATAAAGTAGGCCTTAAGGCCAATTTCTCCACAACTTAGTCCGCGTTATTTTTGGTAGTTGTGGGGTTAAGTGGGGTTTTTGGTGGGTTAGGGGACAGGGTTACATAAGGTTGCCAGGCTCAGTCCTCCGCCGGTCAAGAGAGCCCTGGACAGAGCACAGCATAGGGGAGGGGCGGCATGACAGGGCGGGACTGGCTCAGCAATTGGCCAGTTTACTTTAAGGGGAAGGGGAGGGTCTTAGTCTAGCTGGAGGAAGTGACGATTCGTCACTCCTCCATTTCACTAGGAACAAGCTGCCCACCCACCCTCCCTGGGGTTAGGTTCCTTGGGGGGCGGTTCTTTTCGGGCTCGGAAAGAATAGTACAGGAATAAAGTTTGGGTAGAAAAGGCTGTACCCATACGTGGTATGGGAGTATTACGTACCTTCCGGTTGACGCAGGTTAACCAGGAAGGGGTTAAAGTTTTGTAGGTCACTGTGGACCGTCATACTGCCTCCGAGTCGGTGCTGTGCGACTGAGGCCTAGGGAAGAATTTTGTTCCAGTGACCAGGTTTGAGGTGTGGCTTTTTGACCACCAAGAGTTATAGTTTACACGGTTATTTAAAAGTTATTTATAAGGTTATTTATATTTAATTCTATATTAAATTCTATTTGTTAAATAAATAAAGTAGGCCTTAAGGCCAATTTCTCCACAACTTAGTCCGCGTTATTTTTGGTAGTTGTGGGGTTAAGTGGGGTTTTTGGTGGGTTAGGGGACAGGGTTACATAAGGTTGCCAGGCTCAGTCCTCCGCCGGTCAAGGTAAGTGAAGGAGGACTGCACTAAGGTAAAGGAAGCTATTTAGGAAATTGTGCCTTTACAACCCCTTTAAAGCAGGATAGTAGTCTGGAACAAGCAAAGAACAAAACAAAGTTGGTAAACAGAATATTGGTCAGATTTCAGGTCAAAGTTGGTAAAGTAGGTGATCAGCAATCATAGGCAGAAAAACAAATCCATGAGCCGTTCAAACAGAAGCTGGGTCAACAACAAAGGTTGGGCATAGGTTCAGGGTCAAAGATCATAGGTCACAGGAACACAGGCTGAAGGAACATTCAGCAATGAGCCTATGCAGGTTTAAACAGACTGCTCAGCTTTAATGATTTGGTGGATATGCAAGCATGTTTGGGGGCAGATCCATAGAGAGAGTACTACTGATACGCCGGCGTACTTTTAAATTACCTGCGTCTTATTATCAGTTTGAATCCTCAAACCAAGATATGATGGCATCTGGGTTCGATCCGACAGGCGTACGCCTTCGTACGCCTTAGGATCGTAGATGCTATACTTTGGCGTCCGTTGGGTGGAGCTCTCGTCGTTTTCCGTGTCGAGTATGCAAATTAGCTATTTCCGACGATCCACGAAGGTACGCGCGGCCGTCGCATTCTCTTATGGCATCTCTAGTCTGCTTTTTCCGGCGTATAGTTAAAGCCTGCTTTTTTGCGGCATATAGTAAGACTTGCCATGTTAATCATGGCCGTCGTTCCCGCATCAACATTTTAATTATTTTTTATTTTTGCGTAAGTTGTCCGTGCATAGGAATGTACGTAATTCACGCTAGTAAAAAAAAACGTTGTTGCAACGTAATTTAGTGCAATGCACAGCGGGAAATTTCTAAACGGAGCATGCGCAGTTCGATTGGCGCGGGGACGCGCTTCATTTAAATGAAACACGCCCCCTACCCGCCCAACTTGAATTCCGCGCCGTTACGCCGCTTGAGATACACTACGCCGCCGTAACTTACGGCGTGAAATCTTTATGGATTCAAACTAAAGCCAGGTAAGGTACGGCGGCGTAGCGTATCTCAGATACGATGTGCCGGGGCAGATCTTTGTGGATCTGGCCCAAGGTGTGCATCTCTATGGGCATACTGTATGCATGGCTGGCATGAGTAAAAGCATTAAGAATTGGTGCATGTGGGAATGTGGCCACTACTACTCTTCTCCAAACCACCAGATTCCTTTGTAAGTAAACATACACAGGGCTGTGTGTGCTCCCCCTCCCCCGTCTGGTATCTGCAGTGTTATGTGATCCCCATACTTAAAATGACCAGATATTTTTGGGGGTTGTTTCACAGTAGATGACAGCAGAAAAGCTACGTACTGGTTGAAAAAGGTTGATCCTAAACCTGTTACTTTACCCACAGTACACCGAGGTATACTAGTGCCATTGTACCTGGGGAATAATCGTGTCCCTATAGATTGGTCTTCAAAAGTGACTTGATAATGGTAAATCTTCACATACTTCCAGTTTATCTCTTTAATCGCAGACATGACGAGTAAGAATTCAGCGTTAGCTGTGGGATACTTCCACCATGTGTTAGACATCATTCCTTGTGCACAGATTGAATAACAGACCCGCCACTGTGATAACTGGCATGCCTTTCAATGGCTTTAATCACCGGCATGTCAATTGCTGAAAACTGCCATTGATCTCTCAGCATCATCTATCTATTGATGTCCCCCCCTGACCACAAACCTAGCCTATGATGATCGATAATGAAACCAAGCTTTTCAGCTAATCGCTGTAAGTCATTAGTGAGACATGTTATTCATTGGTGGAACAAATCCCTATTATTCTAACTTGGCCTTAATTAGCGAAATATCCCTTACTGAGATGACAAATCTATCAGGCATGATCTTGGGGCGGGGGAGGGGGATATCGAGAAATAAAAACTAAAAGCTCAGTTTGAATTCTGCTTAAAGACAATGAGCTGTCATATTGATACATCCTCAACTGTGCACTACTAGGTCCCTTTTTTTTTTTTTTTCAAATGTCTCTTTTTATTATACAGATTAGGGATGAGCCGAACACCCCTGGGTTCAGTTCGCACCAGAACCTGCGAACAGACCAAAAGTTTGTGTGAATTTTAGAACCCCATTAAAGTCTATGGGACTCGAACGTTTGAAATTTAAAGTGCTAATTTTAAGGCTCCATTCACATCTAGGCGACAAAACGCCTGTCGCGCGACGCTCGTGCCGCTGGAGGGGAAAAATCCCATTGATGTCTATAGAGATGGTTCACATCTCTGAAACGCCGAACGCCTGTTGCCTGAAAAAAAGTCCCGGACCCTTTTTTTCAAGCGACATTGGCGTTCCTTCATAGACATCAATGGGGAGATTTGTAAAAAAAAAAAAAAAAAATCGAAGCGCGGCAAGTAAAGTAAATAGATGTGAATGCAGCCTGAAGGCTAATATGCAAGTTATTGTCCTAAAAAGTGTTTGGGGACCCGGGTCCTGCCCCAGGGGACATGTATCAATGTAAAAAAAAGTTTTAAAAAACAGCCTTTTTTTCAGGAGCAGTGATTTTAATAATGCTTAAAGTGAAACAATAAAATTGAAATATTCCTTTAAATTTCGTACCTAGGGGGTGTATGGTATGCCTGTAAAGTAGCGCTTGTTTCCTGTGCTTAGAACTGTCCCTGCACAAAATGTAATTTCTGAAGGAAAAAAGTCATTTAAAATCACTCACCTTAGGGTCTGGTATGGATATTAAGGGGAACCCTGCGTCAAATAAAAAAAAGTGATCTGGGGTTCCCCCCAAATATCCATTCCAGACCCTTCAGGTCTGGTATGGATTTTAAGGGGAACTCCACCCCATTTTTTTTTTTAAAAATGCCGTGGACCCCCACACATTTTTTTTTTTATGAATGACTTTTCTCTGTATTGCCGGGAGCCGACAATTCATTATAGCCGCGAGTGATTTTAAATTGCTTTTTTTCCTTCAGAAATTACACTTTGTGCAGGGACAGTTCTAAGCATGGGAAACAAGCGCTACTTTACAGGCATACTATACACCCCCCAGGTACGAATTTTAAAGGAATATTTCACTTTTATTGTTTCACTTAAAGGAATTATTAAAATCACTGCTGCCAAAAAAACTGCAGTTTTTAAAACTTTTTTTGCATTGATACATGTCCCCTGGGGCAGGACCCAGGTCCCCAAAAACTTTTTATTATAATAACTTGCATATTAAAAATTAGCACTTTAGATTTCAAACGTTCAAGTCCCATAGACTTTAACAGGGTTCTAAAGTTCACACGAACTTGCCGCGAACACCCCAAATAGTTCGCTGTTCGGCGAACAGGCAATGTTCTACTCGAACATGAGTTCGACTCGAACTCGAAGCTCATCCCTAATACAGATATTATATGATAGCGGTAGCTGCTAAAGCTAACTAGATACCTGTCTTATGCCTCGTACACACGACCAGTTTTCCCGTCGGGAAAACATGACAGCTTTTGGCCGGGAAAACTGGCCGTGTGTATGCTCCATGGCAGTTTTTCCAACAGGAAAACCGCCGGGAATGGCGGCAGGAACAATTCCCGGAGGTCTTTTTCCCGGCAGTTTCTCTATGGGAAACACTGCGGTGGAGCATACACATGGTCGGGATTCCCGGCCAAAGCTCTCATGGCAGTTTTGCGTGACGGGAAAACCTCTGGTGTATACACAGGGAAAGATACGGAGCAGGTTCTTGGTTTCCCCCCCTGGGATTCCCAGCAGACTTTTTACCGCCGGGAATCCTGATCGTGTGTACGGGGCATAAAAGGGGCAGAGATTAATGAAACATTTACATTTTGCTCCAATGCAATGTGTTAGCTTGCTCTCGCCTTGTATAGTTGGCTTAGTTTTGGGAGCAGCTTACATGCATAACTGCATAATGAACAGAAACGGACAGATAATTATGCTAGGGGCACATCTGGGTTAGTTAGTAGTTAATAAAATATTATTCTAATATAGGGAAACAAATGTACATACTGTAGGTTTAAGATCAACTCTGACCGTCTTGATATCCTTTCCTTAGATTTGATCAACTGCCTTGTAATCTTTTTGATGTTTTCTCCATTTTTTTTTTTAAGGGCATTAAATATTTATATATAAAACAAGGAATGTATGTATTTATTAGGGTCAGGATTTAAAAACTTTTTTTAAAAAAAGGTTAAACTGTTGAAACATATATTTCCTTTTAAGTCAATAAAAAAAGAAAAAAATGCATAATAGTTTGTAATTTTATAGTTAGACTCTTTCACTTATTTAACCACTTTAATACTGGGATCTTTCACCCCCTTCCTAAACATATTGAATTTGTATCACTTTCTTGAGACCGATAGGGTTTTCTTTTGGTGGTACCTAATTACCACTAAATTTGTTTTTGTTTTTTGTTTTTTAGACCAAAATTTTTGTTAGTTTTATTTGTTTCTGTTTTAAAATTTTGCAAATAAGTAATTTTTCTCCTTCACTGATGTGCGCTGATGAGGCTGCACTGACAGGCACTGATAGGTTGCATTGATATGCACTGGTGAGGCTGCACTTATGGGCACTAATAGGATGCACTGAAGGGCATTGATAGGCTGCACTGATGGGCACTAATAGGCTGCACTGATGGGCACTGATAGGCTGCACTGATGAGGCTGTACTGATGAGGTGGCACTGATGGCCACTGATGAGGCAGCACTGATAAGTGGCACTGATGGACACTGATGAAGAAGCACTGATGATGCTGCACTGATAAGGTGGCACTGATAGGCCGCACTGGTATGATGCACTGATATGCTGCACTGATGGACACTGATTGGCGCAGCTTTCGTTTCCTCACACACTGACATCGATGAGGAAAGGAAATGCTGGTAACTTGCATTTGTTTACACAGAATCAACTGTGATTAGACACAGCTGATCATGTGGTAAAGAGCCAATGTCATTCACTCTTTACCCTGATTGGTGATGCACTGTGTCTGAAGGACACGGCTCACCACTGATTGCCGCACGCACAAGCAAAGTGACCGAGAGGAAGTCATATGACGTTCACCCAGAAAGAGGAACTTGTTAATACAATCTCCTTAGCTGCAGTTGAAAAAAGGCTGTTGTTTACAGAGCCCAATAGCTGAAGTTTACACATGCAAGTGAATGAATTAAAGAAGTGACATATGTTTTGTTAGCTTCGCCCACTGCTTTAGTTAGACAGAAATGAGAGAGAATCTCACTAAAGCTCACGTATTACAATCTGATTATACAATCTCCTTTAGATCTATCAACAACTATATAGTGCAAGGGCCTGCCTGATTTTACAGATTACATAGGTTTTCATATCACATAGATTTGGTAAACTCAAGGTAGATTTTGCAAAGCTTGTAGGAAAAGATTGTAATGTGTATGTTGACTGTAATAGAGTCCTGGATAGGAGTAAAAAAAAAAAAAAAACAGATGGGGGTTTTAACCCTTATGCCGCGTACACACGATCACTTTTTGTGATGAAAAAAAACGACGTTTTATGTGACGAAACAAAACAACGTTTTTCAAACTTCATTTTCCAAAATGACATTGCATACACACCATCGTTTTTCCAAAATGCTCTTGCAAAGCGCGGTTACGTACACCAAGTTCGACGGCACTCTGTTCCATTGAGGCTCCGTCTCATAACTTGCTTCTAAGCATGCGCGGGTTTAAAAACGTCGTTTTCAACGTCGTTTTGCCCACACACAATCACTTTTTATGACACAAAAAATGACATTTTGAAAAACGACACAAAAAATTCAAGCATGTTCGAATTTTTTTTTGGTTTGCCCATTTTAAATTAAGTTTTTGAAAACGTCATTTTTTTTCATCACAAAAAGTGATCGTGTACACGACCAGTTTTTGCTGAGAAAACTGTTTGTGTGTACGAGGCTTTCAGGTTTCTCGTCAGGAAATCTGGCCAGAATCTCGACGAGAAAAATGGAGAACCTGCGCTCTATTTTCTTGTCGAGATTCTTGTCGGTCTGTTTCCCGACGAGAAACCCGAGAGTGTGTATACTTACCTGTCGCCGTGGAAACCCGCGCATGCTCAAAATGACTTTGACGCATGAGCAGTAGCCTCCACAGCATAGGTAGGGTGAAGCAAGATGGCGGCGATGGCATCGAATGTGACGAGTGCATGCTCGTTGTACGCGATGACGTCATCACGTTCTTGCCTTTCAAGAGAACTGCAGTCTTTCTAAAAAGGTCAGTGTGTACACTCGGGCGGCTGGAGATTCTTGCCCGTGTGTACGAGGCCTTACTCTGTCTATCTAAAATAAAAACAAGTTTTTTTGTCTTGACATACACTTTAATGACCGTACGTTTGTACCCAACTATTCCTGAAATAGTCAACAGTGGAAAATGGAACATGGCAGTCTCCCAGAATCCCTATCATATCATATAAAGTTTAGTGACATCCAGTTATCTGAAAACCCTTCTGATTTAGGAAAGCTTTGTTCTTTAAAATGTAAAGTATATCTAAACCCAAGATATAATATATTGGAGCTTTCCTATTCCAAGATGTGGTGGCTGCACTACTTTCCTTGTGTTTTATCCATTTCCCCCTTATTTTCATCTCCTGTCCTAGGGTGACAACCCTTGCTCCTAGGAGTAACAGTGTTCTCAACCCTAGGCTGCTTTCTCCTGTTAAGAACTACAGAAAAATCCCCCTCCTATCTCTATAGTCTGGGATGTTCTGTAGGTCACAATAATAACGGAAGAATTTACAATCTCACTAGATTTCCAGCAAAGTCAGCAGGTATTTTTACTGTAATTTCAGAAAATGCGCTCAGTCTGAAAAAAACAAAACAAAGGCAGCTACCAAATTTAAGGACTGGAAAGCTGCTGTATATTATATTTTAATTTTTGGCTTTATATACACTTTAAAGTGGTTGTAAAGCCTCAAGGTTTTTCACCTTAACGCATTAAGGGGAAAAACCTTCTGTGCTGCAGCTCCCCCAGACCCCCCCCCCCTTTTTTCTTACCTGAGCCTGAAGGGATTTAGCGATGTAAACGAGTGCAGCGGATCAAGATGCTATTTCTCTCCTCATTGGACAGATTATGAGCAGCAGGAGCCATTGGCTCCCGTAGCTGTCCATCAAATCCACTGACACAGGAGCCGGGGGCGGGGCCAAGTCCTGCTGTTTGTGTCAATGGACGCAGCAGCGGGACTCTAGAGTGAGCCTGCATGGTTGCCCCCTGGGAAAGCGGCTTTCCGTGGGATCATCCGATGAAAAGGAGTGGCCTGAAGCGTCAGTGGGGCACCCCAGAAAAATAGGATGGGGGCTGCTCTGTGCAAAACGATTGCACAGAGCAGGTAAGTATAGGCATGTTTGTTATTTTTATTTAAAAAAAAAACAAGGGTTTATAACCCCTTTAATCTTTCCTAGAGCAGTTTTCTGACCTTAAAGCAGGGTCCTGCCGAAATATTACTTTTAAGATAAAAAATACCTATCACGCCTTGTGCAATGTAACAATGGTATGCTGTAAACTATTCCCAGTTTTCTATTTGTGTAGCATCGTCTTCTTACTTTGTGAAGTTCATGCAAGGCGCGGCCATCTCCAGTGTTGGCATCTAAATCCACAGTGTCCTTCCTGGATTCCATGCATGCTGGCTACCCAGCATGCACCTGCCGATCTCGGTCAGCTTGATAAGGCACAGTTAAATGTTACAGGAGCAGTGCCATGCCAAGCTGACCAAGATTTTCCATAGACACCAATGTTAAATGTTACGGGAGCATTGTCATGCCAAGCTGACCAAGATATTCCATAGACACCAATGTTAATTGTTACTGGAGCCATGCTATGCCAAGCTGACCAAGAATTTCCAGAGACGCCAATGTTAAATGTTACGGGAGCAGTGTCATGCCAAGCTGACCAAGATATTCTATAGACGCCAAGGTTAAATGTTACTGGAGCCATGCCATACCAAGCTGACCAAGAATTTCATAGACACCAATGTTAAATGTTACGGGAGCAGTGCCATGCCAAGCTGACCAAGATATTCCATAGACACCAATGTTAATTGTTACTGGAGCCATGCCATGCCAAGCTGACCAAGAATTTCCATAGACACCAATGTTAAATGTTACGGGAGCAGTGCCATGCGAAGCTGACCAAGATCTCCCAGGAGCCAATGCAAAACCGGAAATGACGTGCGACACCATGGCGCCTAAAGGAGGAAGTGAAATTAGATGTAGGCATAAATCGGTTAAGTGAAGAGAAAATAAATAAATACATTTCCTAAGATGCACATTAGTGCTGCATGGTGAGGAGTGAAAAATGTTGGTGGAACTCCGCCAATAAGATGGAGGAAGCACAAATACCCCTTTGGATTTATTTTTAAATCAAGGTGGGAAGGGTGTTTTACCCAGTGCATATGGTTACCAAGGATCCTGGTCAAGGGTAACCTCCTTATTGCTGCATTTGTTATTTAAAAAGAAAAGTATTTAGGAAATCTAGAGGTTAAATGTGTGCTTTAGCCAATGATTTCCTGCATATTAGATCTTTGTGGTCTGTGTAACGGGGCCGTGGCAGGGATGTGTCCTTTATCTACATACTGTGTGCGTTATCATTTTAGAAAGGTGGAAGGTATGTAGGATGCCTATCACCTATCATGCAATCTGGGCAGTTGTTCTTATGCAATGCGTTTCTTTGTGTACTCCTATCAGCTGCGTTTCTCTGCCACGTTCTGTCCTCCAAAAACTATTCTTTTCAAGACGCTGCCGTTCTTCCATCCAGCAATGCTGAGCAGAGATCTGTTATTCTAACAAGCTGTCATGTTTTATGGTGATGCCCACATGCCATCCCATCTGCTCCAATCAATACGATAATTAGGAGGCAGCCGTGCCAGCTTTGAAAAATCATATTCTTTTTTACTTGACAAGTACTATTTATTTTAAGGCTCTCATTAACATTTAATTTGAAATTAATGTAATTCAATTTCATTTTGCAAGTATTCTTACATAATGTTCTCTCATTCCATCATAACAATGCTTATTACCCAAGGCTAGTTATTGTATCAAGTGTATATGCTAAATAACTGCTAATTATACATACTGCTTTTCAGAGGGAAAAAAATTCAAAGTGGATAAAATAATAACAAGAGAATAAAGTGTATATTTTAGTCTATGCCAGCAAAGTAAGTTACAATAAAGCCGAACAACAGGCAGATATTAAAAAGTACAATTTAATTGTTATGTATTCCTTTAAGAATAATTCTATGTATTTATGCAGAGAACTTTCTTAATGCCTGGGCACATGTGGGCACTGCCCAGGGGCCCCAGGTGCATGGGGGCCCCATGATAATCGTGCATTACATCATACTTGCCAACTGTCCCATATCTTCTAGGATAGTCATGCATTTTACAACATTTTACCAGGGTGTCCCAGAACTTGCCGTCCTGATGTCCTTCTGCCTACCCCCTGTGCTCTTCGTGTTGATTTAGTCTTTGATTTATGGCATGTTTTCTTATTGTTTAAAATTAATTTAATTGAAAGTACTAATGTATATATATATATACACGTTTAATTCCATCAACTATTTATACTTTCATTCTTGAGAGTAGGTTGGTAGGGGCCCCAGTGCATTAATTTGCTCAGGGGCCCATGATGCTATTAAGATGGCCCTGATCATGAGTTCCTGAAACTGTCTTGATATTAGTAATTTTTGTCCACAGGGCGGTGGCCAGGAACTTGTATTGCATACAAATGGCAAAGAATTGCCGGCCAACAGACACGAAACGGCATGGTTTTTCAGCTTTTTAGCACCACCCTTTGGGCAACTTCTGCTAATGTTGTGTTATGGCTAGCATTGCTTCTGAGCATGCGTTTTTGTCTGAAGAACTCGGAAAATTCGACAACGTTTGCCCAATGGAACATACAAAGGGTCGGATTTTCCGACAACAGCCTGCCATCACACAATTCCTGTCGGATAATTCGATCGTGTGTACGAAGCTTAAAGCAGAGGTCCGTCAATTTTTTTTTTCTTAACCACTTCAGGCCCGCGCTACCGTCGGATGACGGCAACAGCGCGGGCCTGAATATCCAACATGCCTTCATTTGACGGCATCTCCTTCAGGATTTCCAAGCGCGCGCTGTAGAGCACGCTGCGGGGAAGCCCTGTGTTGTCCGTGTCCCTTGGACACGGCCAATCACAGATCGCGGCAAACGGCCAATCAGAGTGGGCGTTTGCGATGCGATCTGTGGGCGAATGAGAGATGATCTCTCATAGATCATCTCTCATTGCCATTTTACACAGAGACAGCGTCCTGTCTCTGGAGAGGAGGAGACCGATCTGTGTTCCTTCCTACATAGGGACACAGATCGGTCACCCCCCCAGTCACCCCCCCCCCTCCCCCCACAGTTAGAACACACCTAGGATACACATTTAACCCCTTCCTCACCCCCTAGTGTTAACCCCTTCAATGCCAGTCACATTTATACTGTAATTAGTGCATATTTATAGCACTGACCGCAGTATAAATGTGAATGGCGCCAAAAATGTGTCAAAAGTGTCCGATGTGTCCGCCATAACGTCGCAGTACCAATAAAAATCACAGATCGCCGCCATTTCTAGTAAAAAAAAAATTATAAAAAATAATAATTCTCTCCCCTATTTTGTAAGCGCTATAACTTTTGCGCAAACCAGTCGCTTATTGCGATTTATTTTTTTATTTTTTACCAAAAATATGTAGAAGAATACGTATCGACCTAAACTGAGAAAAAAAAATGTGTTTTTTTTTTTAATTGGGATATTTATTATAGCAACAAGTAAAAAATATTGTATTTTTCTTCAAAATTGTCGCTCTTTTTTGTTTATAGCGCAAAAAATAAAAATCGCACAGGCGATCAAATACCACCAAAAGAAAGCTCTACTTGTGGGGAAAAAAGGACGTAAATTTTGTTTGGGAGCCACGTTGCACGATTGCGCAATTGTCAGTTAAATCGACGCAGTGCTGGAAGCTGAAATTTTACCTGGGCAGGAGGGGGGTGTAGGTGCCCAGTATGCAAGTGGTTAAAGCCAGCAGCTACAAATACTGCAGGTGCTGACTTTTAAAATAAGGACAATTGCTCAGCTCTCGGGTGTTGCTGCTGCCGCCATCTTCGGTAAGGGAATCAGGAAGTGAAGCCTTACGATCTTCTGGAACCCGTGTGCCTCCCAGAAGACAGCAGAGGGACGGACGGGGAAGGAGCCGTAAGTGGCGTAGATACCCGCGGGTGGCTCTGGTATCTATGCTCGGAAGTGGGAGCAAAATACCTGTATTACACAGGTATCTGCTCCCCCTACCCCCTGAAAGGTGCCAAATGTGACACCGGAGGTGGGAGAGTTCCGAAAAGCGGAAGTTCTATTTTTGGGTGGAACTCCGCTTTAGGAGCCAATCAGGATCTGCTGCATGCACATATACTGATAGGGAACATGCTGACAGTAGGAGGGAGCAGAGTGAGAAGAGCTAATGTCTTATCAGTGTGCTGCTGCTTGTTTACTGTCAAATCAACAGACTATCAATACCATGCCATTGAATTTGATTTAACGCAGCTGTGCAAAGTAAAGGAAAACCTGAAAACATGACCCGTTGGGGGTTCTTCAGGACTGAGGCTGAGAACCACTGCAGTAAAGCATGCTTTTTATACTCACTGTGGAACCTAAGGTGTTAATCCTCTGCATTATGTAAAATGGCTGTTCTATCCTCCCCTTCTTCCATTGTCCCTAATTCACCTTCTGATAGAACAGAGCCTTGGGGGCACTCTGCACATACCCAGTTTGTTGTGTTTTCCTTGAGATTTTTTTTTCTTGGGAGGGTGCATGTGATCAGCACAGGGCCTATCAGCACTGTCCAGAAAGAGGGTCAGGGGTCCTGCAGCCTCATAGGACAGTCAGAAGAGAATGAAAACTCCTCCTACAAGCTTAAACCAGACACTGATAGAAGTCACAAGACTGCTATATACTGCTGATGAGAAAAGGTATTTAACAGTTTATATTTAATAAAATAATTGAATTCCTGTACTGTGGGAAATATAGTGAATGCAGGATCTTGGGTTTAGTAACACTATAACACACCTCGCCTAAAGTGCTTAAAACAGGTGTGAACAGGGCCTAAAGCTTAAGTGTATTTTTTTAGGGAGGGGGGTGGGGGTGGGGGATAGAGCATTATACACATGTGCTGTGTATCCACTTACCTGCAGATAGCTGCTTCTAGACTACTTGAATGGAATCCCAAACAAATTAGGGCGCATTGACACAAGCGCAAGCACCCCAGCCCCTGCCTGCAATTATATGCAAGAATCCCAGTGGGGGTTCCTGTGATTAGCTGTGAGGGGCATCCCCATTGAAAGCAATAGGAAGCCTCCGGCTCTTACAGCTAATCGCACCCACTTGCATATATTCTCTCATGTTGTGATCACATGCAAATGATCTGCCCTGGACACAGACAGTCTGCATCCAAGGTCGATCACTCATATTGCAACATGAGAGATCACATGGTGTGCGTGCAATTACCTGTGTAGCGCCCTGCTCCCAACAAAAGGGGGCGCTATTGTTAATTTTAAGGGGCGTCTGAGCCTATAGTTGGGCTCAGACTTACTAATTCCATTAAAATTAGCCTCTGTTCTGGCTATGATTATGCTTGGTAGAAGTTTTCCTGGTGGCGTTACCACCTCAGGCCCATGTTCGAACTCGGGCGAACCATGGTGTGTTGGGTGGCCCTTCTCGGCAGCAGCCCAGTGGGAGTGGTGCCCCGCTGTGCATGCTGGGAGGGGATACTAAAGGGCAGACACCGTTTTTCGGGGTCCTTCGCCTCGTGGCCCTCCTGGCGCGAGGTAGGTGTGTGTGTGATTCCAGCCCCGGGACCACGTTGGTTCGAGGCCTCATCGCAGTTCAATACTTTTTTTTGTGCACTACAACATGTATGATTTTCGGTTAGAATTTTATTTGCTAAAATAGGAAACAAAAAAAAGTTTCATCCTGCTCTTTTGAATTTTCTCATCACTGCAGTCAAAAATAATCGTTGCTCTGACCCCCACTAACTATTAGAAAACCAAACAAACGTAACATTTTGTAAAGAAATTTTACTGGTATATATGCCAATTGTTTTCAATAGGAGATTGGCAAGCAGTGTTTGCCCAGTGGCAACATCTTAACCACAAAATGATTGCCTTGTGTCTGGAATAAGGTCTGGTATCTGTTCTTACTTTAGAAAGAACAAGCTTATGTCTTTGATCTTAGGCCAGAAAGCTGTCTATGTAAGCCTTCGGTCTTTACATTCTGGTCTTCTCTGTGGTTGGCTGGATGCTTCTATTGCTTTAGGATGTATTCTGTGACTTTTCTCAAGGTGTTATGTTCAGATACAGAATATTTTATTCCAAACTCTGTGAGTTAAAGAAGTAAAGGATAACTCATCAGGGATTACACATTACCCTGAGCGTACCTTGAATATAACAAGGGAAGTGATGGAGACAGTTTTCCAATTTTCTATGGTTTCTATGGTATGCACAGCACTATGCAGAGGTCAGAAGGATTTCGAAAGTTGGAAAATGTTGTATGCGGCTCTACATTCAGAGAATCTTGTTAGTAATATGTTCTTGTCATCTCTAGGCTAAATGACTTTCAGACATCTGTGCTTAAAGTGGTTGTAAACTTAGTTACACAACTTTTACCTACAGGTAAGCCTATAATAAGGCTTACCTGTAGGCACTAAAAATATCTTCTAAACCTTTACAGTTTCAGCCGCTAAAAATACGGCCGCAATGAGAAGACATATTAGCCACTTCCCTACCCTCCCATAGTCAAATGACGTCCACAGATGGGATCTCCCATTCTGGGTGGACGTCATATGACGTCCTGGGCTTCCCGGACGTGTAGGGGGCGCGTGGGACCCGATGCGCGTGCCCGGTGGCCGCGATATCCGCCGGGTACCCGCGATTGCCCGCAATCACGGCAGGACTGTGGATCTGTGTGTGTGTAAACACACAGATCCACGTCCTGTCAGGCCACGTACACACGATCAGACCGGTCTGATGAAACTGTTCCGACAGACCGTTTTCATCGGACCAGGCTGAAGTGGTCTGATGTGTGTACACACCATCGGACCAAAAATCCGATCAGACCAGAACGCGATGAGTTGGAACACAACGATGTGCTGAAAAAACAAAGTTTAATGCTTCCAAGCATGCGGCGACTTGATTCTTGATTCTTTTTGGTCTGATGCTTTTGCGTACTAACCATCGAACCTGTCCGACAGTTGTCCGTCAGACAGATTTTAAAGCAGGTTTTAAAACTTTGGTCCGACAGACAAAGGTCTGATGGGCCGTACACATCATCAAACTGGTCCGATGAAACTGGTCTGCAGGCCAGTTTCATCAGACCGGTCTGATCGTGTGTACGCGGCCTCAGAGGTGAGACCGATGTGTGTTCCCACACATCAGTCCGCTCCCCTTGTGAGTCCCCTCCCCCCTACAGTTAGAATCACTCCCTAGGGAACATATTTAATCCCTTCAGTGCTCCCAGTGTTAACCCCCTCCATGCCAGTCACATGTACACAGTAATCAGTGCAGTTTTAAGGCACTAATCGCTGTATGAATGTGAATGGTCCCAAAAATGTGTCAAAAGTGTCCGATGTCACGGTCACAATAAAAATCGCAGATCGCCGTCATTACTAGTAAAAAAAAACAAAACGCTATAACTTTTGCGCAAACCAATTAATATACGCTTATTGTGAT
The DNA here is from genome assembly GCA_029574335.1 of Rana kukunoris. Lineage (NCBI taxonomy): Eukaryota > Metazoa > Chordata > Amphibia > Anura > Ranidae > Rana > Rana kukunoris. Next base: position 83,959,047 of record CM056052.1, on the reverse strand, counting down.
TTTTTTTTACCCAAAATATGTAGAAGAATAAATACGTATCGGCCTAAAATGAAGAAAAAAATTAGCACAATGTAAAAAAATATTGTTTTTTTTTTCAACATTGTCGCTCTATTTTTGTTTATACCCACAGAGGTTATCAAATACCACCAAAAGAAAGCTCTATTTGTGGGAAAAAAAGGAATTTCCCAATGGGAGCAACGTTTGTTTTCGGAGCCACGTCGCATGACCACGCAATTGTCAGTTAAAGCGTCACAGTGCCGAATCGCAAAAAGTGCTCTGGTAAAGAAGGGGGTAAATTCTTCCTGGGGGCTGAAGTGGTTAAGTAAAATCGTAAAGTTTTATTTAACAATTTAAAATATTTTTTTCTCAATTAAGAAAGATAAGACCCTTTAGCAAGGGGGAAGAAAACAGTAAAACATACAATATATAATTAGTTCATACATTGATGAGATGTTAAATTGTCTGCATGGTCAATGTTTTGCCACTAATTTGGTTTCTTCAGGACCCATATAGCAAATTTTGGAATTGCCTAGAACAACACTCTATTAAGTAGTTATAAACGCTCCCTCTTTATCAACTTTGTAATCCTCATAAAAAACACTCATGATCGCTGCCAATAACTGTCTACTTACTTGTTTTGTTTTGCTGCAATCTGCCCTGTTCTGATTAATGACATCAACAGTGCATGCACTTCCCTTTCCTAGATTTCCTATGCATTAAGGTGAAAACACATCTGACAGTTACCGGTCCCCCAGCCCTCCGTTTTACTTACCTGAGCCCTGGAAAGAATGCCAGGGTTCTCGGCTCTTTATTGGATAGATTGATAGCAACGCAGCCATTGGCTCCCATTGCTGTCAATCAAATCCAATGACGCGAACGCCGGGGGGCGAGGCCGATTCCTGCACTCGGCGGCTGTGGACGCTAAATGCAGGACTCGGGAGTGCGCCAGCTAGGTAACCCTCATGGGAGAGCACTTCCCATAGGGCGTTATCTGAAGCGGGGAGGAGCCAAGAGAGCCGCCAAGGGACCCCAGAAGAGGACGATCAGGGCCACTCTGTGCAGAACGAGATGCACAGTGGAGATAAGTATAACATGTTTGTTATTTATTTATTTTTAAAATTGAACCTATAGTATCACTTTAAGGCCTCATCTCATGTACATGGGTGTTTAGAGGCTCAAAAGTTCTCAAACATAAATTTCCTAGTGCTTTCCTGTGCCTGGGGAGCTATAAGGTGGCGTGTACAGGCTGTCATACAAGTGAATAGCTGTAAGGTTGTACTTGTGTAAATGGTAATGCTTATGTGAATTGGCATTAACCTGTGCATGCACATATGGTGTATTTCCATGAACATGAGGCTAGCATATTCAGAGAAATACACTATATGCACAGGAAAATCAGCATTTATACCATTATGACCAGGTGCAGCCATTCACTTGGCCGGCTGCATAGGCATGCACACATGGTGTGTCAACCTAATCAACCCATGTGCATTAATGTTATCGCTCTGTGTAGCAACAGGAACAGAGGAAAGATCTTCCTCTTAGGCCGCGTACACACCATGAAATAAATCCGATCAAATCGGTCTGACAGACCGATTTGATCAGATTTGTCTGCTGGCTGTTTTGGTTTGATCGCTGTACACACGATCAAACCAAAATCTCCACCGGCAGACAGCGCGGTGACGTGGCGGTGACGTTGACGCCGTCACGTCACCGCACCAGGAAGTAAAACACTTCCGCACATGCGTCAAATCCATTTGATGCATGTGCGGGCAGATATGTCTGCTGGTTAGCGTACTAACCAGCAGACATATCAGTCCGACGGGTTCACAGCAGACAGATTTTAAAGCATGCTTTAAAATCTGTCTGCTGGCCAAATCCGTCGGCTCGCCCGTACACACGATCGAATCTGTCTGCTGAGACAGTCGAATCTGTCTGCTGAGACGGTCTAAATTATTTAAAAATAATGTCCATGTGCAAGGAAGTCCATAAAGCAATGAATCCACAGCCTTTCCAGAGTGGAAAGTGAAAAGGAACACCAAAGAATATACTCCACCAGTGTAAGATGGACTCTCACCTCTCCGCTTTGACCCAGATGGATCTCAAAGCATAATCTGTATAATCAGAAATCAGCTGACAGCCTCTATAGGCAGATGGATGGATAGGATAAAAACCATAGATCCGGATTCAATGATTTCTCAACATTCATACCACCATGTAGGGAAGAAAGAAAATAAATCTAGTGCTCTCTGTTGAGCACACTTAACCCACGCTGAGGAAGTCCCATCCACGGGATGTAACGCGTACAGGGGAAGGAGCCACGCAGAACGTCACCCACGATCGCCGCAGATTGCAGTAGGATGGTTGGTACGCTGTTACATGCTGCTATGCTGACACTCGGCTCTTAGAGTGTCTCTACATGTGAGTAAAATCTCCATTGTTTTAAATAAATAGTTATTTCAACAGAGAGCACTAGATTTCTTTCCTTTCTTCCCTACATGGTGGTATGAATGTTGAGAAATCATTGAATCCGGATCTATGGTTTTTATCCTATACATCCGTCTGCCTATGGAGGCTGTCAGCTGATTTCTGATTACACAGATTATGCTTTGAGATCCATCTGGGTCAAAGCAGAGAGGTGAGAGTCCATCTTTCACTGGTGGAGGATATTCTTTGGTGTTCCTTTTCACTTTCCACTCTGGAAATCGTTTAAGGCTGTGGATTCATTGCTTTATGGACTTCCTTGCACATGGACATTATTTTCAAATAATTAATATTTTTATAAGTATATTTATTGTCACCATTATTGTTATTATTATTGTTTCTATTTTGCGCCGCACTCTTTTTATTTCACTTACACTTGGGACTTTTTATGAATTGTTCTTAGTGCTGGCTTGCATATATTGGTACTTTATTTATTTTTTCCAGCGCTGAATATATTCTCTTATTTTTGTGCTGAGACGGTCTGTCAGACCGTTTTCAGCAGATAGATTTGATCGTGTGTACGCGGCCTTACTGGTTTATGCTCTTCTCTTTCACTGTGCCAGCAGGGAGATCAATGTTCCGGGGTCATATGTATGTAGATACATACACATGCATGTGTGTTTGAGCTTAAGGGTGCACACCCTATAGCAATAGGCTGGACACACCTATGGCCGGCTGCATGTGCCAGCTGTTCCTCTCTGGGTGTGGGAAGGCTCTGGGAATTTTATGCTTGCTACTTTTTAGCTGGCGCTGCTTTAAATTTAGAGGGTAGCCTGAGAGTTAGTTGACCCAGACTGTATGATTTTTCACAAAATTTGGGCCTCTGTTCCAGCCATGGCTGTACTGTGAGTGACCACTATTGTTGTCTGGGGTGTCAATCTCACTCCATGCTGAGGGTGGCAGCAGTCAGGTCAAGGTGTTTTGGATTTTCCCCTTCAGCACCCAATCAGAAGCAGTTGATCGTCCCGCTGTGCATGCTGGGGAGGAGTACTTAGGGGACAGATGTCATTAGTTTGCGGGGTTGTCGCCGATCCTGGTCTGTCGTCCCACCACCCCCTGTGTGTGGCCCTCCTGGGCCGGGGGTGCATGTTCAAGTGTTCCTGGCTTCTGGGACCAAGTTGGTCCGGGGTTGTGATCTACTAAGTAGCCCTGGTAGTTAGACTGGGTCTACGCTTGCAGAGTGCTCCTGTGGTGTCCGTCCCGAGGGAGGAAGCCATTAGATGAAGAACCTGTCTTGGAGAGCACCGAGCACGAGGCTGGTATCTCAGGAGAGACCTTGAACTTCATCTAAGGACGCACTACTACTGAAAGGTTGAATGATGGTCGCCTGTCAGTTCTGAGTTCATAAGAATTTATTCAAGAGAGATCCGGGTGATTAATCCTGTGCTGAGAGGATTCTGGACCGAATACATCTCCATCTTTAGGAAGGTCTGTGGCAGAGACTTTACCAAGTTTCCGTGTGACATCCTGGCTGCAGGGGTTAGTGAGAGAGGCCTATCCAGGTGCACAACACCCACTCTGGCTAGAGTGGCGACGAGAGCTACGTTGATGAAAGCAGGAGTGTTTCTGAACAAAAGTTATACACCTGAACCTGTTAACTATCACCCTTCCACCTCTTCAACTACTACTTGTATTCCTTTTACCTTGTTGGGTAAATAAAGCAAAGAAAAAGAAGCCTAAAGTGTGTACATTGAAGCTTCTCTCAACTCTCATCTGATACCCTAGACCAGGGGTGTCAAACTCAATTTCATGGTGGGCCGCATCACCATTATGCTTTCCCTCAAAAGGGCCGGTTGTATCTGTAAGATTAGATGTCCAGAGCATCCCTTCCCCTTACATTAGATGTCAAGAGCCCCCACCATCAGAAGTTGAGGCCCCCACTCTCCCTTATATCACAATGCACCCCCCTTTCCTTATGCTGCTGCTAGGAAGAAGTTGAATGCATTGCTTGAAAGCAGAAAGTAAGGGTCTGGAGGATGACTGGAGAGGTGCGAGGGCCGCATTAAATGGCCTGGAGGGCCGCATTCCGCCCTCGGGCCTTGTGTTTGCCACCTCTGCCCTAGACGGCGAATGATTAGAGGTAACATCCTGCCCAAAACAAACCAGCAGCTCCTTCGGGGGTAGTGCTACACTTGTAAACGCTATGTGCATTAGGCCTAACACAGGGAAAATTCTAATTGTACGTTCAAGGGAAGTGAGCAGAGTGATGACCTCATTAGTCTGGTGATGTTCCTTCACTCTCCAATCAATACTGATCACGCGTAGGTCAGTGACAGGCCTGTATTGTTGAACCTCATTGAAGTGAAAAGTCAGAGATGTGGCTTTGTTTTCTGGGTCACAAGTCTAGCTGAACAGAACTACAACCATTTTGGACAATTAGTAAACATTTAATAACTCAATAATAGGTATTTAGCTGTTTGCCGAGCTTTAATAATATATTCAAAGATCACACATAAAATCCCATGTTCTGTTCACTCTGAGAGCCTAGAAAATGTCCCACATTGTTTTAATTAGACAGTGACTATTTTCTCCATGGAAACTTATTGGATCTTGGCAGTGAAAGTCAAACTCCTTTTTGTCTTTGCAAAGAGTCTTTCTAGATTGTTCACATGATGTAGCAGATTCATGGAGAAAAACCCTGTGATTCGGAAATGAGTTCAGGCTGGAGGAATGTTCAGCTGGATGTCTGATTTGGTTTGCAGATCACATGACGCCTCAGTAGACTCTTGTGTTCTGCGCTGACCTCAGAAATCAATAATGATAACTTTAAGAAGTAACATGTCAGAAGCTTGAGGCTACAATCCTAATCCAAGATGGATTGTAGGCAGGGCCCAAACCACCGAGCGTAGAGCCATTCATTAAACAGAGAGGCAACAAGGAAATAGAAATTCGATTAATCACGTCCAAGCACGCAGCAAAAATGTATGCGCCTAACATACAGATAATATTCATTTCAAAGAGAGAAGCTGAGAAAGCTACCGCTGAGAAATTCATAAAGTGACTTCTGTCTTATTAAAAATCAACTATGGGCGACCAATCAAAGAAAACCGTGAAAAGTTAATTTAACTGAATTCCAATTTTATATAATTGTTTCCCACAATCAGGTTGAGCAGGGTTTTCATGAAACTATTTGGGTGGGAAGACTGAGATTGGTTTACTAAAGGCAAATAGAGTTGCAAGTGCAGTTGCTCCATAGCTTAGTAAATTTAAGTGGACGTAAACCCTCCTATTGTTTTCAGCCAAGGAAGCTGCCATGTTGGCCTCTATTTTATCTTCAACTGCCATGGTGCTGCACATGTGATCAGTTATGACACCAGCCTTTGGATGGTTTGACAGTTGGTTGAGAGCCCAACTAATGTGAGTGTTACATTCCTGGCACATGCCGGAAATGTTACTGTTTTTTGAATCTGTTAAATAGATGAGTTTACTTCGGCTTTAACAACATCAATACTACCGGTAAGCACTTTCACCCCCTTCTTTCCCAGGCCAATTTTAAGCTTTCATCGCTCTTGCACTTTCAATGACATTTGCACGGTCATGCTACGCTGTACCCAAATTACATTTTTATAATTTTGTTCGCACAAATAGAGCTTTCTTTTGGTGGTATTTATTCACGACTTAGGCGCCGTACACACGGCAGAGAACCTCGACGGGCAGAACACATCGTTCCGCCCGTCGAGGTTCTCTCCCGGCCGTCGAAATCGGCGACCCGCCCGTCGGGAATGGCAACCAGCCATTCTTCCAGGCGGGCCGTCGAGGAAATAGAGAGCGTGCTCTCTATTTCGGCTCGACAGGCTTCCCGACGGGAAGCTCGCCGAGACCGTACACACGGCCGAGGTCCTCGCTGGAATGTGCATTCCAGCGAGGTTCTCGCTGGTTTTCAGCGAGAACCTCGGCCGTGTGTACGGCGGCTTAGTGTAGCGCCCCTTGCTTTTTGTATGGGTGCTGCGTTTAAAACTAGTTGAACTGGGAGAGTTAAGTTGCTCCTAGTTGTGATTTGTTTAGGCTGTTGACCTATGTTATTCTGGAAAGGTCCACTGGCTCCGACTGCATTCTGGGGATGTCATTTCATCCTTGGCCGGCAGTGGGAGCCAGTGGAATTTCTGGCGGATGGAGTCTTCCTCTGCAGCCAATTGGAGAGGGTTTCTCCTCGCTGGGCATGCTGGGGAGGGGTATATCTGGGACCTAGGTCAGGTCTTCGGGGTTCTTCTTCACGTGTGCGGGGTCCCGGACTCGGGGGGCGGCATCCACCTTCACGGTGTGCGTGCCCATGGACCCCGCCGGCGCGGCCCGTCTGGCCAGGTTCCTGGGCCTTTCTGAGTATCAGCCGGAGACAAGAATCCCCAGATGGGGATTCGGTGACCAGGATGCTGGCAGCCAAGATTCAAGGTGGCGCCTCGGCTGCCAGGTCTGTGTGAGAGACACCTGTCCGGGGGCACCTTACCCACTCAGTCTCATAGGAGTGGCGACGTTTGTGCTACTAAGGGCTGATCTGTCTTGCATATATCCAGGCCTGACATCGAAAGTTTCTCTTCTCTCATCAACCTATTCTTCCTTCACCAAAGTTGATGTTGGCCAATGTTGGCCTGGAATTAAAGCATTGAGAAAATCTTTATTGACTGTGTGGACCTCCGATTACTACTTAATTCTTCTGGTGCATCCCTAGACCAAGCTGGGGTAACTTAATTTTTCCGATCCCAAATCAAACCAGCGGCTCCTTCGGGGGGTAGCGCTACATTTGTTTTAAATTTTTTGCAATATACGCGGAAAAAGAGCAAAAAATTTGTAAAAAAAAAAAACAATATTTTCTTCTTCTATTTTAAAATAAATCCAATAAAATCAACTTTTTTTTCCATAAATTTAAGCCAAAATGTATTTTGCTCCACGTATTTTGTGAAAGAAATCATGTTAAGTGTATAATAATTGGTGTGATCTCGGACATATGTATGCAAATGATCATGTACAGATGTGCGCAGGTGATCATGGACATATGTGAAAATGATTATTGGGACATATGATTTTACTGTTACATATGTGGGGGACCGGTGTTTCTACTATGTGGGGACATTGTGTGTGGGACATGTGTGTTTTACATTGTGTGTGACGCGAGCGAATCGGGATTCGCCTTGTTCTGAGAGACGTTCCTGAACATCCTCTCAGAAGGAGAGACCGCCCACCCAGCCGTATATATGCAGTGGCCGGATGGGATGTGGTTATGTAAAGCTTTACTTTGCAAAAAAAGTACCCAATTACTTCAGGGAAAAAATGCATTTTTGCTTGCACATGATTGGATGATGGAAGTCAGCAGAGCTTCTGTTCATTCACTAAGCTCTGGAGCAACTGCAAAGTGCACAGTCTATTTGCCTTTAGTAAACCAACTTCACAGTCTCCTGCAGTGTAGTAGTCAGTGGTGCTCATTATAAGACTGTATAGGTGATATGAAGAATATGCAGACTCTGGTAGAGATTACATCAATAAACCAATCACAGTATACAGCATTAGTATAACATTCGTTATTACAAAAATTCTCCACTTTCAATAGAAAGCAGTCCTAGTTTAGCTCCAGTAAAGGCAGAGAGAAGCATTTCCTCAGCCTCCATACCCTTTTGTTTAGAATGTAACATTGAAACTTTGTAGCAAGTCACAAAGTGAGAGGCTGCAGCAGTGTACTGATCTGTCAAATGTTGTCAACAAGAACTGCACAGGTACCAGGATGTACAGTACAGTAAAACCTTGGTTTGAGAACATAATCCGTTCCAGAAACATGCTTGTAATCCAAAGCACTTGTATATCAAAGCATTTTTTTTTACAGGATATGAAATAGAAGAGAGGCACCTCTAAGTGTAGCAATAAGTTGCTAAATGTTGTACCTTTATTAACCACTTAAGGACCGCCTACTGCACATTTACGTCGGCAGAATGGCACGGCTGGGCACATCAACGTAGCTCCAGGACCGGGACCGCGGGATTCGCGGACCCAATCGCCGCTGGAGTGCGGCGATCCGTCCCTGGAGCGGAAGAACGGGGAGAGCCGTGTGTACACACGGCTTCCCCGTGCTTCTCTGTGGCCGTAGCATCGATCGCGTCATCCCTGTAATAGGGGGACGCGATCGATGACGTCACACCTACAGCCACACCCCCCTACAGTTGTAAACACAACACATAGGCACACATCCCCTACAGCGCCACCTGTGGTTAACTCCCAAACTGCAACTGTCATTTCCACAGTAAACAATGCAATTTAAATGCATTTTTTGCTGTGAAAATGACAATTGTCCCAAAAATGTGTCAAAATTGTCCGAAGTGTCTGCCACATTGTCGCAGTCACGAAAAAAATCGCTGATCGCCGCTATTAGTAGTAAAAAAAAAAAAATTAATAAAAATGCAATAAAACTATCCCTTATTTTGTAAACGCTATAAATTTTGCGAAAACCAACCGATAAACATTATTGTGATTTTTTTTTACCAAAAATACGTAGAAGAATACGTATCGGCCTAAACTGAGGGAAAAAAATTTTTTTTTATATATTTTTGGGGGATATTTATTATAGCAAAAAGTAAAAAATATAGCATTTTTTTTTAAATTGTCGCTCTATTTTTGTTTATAGAGCAAAAAATAAAAACCGCAGAGGTGATCAAATACCACCAAAAGAAAGCTCTATTTGTGGGGAAAAAAGGACGCCAATTTTGTTTGGGAGCCACGTCGCACGACCGCGCAATTGTCAGTTAAAACGACGCAGTGCCGAATCGCAAAAAGGGGCAAGGTCCTTTACCTACATTTTGGTCCGGGTCTTAAGTGGTTAAATGTAACCATATTGCTACACTTAGAGCAAGGGTGCCCAACCTTTTGAAGACCGAGGGCCACTTAAGCGACTTGGTAACCAGTTGCGGGCCACAATAAACAGAATGTAAGGGCCACGAAAGAATAAAATAGAGAAGTGGCCCCATGGGATTGTCGCCCCTAGCACCCATTTGTTTAATGAATACATTTTACTCTTAATAGAGGGCTATGATAATTGATAAGTGCATGTCTCTCTATGGCTGCTTTGCTGGTTCTTTCTGTTTTGTGTTTCAGGTGACAAGCTGCCTGCTGCTGTTAGGAAGATTCATCTCAGCTGCAGATCACTGGATTGGTGACAAATCCTTTGGCGGGAAACATCTAGCCAATGAGTGTAACCTTTTACTTATACCCTCTCCTGTCACTGGGAGGAGTCAGCATTTACCTCAGGTCTCTCAGCTGGACTCACCTCTGGATTCTCCTCAGCTTTCCTTCTGGATCTTTTGACCTGCTCTCCCACCCTCCCTCCCCTATAATTCCCCTTGTCGCGGTCCCCCTTTATGTGGGTAATGTCGCCCACTTTGTGGGTGGACAGTGGTTGTACGCTGTTACTTGTTTTATATAAAATATTACTGCTTGAGTCGTAGTGACTAAGCAAGTTGCTTTGTTATTGGTTACCAACAGTTTTGTTTGATATTAAAGGCCTATATTTTTGGGTAATGTCGCCCACTTTGTGGGTTGACAGTGGTTGGTAAACTGGTATTTGGTTGGTATAAGATATTGCTGCTTGAGTCTTAGCGACTAAGCATGTTGGTCTGTTAATGGTTAACAGCGATTCTGTTTGGTATTAAAGGTTAAAGTTAATTTCATTATTAAAATTGTTTTAAACCCAATAAAGGGGCCGCGGCCTAAACTTCTCCACAATCCTTGTTGTGTTTATTTTATATTTAAGGTATGTTCTTATGGTATGATGGGTGTTGATGGGGTGTACAATCCCATGGGCAGATGGCAGGTCTGTGTCCAGTCTCCATAGGCTAAACAGACACAGCCCAATCTACTCTATGGGCCCTCTGATTCAATCAGATGGAAGGGGAGGGATCCACCTCTGTTTTCTTTTTTTTTTTAACAGATCGGATTGGAGGTAGGCAGGTGTAAATGGACAAAAGTCTGTTTACATGTGCCGCTCCATAGAGGTGAATGGAGGATCCGATTGAGTCGGACCCATCGTGTAAAAGGGGCCCAAGGCTGCTTTTACACTGATGGTCTGTGGTCTTCCCACAATGTGGGTGCAGTGCAGTGTATCTGAGGTTTTCCTGGCGGTTAGCTGCACTTTGCCATCGACGTCTATTATATCCTGCATGTGTGGTGCACTTTCTGAAAAGCTGCTTGCTTCCTCTACTGCCGTCTTCATTCACAACACTGATGCTCTGGGACAGCAGGTCGGCAATCTGGGCTTGCCAACCGGCCATCCCAGAGCAGTAGGTCGCGGGCCACATCAGAGGGCTCCGCGGGCCACATGTGGCCCCTGGGCCACTGGTTGGGCACTCCTGACTTAGAGGCTCCTCTCTTCTTTTTATACTCAGTTGTGACATGACGCTACTCTTATATCAAGACATCGCTTGTATATCAAGGCAAAATGTATTAAAACATTTTGCTTGTCTTGCAAAACGCTCTCAAACCAAGGTTTTACTGTATATGTTTGTGTAATTTTTTTTTTTTTTTTCAAAGGGTAAATTTTTTTTTTTTAAGTAAAAACAAAGATTTACATTAAACAAAACATTCTTTTGTCATATAAGATTATCCTTCAAATACATAAACAGTGTCAAGTAGGTTCAGAAAGAGTAGGTACAATATAACAATGCACATATTACAAGTAAACTGTCTGTTCAATTATGCATAGTTCCAACTTTCTTCATCGACGGGGAAATACCCCTGAAAGCAACCATGTACAAAATAACATTGAGTGAGTGAGTAACTTGTATAGCGCTACAAATGTGAACTAAATCGCCTCAAGGCGCTGTATCCAATGTCGTCGTCCAGCCACGCTTCGGAATAGATGTGTCTTGAGTTTTTTTCTGGAGGCCCGATAGTTCACTTCCATCCGAATGTCTGTAGGTAGAGCGTTCCATAGCCGCGGTCCTTGGACTGCGAATCTTCATTCTCCTTTAGATTTGTTGCGGGACTTGGGGATGTGGAGGAGGTTCTGATTAGTTGATCGTAGGGCCTGATTTGGGGTGTAGTGTTTTATTTTCTCGCATAAGTAATGCAGCGCAATTCCTTGTGTGCATTTGTGGGTGAGGTAGAGGGTCTTGAATGTCATCCAATCCTTTACGTCTAGCCAGTGGAGAGACCTTAAGACCGAGGAGATTGGTTCCCACGTTTTTTTACCTGTTACCAGTCTGGCTGCAGTGTTCTGGACAACTTGTAAATGAGACATCTGGTATTTGGGTAGTCCTAGGTAGAGGGAATCTGCGTAGTCGAGTCTGGAATTGATAAGTGTTCCAAGTACTACTGCTTTGTCTTTTTCCAGGATGAAGGGGATGAGTCTACGCAGCAAGTGGAGAAGATAGTGAGATCCGCTGACCACTGATCCTATTTGTGTATAGAAAAAAGGAATATATGGACAGCCGCACTCCAGTAAGTCTTAAAAAAGACGTGCCCTTTATTGGGTAAAAGAAAAAGCACTAAAAAAAAACAGCATACAGTAGGATGTGAACAGCTGACGCGTTTCACATTGAAATACAATGCTTAGTCATCGCTATGACTAAGCACTGTATTCCAATGTGAAACGCGTCAGTGGTTCATATCCCACTGTATGCTGTTTTTTGTAGTGCTTTTTCTTTTACCCAATAAAGGGCACATCTTTTTTAAGACTTACTGGAGTGCGGCTGTCCATATATTCCTTTTTTCTATGCTCCGTGCATTGCCAGCACCCGTTGGTTCTTGAGTGGACACTGATTGCCTTAGGTGTGCTCACCTGGAGCGGCAGTCCCTCCTATCTGATCCTATTTGTGTGTCCATAGACATGTCTAAGCATCAATGGGGCACTGCGGCTATACTGCCGGCAAAGTGCTGCTGCAGCAGCGCTTTGCGGGTGGTTTTAACCCTTTTTCAGCTTCTAGCGGCAGTTAAAAGTACCCCGCTAGCAGCCGAATACCCCCGCAAATACGACAGTAAAACGGCGCTTTACAGCTGACGCCGCAGACACCCCAGTGTGAAATGGGCAGAAGAGCTAAAATTTCACTCAAAGATTTCTTCTTGGTTAAAAGGTAGAGATAGGCCCCTTCCACAAGGGGGCGGATCAGTAATGATTCGCCCCGTGAACCTCTGCTTGCTCCGTTGATCCCCGCTGAGCCAGAGGATGACAGGGCGGTCCCCGAAAACTGTGCAGGGACCGCTCTGTCTTTTCTCTGCTCTCCCCTATGGGAGGATCGGGTGGACACGGACCGTCTGTCCGTGTTCACCCGATCCGCCAGACGGATGGAAAAGTCGTTTTTTCCTCCGTCACACCTTGGCGGATCGGAGCGGGTCGGATGTCAGCGGGCGTGTCACCCGTTCCATAGAGGAGCACGGAGCACCCGTTCAGGTCCGCCTAAAAAACTGGAACGGTCCGCCCGTGTAAAAGAGCCCATAGGCTGATTTATATTATAATTGGAGTTCCTCTTTAACACTGCTTTTTAATTGAACTCAATAACAGGAATTTTATACAGTATATATACCTTTCCCAGAAACATATGTTGTCTGTTGTCTGCAGAGCTGGAACACCTTTTTGGCAGCGACTGCTAGGAAAATAGGACAAAATATACATTACTGTCAGAAAGGGGAAAAAGCTGGAAAACATACCATGAAAGCCATTGTACTCAGGAAAAAGCACAAACCTCACATTTTTCCCCTAATCTCCTGTACATGCTGACTGCCAGAAATACATATGTTGAGAGCAAATAAGGTATAAAATGCTTAGTGTCTCAGACTGTGTGGTATGCACATATCCGGTTTCTAGAATGAAAACTATACTGTAGGAGCATGAAACGATAAATTGTTGTTCTTAAGATTTTTGAACTCTCGAAAATGCAGTTTTGATCGGAGGTTTTGGCACGCTGGTGGGGTTGCCAGGGAAACGGGGCCTCTTGAATTTTTATCTGCTTATTTTAAAGCTTTGCGTTAGATTTAACATTTAAAGAGGCACTGATAAAAAATATGACATTTTTAAACACAAAAGAATCCTTTCTGTTGTAATGTCTTATTATGCTGAAGAGCTAAACTGGTGCGTGGCCAATTCGGCTGACAAACCCAGCAATGTACGCTGCAAGCTTTTTCAAATGAGCAAAGAATGCAGAATATACTGTTTACATTCATATTTTGTGTGAAGGCCACAAATTTAATGCGCCACTCTACCTTTCTCACAAGACTGAGATTGTAAGAAAGGACATGAAAAAAAGGTTAGTTCCTGAATAGCATTTATTATCTATCTTGTTAATGGTGTGCTAGTACAAGCTTGTGTCATACTTATTGGATGTAAACCTGTAAAAAATTGTATTCTTTCCTGCCACAATGTAGAGTATAAGATTTCCTATCATCTGTGCCCAGTCTTGCCACACAAAGTTCATCCAGCTCTGAGCAATCCTCTTTTATTGTTCAGTGAAATCAAACAGAGAAAAACGTTAGTCCGTTCCACCCCCTTGCTGTGAGTGACAGGTTATTTACATATCTCATGCACTAGCTTGGAGACAGGCATTATTTTTTAATTCCCACCCCCACTCCTTTTCTGAAGTCATGTGGTTACTTTTCTGAATTTTGACTGGATGTTAGTGATCGTAGCAGAATTTAGTGTAAGGCCGCGTACACACGATCAGTCCATCCGATGAGAACGGTCCGAAGGACCGTTTTCATCGGTTAACCGATGAAGTTGACTGATGGTTTGATGTGCCTACACACCATCGGTTAAAAAAACGATTGTGTCAGAACGCGGTGACGTAAAACACAACAATGTGCTGAAAAAAATTAAGTTCAATGCTTCCAAGCATGCGTCGGCTTGATTCTGAGCATGCATGGATTTTTAACCGATGGGCGTGCCTACTAACGATCGGTTTTGACCTATCGGTTAGGTGTCCATCGGTTAAATTTTAAAGCAAGTGGGCTTTTTTTTGACCAAAGGATAACTGACCGATGGGGCCCACACACGATCGGTTTGGACCGATGAAACAGACTTTCATCAGTTTTGACCGATCGTGTGTATGCGGCCTAAGGAGAGTGTAGAGGTGGGCGGGGAGACTACTGACATCACAATTTCACCTACAGAGCTCCAGACAACAGATCCACCCACAGAATCTGCAGTTTTTCAGTTCTTATAACAGACAGAGGGGAGACATTTGACAGGTAAGGATACATGCAGGAGGCATCTACATCCTTAAAGATCAGCACTATGGCAGTAGTTTAGAAAGGATGAGAGTGGGTTTACATCCGTTTTAAAGTGGTTTTAAAGGTTTGCATTTAAAAAAAAAAAAAAACATATCATACTTACCTCCACTGTGCAGCTTGTTTTGCACAGAGTGGCCCCAAACTGCATATTATGGGGTCCCCCCCGGCAGCTCTCTCAAATTCTCCCCGCCTTAGATGACCCCCTCTGGGAAGTGCTCTCCCAAGGCGGTTACCATCCATAGCTGCTGAGTACAGGACTTGGCCCACGTCCCCGAGATCTGTGTCATCAGATTTGATTGACAGCAGCGCAAGCCAATGAAGAGTCGAGAAGCCTGGGCAAAGGAAGAGCGGGTTCATGACACAGGACTTTCCAGGGCTCAGGTAAGTAAAACGGGGGGCTTGGGGTGCCGGTAATCATCAGATGTGTTTTCACCTTAATGCATAGGATGCATTAAGGTGAAAAATCATGAACCTTTTCTGACGGGAATTGTGTGTTGACAGCCTGTTGGCAGAAAATCTGACCATTTGTGCGCTCCATCAGACAATTGTTGGCAGATTTTCCGTGGACAAATGTTGGTTGGCAGGCTTTAAAATTTTCTGTGGACAACAGTCTGTTGTCAGATTTTCCGATCGTGTGTACACAAGTCCGTTGGACAAAAGTCCAAAGTACAAACACGCATGCTCGAAAGCAATTCTCCCCAAACACAACATTAGGAGAAGGTGCCCAAAGGGTGGCGCTAAAGAGCTGAAGAACCATGTAGTACGTCCAGCACATCACTACGTTCGTGTTTGTTGGCCGGCAATTGTGTGGCAATGCCCTTCAGACAAAAATCTGACACTTTGTCTGCGGAAAATCTGATCGTGTGTACGAGGCTTTACTGATGAGAAATGGTGAGGCTTTAATCTTTTAAGAAACAAGGAAAGAAATCTGATTGGTCATTAAGGTTAACGACTGTCCTATGTCAGTTTCAAAACTGTACCCAAAAAGGCAAGCAGGGGGCAAAAGACTAGTTGCCAGTATTGCCTGTAGGCTCTCTGCTGTTAATCGTTTCCCTATTACTTACTTTACTATGTCTCCTTCTGCAATAGGGTTGATTTACTAAAACTGAAGCGTGAAAAATCGGGTGCAGCTCTTCCAGGTTTTTTTGTCAAAGCTTAAAGTGTTACTAAACCCAGGACCCTGCATTGATTATATCCGGTCTCCCACAGCACAGAGAACACAGAAATTCAATTATTTTGGTAAATATAAACTGCTAAATACCTTTTTTTATCAGCAGTTAGAGCAGTCTTATGACTTCTATCAGTGTCTAGTTAAAGCCTGTAGGAGGTGTTTTCATGCTCCCCTGATTGTCCTATGAGGCTGCAGGACCACTGACCCTCTGTTCTGACAGTGCTGATTGGCCCTGTGTTGATCATGTGCACTCTCCCAAAAAATAAATAAACTTTATAGCAATACACACACAACTGAGCATGTGCAGAGAAGATATGAGCCTTTTTACACAACATGGAGGATAAACCCCTTAGGTCCAACAGTGAGTATAACAAGCATGCTCTAGTCCAGTGTTTCTCAACTGCAGTTCTCAACAGCGTGGACCCCCCCGCCCATTTTGGGCAAAATCATCACCCCTTGCGCCAAAGTCAAAAGCCTAGGGGTCATTTTTGACTCCTATATGACAATGGACGCACAAATAGGGTCAGTAGTCAGTGGATCTCACCATCTACTGCGCCTACTACGCAGACTCACTCCGTTTATCCCTAAAGAAGATTTAGCGGTCGTGGTGGGAGCAATTGTAAACTCCAGGCTGGATTATGCAAATGCCCTTTACCTCGGCCTCCCCAAGTACCAAATCGCCCGTCTACAAGTCGTTCAGAATACGGCCGCCAGACTTGTGACTGGGAAAAAACCCTGGGAATCCATCTCACCATCACTGAGGGCACTTCATTGGCTGCCAGTCAAAGACAGAATTGCTTTTAAAGCTCTCTGTCTTACGCATAGATGTGTCCATGGGAATGCCCCACTTTATTTATGCGAAATAATAAAAGCGCATAATCCCAATCGCGTTTTGCGATCCACGAATCGGAACCTACTCCAGGTTCCGAAAGCCAACTTCAAGTCCAAAGGAGAAAGGAGATTCGCGATCCAAGGTCCCAGACTATGGAACGCTTTACCAACCAACATTCGGTTGGAGGAGAACCACCTAGCATTTAGAAAAAAGGTCAAGACTTTTCTCTTTTGATATCAATGGAGACAGGAACAACAAGCGCCCAGAGGCGATTCAGTTCGCATGTGTCGCGCTATACAAGTTTTCATTCATTCATTCATTCATTAAGGCGCCCCAAGAGGTCATATTTTCTAGACATGTGCAGACCGGAATATTTTGTTTCGTTTTTTCGTTTTCGTTTGGAAAATAAATGTATTTAGTTACTCCCGAAAATCGTTTTGATTTATGTCGTTTTCGTCTGGAAAGTTTTCATCCGAAAACGACGATTTTCGATGCTTTGTCGAATTTTCGTCGTTCAATTTGACAAAGCATCAAAAATCGTTGTTCTGAATACAGTGAATAGGTAGGAATTAACCTCCCTGGCGGTCTTCCCGTGTGTGGCACGGGGTGAGATTTTAAAGCTACGATCGGTAACCCCGTGCCACACACGGACTTGCCTCGCTGGATGCAGAAAAAAGTTTACTTACCTTTTCTCTGCGATCCAGCGATGAATCCCCGCAGTACACGGCGGGCGGATGTCCGCCTGATGCTGTGTGTTCCGCCGATTCCCTTCCCTGCGAGCGTCGCAACGTAGGGGGGGGAACGGCGCCAAATTTAAAAAAGTAAACAAACACTATACATACAGTACACTGTAATCTTATAGATTACAGTACTGTATGTAAAAAATACACACCCCCCCATGTCCCTAGTGGTCTGCCCTGTACACTACATGTCCTTTTATATAATAAAAACTGTTCTTTCTCCCTGCAAACTGTAGATTGTCCATAGCAACCAAAAGTGTCCCTTTATGGCAAAAATTGTTTTAGAGCAGCTAAAAAACAGCGATAATAAATCAGAATCACTTGCAGAATTTAGCGATAGCGATTTATGGGGAAATTCGTCATAAAAAAAAAAAAAATAATGACAGCAAAAATTCTGCAACTGAGCAAATTTCAGTGATTTTGATTTGATTACATTATTGAATAATTTTTACTATAATTATATTATTATTTGTTATAATTTTTTATAATTATTTATTATATTATAATTTTTAATAAGAAAAAAAAAAAAAATCATACCCAGGATGCCTATTAGACTCTTGTTTGGATAGATTTCAGTGAGTTATTCCTAAGAATTACAAGCCTACAGTATAAAACGCCAAATTCCCTTGCAAATAATGGTACCGCTTTTAGCACCTAAAATCTGAAAGAATCATACCGCCAGGGAGGTTAAACAACGAAAATTCGACAAAGCATCGAAAATCGTCGGATCTGAACGTAAACGAAAATAAAGCATTTTTTTATGTCGGATCTTTCGGTTTTCGTTTTCGTTCGTTAAAACGATAACGAAAATACCTGATTTTCGGACGAAAATGCATTCTAACTAAAACGAATGCACATGTCTAATATTTTCAGAATTTCCCTCAGATGAAACAGCTGTGGTAAATACTGAGGCCTCGTACACACGACTGAGAAACTTGACAGAATCCATCAAGAAACTTGGTGGGAGAGCTTTTTTGCCGAGGAAACCGGTCATGTGTATAATTTTCATCGAGAAAACTGTCGAGGAACTCGACGAGGAAAAAAGAGAGCAAGTTCTCTTTTCCCTCGACGGGAGTCGTCGTGTTCCTCGTCGGGCTGGTTTTCCACAAGAAACACGTTAGTGCGTATGCTTAGAAACCTACGCACCTTCGGTAAAAGTAGCATTCGGAATGGAGATAGCACATTTGTCACGCTGTAACAGACTGAAAAGTGCAAATGTCTCTTACCAAACTTTTACTTAAAGAGGGGGTTCACCCTAAATATACACTTTTCCAGGTGATCCAGCATACTGGCGTCAGCGCCAGTATGCTGTTTTTTTTTTTTTTTAAATGCCCCACTTACTGTATTATCTTCAATTTTGATTTATCTCCCCAGCGGGGGATGGCGCGTGTATAGCCCATCACTAGTACCAAAACTACCTGATTCAGGACTCGGGTATTTAGGGCGCAATACGTCGCCTGCGCACACACCTAGGAGCTGACTGCGCAGGCGCCGTATTTCTCCGAGTCCTATTTCGGCGTGACGCGCCACAGCCGTAGGACTCGGAGAAATACGGCGCCTGCGCAGTCAGCTCCTACTGTAGGTCTGTGTGCAGGCGCCGTATTGTGCCGGAAATACCGAGTCCTAAATCGGGTATTTTCGGAACCAGTGACAGGCTATACAGGCGCCATCCACCGCGGGGGAGCTAAATCAAAATTGAAGATAATACAGTAAGTGGGGCATTTAAAAAAAAAAAAAAACAGCATACTGGCGCTGACGCCAGTATGCTGGATCACCTGGAAAAGTGTATATTTAGGGTGAACCCCCTCTTTAAGTAAAAGTTTGGTAAGAGACATTTGCACTTTTCAGTCTGTTACAGCGTGACAAATGTGCTATCTCCATTCCGAACGCTACTTTTACCGAGCACTAACGTGTTTCTTGTGGAAAACCAGCGCGACGAGGAACACGACGACTCCCGTCGAGGGAAAAGAGAACTTGCTCTCTTTTTTCCTCGTCGAATTCCTCGACAGTTTTCTCGATGAAAATAGCGCTGACGCCAGTATGCTGGATCACCTGGAAAAGTGTATATTTAGGGTGAACCTCCGCTTTAACACGCAGTAACATTAGATTAGCAAAAGCAGCCCAGAGGGTTGTGCCAGTGGAATAGAACTTCCCCTGCCGTCTATTTGTTGTATGTTACCGGGTTTGAGAACGAGGAGATTTGGTCTTGACTGTGTGTATGCAAAGACAGCTTGTCAAGTTTCTCGACAAGCCTAACAAGGAACTCATCGAGAAAAACGGTCCGAGTTCCTCGATCGTGTGTACGAGGCCTGAGGCAGTCACCTGTGCAATATAAATGGTAGGCCTGAAAACATGACCTGTTGGGGCGCCCTGAGGACTAGAGTTGAGAAACACTGCTCTACAGACTGATTTTTACTGTTGTGGGTTTAGTAACGCCTTAGCTAAAGTTAGAAGATGATTGGCTACCATGTACAGCTGCAACAGAGTTTGCACACTCTAGTTTTAATAAATCAACCCCACTGTGTCTGTGTGTGGAGGCATCCGTTGTGATATTAACAGGGCTTTATTTCCTCCGTTCAGACTGGTGGAGGAATATTTAAAAAGCAGCAAAGTGCAGACATCACCAAATCTTACTTCTAATATCATGAGACTAGTAGTCAGAGGCAGCAGTGTCTAAAGCACGGTCAAATTTCGAACAAATTTTCTTTTCTAAATCAAAAAGTTCGTTTTTTTTTTGTGATCCGATGATGCCACCATTGATTTTCAAAATTCGGCGGCCAACAAAACCTTCATGTTGCCGGGAATCTTCTTTTCTCTCCGGGAATATTCTGTTCTCTCCGGGAATATTATTTTCTTGCACATGCGTATTTTTATTCTATTATATTTCTCGTACGATTCTCCCATCATTGAACAGAAAATCGTTTGTTTTTCAAAAAATGTCCAACATGTCGGAATCCTCAAATTAGTTTGCCACACGAAAATCGTCTGTTGCTGCAGCCCACTAACTGTGCGAAATTCGCACGAAAATTCTTTGATACGATTTTCGGACGAAAATTCTTTTGAAATTCGAACCGTGTATGGCTGCCTTTAGATTTCACACTAAATTTACAGCTAAAGGGACAGGATTAATAACAGTAAATCACCCGTGCTAATAATTGATACATCTGCTGCTGCTGATGTGTCGATGTGGTGTATGCATGCTGTTTGCTATTCTTACCTGTTTTGTTTTACTGATTCTTACGTCACACCTCTAGTGCCTGGTTACTTTTCATAACCGGTGCTATGTGAAATTTAGAGGAGGTTAGAGAATTAGTTAACTCTGACCAGTTTGATTTGTTCAAATTTGGGTCTCTGTCTCAGTTTTGGCTGTGCTGTGGGTCCATTATGTCGTTTCTGGGGTGCTGATCTCACCCCAGGTCGGCAGGTGGCAGTGGTGGGGTCAAGGTAATCTTTCCCAGCAGCCTATCAGGAGGAGTTTGCCTCGCTGAGCATGCTGGGAGAGAGTATTTATGAGGCAGATACCATTTTCCTGGGCTTCTCCTCGTGTGGCGCCCACCTTTAGGGTAGCCACTTCACCTCGCCCCGGCAAATGGCCTTCCGGGCCAGGGTGCATGTGCAACACAAGATCCTGGCTTCGGGACCATGCTGGCTCGGAGCAATTGATCTGTCTCTTGGGGACTCAGTAATCGACTGGTCCCACCTAAGGAGGTCCTGGGTCGTCCGTCCAGTTGGAGGAGGCTGTACGGTGGAGAGTCTGCCTGAGGAGTACCAAGAGAGGCTGGTGTTCCAATAGGGGCCTGACCATCCATCGGGGACCAGGGGAACCGGACACTGAGAGGCTGAATGTTGCCCGCCTGTCAGTCAGTACCCTAATTTAAAACTACCTGAGGGAGATCCAGGTGCCAAGTCTGCTAAGGAGGATTAACTCTGCTGTTCATTTATCAGGAGGGTCTGTGGCAGAGACTTTTTCCTAAGGTTCGAGTGACATTTTGGCTGCCAGGCTTGTGAGAGAGGCCTGTCCAGGTGCGCTATACCCACTCTGGCTAGAGTGGTGAAATAGACATTGCATGTGGGAGCAGGACTGTTTTCCTATTACTGACATCTGGATCTGCTATTTTCATTTCTACTAAACCTCTACTCTTCACCAAGTTTTATTGTTTTTACCCGGCTGGGTAATAAAGAGCACAGAAAAAGACACCTTTCGTGGACATTCTGTTACTACAACTTTCACCAAACACCCCAAGACGATGAAACATGAGGTAACATGCCGCCCAAAACAAACCAGCAGCTCCTTTGGGGGTAGTGCTACACACCTATTTAGTAAACTGCAAATTACTGTTACTGACTGTTCATCCTACCAATTACCTCTTTTGTTAACTAAAAACATACATGTATTTTTTTTACAGTATTTTAGAGAGAAACTCTGGAAGCTGTACCACAAAAAGCAAGCAGAGGGCAAAAGACACCAGTATTGCTTGTGGTCTCCCTGAAGCTAATCCTTAATACCATGCCTTGTTTTGCACTGTGTCTATGTGTGGAGGCTACCATCTTGATGTAGGGCTTATCTTCCCCATGCTAAAGCCTCCAGCAAGGAGACCAACGAGCAGAACAATTGTGACATCATCAAATCTCTCTTAGATCTCACACCACAGATATACAGCCATGAGGTTTTAGGTCGCAGGGGTGTTTAGGCATACCATACTATTATTCAGGATGTATTCCAGACAAATGGCACATTTTTCAGAGTGCTGCTTAATCACTTGCCTACCGAGCCACTTCTGACATGTCTCTACTACATGTAAATGTAGAAAAAATACTTCTTTCCCCCAGAATTTTTTCCAGCCAAAAAGCATTGGGCCAGATTCACGTACATCTGCGCATTATTGGACCGGCGTAGCACACCGCCTTTACGTTAGACTGGCGCAATGTAGCGGCGCAATCACTGTATTCTCGTCAGTTTTGCGCAGAAATTTGCGCCTGCGCAACGTTATTTCAGAGGCGCAAGGCGGAGTAATTCAAATTGGGAAGGACGTGGGCGTGTTACATTGAAATGAGCCGTGACCCCATGCAAATGAAGGGCCGGCTGGCTCACGCATGCGCGCTTGAAGCAGACCATGGTCAGCACCTCTGTGCGCATGTTCTCAACTCGGGAACGGCGCAATCAGTGAAATTGGAAGTGGACTAGGGCAACTTAGTGAACTACGCAGACAGCATAGATAGACAGACACAAACGCACTTCCTTTGCAAAAGTACATCCCTTTGTATCCCTTCCTATACAGCAAGGTGCTTTTGTTCTGTTGTTTATTAGCATTTGTTTGTTTGTGACGTGTCTTTGAGATATTTGGGGACTGTTTTGCAGAGTGATTTTTGTCTTTTATGTGTTTTCTTTGTTGTTATTTTGTTTAAATTATATTTTTGCTGGGCATTTTTTATTTTTGCTGGTCAATTTTTTTGTTTTTTTGGTTCTGTTTGTGTATGATTTGGGAATGTGGGGGTGACATTCCTGCCGGAAAAGGGGTGTCACCCTCATTTGTGTTGGAGAAGTGATCCCCAGGTCCGTGTGAATGGTGTATGAATGTACAGTGACATAATTGGAGCCGTGGCATGGCGTTGCTGCTCACAAGTCCTGCATGGTGGGCTTGTGCCAATCCAATGTGATGAGGATGTGACGTGCCTGTGCTAGGGACCACAGTGGTGTGCATGCATGCATTCTCATTGTGCCATGATTAATGTGTGTGTTTAACGTGCAAAGATGCCTAATGTGAGCTGGCTCCTGGCTGCTCTTCCCTCAGAAGACAGGGTAGCCTTGGTTAGGGGGGTTTCGTATAGGAGTCATGAGATGGGGTCCCAGTGCATATGCAGAGTCACCCTGAAGGGAGAAGACAGGAGGATGTTAGTAGTGCATGTGCCCCTTGTGATTTCAGCATCATGGGGGGGACAGTCATGCCTGCCACCCATGTCACTCACCAACCAGCCAGCTGTCCCCATACATGTTCTGTTCGAAATCTGTGGGGATGGGGCTCTGATTGTATATGTAGCTGTCATGGGTGTCATGGGTGGTGTCATGTGTTGGGCTCCTGCAGGGTTGTGGTTAATTCCAGGATGACATGAGGGGTGAATCTGAAGATGCGAGACACCTCAGAATCACTCATGCCAAAGATGTCTATGCGTGTGTGATATATCAAGTGAAGAGTGAGGGGCTTGTATCAGATTAGATTATTATATCCATCAAGGGTTTAAAGGGCTATTGAAAGATAGTGAGGCCGTGTTTGTAATTTGTATGTATGTTATGTATTGATGTATATATGTATGTATATTTTTTGTAAAAATGTTTCTTAAAGCAAAGAAAAATTCCTCTCCCGTGCCCTCCTCCGTGCCCTCCTCTGTGCCCTCCTCCTTCTTTGCTCATCTAAAGTCAGTAGTATAGCTATGAGCAAGGATGCCCCTGGCATGTTGGCATACAGTTTGTTGGGCAGCAAGTGTGACTGCTCAGCTCCTCACTAACGGTGTTGCTTTCTCTGACATGTAGACGAATTGTCTAATTTTATACCACCTTTTATATGGTCTAATTTTAGACAGGCCGTGCGGCTGTTGCGCACAGCGCGTAGCCTGCGCTGCACCAACGTTCTTTTGTGGATCCCCGTAACTCCCTCATTGGCATATTTGAATAGCAAATCAATGGTGTGTCTAGCGCAGTTTTGCGCGGACGGATGCGCCTGTCTATCGAAATGACGCTGGACAAAAAAAAGTAGATTTCTTGCGTGTCTCGTTTTGGGGATGCGGAGTATCGAAACACATGCGCAAATTTAGACTTACGCCGCGCATCTCCTGTTACGCCGGCGTAATCGCTCTGTGAATCTGGCCCATTGAGCTTAAATGCAGCAAAATGTATGTTGACATGCATTAAAATACATATCAATATAAGCAATTGTTCCCATTTGCTGCATTTATAAAAACACATTCTCTGCCCGTTTTATGGCACATTGTAGATCCTGATGCATGACTCCCCTGCAAACAGAAACACTGGAGAATGTTACTTAACAGTAGAAATAATATGTGCCTGTGCTCTAATCCAAGTAGTTTATGCATATACAGGGTATAATCCATCAGGTGCTAAAGGGGTGTGACCACATGAATAGCAAAACAATTTAATCAGCCCATTGCCAAAAGCTATATACCCTTACACGTTTCTTGCAAACTTTGCATAAGAAAAGTATTTTTGGTTTAAGTATATTGCAATACAAGTTTAAAGTGGCCAACTGAATCAAAGTGATCACTCTCTGGCCATCTCTACTCTACTTTGCAAAATGTAAATGACTTGCTTGTGAAGCCTGGACTGCAGCTGATAACTGCTGTGTAACTTCTTCCCTTATTGCTGTTGTATTATCCTTCTGTAGAGAGACCCAGAAAAGGGTTTGCTGGGTCTGGTAAGAGACTAAAGCGGCGTACACACGACCGAGGTTCTCGCTGGAAACCAGCGAGAACCTCGCTGGAAGCTGCATTCCAGCGAGGACCTCGGCCGTGTGTACGCTTTTGGCTCGCCCCGCCCGTCGGGAATCCCGTCGAGCGAAAAGAGAGCACGCTCTCTTTTTGCTCGACGGCCCGCCTGGATGAATGGCTGGTTGCCATTCCCGACGGGCGGGTCGCCGATTTTGACGGCCGGCAGAGAACCTCGACGGGCGGAACGATGTGTTCTGCCCGTCGAGGTTCTTTGCCGTGTGTACGCGGCTTTAGGCCTTGTACACACGACCGAGAATCTCGTCGTAAAAGAAACATCGTTTTCCTCGACAAGTTCCTTGTCAGGCTTGTCGAGGATCTTGTCAAGCTTTCTTTGCGTACACACAGTCATTGGCGCCACCCTTGGGCTGCTTTTGCTAATCTTGTTTTGCCGCATGTTAGTAAAAGTTTGGTGAGAGACGATGCACGCTTTTTAGTCTGTTACAGCGTGACGAATGTGCTATCTCCATTACGAACAATAGTTTTACCGAAGGTGCGCTCCCGTCTCATACTTTATTCTGAGCATGCACGCGTTTCTAAGCATACACAGCATACACTAAGCATACCAGCCCGACGAGAACCACGACGAGGAAATTGAGACTCCCGACGAGAAAAAAGAGAACTTGTTCTCTTTTTTCTCGGAGAGATCCACAACAGTTTTCTCGACGAAAAACATACACACGACTGTTTTCCTCTGCAAAAAAGATCTGCCATCAAGTTTCTTGATGGAATTTGTCAAGGAAAACAATAGTGTGTACAAGGCCTAACACTGCACAAGTTGATCAGTTGTCTGCTGTGAACTGTTGTGCTTTCTCCAAGGGCCCCAACTTTGCAAGGCAATGTTTTATTTTCATGAAATACTATACAGTGGGACTGTTATAGCAAGTTAGGACTGTCTTTATATAATGTTGCTAGCAATTCAATTCTGTTAAAGTGGTTCTAAAGTCAGAAGGTTTTTATTTTAATGCATTCTGTGCATTAGGACAAAAAACCTTCTGTATGCAGCAGCCCCCCTCAACTCCCCTAATACTTACCTAGCCCCCTATTTATCCAACAATGTTGCACAACAAACTCAGCTGTTTAGGACTCACCTCCTCATTGGCTAAGACAGCAGTGGGGCACATTTGGCTCCTGCTGCTGTCAATCAAAGTCAGCGAGCCAATGAGGAGAAAGGGGGCGGGACTGAAATGCAGCTCTGTGTCTGAATGGACACACAGAGCAGCGACTTGACTCGGGTGCCCCCATAGCAAGCTGCTTGCTGTGGGGACACTAGGCAGGAGGGAGGAGCCAGGAGCACCGGCTAGGGACACGAGAAGTGTAGGAGGATCTGGGCTGCGCTGTGCAAAACCACTGCACAGAGCATCTAAGTATAACATGTTTTATTTTAAAACAAACAAAAAAAGGAGACTTTAGTATCACTTTAATTACTGTTTATCAGAGCACTGCAGGTGTTTAACCATATAGCATATAGGTACATTTGATAATCCTTTCTCCTTTTAGGCTATGCTTGGCCTAATAAATCCTTTGAAATTCCTCAAAGTGTGTTGGAAAGTGCTGGATGAGGTGTGTCAGGCCGCGTACACACGACCGGTTTCCTCGGCAGAATTCAGCAAGAAACTCGATGGGAGACGTATTCTGCCGAGGAAACCGGTCGTGTGTACACTTTTTGCTGAGAAAACTGCAGAGGAACTCGTCGAGCCAAAAAGAGAGCATGTTCTCTATTTCCTCGATGGGCAATGGGAAAAATTTGGCTTGACTACTTTTTTGACTGCCGAACAAGGAACTCGACAAGGAAAACAATGTGTTTCGCCTGTCGAGTTTCTCGGTCGTGTGTACGCGGCCTCATATTCTGGTGTGCAGAGAAATTACAAAACAGTGCAGTGGCTCCTCTGATGTTATCAGGGATTCAACAATGATTTCTACCAGGTTCACCACACAAGTCCAGATCAGATGCACATTCAAAGTTCTGCAACTGGGAATTTTAACTCAAAACCTGCATTTGTGTATTCTTACATTAATTTCTTACATCCAGGGCCCCAACCTGCTCCACTGCAGCAGTGGATAGCTAGCCAATGCTGTTTAAAAAAAAAAAAAAAAACATCCATTTACTTTTTATACATAAACCCTCAGTGTCATAAATGACTTTAGTATAATTATAATTGTACACCCATTCAGTAAGTAGACTTGCATTTCCATCCTTATCCTAATGAGCTGCAAACACATTCATTTACTTCAGTATTCGTCCTTTGGTTTAAGTGGTTTGGAAAATTCAATAGATATTTACTTATCAACCATGATTTATTCCACAGGTTCTTTTATGCATGACATAATCCTGGTGTTTATTCAATAAACATTGAAAACCACAGGACATAATTACTCAATTAATGTTGTCCTAAGCCATTTCCCAGATGAGTTTATTTATGTAGAAAAAGCTGTTATCCTTGCCTTCTGGCCTGGAAGAAATAGCTGTGCGTCTTTACGTTCTGTACAGTGGCAAATAATAAAGCAATACTTATAATAACAAAAATAGAATATGATATTTTCAGTTGCCCACTGGTGCTAATATTAGGAAAGCTATGCTATGCTTTTCTAAAGTGTAAATGTAGACATACACTTTAGAGTAGATTAGGATACATTTTATTGCTGTCAGTATCCTATCTAGGTAGATTACCCCCCCCCCCATTGGGTTGATATATAAAGGTCAAATAGACTGCACTTCGCAAGGTAATTAGCTCCAGAGCTTAGTAAATCAGGGGTGATGTTAATGGCTTCCATCATCCAATCATGTGCAAGCAAACTTTTTTTTCCCTTGCATGTGATTCTTTGAAAAATTAAGCTTCACCTTAATAACTAAGCTCTGAAGCAAATGCCCTCGCTGTGTGCAACTGCACTTGCAAAGTGTACTGTTTATTCACCTTTAGGAAATCAACCTTTTGGGAGTTATTTACGAAAGGTAAATCCACTTTGCACTACAAGTGAAAAGTGCACTTGGAAGTGCAGTCGCTGTAGATCTGAGGGGAAGATCTGAAATGAGGGGAAGCACTGCTGATTTTCTTATCCAATCATGTGCAAGCTAAAATGCTGTTTTTTTATTTTCCTTGCATGTTCCCCTCAGATCTACGTGTCCTAAGGACCTTTCTCACCTAGACTGAAAGTGTTGTGAACTCCATTGTTTTACAGTTGACTGCAATGGTGACACCTGTTCCATTGACAGCTCTATAAAAGGGGCATTCCCCTCACTTTTTAGGGAGTCATTTTTATCTGTGATCAATCTGAAGAAAAAAAGAAAGAGTGAGAGAAAGAGAAGAAAGGAAAGGAAACAAAATAAAAAAAAAAAAAGGAAAGAAAGAAAGGAAAACGAAAGAAAAGGAAGGAAAGAAACAAAGCAAATAAAAGGAAAGGAAAAAATGAAAGAAAGAAAGAAAGAAAGAAAAAGAAGAAAGAAAAGGAAAGAAAGAAAGAAAGAAAGAAAGAGTGAGTGAAGAACTTATATAGCGCAGCACATGCGAACTAAATCGCCTCTGGGTGCTCGTTGTTCCTGTCTTCTTTGACATCAAAAGAGATGAGTCTTGATCTTTCTCCTGAAGGCTAGGTGGCTCTCCTCCAACCGAATGCTGGTTGGTAAAGTGTTCCATAGTCTGGGACCTTGGAACGCAAATCTTCTTTCTCCTTTGGACTTGTATTTGGCTTTGGGTATCTGGAGCAGATTTTGGTTGGTGGATCGTAGAACGTGATTGGAGTTGTGAGCTTTTAGTTTTTCGCATTGATATTGGGGGGCCTTCCCATAGATGCACTTATGCGTCAGACAGAGTGCTTTAAAAGCAATTCTGTCTTTTACTGGCAACCAATGAAGGGTTCTCAGCGAAGGTGAGATTGATTCCCAGGGTTTTATCCCAGTCACAAGTCTGGCGGCCATATTTTGAACGACTTGCAGGCAAGAGATTTGGTACTTTGCGAGTCTAAGATAGAGGGCATTAGCATAGTCTAGTCTGAAGTTCACAATTGTTCCCACCACCACTGCAATGTCTTCTTTATGAATAAATGGAATAAGTCTACGTAGTAGGCGCAGCAGTCTACTGACCCTATTTGTGCATCCATTGTCGTGTAGGTGTCGAAGATGACCCCAAGACTTTTGACTTTGGCGCTAGGGGTGATGATTTGGCCCAGAATGGGCAGAGGTGTCCAGGTTGTTGTAAGTTGATTCTTATGATTGGCGTGAAACAGAAGAAGTTCTGTTTTGGAACTGTTGAGTTTAAGATAACTCTTCTTCATCCAGTTTTCTGTCAAAGAGAGGCATGTGTCTAAACTGAGATGATGATCCTTTTTGTTGCAGATGCGAAAATACAGTTGTGTGTCATCTGCATAAGAGTGATAAAGTAGTTTTTGGCTACTGATGCTTTCAAAGAGAGGGCGAAGATAGATGTTGAGCAGCACCGGTGACAGAGGGGATCCTTGAGGGACTCCGCATGACACCGTGCATTTTTCAGAAGTGAAAGGTCCCAATTTCACTATTTGTGAACATTTTTCCAGAAAAGAGGAGAACCAGGATAGATCCACTTCTGCGACTCTGGCTACTTCAGCTAGCCAAGTCAGTAATAGTTTGTGATCTACCGTGTCGAAAGCTGCGCTTAGGTCCAACAGAACTAGAAGACAAGATTCTCCTTCGTCTGCGGCCTCGAGGCCGCAGAAAGAAAGAAAGAAAGGGAGAAAGGGAGAAAGAAACAAAGAAAGGGAGGAAGGAAGGGTGGAAGGATGGAAGGATGGAAGGGAGGAAGGGAGGAAGGTAGGAAAGAAAAATAGAAAAGAAGGAAGCAAAGAAAGGAAAAGATCCAGCAGTTTGAAAAAAGAGTTATGAGTCTATATGAGTCCTGAAGTTTTTCAATGTTGCAGTACTGCAATTTAAAAAAAAAAAACTTCAATGGAAAGTTTTGGATTTTCCATCCCTTTGAGTCCTGGTGAGAGTGGGACACAAATATAACAAAAAAAAAACCTGATCTGGTTTTTTTTCTGAAAAAGTTTCAAAGTACCTCCAAATGCCATTAGTCAAGTCATTGTATGTACAGTGAGAATTTTCATACTAATGCCTCTATGGCCAGTTTAACACCTCCTCACGTTATCCAACATTAAACAAAATGTTTTGGCTTAACGTTCATCGATTTCACCATCCACAATCCTTGAAAGACGTAGCAAAGTTTTATTTTTTAACTTCTGGGTGGACTGACCCCTTGAGCAAGCTAATTTCATTCTTGTTTTTTAAATAATCATTGGTGACAGTATGAGAACACTGTTTCACAGCTCATTAAACTTTAACGCTAAATTCTTCTACCATTGATCTAATGTGACTGAAGTGTTGTGAAATTTAGAAAATCTCCTTCTTTTAAATCTTTCTCAGACATCCTGAACCTCAAAATGCAAAAAACGTGTATAAATATTCGCTGATGGCCAAGGAAAGGTCAGGACTGTCAATGTTCCTACCACCTAAAGCTGTAACCTTTTCCCAAAAATATTCAACTCTCATTGCAGCAATTATGTTAATCAATCTTATTGCACAGGAACCATATAAATAGCACTTTTTAGGTGACACCAATTACACCAACATACACACAATGCATTTAGCTGTGCATTCCAGCAGTTAAAAAAGAAGAAGGGATCTGGGAAAAAAAGCTTTAAAAGGAAACTACTGTATAATGATTTCCCAGCAAGCATTTATTAAAGATTGTTATTGTGCAGTTTATCTTAAATTAATATTTGATGTCTTTCAAATGTTTACATGCATGCTGAGCTGTATGTTTATTATGGCTTTTCATATACAGATCTGTGGATTTATCTGGATTTCATTACAATTACTTGGCCTATCTGACCCACATTTGCTAAGATAAAACCACGCCACCTACAGATTGCATTTTTCCCACCCAGTCAGGCCTGACAAAGAGAGACAGGAAACAATTAAAGGGGTTTTAAAGGTAAAAGTTTTTCACCTTAATGCATTCTATGCATGTAGATGAAAAAACATCCGAGGAAATCCCCCCCCCCCCCCCGAGCCCCCGTTAACTTACCTGACCCTTCAAAAGTCCCGCCCTGAACGCGCAGGCTTCTCGGTCGGCTTCTCGGGTCATTCATTGGTTGATTGAAAGCAACGCAGCCATTGGCTCACGCTGCTGTCAATCATATCCAATGACGCGGCGCACCGGGTGCGGGGCCGAGTGATACAGTGAGTAAATACAAAAACATGGAATATCCAGGCTCAAACATACCGACCAATCAGCAACCAACCAAATTCACCTGTCTAAGGCCTCGTACACACGATCAAATCTGCTAGACCATTTCAGCAGACAGATTTGATCGTTTGTACGGGCAAACAGACGGATTTGGCCACCCGACATATTTCAAAGCATGCTTTGAAATCTGTCAGCTGGGAACCCGTCCGCCCGACATGTCTGCTGGTTAGTATGCTAACCAGCAGACATGTCTTCTCGCACACGCGCCGAATGATTTCGATGCATGTGCGGAAGTGTTTTACTTCCTGGTGCGGTGACGTGGCGGCGTCAACGTCACCGCCACGTCACCGACACGTCAGCGCGCTGTCTGCTGGCGGGGATTTTGGTTTGCTCGTGTGTACACGCGAGCAAACCAAAATGCCAGCAGACAGATTTGTTCAAATCGGTCGGACAGACCGTTTTGAACAAATATATTTAATCGTGTGTACGAGGCCTAAACAGTGTATGTTAAAAACAGAGCCTGGATATTCCATGTTTTTGTATGTATGTGCGCCCATTCCAGTGCTCCTTATTGTATAGACCAGTCATAGGTAGGGGCAGTGACTTTTGTTTGTGATACAGTGAGTAGCTATGGCCGCCGGCTGTATCACAGGAGCGCGCCCTCAACCATTCATCACCATGCGAGCGAGCGAGCATGAAGGTGATGAGTTTTTGCAAAGGGGAGCCGAGACAGCCACCGAGGGACCCCAGAAGACCAGGTTTGGGGCCACTCTGTGCAAAACGAGCTGCACAGTGGAAGTAAGTATAACATGTTTGTTATTTAAAAAAAAAAAAAATACCTTTATATACCCTCTAATGCACAATCATTGTGCAACACTACTAAAACGATGAGCCTGCATTTGTAATAAGCTAATATGGCTTACCCCAGGGATCCTCAAACTACGGCCCTCCAGCTGTTGCGGAACTACACATCCCATGAGGCATTGTAAAACTCTGACATTCACAGACATGACAAGGCATGATGGGAATTGTAGTTCCTGAACAACTGGAGGGCCGTAGTTTGAAGACCCATGGCTTACCCCATGTGCAAATATAATATTTTGTAATAAAGAGACTATGGATTTTATTTACTAAAGCTGGAGAGTGCAAAATCAGACTCACTTCTGCATAGAAACCAATCAAATTCTAACCTCAGCTTGTTCAATTAAGCTTTGGCAATAAAACCTGGAAGCTGATTGGTTTCTATGCAGAAGTGTGCCTGATTTTGCACTCTCCACACACCTCCCAACTTTCTGAAATGGGAATGATGGACAACTATTAGCAAAAGTATGTAGGCACAGGACACACCTCCTGTCACGCCCCTTAACCACTTCAGCCCCACAGGATATGGCTGCCAAATTACCAGGCCACTTTTTGCGACTCGGCACTGCGTCGCTTTAACTGATAATTGCGTGCGAAATGGCTCTCAAACTAAATTTACGTCCTTTTTTCCCCCACAATTAGAGATTTCTTTTAATGGTATTTGATCACCTCTGTGGTTTTTATTTTTTTGCGCTATAAACAAAAAAAGATTGAAATTTTTGAAAAAAAGCATTATTTTTTTACTTTTTGCTATAATAAAGATCCCCCAAAAATATATAAAATAAACAATTTTTTTCCTCAGTTTAGGCCAATATGTATTCTTCTAAATATTTTTGGTAAAATAGGGGATAGTTATATGGCATTTTTATTATATTTATTTTTTACTATTAATGGCAGCAATCTGAGATTTTTATCGGGACTGCGATATTGCGGCAGACACATTGGACACTTATAACGCTATTTTGGGACCATTGTCATTTATACAGCGATCAGTGCTATAAAAATGCACTGATTACTGTATGAATTTCACTGGCAGAGAAGGGGTTAACCTCTAGGGGGCGAGGAAGGGGTTAAGTGTGTCCGAGGGAGTAATTCTATGGTGGGGGGCTGGGCTACCAGTGATACGACATTGATCACTGCTCCCAAAGACAGGGAGCAGAAGATCACTGTCCTGTCACTAGGCAGAAGAGGGAGATGCCTTGTTTACACAGACATCCCCCCCATTCTGCAGCTCTGTGACACGATCGCAGGACACCAGTGGACATCGAGTCCACGGGTCCCGCAGGCACGGTCACGGAGTTTGCTGCAGGCGCGCACCCGCTAGCCGGTACGTTGCTTTGCTTGCCTGCGCTATTCTGCCGACGTATATGTGCGTTAGGCAGTCGGCAAGTGGTTAAAGGAGAATTGTATTTAAAAAAAAATTATTGGTTACGTCCACAAGTGCTTTTAACCACTACTATTCCTTTATATTGGCTTTTGGTATTTACAAATGCAGCAATTTAGAAATTGGATGAAAGGTTTAGCACTGGAAAAACACTTTTTGAAAGATACCGTATATACTTGAGTATAAGCCGAGTATTTCAGCCCTTTTTTTAGGGCTGAAAATACAACCCTCGGCTTATACTCGAGTCAGTGTACCTGAAGAGCTGCGAGCATCCATTGTTTAAATGTCGTGCCTTCCCCCTGGTCCCTTCCATGGTAGGCGTTTCCCAGCAGACACTGTGTTCAGTATTCTGCCTATCACGAAGTTCTCTTGTCCGAGAATAAAAAGCTGTCCATGATTGGCGGAACACTGAACACAGTGTCTGCTGAGAAACTGAGTCCGAGGATGAGAAGACTTCCGTGATAGGCTGCTGGGAAATGCCTATCACGGAACAGGAACAGAAGGAGATCGCAACTTTTAAACAATGAATGGACGCCCGCAGCCTGTCAAGAATTTGAGGTACACTGACTCGGGCACAGTAAGGTTGGGCACAGTGAGGTTGCAATGGGCACAGTGAGGTTGCAATGGGCACAATGAGGTGGCAATGGGCACAGTGAGGTGGCAATGGGCACAGTGAGGTTGGGCACAGTGAGGTTGCAATGGGCACAGTGAGGTTGGGCACAGTGAAGTTGCAATGGGCACAGTGAGGCGTGCAAATGGGCATTGTTGACCCTCTTTTCCACTTACAGTAGCTTCTGCTTTCTTACCCTGGGCTTATACTCGGATCAGTAAGTTTTCCCAGTTTGGGGTACAATTAGGTATTTGGCTTATACTGTTTATTTTCGAGTATATACAGTAAATAGTGCATTTTATATACAATATATAGATAAGCCCAAATGAGGCGGAATGAGGGACAGAGGGACATTTTTCCAAATCAGGGACAGTCCCTCGGAATCAGGGACAGTTGGGAGCTATGTCTGCAGCTTAAGTAAATAAACCCCTATGTCATATTATCTATTAAAGTGTTACTAAATCCAGGAGCCTGCATTCACTTTATCTGGTCTCCCACAGTACATAGAACATGGAATTTAACATTTTTAGTAAATATAAACTTCTAAATACCTTTTCTCATCAGCAGTATATAGCAGTCTTGTGACTTCTATCAGTGTCTGGACAACTTACAATCCACTGCTGATGAGAAAAGGTATTTAGCAGTTTATATTTACTTAAATACTTGCATTTCCCTGTTCTGAGTACTGTTGGAGACCAGATATAGTGAATGCAGGATCCTGGGTTTAGTAACTCTTTAAATAGTTTTGTTATTCTTACTATAAAGAGAACATCGGGGTGTGCTGGGACATGTAAATGTAGCGCCCCTATACTTTCAGTTAGGAAGCTATTTAAATTTAGAGGGGGGCGAGAGAGTTACATTGCTCTCATCCATGTTTATTTGTACAAATTGTTCCAGGGATACACTTCTATTCTTCGTTCGACAGGTGGCGCCAGAGAGTCCAGACGGAAAGCGCCTTTCCCCAGCAGCCAATTAGAGGATGTTCTCCCTTGCGGGGCATGATTGAGGAGGGTATTTCTGACATCGATGCCATTGTTTCCGGGTCTTCTACCCGGGTCTCCTACCCGCAACGGGTCGCAGGTTCGGCACCCACCTTTAGGGTCTGCGCACATCGCGGGCCCCGCCACTGTGGCCTGCCTGGCCTGGGGGGGAAAGGGCCACGTGGAGTTCCAGACTCTGAGCCCTCCTGGCTCAGGGCAACCAAAGTCGCAGCAGGGCCCCAGTGACTTCCTGGGACCCCACACTTAGAGAGAGATCCCAAGCTGGATGCTGTTCGGTGGAGAGTTGGTCTGAGGTGAGCCCGGAGGCAGGTGATCCAATAGGATTTAGACGGAAATATCGGGGATCTGGGTGACTGGACACTGACAGGTTGTGAGTTGCAAACTGTTATGCCGCATACACACGATCACTTTTTGTGATGAAAAAAAAAAACGTAATTTTATCTCACAAAACAAAACAACATTTTTCAAACTTCATTTTAAAAAACGACGTTTCCTACACACCATCGTTTTTCCAAAAATCTCTAACAAAGCGCGGTGACGTACACCACGTTTGACGGCACTCTGTTCCATTGAAGCTCTGTCTCATAACTTGCTTCTGAGCATGCGCGGGTTTAAAAACGTTGTTTTTAACGTCGTTTTGCCCATACACAATCACTTTTTACGACACAAAAAACAACATTTTGAAAAACGACACAAAAAATTCAAGCATGTTCGAATTTTATTTTTGTCGTTTTTCAGAAGACATAAAACAAAGTTTTGCCCACACACCATCATTTTAAATGACGTTTTTTAAAATGTCGTTTTTTTTCATCACAAAAAGTGATCGTGTGTACGCGGCATAAGTCGGTGACCCCAACTATTTACTGAGAGGATCCACTTTAATTCTTGTCCTTGAGTATTGGACCTGTGGCAGAGGCCTTTACTAATCCACTAAAGCCAAGTTGGTGGCACTTGTTCCTTCTCAGAGCTCACAGTGACACTCCGGCTGCCAGGTCTGTGAGAGAGGCCTGTCCGGGTGCACTGCACCCACCCCGGCTGGGGTAGCGACGAAGGCGAGAATAATCATTGGAAGCAAGACTGCTTCTCTTCTACTATTCATAGCCTGAATATGCAAAGTTCTTCTTTTCACCAACCTATCCTGTCTAACTCAAGTTGACTGTTGGTCGTGTTGGACCAGGAAATAAAAGCATTGAAAACGTCAACTAATTGCCTGAACATTCCGTCACTGCTCTCATCATTGCTATCATCCCTAGACATATTACAGAGGTAACTTCAATTACGCCGATCCCACATCAAACCAGTGGCTCCTGCGGGAGTGAGTGCTACATAAAGGTAAGTAGGAAATTCCCAGGAGGGCATGAACTTAGTTGGGAATTATGGCAGGAAAAGCTTTCTATTGGTTTATTCAAGAGATATCTCCCTTCAGGCTCTCTCCGTACTGGTCCTTTAAATGTGTCCAGATATATTTCATAGCGTCTGCAATACTGCGTTCTTGCTCACAGTTATGCTTTAATTGCCTAGAGACTTCACAGCTACAGTACTTATTTTACAACAAATACAGCTTTTGAATCAAACTGAGTTTTTTCATTTTAACTATATACCTGTGCATCTGCTACCAACAAGCCATTTTCAGTATTAACGCAGCATGAAGCTGAAAAGGTGGAAAACAGAATGTACAGTGCTTAGCCTTGAATCTCCGGATCTCACCATCTGCTGCGTCGACTACGCAGACTTATTCCATTTATTCCCAAAGAAGACACAGCGGTCGTGGTGGGAGCAATTGTAAACTCAAGATTGGACTATGCAAATGCCCTTTACCTCGGACTCCCCAAGTACCAAATCGCTCGTCTACAAGTCGTTCAAAATACGGCCGCCAGACTTGTGACTGGGAAAAAACCCTGGGAATCAATCTCACCTTCACTGAGATCCCTTCACTGGTTACCAGTAAAAGACAGAATCACTTTTAAAGTGCTCTGTCTAACACATAGATGTATTCATGGGAATGCTCCCCATTATTTATGCGAAAAAATAAAAGCTCATAACCCCAATCGCGTTCTGCGATCCACCAATCAAAATCTACTCCAGATACCGAAAGCCAATTATAGGTCCAAAGGAGATAGAAGATTTGCTGTCCAAGGTCCCAGACTATGGAACGCTTTACCAACCAACATTCGGTTGGAGGAGAACCACTTAGCATTCAGGAGAAAGATCAAGACTCATCTCTTTTGATACCAAAGGAGACAGGAACAGCAAGCGCCCAGAGGCGATTTAGTTCGCATGTGCTGCGCTATATCAGTCTTCATTCATTCATTCATTCAGACAGAGCGTATTGCTTGGGTAAAGTATAGTGTGCAACACTTGACACATCACAGGTAGAACAACGGGGACACAAGACAGGAGGAAAGCTGCATTCATGTGTCTTACATTCAAAGAAGACAATACAACATTTTCTTTCATATACTGTACCTACCCTTCTGCCCCATCTTTGTTTACTAAATGCTTTCCCTATGTGCAAAACATTTTTAAATTTTTTTGGTGAACAAAACAGTGGGCCAGATTCTCATAAGAGATACGACGGTGTATCTCAAGATACACCGTCGTATCTCTGTTTTTGGCCCTGGGTATCTATGCATATGATTCCTAGAATCATTTACGCATAGATACGGCGTAGATCTGACAGGTGTAAGACACTTACACCGTCGGATCTTAGATGTAATTCTACGCTGGCCGGTAGGTGGCGTTTATGTTGATTTCTCATTTGACTATGCGAATGAGCCTAATACGCCGATTCCCGAACGTTTTTGCACCGCCTCGTCGTCGTTTACGTCGTTTATGTAAGCGTAAGGTTACACCTGCTATATGAGGGGTAACCTTACGTCAGTCCGCCGTATGCCATGTTAAGTATGGCGTCGGGACAGCGTCGTCTTTTTCCGACGTTTACGTCGTTTTACTAAGTCGTTCGTAAATAGGGCTTTACGTCAATGACGCTCGGCTTCATTGACGTTTTCTGTCGTGAGCTGGAGCATGCGCACTGGGCTATTTTTATGGCCGGCGCATGCGCAGTTCGATCGGCGTGGGGGCGCGCTTAATTTAAATACAAGCCGCAAGTTACGGAGCAAGTGCTTTGAGAATACGGCACTTGCTCTAGTAAGTTGCGGTGGCGTAGTGTAAATGGCTTACGCTATGCTACGCCGGAATCTACGTGAATCTGGCCCTATATTTTTATACAAAAGCAGTTAAAGTGCATCTAAAACCCAAACTTGTGAATGAAACCATGCTTTTATAAAAAGACTGTAACAAACAAAATTAAAAGTATAAAAAAAGCAGTTAAAGTGTGTCTAAGGCCTAATTTTTTTTTTTTTGTGCTAAAACCATTCTTTTATAAAAATAATAATAAAAAAGGATGAAATGCATATAAAATATAAATTATAAAAAAAAGCAGTTAAACTAAAATCTTGATATACAAGTAGCGTCACATCACAACTGAGTATAAAAGAGAAGAGAGGCACCTGTAAGTGTAGCAATATAGTTACATTTAATGAAGGTACAACATTTAGCAACTAACATGGTTGATGATTATTAGAGGCATGTAACAAAACATCCCTCACTCCGCTTGAGTGCTTTCGTCATATACCGCTTCCTCCAGTCCAGTGGCGTAACTAGAACCTTCAGGGCCCTGATGCAAGAAACAATGAAGGGCCCCCCTGACCCCCCGGACAGGGCTCTTTTCTCCGAGCACAGTGGCGGAACAACAGGACCCGGTCGCAAGTGGGTGGCTGCATATAAAGGAACCGACTTCTCCATTCCGCCTGCTTCTCCTCCTCTCCCTCCCGCAGGCATTCAGCGGCTGCAGGAAAATGGAGAGATTGGTTCCTCTATGCCAGTGTTTCTTAATATTTTTCCAGCCAGGGCACCCTTGAAGTATACTCTTAGGTCAGTGAAGGTGAACCTTGGCAACCCAGATGTTTTAAAAGTACATTTCCCATGATGCTCAACTACACTGCAAAGTGAATGAACATCATGGGAAATGTAGTTCCAAAACATCTGGGGTGCCGAGGTTCGCTATCACTGCCCTAGGTGAATAAGGCTGCCCTGCAACCACCCTGCAACTGTGTGCATTGCAGCTTAGTGATGATGCATTTAAGGGGTTAAACCAGGCAGTCAGGAGGCAACACATTGCCTCTTTACCAGCTGTCAAATGCCTCTGAAAAGCGATCTGAGCATGGATTGCTTTTCAGTGGAACAGCATTTTTTTGCTAGTACTATGAACAAGAAAAAAAATAAAAAATCGGTTCTGATTGTACACATATAGGGGGTCATGTAAACACACATACATACACATACACTGTTTATATACATATATATATAAATGCACATATGCACACACATATAAACCAGTGGTGGCTGGTGCTCAATATTTTTGGGGGGGCGCAAGCAAACTGAAAAATTCTTAAAAAAAAAAATTGCCGTCTCACTGTGCCCATCAAACGCAGGCACTGTGCCCATAAAACGCAGCCACTGTGCTCGTCAAAAGCAGCCACTGTGCCCGTCAAACGCAGCCACTGTGCCCATCAAAAGCAGCCACTGTGCTCATCAAAAGCAGCCACTGTGCCTGTCAAACGCAGCCACTGTGCCCATCAAACGCAGCCACTGTTACCGTTAAATGCAGCCACTGTTACCGTTAAATGCAGCCACTGTGCCGTCAAACGCATCCACTGTGCCCATCAAACGCAGCCACTGTTCCCGTCAAATGCAGCCACTGTTCCCATCAAATGCAACCACTGTGCCGTCAAACGCAGCCACTGTGCCGTCAAACGCAGCCACTGTGCCGTCAAACGCAGCCACTGTGCCGTCAAACGCAGCCACTGTGCCGTCAAAAGCAGCCACTGTGCCCGTCAAATGCAGTAACTGTGCCGTCAAACGCAGCCACTGTGCCCATCAAACGCAGCCACTGTGCCCGTCAAATGCACCCACTGTGCCCGTCAAATGCACCCACTGTGCCATCAAACACAGCCAGGGGGTGGGTGGAGAGAGGGGGGCGATGCCCTGCGCTCTTATGGACGCACCACCACTAACACATGCATGCACACTCACATACACACATGCACACACATTCATACACATATGCATGCACACTCGCATACATATGCACATGCACATGAACACACACACACATATGAACACACACACATATGAACACACACACACACACATAAACACACACACATATAAACACACACACACACACACATATAAACACACACACATATAAACACACACACACACACACATATAAACATAAACACACACACACATATAAACACACACACAGTAGATAAAAACGGCAGTCTTACCTTAGCAGCTCTTCCTGCCGGGTACTGCACTGTAGGGGGAGACAAAGAGCACATACTGTGCTTATACATTGTAATGAATGTGACGAGCTTCCCGCACAGTGCCGATTACAGCTCGGCCTGGGATCGGGAGCTCGTCTCCGTTTCTCCCCTCAAAGCACTGTATACAGGGGGCCCTCGAGGGCCCCCTACAGCAAGGGGCCCGGTCGCCATGGCACACTCAGCGACCCCTATAATTCCGCCACTGCTCCAGTCTGAACATAGATATTAGATATTAGCTGCATATTACAACCAGGAACAAGGCAGGACTCGTTTGGTTGTTCAACATGAACTGTTAATTGATACACAGTTACACAGGTAATACTTGGGACAACCCCCCCTTTGCATTCCGGGCAAGGTAGATTGTCCAATCAGCAGGGAGAGCTGTTGGAGGAATCCCCCCTCACAGCAAACATACTTACACATCCCATAATATCCAAGGCAGACAGATTACAATAAAACAATGGAATACAGCCACACCCAAAAGTCCCAGCAAAGAGAACACAACAAAAATAGACAATATACAATATATATATATATTTATATATATATATATATATATATATATATGAATCAGGTGTGTGGGGACTACCGCCAACAATGGAGGTCACTTCTAATAGTTAAGAAATTTACTTTGAACATGGTGTCTAGTGTCTTAATAAGATAGAAATACTCTGTGGCCTATTTGAATGTGAATTGTGAGCGCAGTGCATCTAATCTGGCTGGAGGGATTGTAGTATTTAATGCTGCAGACTTTGATAGGTTAGTTTTGTAATTTTGTACAGTTAGAGGTCCAGTTCTTTAGGTTGGTAGGTTGAGAATTGATGTTTCCAGGCAGTTTGCAAAGAAAAGGAGATCGTCTGCATATGCGGCAACTTTGTGGACTGTCTTGTTGACCTATATATCCATAATGTCATGGTTCATCCCGATTTGCCTTTATAAAGGCTTGATGGTCAATATGAAAATAAGGGGGTGATGGCAGCCCCAATGCGTAGCATTGGCCAGAGAAAAAAAGCACCTCATTGGTCTTATCAGTCTTAGTGGGACTGGTGTAACAAGTGTCTATCATTTCATCATATTGGCCCTGATACCAATGTATCGAAGAGTACTTTTGATGAACCTGAATTAACATGTTTTTTTAAGGCTGCACTGGGCTATAAATATCTCCTTAGACCTGTTCTTGTGCCAAAAAATGGTCCCTCATCCATATCACATCATTTTTTTTTTTTTCACAGAAAATAAGACAATAAAAAATGTAAGATTTCTAAATCTAAGCATCAATATACAAATAAAATTTTAATGCATAAAAAAAGGAAGAAACTAAACACAATTTCAAGGACACTAAATAAAAGAAACTGCCTTTAAACCCACACCTTCTAAATAGATAATAAAGAGACAATCTTTGTTTTTAGAGCACATTTGCAGTTGGATTAATAAAAATTTGCCACTGATGAAACTGGTAAATTTGTGTCGAAATCCATTTTTCTAAAATAACTCTATCCCTTTTTATTAGCCAACCCTTATAATCTGCTGTATGTGCATGTTAAAGCCAAAATCTGGCTGCAAAGAGCAGCAACAAGTCTGCTTAGTCTTTGTCTTTACACATGCACTGGGCACACTGCCATTGTTCTCTATGGCCAGTACAGCTTGGCACAGTGTCACATACCTGGTTGGAGGTCGAAATGCTGAGAGGGCTCCCCTTATGGCTAAGTGCAGTACACCCCTGAGGTTGGGTACAGTGGGTGTAGTGCCCAGAGAAGCACAGGTTGCCAGATGGATCCAGGAGAGAAGAGCTGGTGGGTGCCTGAAGAATACTGGAGAATACAGGAAACACCGCTGGGCTGCAGTCTCTAGGAGTCCTCGGTAACACTTGGCAAGGTGTGCACAAGGAGCAACAGTGGAAGCCGGCTGGGGATCAAACACTGTGGATCCAGGCAGGAGATGCAGGTTTGCAGGAATGGAGACAAGCCAAAGGTCTGGTGTTGGAAAACAGGCAGGAACAGATAACTGAAGCAAAGTCTGTGAAACAAGCCGGGATCAGGTGCTGGAGAAGGTAACAAGTCAGTAAAGCAAGCCAGGGGGTCAAACCAGGAGAGCGGATCAGACAGGTCAGGAACAAGCCGGGTCACAACAGGAATTCCAAACAGCAGTAATACAGAGACTCAGGAACTCAGGAATGCTGACGACAATCCAGCAATCTGGATCAGACAGTGGCAGCCTTTTATAGGCCAGCAGGAGGATCTTACTGTCACATGATGAGTTTATGGCTCCCATTTCTTCTACTGGCAAGGTTGCCAGTACTTCTTCTATGACCATTTCTTCTACTTGCAAGATTGCCAGTACTTCATCTACGGACATTTCCCTGACAGCCCCCCCCCCCAAGGGGCAGCCTCCAGATGCCACAACGGGCCGATGCTTCGGGATGTCTGCTGTAAAAATCCTGTACCAATCTAGGAGCGTGCACATTGTTTGCAGGCTTCCAGGAATTGTCTTCGGGAGGGTATCCCCTCCATTTGATGAGATACTGGATCTGCCTACCTCTCCTTCGGCAATCCATAATGGCTTCAACCTCAAATTCAGTTTCCCCTTCTACCAGGACTGGAGGTGGCGGTGGCTCTTCTTTTCCAGGAAATGGACTGGGTACCACGGGCTTAAGCAGGGAGATGTGGAACACTGGATGGATCTTGTAAGTATTGGGTAGTGCCAGCTCAAAAGCCACTGGATTTATTTCTCTTTTAATTTCAAAGGGACCAATGAACTTAGGTCCAAGCTTCCAGGCTGGACATGAGAGCTTGAGGTTTACTGAAGAAAGCCATACCTTGTCCCCAACCTTAAAGACAGGATTCCCTCTTCTTCTTTTATCATGAAACCTCTTATAGTCCTCTTGTGCTTTTCGCATGGATTCCTGAAGTATCTTGTAGTTAGTTTGAATGAACCTTAACCGATCCTGGACAGCGGGGGCAGATTTTTCAGGTATAGTATTCGGAAGGAAGGAAGGGTGAAATCCATAATTTGCCCAGAAGGGAGACTGATTGATGGTTGCATGCAAAGAATTGTTATATGCAAACTCAGCGCAAGGAAAAAGGGAGATCCAGTCATCCTGTGAGCAAGTACAGAAGCATCGAAGATACTGTTCTAAGGTCTGGTTAGTCCTTTCTGTTTGACCATTGCTCTGGGGTTGGTACGCTGAGGAAAGACATACTTCGATTGATAGAGATTTGCAGAGATCTCTCCAGAACTTGGAGGTAAATTGTACCCCTTCTGTCAGAAACAATACTATCTGGTAGTCCATGTAATCTGACAATCTCTTTAATGAACATGTCTGCTGTCT
This sequence comes from Rana kukunoris, assembly GCA_029574335.1. NCBI lineage: Eukaryota > Metazoa > Chordata > Amphibia > Anura > Ranidae > Rana > Rana kukunoris. The sequence goes on along the minus strand of CM056052.1, from coordinate 83,915,333 downwards.
CCGAGGCGGAAGGTGTGCCAATCATTGGGAGAAAATGTGACATTTTTGGAAAGGCGGTCTACCACCACCATGATGGTGGTGCATCCCCCATGAGGGAGGCAAGTCTACTTTAAAATCCATGGATATTTTTTTGCAGGGTTGTTCAGGGATGGGTAGTGGCCTCAAAAGTCCCCATGGTTTGGCATTGGAACCCACGTGGTGCAGGAGTTAACATATTTTCTACAGTCCTGTCTTAGGCTGGACCACCAAAAAGAGCGCTGAATAAGTTCAGTGGTTCTCTGTATTTTAAAATGTCCGGCAAGTTTGTGATCATGTGACATCTTTAGAACTTAGAGTCTAACTAATTAGGGAACAAAAATCTTGTCCTGGTGCCATAAAAATCCACCTTGGCTTCTTAATGAGGACATTTCTGTCTCAGGGCACTGGGTTAAGGCTTGTTTAATCAAAGTCTTTAAGGTTGGATGAGTAAAACATTTTGAGCGGAAATGATCGTGCTCTGTTGTTTCAGGGGTGTTTGGAAACATTAGAGAAAGTGCATCCGCTTTACCATTCTTGGAACCTGGGCGATATGTAAGATGAAAATTAAACTTGCCGAGGTCTTAAACATTTGGCTGTCCTGAGGTACTCCAGGTTCTTATGGTCTGTAAAAGTCATAATAGGATGAGCGGCACCCTCCAATCAGTATCTCCATTCTTCTAAGGCAGATTTAATGGCCAATAGTTCTCGATCCCCAACATCATAATTTCTCTCTGGTGGGCTCATCTTTCAGGAAAAGAAAGCAATGGGGTGAAAAAGAGCCTTGGGTCCTTACCGTTGGGACAGGATTGCCCCTGTAGCTACTTCAGAGGCGTCTACTTCCAAAACCTAGGGCAGAGTTGGATCCGGGTGCTGTAGAATTGTTGCAGACGTGAACAGATTTTTTTATTTGTCAAAGGCTGCCTGAGCTTCTAGGGACCACTGGAACCGGATTGTCTGATGGGTCAATTGAGTGACGGGTGCTATGGTGGTGGAGAAACCCTTCACAAATTTCCTGTAGAAATTGGAGAACCCTATGAAGCGCTGGACACCCTTCTTGTGCGAGGGAGCTGGCCAGTTAAGTATTGCTTCCACCTTCTTTGGGTCCATTGCAATTCCTTCTGTGGAGATGACGAGACCCAGAAATTGAATAGATGTCTTTTCGAAATCACATTTGTCTGCTTTGACATATAGACCATGTTTTCTCTGGGTTAGGAGCACTTTCTTTACGTGAGTTCGGTGAAGTTCCAAAGAAGCAGAAAAGATGAGAATATCATTGAGGTATACAATTACAAAGCAGTCAAGGAATTCCCGGAAGACATCGTTTACTAGATCCTGAACGTGGCTGGAGCATTGCATAATCCGAACGGCATTACAAGATACTCAAAGTGGCCGAACCTCGCCCAGAATGCTGTCTTCCTCTCGTCTCCCTGGCGGATGCGGACAAGATTGTAGGCGCCCCTTTGATCTAATTTAGTGAAGATCCGGGTGGTTCGGAACCTTTGAAAGAGTTCGGGAACAAGGGGGAGAGGCTATAGATTTTTTACGGTAATTTTATTAATGTCTCTGTAGTCTACACATGGCCGTAATGTGCCATCCTTCTTCTCCACAAAGAAAATACCCGCTCCAGCAGAAGAATTAGAGGGTCGGATAAACCCCTTTTCAAGACTCTCATCCATATATAAACGTAAGGCTTCCAGCTCGTTCTCAGATAGAGGAAAGATTCGTCTGAACTGGACTGGAAGCAGTTCAATAGGACAATCATAGGGCCGGTGAGGTGGGAGGACATCAGCCTTTTTCTTGTCAAAAACGTCATGAACTCATGATAAGCAGAAGGGACAAGCAGGAGGTTATCAGGAGAAGGTTGCACGGCCAGACAGCTAGCAGGCTTACTGGAACTGGGAGAAAAACAATGTTGCAAGCAATAGTCTGAAGAAAAAGAGATTTCCTTCTTGGCCCAGTTGATTCATGGGTTATGTGCCTGTAGCCACGGAATTCCTAAGATGATGGGAAACATGGGAGAACATAAAATGTCAAAACGGATAAATTCTTGGTGGCCGGTATCAGTAGTAGTGAAGATGGGATTGGTTTCACGGGATATACGTCCAGAACTGGGCAGAGGAACCATCGGCCAATAGAACTTCCTGTCTTTGTTTTTTCTCATAAAGGGGCACACCAAGTTTCTTGGCCAGAGATAAGTCCATAAAGCAACTACATGCCCCGGAGTCGATAATTGCTGGTAGTCGAACCTCCCTTCCTGCCACTTGTAAGGAGATAGAAAGAGCAAGGTAAGAATGGGAGGATACAGAGACTTGCAGATAAGTGTAACTTGGTGGGTAGGCCTTACTGGGTCTTTTGGGACAGCTGCGTAAAAAATGTCCAGCCCCTCCGCAGTACAGGCAGAGATAGTCCCATCGACGGCGTTGTCTCTCATCAAAGGTAAGGGGAGAACGGACCAGGTCAAATTGATTTGGACCTCTTTTGGGACATGCAGAACAGGCAGGTGTGGGTTCAACAGCAGGTGGAGACCTGGGTGGACTCTTGGTAGGCTGGAAGCTTTGAGCGCATTGAGCGCCTGTCAAGTAGAATGGCTAGGTGGATAAGTTCGTCAAGAGTGTCTGTAACAGCAACTTGGGCTAGTTCATCTTTAAGGGTCTCAGATAGTCCTTGGCGATACTGAAACCTGAGTGCTGCCTCATTCCAGCTAGTGTCAGTGGACCATCTGCGGAATTCCGCTGTATAATCCTCCACTGAGCGTTCTCCTTGCCGTAAGGCGGCTAAGGCAGATTCAGCGGAGGCCATACGCTGGGGTCATCATACAAAAGAGTCATAGCCTCAAAGAAAGTGTCCATAGTGTTCAAAGCCAGACTCTTTTGTTCTAGTAGGTTATGAGCCCAAGCTTGGGGTTCCTCGGATAGTAGGGAAATGATGAATCCTACTTTCACAAACTCGGAGGAAAAAGTTCTAGGCTGGAGGGACAGGTACAGTAGGCACGCACCCTGAATTTTTTTTTCGGTCACCGAAGAATCGTTTGGGTGTTGGTACCCGTGGTTCAGGAGAAGGCATCATCACTGTATGGGTCGGGTTAGCAGATTCTTGAGGCAGGGAAGCTGATGCTGTGTTAGTGGAAGATGAGCTGGAGTCCACCAAGGCTGGAGCAACAGGCAAATGCTGCAGCTGATCTTCCAAATGAACATACCCATCCTGGAGTTTCTGGATGGCTTGTGTAAGGGTGGTGACTTGCTGGCACATCATCTCGAGCAGGGGAGCACCTCTGTCGGCCTCGGTCATGGCTGGATTTAACTGTCACGTACCTGATTAGAGGCCGAAATGGCAAGAGGGCTCCCCTTGCGGCTAAGTGCAGTACACCCCTGAGGTTGGATACAGAGGGTGTAGTGCCCAGAGAAGCACAGGTTGTCAGATGGATCCAGGAGAGAAGAGCTGGTGGGTGCCTGAAGAATACTGGAGAATACAGGAAACACCACTGGGCTGCAGTCTCTAGGAGTCCTCGGTAACACTTGGCAAGGTGTGCACAAGGAGCAACAGTGGAAGCCGGCTGGGGATCAAACACTGTGGATCCAGGCAGGAGATGCAGGTTTGCAGGAATGGAGACAAGCCAAAAGTCTGGTGTTGGAAAACAGGCAGGAACAGATAACTGAAGCAAAGTCCGTGAAACAAGCCGGGATCAGGTGCTGGAGAAGGTAACAAGTCAGTAAAGCAAGCCAGGGGGTCAAACCAGGAGAGCGTATCAGACAGGTCAGGAACAAGCCGGGTTAAAACAGGAAATCCAAACAGCAGTAATACAGAGATTCAGGAACTCAGGAAGGCTGACGACAATCCAGCAATTTGGATCAGACAGTGGCAGCCTTTTATAGGCCAGCAGGAGGATCTACCTGTCACATGATGAGCCTATGGCTTCCATTTCTTCTACTGGCAAGATTGCCAGTACTTCTTCTATGGCTATTTCTTCTACTGATAAGATTGCCAGTACTTCTTCTGTGGCCATTTCTTCTACTGGCAAGGTTGCCAGGACTTCTTCTACGGACATTTTCCCAGACACACAGACACTGCAATGCAGTAGGAGCACTAAGCTAGCGAACACTGTGCTTCCACTCATTGCAGGAGGTAGGCTTGGGTAAAAGCACAGGAAAACTCATTCTATATATAATCCACCTGTTCTTTAATTAAATAAAAAATGTTGGTACTTTAAAAATGTATAATGTGTCATAAATGCTCAAGTGTCTTTGTAAAGTCTAATTATCAATCTGAGGCCAGAGAGGCAGACACACCTTCTCACCTTGGCTTTGAATTTAATTTTCACTGCAGAAAAGACAGACAAGCCTACTCATTGTAGAGAGAAAATATTCTATAGCTCCAGCGTTCTTTGTAAAAGGAAGTAATGGATTTGCCAGCAGTTTAAGGGATTTCGCCTAGCAATTAACGGCAACAAGTAGATACCTGAAAGGAAATAAAGGCTTGAAAAAAAAAAAAAAAAAAAAGAAGCTTGCTAGAAGTGCCACGCAGTACTTGTCAGCCATCTGTCACCCTGTGCAAGGGCTGACAAGGGTATATAAGTGTCCTGTTGTGCTGATCAAAGCGGCAAACTTCATTGTAAGTTTTTTTTTAAAGAAAATAGAAATCTAAAAAAGTTCTGCCACGTCCCCTAGAGAATTCAATCACAAAAATGTAAGAATTCCAAGAATAAGATATGTATCTGCTTAGCATATTATTAGGATACAAGAACTTCTCTTGTTTTTTTTTTTCTTTTTAAAAGTAGAACTCCAAGCAGAAAAAAACTGGTACAGATGGAAAACTTCGTTATGTACCCTAAATTGGCCCTTTACACCTGAAACTGGCTTCCTCTCATCTGCCCCCACCTCCTCACTCTATCATTCCATTTAGTATCTTTTTTATGTTTTGTAAATATCTTTTTTTTTCAACAGTGGCCCCCCACTTTCACATTCCTTACGTAGGAAAGGATGACTCATAAGTGACCTGCAGCCAACTAGGGTATCAATCTCATAAATGGCGGGAGGCTGTTCTAAAGTATCGCATTTTTCGAAGCCTTCAACCTATTCAAGACCTACTGGAATTGCTGAGCATGCACCAGATCAAGGGCATGTTGTTAGAAGGCGACTGTGAAAATGAGGAAGAGATAACCAGCTCTTCATTATGGGGGTCTTAAGATGGCTCTAAGGATTGGAGAAAAGGAAAATGAGGACGTTCATCCATCTTAAAAGAGCATCACATTGAGAAAGGAAAATTGGATGAAGTTTCTCTTTAACTTGAGCCTTTCTGTTCTGGCTGTATCTTGTAGTACATATACTGGTAAAACATGGCTGCAGAATTCTTTGTCCTCTATGGCTTCTGGACCCATTCTAGAAGCAAGTGTGGACGGCTAAGTACACCTAATTTAAATTGCAGCTCTGTTGTGCTAAATATTTTTAATGTAATGCATCCAATTTCAAAGAACTATAATCTAATAAATTGCGGCTTACCACTCCTTAAATGTGGTGGTTGCATGAGTTTTCCTAATATATTAAAGTGGTTGTAAACAACAAATAGTTAATTCAGCATTGAGCAATTCTCTTCTCTTCTTTTGCTAGGATAAAAACTGACACAGAGAATAATGTCGCCACACTCCCCGCTGCTGTGACCGATATGTGATGTCTTTTTCACATGTACGAGCATGAGAGCAGAGGGAGTGTGTCTATGATTCCAGCTTAAAGGAGTTGTAAAGAAAAACAAGTTTTCACCTTAATGCAATCAACGCATTAAGGTGAAAAAACATCTGATGATGCCGGCCCTCCTTGAGCCCCCGTTTTACTTAACTGACCCCTCGAATGTCCCGCGCTCGGTCCCGAGATCCTCTTCGCCGCTCAGCCTGGCCACTGATTCGCTAGAGCGGATGGATTAAGAGCAGCGCAGCCATTGGCTGGCACTGCTGTCAATCACATCCAGTGATGCGGCACACCGAGGGGCGGGGCCGAGTGATACAGTGAGCAGCTATGGCCACTCGCTGTATCACGGGAGCCCACCCGCAAGGACTCATCACCATGCAAGCTCTCTCGCATGACTGTGGTGAGTTCTTGCGGGGAGGACCAGAGACAGCCACCGAGGGACCCCAGAAGACGTGGACCGGGGCCACTATGTGCAAAACGAACTGCACATTGGAGGTAAGTATAACATGTTTGTTTTAAAAAATATATATTTTTCCTATAGTAACCCTTTAAGATTACTCCTGTTTTCTACTCAAGCTCTCCCAGGATTGGCTGCTCTACACATCAGCATGATTGGGCATGTTGAAGTCATGTCCTTTTGACTGGATGGTACTCATCAGGAGGTATGACCAAATGGCGATAGATCGCACTGTCCTGCTGTCATCCAGAGATCAGCAGAAGCTCAGCGTGGCAGAGGAGGCAATACATGGTGCAGTGCAGCTCTTTATCCTTATAATAGAGCCATTTTCTAGAAAGGTGATCAGCTGTCAAAGCTACCGGAGCCAGGAATTCTCATACACACAGACACCGGGTAGTTTTGACATGCATGCATTGATGGGGTCGTCAGTGTGCTCTGCGTGTGACGTGCTTGAATGATGATGACTGCCATGCCCATACTTTTAATGTCTGGGCACGAGGTTATGCCACGCGACTCTGCAGAACGAAAGGAGGTGTAGAGATGGGGGGGTATCATGTGACGTCACGACTCCACCTCCTGAGCTCTGACAAAAAGACCCGCCCGTCGTCTAAAGAGTTTTGCAATTCACTTTTTGAAGGTAAAAAATCATGCATGACATTTCCAAATGTGGGCACATTACTATGGTGCCTTTGGTGTTTACAGGATGCTCGTGGGTTTACATCAAATGAAGAATGATACTTTAATGAAGAATGACATTTCAGTTCAGTGCAATCAATACATAAGATACACTATATTACCAAAAGTATTGGGACATCTGCCTTTACACACACATGAACTTTATTGGCCTCCCAGTCTTAGTCCGCAGGGTTCAATATTGAACTTGCCCGCCCTTTGCAGCTATAACAGCTTCAACTTTTCTGGGAAGGCTGTCCACAAGGTTTAAGAGTGTGTCTATGGGACTGTTTGACCATTCTTCCAGAAGCCCATTTGTGAGGTCAGTCACTGATGTAAAGGAGAAGCCTATCTAGATCTGTCACACAACCCATCTGTCACACAGCCCATCTGAATCTGTCACACAGGCCCACCACCAGTACCACCATGGGTACCGCCATTGGTACAGCCACACAGGCCTGCCATCAGTACTGCTATCAGTACTGCCACACAGGCTCACCATCAATGACCTGTCAATGCCGATAACCAACCCATCACCTACCTCAAATATATTAAAGACATTGTCACTGCGCTGATTTGCCAGCAAGGACCCGCCCCAGGAAGCATTCGCTCTGATAGTGTCTGAGTCAACTTTAAAAGCAACAATTTACCTAAACATTCCCCCGTCCACAGAATCAGGAAGAAATGTTGTGTATTTAGCTGAGGAGAAGTTTGAAGAGATACCAGTTTTTATTGCCCCCCCCCCCATTTCCCTCCCAACCTGGCCTGTGCATCGGAGATTGCTTCAGAAGTTATCACACATCCATTAGATATTAGTTCTTATTTTTTACAGACTACCATTTCCCCGTTTCAAATACCTGTGTGGATCATTTGCCTGCTACCATGTTTCTACCTTACATGTTAACTGACCCTGGCCTGTTTACTGACGATGTCTTTGCCTGCCATTTTAAACCAAGTTTCTGACTTCCACGTTCACCAACCTCAGTCTCTAGTCTCTATAACTTTCACACAGACTAAATATAATCCACTAATTTGGGTTATTTTGTATGTAGCAGTATACATTTTGACCCAAATTTAAGAAAATAAATGCATTTTTTGCAAAATTTTACATTTTGTTCAAAATGTTCGCTCTTTTTTCGCTTATATTGCAAAAAATAAAAAACCCAGTGGTAATTAAATACCACCAAAAGTAAAAGGCTCTATTTGTGAGATTTTTTTTAATAAAACGTTTGTTTGGATACAGTGTAGCATGACTGAGTAATTGTCATTCAAAGTGTGAGAGCACTGAAAGCTGAAAATTGGTCTGGGCAGGAAGGTATATAAGTGCCCTGTATTGAAATGGTTAAAGTGGTTATAAACCTCAGACATGAAATAAGAACAAAGCATATCCATTTATAGTGTGTGTGTTTGTCTCAATTAAAAGCACTAAGTGTCATTTCTGTCTGCTTCATTCCTCTGCTATCAACATGAGTCACTTCTGACGACTTTTCCTGACACCAAGAGAAAAAAAACGGTGACAGGGGAGGGACCTCCAGCATATTGACAGCCTTAGCTCCATTCCTGTGTGCTGTGTGAAGGGAGATGTGTCTCTTTACTCCAATCAGCTCTCCTCACTGAGCTCTGCACAGTGTAAATTCAGTTATCCGCCCCCTTGTTTTCTGATCTCTCAGAAAAGCTTTGAAAATTCAGCACAATGGATGTAGAGAAAAGAGGCCAATCACTTCAGTGACTATATGTAAGGATTTACGACCACGTTACACATGTAACATTGTCCAGCAGCAGGCCAGTTTCAATCAAGGATAATAGGCCTGACTAATGTATGGCTAACTTTTACTGTATCTATGGGGATAGGGATGTGTGATGAATGTGAGTGGTAAAATGTTGGGTTGTTTAGGTGCACACTTTTCTTGCATTTTTTTTTCTTTCAAATGATGTAGTGGCATGCTGTGAAAAAAAAGTCAGCTCCCAGAAAAGATGGTCAGTAGCAAGTGAATTCTCCAATTTGAAGAAGAAAAAAAAATCTTCCAAGCAATACTATGTCCAGGACCGAGGAATTTTTCTCAAACCCATAATAGCAGTGAACACAAACCTCATCCCTCTTTACTAAGAGTCCGATCATCCTACAGGTCACATAAAATGAAGCATAATGTGTTTGAAAGGAAAATATGATTTTTTTTTTTGTGATGCCAGCATTCAGGGGTCATAGAGTACAAAATCTCATCAAAAATATGAGCCCAGATTCCAACTCAATGAGGTTGTGCTATATTTTTATACAAGGACAACTTTATAAATAATAAACAATGTTACGGGCTCTTACTGTGTGTTTGTTGTACAGAATACACATTCCATTCCTTATTGTGGAAACAAGCAGGTTTTTCTATTTGTAGTAAAATCATCATGTATTTGTGTTATTTGTCTTATACGATGAGTACAAACAGAAGTATCTAGTCTTAAAGGGACTGCCACATAGATTTATGAAACTGTGCCCCATGTCCCTATTGAGATTTCTTGGTCTCGTGTCATTATTGAAATCGCTGAAATTACCTTACGAGAAACAAAGTTTGAACAAACTTATAGAAAACTAAAAATAATTTTGCCCATGCGACTTTGGTTGCACCAAATAAAGTTGATGACAAATTTCTTTTAGGCCTTATGCACACTGGATGTTAAAATAAAGTTATAAAAACAGCAGTAGATTTGAAGTGAGTTTTTCAACGTTTTGCAATATAGTTTTTTAGTGTTTTTCAGCGTGTTTCTGCGTTGGCAGTTTTTATCATTTTTTTACGATTGTGTTTTTTCTGTTTTAACCACTTAAGACCCGGACACATACGCTGCTAAATGACCCAAGGTGTTTTTACAATTCGGCGCTGCGTCGCTTTAACAGACAATTGCGCGGTCGTGCGACGTGGCTTCCAAACAAAATTTGCGTCCTTTTTTTCCCACAAATAGAGCTTTCTTTCGGTGGTATTTGATCGCCTCTGCGATTTTTATTTTTTGCGCTATAAACTAAAATAGAGCCACAATTTTGAAAAAAAACACAATTTTTTTACTTTTTGTTATAAAAAAAATCAAATTAACTAAATTTTAGTAAAAAATTTAGGCCAAAATTAATTCAGCCACATGTCTTTAGTAAAAAAAAAATCGCAATAAAAAAAAATAGCTACCTAGCGGGAACAGCGACACTAATACAGCGATCAGAAAAATGATCGCTTAGTGACGCTGGCAATAGGGAGTGAAAGGGTTAACTAGGGCGGTGATCAGGGGGTTAAAACTTTATTAGGGGGGGTGGGGGGGGCTATCCTGAACCTAACACTAACTGTTTTTTACACTGCCTGTCACACTGACACTAAATGCAGTGATTAGATCACTGCATTCAGTGACACTGTGACAGGGGGGTGGGGGGGGGGGCGATCACAAGGGGTTAATGTGCCTATGTGAGTGTGTGTCAGTGTTGTGTTGGTGCACACTTACTTGTGATGTCTTCTCTCATCAGCAGCGCTGGGAAACAGCGCTGCGATGAGAGGTGACATCATTTCCTCCTTCCTGTGTAAACACAGGAGGAGGAACTGACACAATGGGAGCGCGCTCCCATTGGCTGGGAGCGATCGCGGGGGGGGCGGAAATCATGGACATCCGCCCGCTCGTCGGCGATCGCTCCCAGAGGCAGGGGGACCCCCGCACGCCGCGGAGGGGGTCCCGATGGGACCCCCGAACCGCACGAAGGCGGGGACGTAAATTTACGCCCTTGTGCCTGTACGAGCCATTCTGTGGCCGTATATGTGCGTGCGGGGGTCCTTAAGTGGTTAATGGATCAAAAACTTAAAAAAATGCAGGTAGCGACGTTTTTGAGCGTTTATCAGCATTAGAGCGTTTTTATAGCTGAAAAACATCTCTCAGAACCCACTATTTTTTTTGTTTTTTTCACTGCTCAAAAACGTCACTGCCCAAAACTGCTAAGCCTATGTGTGCATGGACACATAGGATAACATGAGGGAATTTAATGATGGTAAAAAAAAACGTCTACTGCCAAAAACAGCTGCTGTAAAAACGTCCAAAAATGTCCAGTGTGTATGAGGCCTTAAAGTACATTTATACTATCAGCTCCGGACCCTTCTTCATGTTTTGCGAGACGGTACTGCAGTATTTTTACTGCCAATTGCACGTTGTGCAATGCAGTACTCAAATTAAATCGATGTCCTTTTTCCCCCACGAATATAATTTTTTTTTGGTGGTATTTAATCACCTCTGCAGTTATTATTGTTTGCGCTGTAAACAAAAAAAGACCGAAGATTTTGAAAAAAAAAATAAGAAAATAAATGCCTTTCTATTTTTTTTTTTTTTTTTTCAAACAGGTTGCTTTTTTTTGCTTATATTTCAAAAAAGAAAAAACCCATTGGTGATTAAATACCAATGGGTTTTTGGTAGGTTAGACACAGCTAACAAGAATACTCTATTTCTAGCAAGATCAACAGGTATTTTCTGTACTTAGCCTGCAATAAGAAAACAAATGGAACAACCACATTTAAGAACTGGTAAGCTGCAACATATTAGATTTTTGTTCTTGGGTTAATTATCTTTTAAGAAAATAACATTTTTGACTAGGGATTGTGTGTGTGTAATGAACATTTTGGAAAGCTGTATGGATGCTGCAAACAGTTGTTCTCCACCAAACCAGGGCATTAGGACATACAAACCATTACTGGACTTAAAAGCCCATCATTACATGTAATTTTTATGGGTCTTCTGAGTGATTAATGCAAATTCTTTGTCTGGGTTCTTACACGTTGGAGCATAGAGAAGAGAGCTCCTTAATCTGATCATAAAAACAGGTTTATTCCCAGAATCCTCAGACCCTGGCAGTGTGTGGTCTGCAATGCGTTCATAAAACCAGACATAGCCCTTTATGGAGTCTGGATGAGCTTTAAAGAGTTCAAATGGGTGGATCAGATGTTGACGAGTAACTTTGGAAGAATGGTGTGCAGTGCGAGGTCAGCTACGGCTAAAAACATTAAGGTCTATAGGGGTTTTATATCAAGGCTTATGCCAGATAAGATAAAAAGAAGTGTAAAATGATGAGGCTTATTTTATGTAGAAAATAGACATAAAAATCAAGGCATTCTTTATATCATATAAAATTGCTGACATGACCCTTAAGTAAACACCTTTATACTTTATGACCTAGCATTAAATTATTTCTTGAATTTCCTTCATAAAAGAAAATATATTTATATTTAGTTCTATAAATTATCTGTAGAATGTATTATGAGAAGAACCAGTTACCTTTTTTTCTTCCTCCGACTGGGGAATGTTATATATATATATATATAGTCAGCATAGAGATCACAATCTGCTATTTTAGCATTACATCAGTAGTAGGATTTAAATGTCCCTATAGGTCAATAGTGTATTTATTACCATATTAAAGGGGACATTGGATCAGATATACATTTTTTTTTAAGAACATGCAATGCAGCCTCTCAAATTCAGATTTTCTTCAGTTTCCCGTTGCAATTTTATCACTGGAGCGTTGGAGACTGAGGAAATTCTTCCTGCCTGCAGAAACTAATGCCATTGGTTCAGTCTAGACCGGGGGTCTTTACATTTTCTATAGAAAGGGCCAGTTTACCATCCTTAAGACTTTAGGGGGCTGGACTGTGCCCAGTGGGAGTAAACAGAGTACAATATTTGGTATTAGGCCCCTTTCACACAGGGCCGGGGTCGGCATTGGTGGTAAAGCGCCGCTATTTTTAGCAACGCTTTAACCGCCAATTTAGCTGCCCTATTCGGCCGCTAGTGGGCAGTTTTACCATTCACTAGAGGCCAAGAAAGGGTTAAAAACCAACGTAAAGCGCCTCTGCAGAGGCACTTTGCTGGCGTTATAGCCGCGGTGTCCATTGATTTAAATGGGCAGGAGCGGTAGAGGAGTGGTATATACACCTACCTGCAAAACAAACCAGTGTGAAAGGGGTCTTAGAGGAAGAAACAGCTGGTGTCATTGGGAGGAATAGTGCCTAATTTTTGTTGTCAGTGGAAGGAATTATGCCCCATCGTTGGTGTCAATGGAAGGAATAGTGCCTGGTTGTTCGTGTCAGTGACAGAAATAAAGCCTCAAGGGCCTGATAAAGGCAGGCAAAGGGCTGCATCTGGCCCAAGGGCCACAGTTTGAAGACCACTGGTCTAGACAAAGGCACTAGACTGGAGCCCAAGGATTTTTTTAAAGTTATATAGTCATTGTATATTTTAACATGTCAGCGATTCAATTTTACATTGCTCAACCAAGAGACATTGGGATTTTCCCAATCTCAAATCCACCAGCAGAAATTTCTTGGCACTTTAGGCACACAAATAATGTTTTATCAGTAAGTCTCTATGCAGTCCTGCAGCACTCAGTTCTCTGTGTTTCCATATTGTAAATGGAATTTGGGGCTAAAATCTTTATTTACTGAAACCCACTGCAGGGATTCTATTAAAATACTGCAAGACAAACCAGAGCCAGTACTCTTTATAATGTACTGGTAATATATTTGGCGAGACACTATACTCCTCTGCAATATAAGCATGTATTAAGAAGCTGGTGCTGAGGGGGTGTAGCTGTTACTCAGCTCTGCTAGCTCAGAACACTTCAATGCAGAAATCACCATTTGCAATGAGATAAATAGTTTTTAAAAATAATTTCCTTATAAAAATATTTGATATCTCATAGCAAAAACACTTTTTGTGGTCAGATCTTCTAATCCCTATCTCAGTCTATGTCTTCCTTTTTTCACATTTTTTCCAGCACAGGGAGCCCAGTTTTTTAATTGTCAAGGGTTTGGGGAATCTTGTTCACAATTTGGCAAACCTGAACTAAAAGCGAATCCCACTGAAGACTATAGGGGGCTAATCTTGTTAAATTCTATTAGGGGCTAATCTTGTTAAATTTTATTGGGAGACAATCTTGTTAATTTATGGCCATTTTAAGGACTAATAGGCAAACTACTGTGCTAAAAGGCATGGGAACTGGACATTGCCATAAGGGACAGTTACCAATGAAAAGCAAAAATATCATACAGCGGGGAGAGGGCCTTTTCATGCTGCTTTCATGGCAACATTGAAAATACACAAATAACATGCTTGGGGGATTCCTTAAAGTGTTTGTGAAGTTCAAACATGAAGTATGAAGAAAGCATATCCCTCTATAATGTGTAGTGTACAACCACTTTAAAGCTATGTGCGGTCTTATGGAACAGTACAATTTTTATTGACAGTTTCAGTAACCGCATACATTGGTAGCACATTTTTGGCTGTGGAATTGTTTTTTTATTTTCAGATAGCCTATCCTACATACTGCCACAGCACCCCAATCTCATTCATTGAAGTTAGTGATACATGCTTTTTCATCAAATGATAATAATACCACTTTGACAGTCAGCTAGAATTTGGCCAGCAGTTTGCTCTGACTGTCCTTGTTCTCACTAATGCATAACTTTTATGCCCCTGACCAATTTCTAATAATCAAGGGCCCATTTGCACCATCTATTTGCAGTAACAAGTGTTGGTGTAATGTGGTACCGTGTATTCTGAAAGCACTGCAATGCACCTACCGACAGATTGGCTAAAAAATAGTGCATGCATTGTTTTATGGCAACACACCATGTATGTTTTGTGGCAATGCATGTAAACCTCAATAAAAAGAACTAATTTGCCAAAATCTGCACATATACAGTATGCACTGGGAATGCAGATCTTGGACCCATAGGATTCGCCTCCAACTCGCCTACTACAAATAGTTAGGAGATAATTCTTATGATGCAAAAAAATATAAAAGCTGGAAGTCTAGATGTAATACAGAAATAGGGACTTTTTGACAGCATACAACACAGTTACTAGAATCAATACCCCTAATAGTGCATTATGTAATACACTGGTACTCCTAGAAAATGACATATGCATTAAAGTGCATGAGAAGTTAAAGTTGACTTCTAGAAGAAATATAACTAGTTTTAATGCTTCCTCTCCTTCCTAACACCTATGCAAACTAACCTGTGTAAGAAAGATGTTTATACTTGCCTATTTTCAGCCTGCTCCAGTCTGGTCATGTGATCTGGCTCTCTTATGTCAGCCAGCAGTGGCTGCAGGGAAGATGAAGCAGTGCCAAGGATCAGTGTTGCCAACCGTCAGTATTTTTACTGGCAGCCAGTAAAAAATGGGCACTTTTCTCCTGCCAGTAAATGCCAGTAAGAGGTAAAGGTTGCCAGTAAAAAAAATATGGTTGTGACACTCGGCTTGGAACTGTGCATGCGTAGTTCGGGTCCGGAGGCGGCCGAGACTGTCCAAGTGCTTGCTACAGTGTGTTCAGTTGGTGCCATCAGGGGACGGGACTGGTGGAGGTGGTGCCTGAGAGTGTTGTGTAATGTCGTGGAGCAGCCGGAGCCGCGTGTGCGGGTCTGAGGGACTGTAGCAAGGCAAGCCAGGAGCAGGACTGTCAGTGCTTTGGAGTGGAGGGACCCCCTGGTGTGGAGAGACACTGTCACTGTGACTCAGGAGGGCATGTATTGTGTCAGTGATCTTTGCTGCTGCACACTACTGTCAGTGTCACTGTGAGAATCAGTTTCATGTGTGTGTGCGCCCATTCTAATTTTGTGTCCTCCTAAATCCCGTACCTAAGCTACTTACTTACTATATTGAAAATAAAATAAGAAATATGTTTTTTGCCTTAATATCTACCTTAAATCACATTTCTAATTGCATATTGTACTTATCTGTAGCCTAAATACTGAGATTTGTATACTTAAAACTGTAATTTTGTAACATTTTGGAAATGCCAGTAAAAACGTGCCTGTGCCAGTAACTTTTGGGTATCATGTTAGTAAATTTAAATCGGGTTGGCAACACTGCCAAAAATAGATAGACAATGGGAGCCTAGGGATGACATCACTGTTCCCAGGCATTCCAGCCATTGTCAAGTGCCCTCTCCTCTCCCCTGTAGCCACTGTGGGCCGATACATGGGGATCACATGACCTGACCAGAGATGCCTGAAAATAGGTACATATAAACCGTACATCTTTCTTAAGAAGTCTAGTCAGCATAGATGTTAGGGGAGAGGGAGTATTTTTAAGATTAGTTAGGGTTTAGCCTTGAAATGCCACTTTAAAAACAGAAATGCAATATATTGCAGTTTATCAGTCTTTAGATGTGGTGGTTTTGACAGGTTTTTTTTAATTCTTTATTTATAAATGAAGAAGAACATGCGGAAATACAAAGACCACATCAGTGTACAACAGAACAACATAATTGTCCCCAATGACTCAGTGTGGAAGCAGAAGATCTTCTAGCAGGTGGGAATCATATTAAGCTACCACGGCAAAAGGGGTCTTCCCGCACCCCGCATGCCTATCCCCTGTTTTTCGCTTTTAATATGTTTAACAGCCCACGCTGTTTCGAAGAAAAAGAATTGAAGCCCGTTACCAACCGGAACCACAGTCTCAGCACACCATGCTGACACTGGAAAATATAGTGGAAAGAAAAAAGGAAAAGGATAGAGAAGGAGAAAAAAAAGAAGGGGGGAGAGGGGGTGGGGGGTATTACCCCCATCCAGTCATACCCACTCCGTCCAAGGAACTATCACAGTCGCCACAGGTCAGGGAGGTTGGCCACCAGCTGTCCGTACTCCTCTGAGTAGATGAAGGCGTGCCAGTGAAACCATTTTTTTTTTGAGAATTTGGTTTTGCTAGTTTTAATTTTTCAGGCTAATAGCATTTTCAGCAAGCACAGAAAATACTTGTTATTGTTTTTGCCAAAAATAAATGTCCTTGCCACTTTCCATGAGCTTAAAAGAAAGCACTAATATTCTTATCTTTTTTGTGTAGACTACTAGTCCCATTATTGTTAATGTCAGCTGGTGTGGCAAGGATGACTCCCTCTATAGGTTACAAGGAAAAATTAGTGTAGAGTGACAGGAAGTGTGATATTTGTAGGATCACCAGGTGAAAATAAAAGGAAAAAGGGTTGAAAAAATAAAACAAATTCATCAGCTTCATCTAAGTACTGGTATGTTGCAACATATTAAGTATTTGTTTTTGGATTTAAATACCCCTTTGGTTGTAGTCCTCTACATCATATAAAGTCTGGGGACAGAAAAAAGCTCAGGTCAGCTATGGCACATATTATTTACCATAACAATCACTAATTTAAAAATTTGGCTTTTATTTTCTGCTCCCATTGCTTAAAACATATTTTGTTATGACAAAGAAAAAGACAGAACCCTGAATCTTGGCCTGATCACCAGAACACAATTGGTAGAAATAGAATCCTGTTTGACGTTCCTTCAGCGCCCAGCTTCCCAACTTTGCTCCGGTAGGTACCACGTGGGTAGGTAGCACGTGGTACCTACCGGAGCATGATGGGACTGCGACGTCACAAGACAGGCCTATTTAACTCGCTGCGAGCCGCGCGCCAGCCATAACAGCGGAAGGAAGCGTTGCGTCAACATCTGGAGAAGAGAAGAAGAAGACGTCACAGAAGAGGGGACTCGTCGCCGCTAGTAATTGAGCTAACACACGAAGATATCGGCGGCGAGTCCTGAAGAAGACCCCCGGAGAGCGGAGAAGACCCCCGGAGAGCCGGAGAAGACCCCGGAGAGTGGGAGAAGACCCCGGAGAGTGGGAGAAGACCCCCCCGCCACTGAAGATGTGGAAGGAAGCCCGCCGGGTGGTGGGCGCTTTTATCAAAGCGCCCCCCCGGCGGCGGAAGAGAACCAGACGGCGGCGAAGAACAGCGGCACCCACCCCCCGCAGAAGCCCGCCAGAGGGGGCGCTTTTATAAAAGCGATCATACCAACCCCCCCCCCCCCCCCGGCGGCCAACTAATAAAATATTTCAATACCCTGTGTGGTTTATTTGTGTTTGCACTTTTTATTGCAGGTGAATGGGTAGGGGTATGATGTACCCCATACTCATTCACTTAGGGTGGGGGGCCGGTATCTGGGGGCCCCCTTATTAAAGGGAGCTTCCAGATTCCGATAAGCCTCCCGCCCGCATACCCCGACAACCAACGGCCAGGGTTGTCGGGAAGGGGCCTTGTCCTCATCAACATGGGGACAGGGTGCTCTGGGGTGGGGGGCCGCAGTGCGTCCCCTGCCCCAGAGCACCTGACCCCCCCATGTTGAGGGCATGCTGCCCGGTACGGCTCAGAAGGGGGGGGGCGCTCGCTCGCCCCCACTCCCTTCCTGACCGGCCGGCCGGCGTGCTTTGGATACGGGTCTGGTATGGATTGTGGGGGGACCCCCACGCCATTTTTTCGGCGTAGGGGGGTCTCCTTACAACCCATACCAGACCTAAGGGCCCGTTATGCTCCTGAGGGGGGAACCCGTGCCGGATTTTTATTAAAAATCCGGCGAGGACTTCCTTCTCAGGATTCATAACAAACTCCGCCCACGTGTAGAATTGGCGGGAATCCGCGTTGGATCCCCATCGCTTCTATGACGCACTCGCTGGAATGTGCTTTTACTATTCCAGCGAGTGCGAGATGTCGGCAGCCTGTCGCCGAGAATCAGCGCGATGCTGTCGTGCTAAAAACACATTCTCGGCGGCAGGCACTGTAGGAAACACCGAAACAGCAAAAGAATGAAAATGACATCTATAACAAACGATTTGCATTCTGTATTTTAAATCCTTTGTCTGTTCGTAATTTCGTATTTTCATTCGTATGTTCGTATTTTCATTTGTGTGTTTTGAAAATCCGTTTCTTTGTCTGTTCGTAAATTTGTGTACTCGTATCGTTCTTTCGAATGGGCACTGGGCAGTGTAGTTAGTGAGTGATGTATCGTACTTAATATCTTAGCCAATCAGCTTATCTCTTTTGTGCTGAGTCACATTGGACAGTGTAAAGCCTCGTACACACGTTTGGACTTCAAACAAACTTTTCTGTAGATTTTTGTCCGAAGGCAGTTGGCCGGACTTTTGAAACCGAAAAAGTTTGTCTGATGGAGCGTACACACACTCGGATTTTTTGGAAAACGCTAATTTTGAAGTTTGTTGGCAAAAGTCAGACCGTGTGTACGGGGCTTAAGAGAAAGTCTATCTTAATATGGATTAGCCACGTGTTGAAAATGAAACTAAAATACGAAATTGCAAATTATTATCTAACAAAATTACGAATTTCGAATCAACAAAAATAAATTAGACAGAATTACAAATTATTCAGTATAAACGGAAAAAAAAACTGTTACGGAAATACGAACAGGTCCGAATAGGAAAACTTGCGTCTTATGACATACGAACGGGTCTGAATAGGATAACTTGCGTCTTATGAAATTACGAATCTTTACGAATCTACGAAACGAGACGAAACTAAACAAAAAAAAATACAACTAGTAGTTCCATTTTGGAGGCTCCCGTGTCTTGGTATTATTAGAAATATGACTTTAATTTTCTGTTTCTATTGCTTAATATACCTATCAATATAACAAAAAATAGACTGAGCCCAGAATCCTAGATTGTGGATTGATAACAAGAGCTTAATTTCATGTCCAATGTACCCAATTTATGCTTATTGTAATTTCATTACGTGGAGATCCATTTCCAAGAAGTTGTTCCCACTAACAGTTCCATGTGGGAGGCTCCCAGATCTTGGTGTCGTCAGAGTTTTTGGAATGGCACCTTGGCACCATTTCATGCATAAATTGCCAAAACTTTTGTCTAAAGCATTTGTGCCCACTGCATAGTCCTAGCTTCACCAATGCTTCCTCAACCTACTGCAGTTCCCAGAAACAAGAGACATCTCTAAAACTGAATGCCCAGCTCAGTCCATGCTGAATTAAAAGGCTGTATGTCATCCTCCCGAAAAGCATAAAATTACCAGTCCACCATAAATCTTCAAAATAGCATCCAAAAATTATTAAAGTGATCACATCACAGCAGTAAATTGCAAATTTTTGGGGCCATGCAGGACCCCTTTATCAGGCCTGATGAAGGGCTTTTTGGGGCCCACACACTCGGTTCGTCCGGTGAAAACGGTCCATTAGTCCATTCAGACAAACCGATCGTGTGTACAGGGCATCAGGGCTGATAATTAAGGCATCTGAGAATTGGAGTGCTCTGTGACTCTCAGAACAGCATTCTTTTACTTGTCCCCGAGGATGTCACAGTAGATGGCCCCACTGAGCATCTGCAAGAGACTCTTGGCAGCCTCACAAACTAGTAGCAGTTTCATGGAACAAAAAGACAATAAGTTAACTAATTGCAGACTTTAGTGCGTGGCTATTAAGAAATTACCCATAAAAGCTTGAGCAATATAAGTGTGCCTTTTATGTTTTATAGCCTGACTTATGACTTTGGTTCCAGTTAATTACAATACAATTGTTCAGGGAAAAGGGGCATTAACTACTGTAAATGGGGAGGTTTTAGAGACCTGGATTTGCTTCAGTCATCTGGAACGTATCTTGTTGTGTAAGTATATTGTCTTGTCACCCCTGCGGGCTATAAAGCTTAATTTAGCTAAACTACAAGAAAGTCAGCATAACAAACAGACAATTACTCTGTCACCCTCTTTTGTAGAATGTTGAGCTTTGGTTTTATTGTAATTTGAGCAGGTATAGTGTTTTCTTACTAGCTATGACTGGAGCTGAAAGACAAGTTCTAGTTTATAGGAAAAGTTACACAGGATGGCTTGAACTAGTTTGAACTGGAGATATATAATCTTGTAAGTGTCTGAGGTCAGGTCAGTGTGATCAAATGAATTACATCCAGTCATTTACCTGGTGTCGATTCCTGATATTCCGGAATGTTAAATGTAAAGGTAACCGTAGGAGGGTGACGTGATCATTCATTAATTACCAATCAAAGGTTAACACAACTTCCTCTAAGCAATACATGTACATAAAGGGCATGGACTGTTGGTCAGCTGCACACAAATCAGTCATTTTGCTGGCTGTTAAAGCTCAATTGAAGTTTTCATTTTAGCACATATGAGCTTGAAAATACTTTTCTGTATGTTTCTTGCCTTTATTTTGTGTTTACCTCCCAGTGGCAGCACAAAGAGATGGAGAGATGGGCCTCTGCTTTTTGTACAATGGTCTCTCTGCAGTGGTCTGATGGGTCCACTTGTAAGCAGGTTGTTTTAATGCTGATTTAATAAGTTAGGTGTAATCAGTTCCCAGGCTTTTTGTCCCAGCCAGCCCACCTGTGGTGTAAAAAGGGAGAAGGCTGAGGTCCAGGAGTTCCAGACCGTTCCCACTATTGACTCAGGTCGTAGTAAGGGGAGGACATCCAAACAATGGAGAATACCAGCATGGACTACCACCTCATAGGGGGTATGACTTGGCAGCCAAACAACTATAGCTAGGGTTACAGATTGGACTTGTTCATATTGAACTGTAATGTTGAAGTCTTTTTAGTAAAGTTACATTAACTGCTCTAAGCCTGGTAGGAAATTATTCAAAGGGGTGCAATTGGGTTCTGGCATATCTAAATAACCTGGGTCTGTAAAGCACAAAGAGGTATGAAGCTCAGATACTACCAAAGAGTTAATTCCGCAAGACAAAGAGAAGAAATGCAGTTTCTAAGAGTAACCAAGTTTTGGACACAAAGCATCCAGTCGTTAGGTGTGGTACCTGGTAACTTGGTTACAGGTCCTTTGCTAGTGAGGGGATCATTGTCTGGCTCCCTCCGTAGCGGTTGGTTTCTAGTAACAACCAGAACCAAACCTGTGTTTAAGAGATCCATGAATGAATGAATGAATGAAAACTTGTATAGCGCGGCACATGCGAACTGAATCGCCTCTGGGCGCTTGTTGTTCCTGTCTCCTTTGATATCAAAAAAAAAAAAGTCTTGACCTTTTTCCTAAATGCTAGGTGGTTCTCCTCCAACCGAATGCTGGTTGGTAAAGCGTTCCATAGTCTGGGACCTTGGATCGCGAATCTTCTTTCTCCTTTGGACTTGAAGTTGGCTTTCGGAACCTGGAGCAGGTTCCGATTCGTGGATCGCAAAACGCGATTGGGATTATGCGCTTTTATTATTTCGCAAAAATAAAGGGGGGCATTCCCATGGACACATCTATGCGTAAGACAGAGAGCTTTAAAAGCAATTCTGTCTTTGACTGGCAGCCAATGAAGGGCTCTCAGTGATGGTGAGATGGATTCCCAGGGTTTTTTCCCAGTCACAAGTCTGGCGGCCGTATTCTGAACGACTTGCAGACGAGCGATTTGGTACTTGGGGAGGCCGAGGTAAAGGGCATTTGCATAATCCAGCCTGGAGTTTACAATTGCTCCCACCACGACCGCTAAATCATCTTTAGGGATGAACGGAGTGAGTCTGCGTAGTAGGCGCAGTAGATGGTGAGATCCGCTGACTACTGACCCTATTTGTGCGCCCATTGTCATAAAGGAGTCAAAAATGACCCCTAGGCTTTTGACTTTGGCGCTAGGGGTGATGAGCTTGCCCAGAATAGGCGGGGGGGTCCACGCTGTTGAAAGTTGATTCCTGCGCTTGGCGTGAAACAGGAGAAGTTCTGTTTTCGCTCCATTGAGTTTAAGATAACTCTTTGTCATCCAGTCCTCTATCAAAGAGAGACATGTCTCTAGATTGAGGTGGTGATCCTGACTGTTGCAGATGCGGAAATACAGTTGCGTGTCATCTGCATATGAGTGGTAGAGCAGTTTTTGGCTGCTGATAATCTCAAAGAGAGAACGAAGATATATGTTAAACAGCACTGGTGACAGAGGCGATCCTTGAGGGACTCCGCATGTTACTGTGCGTTTTTCAGACGTAAAAGGTCCTAACTTCACTGTTTGCGATCGGTTTTTCAGAAAAGAGGAGAACCAAGATAAATCGCCTTCTGCGACTCTGGCTACTTCCGCAAGCCGAGTCAGTAACAGATTGTGGTCTACAGTGTCGAAAGCGGCACTTAGGTCCAACAGAACTAGAAGACAAGATTCTCCTTCGTCTGTGGCCTTGAGAACATCGTCCCATACTTTCAGCAATGCTGTTTCCGTCCCGTGTCCGGGACGGAAGCCTGATTGCAATGGGTCAAGTAGCTTGTAGGTATCTAGATGCTGTTGCAGCTGTTGTACCACTACTTTTTCCATGGTCTGGTTACAAACGTACTGGAAGAGAAGGAGTTAATATCAAACACATATGAGGTCCATGCTCATGCTTGGTTAGACCCTGTTCTGTTACTGGGAGTGAGATAACAGAGGAACCCTGAACTTGTGCAGTGGGTGCAGGCTCAGCACTTCCCTCCTAATGCAACATCTACCAAGTTAGAGTGTGTAGTGACACGGGACAGCACTTTTCAGAGGAGCTTTGCATTTTTTATTGTACACAGTGGAAGCTCATCCCTAAATCAAAAAACTGCCTTAACCTCCCTGGCGGTATGATTCTTTCAGATTTTAGGTGCTTAAAGCGGTACCATTATTTGCAAGGGAATTTGGCGTTTTATACTGTAGGCTTGTAATTCTTAGGAATAACTCACTGAAATCTATCCAAACAAGAGTCTAATAGGCATCCCGGGTATGATTTTTTTTTTTTATTATTAAAAATTATAATATAATAAATAATTATAAAAAATTATAACAAATAATAATATAATTATAATAAAAATTATTCAATAATGTAATCAAATCAAAATCACTGAAATTTGCTCAGTTGCAGAATTTTTGCTGTCATTATTTTTTTTTTTTATGACGAATTTCCCCATAAATCGCTATCGCTAAATTCTGCAAGTGATTCTGATTTATTATCGCTGTTTTTTAGCTGCTCTAAAACAATTTTTGCCATAAAGGGACACTTTTGGTTGCTATGGGCAATCTACAGTTTGCAGGGAGAAAGAACAGTTTTTATTATATAAAAGGACATGTAGTGTACAGGGCAGACCACTAGGGACATGGGGGGTGTGTATTTTTTACATACAGTACTGTAATCTATAAGATTACAGTGTACTGTATGTATAGTGTTTGTTTACATTTTTGAATTTGGCGCCGTTCCCCCCCCTACGTCGCGACGCTCACAGGGAAGGGAATCGGCGGTACACACAGCATCAGGCGGACATCCGGCCGCCGTGTACTGCGGAGATTCATCGCTGGATCGCAGAGAAAAGGTAAGTAAACTTTTTTCTGCATCCAGCGAGGCAAGTCCGTGTGTGGCACAGGGTTACCGATCTTAGCTTAAAAATCTCACCCCGTGCCACACACGGGAAGACCGCCAGGGAGGTTAATGGTAGATTCTCCACATGACTGCAGTCTCTGCCTGATCTCAGACATTGATGAGTGCGCTTTGCACAAAAAGTACCAACGAGTGCAGGGCGAGTAGGCACGGCTCACACACTGTTGAGTCACATCCAAACCTTTGGTTTCAGCTTAGTTCAAGCTCCCTGCTGATAGGAGAGCTCTAGTTCTGCAGATCTCTTTGCTGTGCTTTTTGCATTTTTACTGAGATTTGGCCACAATTTGCGTTTTTTTATGCTTTTCGTTTTTTTAGTTGTTGAGCAGATTTAAAAAAGGCAGAAAAAACACAAATTGCAGCAAAATCATGGTAAAAACACACTACATGCTTTTTTGCAGTCTCGCAAAAAAGGCAAAAAAGCAGCGTTTTGCATTAATGGGTTTGTAAAGGATTTTTTTTTTTATCTTAATAGCTTCCTTTACCTTAATGCAGTGCTGTTTTCATGTCCTCATTGTTAGTTTTCGCTCTCAAATTGCTGTAATTCTTCTCTGATCTCCACACTTTCTGGTTGTCTGTTTCCTGATGACCACAGTGCTGGGAGCTTTCTCTCTGTGGTCACTAATCAAGGAGGTGTGATTACTGTGTGTCTAGTTTCTAGTTTCGTTTTCCAAACCATCACTTCTCTATGGCTCTGTATGCTCTGTAAGGCAGAGAGGCAGGAAACAATGTGCAAAAATAAAACTATAAACTACAGGTACATTATATGATTGATTTGTATCTATTTTTAATCATTTTTAAAAGGAATCAGTTAACTATAATGTCTCTATACCCTGTAAACAGTCATTTCAGCAAAAAAAAAAATGTTTTTATTTACAACTCCTTTAAAAAAGTCTCTGACCCTTTCCAAAAATGGAGAAGTACAAAAATGCATCGATGTGAACATGTTCCATAGGAACCCAAGTTAAAAATAATGTCCTTTGTTTCTGCAAAAAGCATGAAAAAAAGAATTGCTGTGAATGGAGCCTGATTTAACCAGATTATCTCCACCTCTTAACGTCGTTATATGGCGGCAGGTTGGCACGGGTGAGCAAACCGCCATAGGTATACGTCTCCCGTTTTAAGAGGTATAGGGGGCGTGCGCCTGGGTTGCCAAGCTGGAGCCAGCGGCCGCAATGTCCACCGGCCAACATCTTTAAGGATCCCACAGTTTAATGCTGCTTCCCTGTTCCTAAACAACCTAGGACAGGCTTGTCATACTCAAATAATACACTGAACCAAATTGAGTGGAAACAATCTACAAGGACCCGTATTATGTTTCTTAAGGGTTACGCCTATTCCAGAACAAAAAGTTTTCAGCACTTTGGTGCTTAACATAATAGTAATAATTTCAGCTTGCAATATTTTATACCAGAGAAAATCACCTTAAAGCGGAGGTTCACCCAAAAATCAACTTTCTGTCACTAGATCCAGCATACTGCTGACATCTGCAGTATGCTGGATTTATTTTTTTTGTACTTATCGTTTTAGCGCTCTTTATTCTCCGGCTCCGAGCGGGGAATCCTGCAGGGAGTAGGCGTTCCTAAATCAAGCGCAGTTGATTGACGGGCTTGGATAGCGCATCACGCCTTCCGAAAATAGGCGAAGTGACACTTGGCTGTTTACGGCGCTATACGGCGCCTGCGCCTGCCGTGTAGAGCTGACTGTGCAGGCGCCGTAAACACCCGAGTGTCACTTCGGGTATTTTCGGAAGGTGTGACGCGCTATCCAAGCCCGTCAATCAACTACGCTTGATTTAGGAATGCCTATACCCGGAAGGATACGCCGCTCAGTGCCGGAGAATAAAGAGCGCTAAAACGATAAGTACAAAAAAAAAAATCCAGCATACTGCAGATATCAGCAGTATGTTGGATCTAGTGACAGAAAGTTGATTTTTGGGTGAACCTCCGCTTTAATACAGTTCCCTTATTTTATTACAGGTAATTATTTAGCGCTGACAATAAACATATTTACTGTACATTCACATCAGTCCCTGTCCTCAAGGAGCTTACAATCTAAGGTCCTTATCTAACATGCATTCATACACATGCAAT
Source organism: Rana kukunoris (assembly GCA_029574335.1). Lineage (NCBI taxonomy): Eukaryota > Metazoa > Chordata > Amphibia > Anura > Ranidae > Rana > Rana kukunoris. Next base: position 83,889,279 of record CM056052.1, on the reverse strand, counting down.
TTTGACCAATTACCTACCAGCATGTTTTTGGAATGTGGGGAGAAAAAGCCACACAAGAATAGTGAGAACATGCAAACCCCATGCAGATAGTGTGCGACTGGGATTTGAACCAAGTCCCCTAGTGCTGCAAGGTATAAGTGCCAACCACTGAGGGCACTGCAACGCAGAAGCTGGTGTACAGTGAAGTCTGGGCAAGATTAGGGCAGTGATAGTGCACTGATCTCATCACATTGTTTCCTTTTTTATGAACTTTATTGACATGTCAGGCCCGTACACACGACCGAGCTTCTCGGCAGAATCCAGCGAGAAGCTCGCTGGGAGACATATTCTGCAGAGGTTCTCGGTCGTGTGTACACTTCCGACGAGCGTCCCGTCGGGAAGTTCGTCGAGCCAAAAAAGGGAGCACGTTCTCTTTTTCCTCGTTGTTCAATGAGGACTTTGGCTCGACAAGTTTTCCGACCGCTCATCGGGAACCTCGTTGGGCGGAACGATGAGTTTAGCCCGACGAAGTTCTCGGACGTGTGTATGCTGCCTCACACAGGCATCTCATTAAGTAGTGATTAGAATCGGGCACATATGGCGAAGTTGTGGGACTGTGCTGGAATAGCTGCCCAATGCAGTCTCACTGCATGTGCTGTGAATCATCATGCTGCCCCAAGCCCCGTTTTTCAGCTGGTATGTTTTTCGAACGGTTCAGGGACTTTGTTTTCCACAGCAGATTGTGTTTTGTGTGTAACAGACTTCAATGGACCTGCACCAAAAACACAAGAGTTATTTTTCTAATGTGTTTTTACATGCGGTTTGCGTCTTTTTCTTCTCTATAACAAACTGTCTATAGCTGGTTGTTAAGGAGTGGGCTTAAAGCCTGGCCACCGAAAATTTGTCCGGTGCATGCTGGGCCACCAACATCACTGGAGGTCGGTGCCACCCGGTGGCCAGGCCATTTACCTATTAAATAACTGAGAGACGGCGGAGCAGGCAAACAATGGGATCATTTGGCACGACTGGAGCTTCTTATTTTTGTTATGGGTCCAGCAGTGCAGCAGGCATCATGATTGATGATAAATCCACACTGGAGAACATTGTTTTTTTTTTTACTTATTAAAGGACTTGTTGAAAACTTGTGTTGTGTATTTACTTTTCACACTTTTTTGGTGAATGAGTAGGGGTGTGATGTACCCCATACTCATTCACATAGGGAGGACCCTGGGATCTGGGGTCCCCCTTGTTAAAGGGGGCTTGCAGATTCAGATAAACCGGCAGACCCCCACAACCACCGGCCAGGGTTGTGGGGAAGAGGCCCTTGTCCCCATCAACATTGAGACAGGGTGCTACCCCAAAGCAGCCCCCCATGTTGAGGGTATAGTTCAGGAGGGGGGTACTCGCTTGTCCCCCCCTCCCTTTCCTGACATGCCGGGCTGCATGCTCAGACAATTGTCTGGTATGGATTGGGGCATTGGCCCACGCTGCTTTTTTCCCTTTTTTTTACTGGCAATTTTTTTTTCATTCAGTTGTCAGCGGGGATACCTGCTGACAGCTGATGAATCTTTAGTTGTTAAGGACGCGACAGCTGGCTTCCCGGCCCACCCCTAAACCAGTTATTCACAATTTGGTAAATAGAAAAAAAAACGCAAAATGCATGAAAACATGGGTTTAAAAACATACAGCAAAGTGCTCCTGAAAACCACATCAACCACATAGCTGTGAACCTAGGATAAATCAGCCCAAGTTCCTCTGCAAGAAAGTCTAAATTGATGTTATGTTATGTTATGTTATATTCCCGCATACATCCTTACAGACTGTTTATTCTGAGTTTGTCTCTCCAAAGAGCAAAACATTTCAGTAACATACAATATTTCTGTGCAGTTCAAATATTTTCTATTTCTATACTCTATTGATATAGGCCCATATTCACAGACATCGGCGCTTATTTATGCCATCGTAGCGTATCTCTTTTACGCTATGCCGGTGCAGCGCGGAGAGGCAAGCATGGAATTCACAAAGCAAATGCTCCCAACTCTGCGCCAGCGTAGCGTATATTCGTAGGCGTAAGCCAGCGTAAGTGGAAGTAGGTGGAAGTGGGCTGGAATTGAGCGTGATCCATGCTAATTAAGCGTGACCCCATGCAAATGATGTGCCGGGCGCCAGGCAAGTACTTAAAATGAACTGCGCATGCGTCGGGACATGGACGTATCCCCCGTGTGCATGCGTACAACCACGTCGGAACAATTGCCTAAGATACCCGGATCACTGTGTATGCCGTGAACCTAACCTATGTCCAGCCAGACCCACGTCGGCCCATATTCACAGATGTCCAACGTAAAATACATAGGCTTGTGTTCCCTGGTTCATACCTTTGCGTGGGTTGCGCCTCATCTATGGGTAATTACTTTACGCCGAACGTAAAACTTACGCAAACCGCTTAAATCATGCACCGGGCGCAAGTACGTTCGTGAATCGGCGTATCTCCCTCATTTGCATATATGAATAGAAAATCAATGGGAAAGCCACATGCGTCCAGCGTAAATATGGGCCCACTCTACGCCGGCATAGGCAAGTTACGTCGGTGGGATTAAGTCAGTTCTTAGGCGTATCTAAGTTTGTGGGTACAGCGCACAGATACGACGGCGCATATTTGTACTTACGCGGCGTATCTGAAGATACGTCGGCATTAGTGCTTTGTGAATCCAGGCCATACTCTTTATTCACTCCTTACATTACACAGATACTCCTTTTTCAGATAATGTCTAAGGCTTAAATAGTATATTCAACCTCTTGCAACCCCACTTAGCAATATTTTATAAAAACAAAACTATATGTGAACAAAATGGAGTTAGCTGCCAGGAAATATGTTGTAAATCTACATTTGTTGCAAATGTTTAATTAGCATAGTGTGCATTTGGCTGGAAAATGAAGAAAAACCTCCCCAACAAAACTATAATTCTACCATTGAGAAGCATTTTAATAAATCCATCAAAGTCTACAGACTATGCATTCATCTGAAATTTATGAGTGAAGGGGAAGCCTGCGAGTAGAGAGATGGACCAAATCAAGGTTAGGTTTTTTCCCCCTGTAAAATATGCTTTGAAGTTTTATAAAAAGTGGAAGTTTGCTGTCATTAAATCAGTCTGGAGCTGCAGTTTGCTTTAAGGCAAAGAAACAAAAAAAAAATAATAACAGTGAAATAATTTGATCTAATTTATTACCACTCGCTATAAGTGTTTGACAAGGAACACTTGAATGAACCTTCCCAACAGGAAGTCATCCCTCATTGCTTGTCTTTTGTAATTCCAGTTTGTTTTTCACTAACGAGGCACCCAGAAGTAGCAGGGCAGGGTCAGTAATTGTGCCTCCCTATGTGCTTTTAAAGCTTAGATCTCATTGTTTATATCCACCAAGATTTAGACAGGCCTGGCTCTAGGTGTGCGGTCCTATATAACCCCAGGAGGCACTAATGCCACGTACACACGATCATTTTTCGGCATGAAAAAAAAACAAAGTTTTTAAAAACGTCATTTAAAATGATCGCGTGTAGGCTTCACATCGTTTTTCATCTTCTTAAAAACGTCAAAAAAAAATCGAGCATGCTGCATTTTTTAACGTCGTTTTTAAAAATGACGTTTTTTGGGTTGTAAAAAATGACCGTGTGGGGGCTAAAACTGCCTTAAAAACAACGTTTTAAACCCGCGCATGCTCAGAAGCAAGTTATGAGACGGGAGCTTGAATGGAACTTCCCCTTTAGAGTGCCGTCGTACGCAGAGCCATTGATAGGGGGGGACCACAAGCCCTCCAGTAGGGGGCCCGGGCAAACAGGGGGGCCCAGACAGCAGAGGGAATCATTGTGGTCGGATAAAGGGGCAATTACAGAATGACTTCCCCCGCACCGATCCCCTTCCTGTTCTGCCTGCTTCTGATCCCCCTCTGTGCCCCCTGTCACTGTGCTTCTCCCCCACGTCACTGTTGGCTTACCTGTCACTTAAAAAAAATACATTTTAACATTCTTTAAAAAATTAAATAAAAAAAAAGTTTCACGATTTTTAAAAACTATTTTAAAAAGGGCTAATTCACACAGTTTCTCTATTATGTTTGTGTCCGCTAATAATGATTTCAGTGTATTTTTTTGTGAAATTATTGTTTTAATTTATTTCGGAGGGGGGGCTGGGGGGCCCTGTCAGGAAGGCTGTATGGGGCCCCGTGTTTTCTAACAGCAGCCCTGGTCGTACCTGTTGTACGTCACCGTGCTTTGCTCATCATTTTTTTAAAACGATGGTGTGTGGGCAACATAATTTTTAATGATGAAGTATGAAAAACGTTGTTTTATCTACATGCTGAAAAACATTTTTTTTTTTCATGCTGAAAAGTGATCGTGTGTACGTGGCATAAGAGCCTCATATGGTAGAGCTGGAAAGAATTTAGGATAGAAGGCTTTAAGAGAAGTGATTTCAGCCGTATTAGTGTACTTGTGACAGAAACAATTAAGCACTGCCCTTGATATTTATTTTTTTATTTGCACGAACATACAATTTAGTGCAAATAAAACAAGTATCAAGGACAGTACTCAATGGTTTCAAGAGCAAATATAAGCACAGTCTATGAATTGTAGAGCTTAAGCATGTATTGATGCCCCAGTGTTGGTTTACTGCACCTGCATATTGAATGGAAACTTGCTATAGCAGGCTTTGTCACCCTTTTTACCCCAGAGGAACCTTTTAAATATTTTTTCAGGACCGGTTGCGTGGACCAGACAATTGTAATAACTAGCCATGAGAAGAAGTCCCCCATCGAGGGACACCTCAGTCCCTTGGGACAGCAGCTCCTGGGCACTCTCCGGGGACACACACGCCATTTAGCGCTAGCGGTCTACGGTGGGTGCCTGGCAGGTGGTTCGCACTGTTTTGTGTATGCTATGTACTGTTTTCTGTACCTAATCTTCTGTATGCACTGTATGTATCATTATACTCTGTTGGCCTGCGCGGCCTTGTTCCTGTTTACAAATAAAAAATAATTTAAAAAAATAGTTATACCTACAGTTTGTATTTCATAGTGATAACCAAATCGGTGTTTCTCATCCAAAGTCATTTCTGGGTTGCCACGGAATATTATTATTATTATTATTTCGGTACTTATACTGTATAGCGCCGTCAATTTTACACAGAGCTTTACATATACATTCACATTGGTCCCTACCCTCAAGGAGCTTACAATCTAATGTCCCCAACTTACATTCATATACTAAGGCCAATTTAGACAGAAGCCAATTAACCTACTAGCATGTCTTTAGAGTACCGCAAGCGCAGGACTAAGTTTGCCCAGGATGGGGGGGGGGGGTCTCTCTTGCATGTATAGGGGGCTACTAATGTGAATAGAGGACTCTGATGTGAGGAGCGGAGCTCTGATGTGATGGGAGAACCTCTGATCTGATGGGAGCTTAATTTAGTTAATTTCATTAACTACATGCCGACCGCCCACCGCAGTTATACGGCGGCAGTTCGGCACTGCTAGGCGAGAGCACGTAGCTCTACGTCCTATCTTTTGCGGCCGCTAGGGGGTGCGCGTGCCACCCGAGTCCCGCGCGCGCCCGGCGGGCGCGATCGCCGCCGGGCACGCGCGCTCGTTCGTTACAGAGCGGGGACCGGGAGCTCCTGGCTACACATAGCTCCTGGTCCTGTCAGCGGGGAAACGCTGATCTTCTGTTCATACAATGTATGAACAGAAGATCAGTGATTTCCCCTAGTGAGTCCACCCCCCCATACAGTTAGAACACACCAGGAACATACTTAACCCTTTCCCCGCCCCCTAGTGTTAACCCCTTCACTGCCAATGGCATTTGTATAGTAATCCAATGCATTTTTATAGCATTGATCGCTATAAAAATGCCAATGGTCCCAAAAATGTGTCAAAAGTGTCTGATGTGTCTGCCATAATATCGCAGTACCGAAAAAAAAAAACTGAGGAAAAAAAAAGTTTTTTTAGATATTTTTTGGGGATATTTATTATAGCAAAATGTAAAAAATATTGCATTTTTTTCAAAATAGTGGCTCTATCTTTGTTTATAGCGCAAAAAATAAAAACCGCAGAGATGATCAAATACCACCAAAAGAAAGCTCTATTTGTGGGCAAAAAAAGGACGCCAATTTTGTTTCGTAGCCACATCGCACGACCGTGCAATTGTCAGTAAAAGCGACACAGTGCCGAATCGCAAAAAGTGCTCTGGTCAGGAAGGGGGTAAATCCTTCCAGGGCTGAAGTGGTTAAGTTGGTTGTGTACATCATCTCAGGCTCAGTTTTTGCATTGATTAGTAATATATAATTTTTCAGATTTTAGACTGGTATGCCTCAGGATTTTACATAGCTTTAAAATGTGCCACAATTGAAAAAAGGATGAGAAACATTGCACTAAACTGTAGAATGCTTCATATGTAAAAATCAACAATTTGGTATGGCAGCATATTGACACTCTAGGGCATGGGTGGACAACCAGTGGCCCGCGGAGCCCTCTGATGTGGCCCGCGGAGCCCTCTGATGTGGCCCGCGACCTCCTGCTCTGGCATGGTGGGTTGGTAAGCCCAGATCGCAGATTGCTGACTCACCATACCACAGCATTAGTGTTGTGAATTAAGCTGGTGGTAAAGGAAGAAAGCGGCTGTGGAGCAGAACCCCATAAACCTCTGCTTCCTCTACAGCGCCAGCTTTTGCACATGCAGAGTCTATGGCACAGTTCAGCTAACCCGCAGGATAGACACAGGTGCACTACTCTGGCCCAGTCTTAGGCCCTTTTCACACAATCAGCTCGACCAAACGTGGCCCTCAATTCACCTCAGACCGATTTGATCAGATTTGTCTGCTGAGCTATTTTGGTTTGATCGCTGTACACACGATCAAACCAAAATCCCCGCCAGGAAGTAAATCACCGCACCAGGAAGTAAAAAACGTCCGCGCATGCGTCGAACCCATTCGACGCATGTGCGGGCAGATATGTCTGCTGGTTAGCGTACTAACCAGCAGACATATCGGACGGACGGATTCCCAGCAGACAAATTTTAAAGCATGCTTTAAAATCTGTCTGCTGAAAAAATCTGTCTGTCCGCCCGTACACACGATCAAATCTGTCTGCTGAAACGGTCTGTCAGACCGTTTCCAGCAGATAGATTCGATCGTGTGTACGCGGCCTAAAGCAACAATTTTAGTAATAATTTTGAAATGTATATGAATAATAAAAAATAAAAAAATGAAAAAAAGCAGACAGTAAAAAGTGTAGTATCCCCTAACATTAGTGGCCAATGTAGAAGTGGGGTATTGGTGCCCCAGAAAAACAAACTCAAAAAGGCCCTGGCAACATTTCGATTTGCACATGTAGTCAATGAAGGAAACAAACAAGCTCAATAGCTCTGGTGATATGGCTCCCACGCGGCAAGTCTTCCCTCAGGGGGCACCCAACAGTAGCTCAAACAATAGAAATAGAAATTCAGAAAGGAGCGCCAGACCAAAACTGGATGAAAGTGTGTAACATATTTTTAGTTGTTGTCTTTTTTACGAACAAAATTATCTTGGACTCTTTCTTTCAGTTTTGGTCTGGCATTGGTGGTTGGTGGTGTAGGTAGGAGGTCAATTGGCCATTGCTCACTGCTCAAGGAACCCCTAGCAACCTCAGGAGGGACCTTAGGGTTCCAAAAAACCCTGGTTAAGGCAGGTTTTAAATAGTGTTGAGCAGAATATGCCATATTCGATTTTGCGATATATCTCGAATATATAGTCGAATATTCGAGATATATTCGCTAAATACGAATATTCGTGATATTTTTTGGAAATGAAATTATTGCGAATTTTCGCTATTGCGAATGCGAATGCGAATTGCGAATGCGAATGCGAAATTTCGAGAAATGCGGAATGGAGCACTCTGATTGGCTCAGAATATTCGTGATATTTTACAATACAAAATAATTGCGAATATTCGAGAAATGCGGAAGGAGCACTCTGATTGGCTCAGAATATTCGTGATATATTACAATACACAATAATTGCGAATATTCGAGAAATGCGGAAGGAGCACTCTGATTGGCTCAGAATATTCGTGATATATTACAATATAAAATAATTGCGAATATTCGAGAAATGCGGAAGGAGCACTCTGATTGGCTCAGAATATTCGTGATATATTACAATATAAAATAATTGCAAATATACGAGAAATGCGGAATGGAGCACTCTGATTGGCTCAGAATATTCGTGATATATTACAATACAAAATAATTGCGAAATTTCGAGAAATGCGGAATGGAGCACTCTGATTGGCTCAGAATATTCGTGATATATTACAATATAAAATAATCGCGCGATATCGCTATTGCCGAATAATCGCATTGCGATTTTTCGGCAATATAAAATGAGCGCTGCAGCTACTCGGCCCAAGGTCTCTAATCATACCAGCAATGCTTTTAGACGTCGATGGGGATCTCTAGGATGTGATCTGTTCTAAAAAAAAAATTGAAAACATTCGAATATTCGAAATAGCGAATATTCGCCGCGATATTCGTGTTATTCGCGAATACTCGAATATGCAATATTCGTAGCGAATATTCGCAATGCGAATATTCGTGAGCAACACTGGTTTTAAACATGCAGTCAGATCAGGTCCGCATGTCAGTTTTTCAGGTGGACCTGATCGGACCAGCCATTGTTCTCTATGGAACTGCAGATGTCAGCGGAATCTGATCCTGTCCCCCAACAACAGACGGATGGGGATCCATTCCCCATCCATCTGGTGAATCGAATAACAGTTGAATGGAAATGGACAGGCAGTTAATTTCCATCTGACCGCCCTATAGAGAACAGCAGAGCTGTGTCCATGTCTGCTCTGCATAGCGGAGCAGACATAGACCCACCTGTCATCCGCCTGCTCTGGAGTAAGCCCTGTGTGAAAAAATTCAGTGTTTAGATATGGACAGCAGATGGTTTTGTATGTAATTAAATGCACCACTATAGTAATCAATGAGCCCAATGCACTCACATTCACGTGGACAGATAAATGTTGTATTTAGATGCCTACAGCAAATAGTTTTGAATGCATCTAAGCGCAGGACTATGAATTTACACATTTACACTATATTATCAAAAGTATTGGGACACCTGACTTTACATGCACATGAACTTTAATGTCATCCCAGTCTTAGTCCATATGGTTCAATATTGAGTTGGTCCCCCCTTTGTGGCTATAAGGCCCCGTACACACGACCGAGCTTCTCAGCAGAATCCAGCGAGAAGCTCGCTGGGAGACATATTCTGCCGAGGTTCTCGGTCGTGTGTACACTTCCGACGAGCGTCCCGTCAGGAAGCTCGTCGAGCCAAAAAAGAGAGCACGCTCTCTTTTTCCTCGTTGTTCAATGAGGACTTTGGCTTAACAAGCTTTTCCGACCGCTCATCGGGAACCTCGTCGGGCGGAATGATGAGTTTCGCCCGACGAGGTTCTCGGACGTGTGTACGCGGCCTAACAGCTTCAACTCTCCTTGTCCACAATGTTTAGGAGTGTGTCTATGGGAATGTTTGATCATTCTTCCAGAAGCTCATTTGTGAGATCAGGCTTAAGAACAGATTGTCAACCCTGGGTGCATAAAGGTTGCATGTAGGCCCGATAGCCTGTCCCCAACCATAGGTAATGCCATCTTGTGTGAATATGCTTATGTATAGCCTAAACATTTGGTTTGGTTCTGAATAAACCAGTAAACCCTATGTCAAGTCTTTTTGTTTTGTTTTTTGTCTAAAAGGAAATCTGCCCAACAGAAAAAAAAACTGGCAGGGGTTTCTAGATTGTAAGCTCTTACGAGCAGGGCCCTCTGATCCCTCCTGTATTGATTTGTATTGTGAATGTACTGTCTTCCCTAATGTAAAGCGCGGCGCAAACCGCTATATAAATCCTGTATAATAATAATAATAATTACCTACAGTGAGGGGAAACCAGTATTTGATCCTCTGCTGATGTTGTGCTCCTGCCCACTGACAAATAAATGATCAGTCTGTAATTTTAATGGTATGTTTATTTTAACAGTGAGAGAGGGAATAACAACAAAAAATATTCAGAAAAATGCATTTAAAAAAAGTTTTACATTTATTGGCATTTTAATGAGTGAAATAAGTATTTGATCCCCTATCAATCAGCAAGATTTTTGGCCCCCAGGTGTCTTCTATACAGGTAACAAGCTAAGATTAGGGCTTGTTACCTGTATAAAAGACACTTGTCCACAGAAGCAATCAATCAATCAGATTCCAATCTCTCCATCATGGCTAAGACCAAAGGGTGTCAGGGAAAAGATTGTAGACCCACACAAGGCTGGAATGGGTTAAGAGTCCATTGCCAACCAGCTTGGTGAGAGGGCGACAACAGTTGATGCAAATATTTTCAAATGGAAGAAACACAAAATACTGTAAGTGTCAATCTCCCTTGCTCTGGGGCTCCATGCAAGATGTCACCTTGTGGCGTTTTAATGATCATTAGAACGGTGAGGAATCAGCCCAGAACTACACGGGAGAATCTTGTCAATACTCTGAAGGCACCTGGGACCATAGTCACCAAAAAGAAACAATTGGTAACACACTATGCTGTGAACGAATGAAATCCCGCAGCGCCCACAAAGGTCCCCCTGCTAAATAAAGCACATGTACAGACCTCTCTGAAGTTAGCTAATGAACATTTGAATGATGAGAACTGGGTGAAAGTGTTGAGGTCAGATAAGACCAAAATCAAGCTCTTTGGCATCAACTCAATTTACTGTGTTTGGAGGAGGAGGAATGCTGCCTATGACTCTAAAACACCACCCCCACTGTCAAACATGGAGGTGGAAAGTTCACTCTTTGGTGGTGTTTTTTTGCTAAGGGGATAGGGCAACTTCACTGCATCAAAGGGACGATGTACCATCAAATCTTGGGTGAGAACCTCCTTCCCTCAGCCAGGGTATTGAAAATGGTTCGTGGATGGGTAGTCCGGCATGACAATGACCCAAAACACACAACCAAGGCAACAATGGAGTGGCTCAAGAAGAAGCACATTAAGGTCCTGGAGTGGCCTAGCCAGGCTCCAGACCTTAATCCCATAGAAAATATGTGGAGGTAGCTGAAGGCTCAAGTTACCAAATGTCAGCCCCGACTTGGAGAGGATCTGCAAAGAGGAGTGGGACAAAATCCCTCCTGAGGTGTGTGCAAACCTGGTGGCCAACTACAAAAATTGTCTCACCTCTGTGATTGCCAACAAAGGTTTTTCCACCAAGTACTAAGTCATGTTTTGCTATGGAGTCAAATACTTATATCACTCATTAAAATGCAAATCAATTTATAACGTTTTTGAAATGCGTTTCTCTAGATATTTTTGTTGTTATTCTGTCTCTCACTAATAAAAATAAACCTACAGTTAAAATTATAGACTGATCATTTCTTTGTCAGTGAGCAATGTACAAAATCAGCAGGGGATCAAATACTTTTTTCCCTCACTGTACCTACTCTATTCAAAATTAAACCAATGGCAGTAATTAACCACTAGCCGACCATCCGGCAGCAGATCGGCTCGGCTGCGTGAAATCACGTAATATTACTTGATTTTGCATTTCAGCCACTAGGGGCGCGCACGCACATCCCCTGCTCGGCCCTGGTGCCGCGCACGTGCCTGGCGGGCGCGATCACCGCCGGGCACCCGCGATCGCTCGTTACAGAGCGTGAACCGGGAGCTGTGTCCCCGGTCCTGTCAGGGGGAGAAATGACTGATCGCATGTTCATACAATGTATTAACAGCGATCTGTCATTTCCCCTAGTCAGTCCCACCCCCTATCAGTTAGAACACACATAGGGAACATAATTAACCCCTTCCTTGCCTCCTAGTGTTAACCCCTTCCCTGCCAGTGAGATTTTTACAGTAATCAATGCATTTTTATAAATTTTGCCAATGGTACCAAAAATGTTCAAAAGTGTCTGAAGTGTCTGCCATAAGGTCGCAGTACCGATAAAAATCACAGATCGCCGCCATTACTAGTAAAAAAAATAATTATTAATAAAAATGCCATAAAACAACCCCCTATTTTGTAGACGCTATAACTTTTGCGCAAACGAATCAAAAAAACGCTTATTGAAATTTTTTTTATGAAAAAAATGTAGAAGAATACGTATCGACCTAAACTTTTTTTTTATATATATATATTTTTGGGGATATTTATTACAGCAAAAAGTAAAAAATATATTTTTTTTTTCATAATTGTCACTCTATTTTTGTTTATAGCGCAAAAACTAAAAACCGCAGAGATGATCAAATACCACCAAAAGAAAGCTCTATTTGTGGGGAAAAAAGGGACACCAATTACACACGACCGAGAAACTCGTCGTAAAAGAAACATCGTTTTCCTCGATAAGTTCCTTGTCAGGCTTGTCGAGAATCTTGTCAAGCTTTCTTTGCGTACACACTGTCAGGACAGAATCTCATCGTTCTCAAACGCGGTGACGTACAACACGTACAACGGCACTATAAAGGGGAAGTTCGATTCCACTGGCACCACCCTTGGGGCTGCTTTTGCTAATTCTCATGTTACTGCGTGTTAAGTAAAAGTTTGGTAAGAGACGATTCGCGCTTTTCAGTCTGTTACAGCGTGACAAATGTGCTATCTCCATTACGAACGCTACTTTTACCGAAGGTGCGCTCCCATCTCATACTTTATTTTGAGCATGCACAGGTTTCTAAGCATACACACTAACTTGTTTCTCGTCGTAAACCAGCCCGACGAGAAACACGACGAGGAAATTGAGACTGCTGGCGAGGAAAACGAAAACTTGTCCTCTTTTTTTCTTGTCGAGATCCACAACAGTTTTCTTGACGAAAAACATACACATGACCATTTTTCTCGGCAAAAAAAGCTCTGTCATGAATTTTCTCGATGGATTTTGTCGATGAAAACGGTCGTGGGTACGAGGTCTTAGTGCAGTCCTCCTTCACTTACCTCATCTTTTGATTTTGCTTTTAAATGTCCTTATTTCTTCAGAGAAATACTCACTTCCTGTTCTTCTGTCTGTAACTACACACAGTAATGTGAGGCTTTCTCCCTGGTGTGGAGTGTCGTGCTCGCCCCCTCCCTTGAGGGGGCGAGCAGGAGAGTCAGGACACTCTCTACGTTTCAGATAGAGAAAGGAGCTGTGTGTTAGTGGGCTTCCCGACTCATCCTGTAGTCCAAGGGAGGGGGCGAGCACGACACTCCACACCAGGGAGAAAGCCTCGCCTTACTGTGTGGAGTTACAGACAGAAGAACAGGAAGAGAGTATTTCTCAGAAGAAATAAGGACATTTAAAAGCAAAATTGAAGGATGAGGTAAGTGAGGGAGGACTGCACTAAGGTAAAGGAAGCTATTTAGGAAAAAAATGGTAGCTTTACAACCCCTTTAATGATTTAAGTGTCTTTGACAAGAGCCAAATTGTAATGGCAAATGACTGGGTCAGAGAAACTCCAAAACTGCAGCTCTTGTGGGATGTTTTCAGTCTGCAGTTATCAGAACGATCAGGGCCCAATAAAAGTGGTCCAAGGAATGAAAACCGGTGACAGCATTGTGGGCGGCCAATGTTCACTGATGCACGTTGGGTTTGAAGGCTGGACTGTGTAGTCTGATCCAATAGAAGAGCTACTGTAGCTCAAACTGCTAAAAAAGTTAATGCTGGTTCCAATAGAAAGGTGTCAGAACACACAGTGCATCGCAATTTGTTTTGTATGGGATCGCAAACCGGTCATGGTGCTCAGGCTGACCCATATTGACAGCCAAAAGCACCTACAATGGGCATGTGAGCATCAGAATTGCAGCAATTTCAGTTGGTGGAGTTGCTAACCCTCGGAAAGGAGAACTGACAGGTCAAGATAACCTATTCCAAGAACACACATTTATGTGGACCTGAAGGATATACCAAACAAGGTAGATCAGTGTACTAAAAATTCCAGGATACAAAAAAAAACAAATGATACATTTTTGTGTGTAAATGGAGTGTACCTTTAAATATGTTGCATGTCTTTATCTATAAAAGCATGTTCTCATGTCAAGCATAACATAAATGTCAAATAAAGAAAAAAAAGGGGGGGGGGAGTGTGCTTCTTTCACTAGACTGGCAGTGATAGGCAGCTGAAGCGACTGTTCAAATGGTAATAATGCTCTATACAATGCTCATATCCTTTGTCTTTCTTGTACTTACACATCAAACCAGTGAATGCAGATGGCTGTACTATGCTATTAAGACTGAATTATAAATGATGAAAAAGACACATTTTTTCTTGGAATTTGATTTCACTGCATAGGTACCATAGGCCATCACAATGACCCAAAATCACAAAGGAACAAGATCTAGAATTTATTTTATTAAGTGTAGAGAAGTTTGTGTGAAGAATAGGCAGGTCATTAAAGGATAGATCAGTTTTAGGTGTATGCTTGAAGGATGGAACTTGTTCTGCATACACACGGCAGAACTTTATAATCCAACATTCACTAAATCACTAGACATGTGCATTCGTTTTCATCCTAATGCATTTTTGTCCGAATTTTAGGTATTTTCGTTATCGTTTTAACAAACGATAATGAAAGCACAGAAAACTAAAACCGAAAGATCCTAAATAAACAAATGCTTTATTTTCATTTTGTTTCGTTTTATTTTAGTCCAATATTATTCTACATGAAGAGAAAAGATTCGACATTGAGAGAAAAGTTTCAACATTATCGAGACATGAAGAAGAGTCGACATAGAAAGAAAAGATTCGACATAGAGAGAAAAGATTCTACATTATAGAGACATGAAGAAGAGTCGACATAGAGAGAAAAGATTCGACATAGAGAGAAAAGATTCGACATAGAGAGAAAAGATTCTACATTATAGAGACATGAAGAAGGGTCAACATAGAGAGAAAAGATTCAACATTATAGAGACATGCAGAAGATTCCACAGAGAGAAAAGATTCTACATTATAGAGACATGAAGAAGGGTCGACAGAGAGAGACACAAAGATTCGACGAAGTAGCGAAAAACATACAATCGCAGCAAGCGGACATTTATGGTCAAATGCTCGGCCCATAGGCTATAGAAGAATTCTAATGTTGGTTGACTAGTAATAATAATTGATAAATATAATTATTATTAGTCATACAACATTAGAATTCTTCTATAGCTTGTAGGATGAATATTCGACCGGAAATGTAAGATTGCGGCATTGTACAGTTTCATTGCTGCGTCAAATCTTTCTAATTTCTATTTAAGATTCTGTCTAATCTTCTTCTATTTTTTTTTTTTTTAAACATTCCGTCAAATCTTCTTAGAACATTCGACAGACACCGTAAGCCTTTAATGACAGATTCTACCTCAAAGGGTCACTAAAGGAAAAACATTTTTTTGCTAAAATGACTGTTTACAGGGTTGAGAGACATAAAAGTTAACTGATTCCTTTTCAAAATGATTAAAAATAGATAAAAATCAATCATATAATGTGCCTGCAGGTTAGTTTCACTTTTGAAAAGGCTTCATGTTTCTGCAAAGTAGAAATAGACACACAGAACAAAAACAAACAAATCCAGGATAGTGTTTTGTTTTTAAAATTAATCTGATTGGTTCTGGGAAGTTTTAGACACACAGTAATGATAGCTTAGACCACTGTGAGAAAGCTCCCAGCACTGTGGTTATAAGGAAACAGACAAGCAGGAAGTGTGGAGAACAGAGCAGGATTACAGCAACTTCAAAGCAAAAACGACCAATAAGGACATGAAGCCAGTACTGCAGTAAGGTAAAGGAAGCTATTTAGCTAAAAAAAAAAAATTCCTTTAGTGATCCTTTACATAATTTGGATTTTCAGACCAATGCATTTTTTTAACGAAAAACAAAATAAAAACGAATTTCGGGAGTAACTAAATAAATTAATTTTTTTGATGAAAACGAAATTCCGAAACAAAATATTTCAGTGTGAACGTGTTTTTTCAGCTCTTTACCACCACCATTTGGGCAACTTCTGCTATTGTTACCTGATCTTTAGCATTGGTTCGGAGCATGAGTGTTTGTACTTTGGACTTTAGTCCGATGGACTTGTGTACACACAATCAGATGATGCTCCATCAGACATTTGTTGCCAGAAATTTTGAGAGCATGCACAGCGAACATATGTTCATTGAAAAAACAAAAACACTTGTCTTATGGAGTACACACCCCCTCTCATCATAGGCAGAGACTCTCAGCTGTGTTTTGTAACAGGACCAGCTCCCTGCTAATCTATTTATAGCAACCTCCCCTGACAGAAATTTCAGGCTGCTTTTATCTGATGTGTCCGAGAATTTGACAGGAGTTATCAGGCTGATAACAGAGGAACGGTTCAGGACAGGAGTGAGCTACAGGACATAGCTCTTTGAAGAGCAAAATATTGCAGATATATGTGCCCAGCTCAAATTTCATGAATCGGGTTTACAACCACTTTACATTGGGTTTACATCCACTAATCCCAAATGAACACCTATCTGATTAGAACTCCGCTGTAGTCTTTTTCACAGGCAGTAAACCAGACCAGGGGTGCAAGAACCTCTCACCCTCTCCAGGCAAAAGCCCTTTCACAGCTCTACCTCTTCAAACAAAGCAGGGATCCTTTCCTTGCCTTTTCTCCTGGATGTGACCTAGAAGACAAAGACAAGGATCCTTTACACTGACATCTTCTCCAAGACAAGTTGGGAGGCAAGGATGGGACCCTTCACCCACACATGCTCTCCAGGAAAAGCCTGGAAGAAAATTACCTTTCTAGAAGGTCTCTCCAAATATTTATTCCCTTCCCTTGCATGCATCAGTGGATTAAACCTCTCAGTGATTGGCCATAGTAGAATAAATATTTATAACCCCTTGCATTGTATCCTCTAATTTATAAGAGAACAATCCCCAGAATCAAGCATAAGCAAACAACCTCCTGGGCATAGGAGAATTCCAATGAAAACAGATACAAATAACAATCAGCGTTCAGGCTTGTATGTTCGTACATGTAGTCAGGAAGTGGCTGCAATGAGGCCTCAGAAGCAAATGATTATGATACACAGCCCTGCTCTTAATCATTTGACATTACAAATTGGCAGAAGCCTTCCTGTGCAATTTCTTGTGAATGCTCATTTGAATGCACACCTCTGCTGTGTCCCACGTAGGCCTAAAGCAGGGGTGCCCAACCTTTTGAAGAGCAAGGGCCATTTAAGCAACTTGGTAACCAGTCGGGGGCCACAATAAGTGTAGCGGGTGGATGACAGGTCACGGCTACTCTATGGGCCCTCCGATGCACCCAGATGAAAGGGGACGAACTCCCTTCTGTTTTTCAGATTGGAGGTAGGTAGGTGTAAATGGACATCTGTCGCTCTATAGAGGTGAATAGAGCTGCTTTCACACTGATGTTCTGTGGTATACTCACACCCCGGGTGCAGCGTAGTGCACCTGTGTCTATCCTGTGGGTTAGCTGAATTTTGCCATAGACTCCACCTGTGTAAAAGCTGGTGCTGTAGAGGAAGCATAGGCTTATGGGGCTCTGCTCCACAGCCACTTTCTTGCTCTACCACCATGTTCATTCACAACACTGATGCGGTGGTACAGCGGATCAGCAACCTGCGATCTGGGCTTGCCAACTCACCATTGCAGAGCAGGAGGTCACTGGCCACATTAGAGGGCTTCGCGGGCCACATGTGGCCCCCGGGCCACTGGTTGGCCACCCCCTGGTCTAAAGCCTAGTACACATGGGCCAAATGACGGACGCCATCAGGAAGTTCTGGGCTGAATAAACAGAAACTCATAGTGATAGACTTCACTGTACATTAGTATAAATTTGGGGCAGTAGGGGGGGAGGAGAGTGTGACGAGACCCTTGCCCGCTCGGTTCTGCTCTCCCGACACTGATATTGAATCAGATTGCAGATTGCAACGTCTGATGGTTCAGTCATCCAAGGTTCCAGGATCCGAACTACAGCTATGTGCCGTTCGAGATCCATTAGAACAAACACCAGGCAGGCTGTATGTAAGTTCAAACAGGACTCTTTTATTGGAAGTACACAACACACTTTTATACAGAATTTGGAACATCCCGCCCCCAACAACCGATTTCCTACTGGGAAGATGTGCGGTGACGTCATCACGCTTTGGAGGAGGGTCCTTTCCTGTTTGTTTGCCGGCCGGCAACATTTTGTTTTATATGCCTGTTTAACTCATCTCCCATGTGAGTATTCTGGTTTTTATAATTTTAATAAATGTCCCAGCGGGATTACGCTATGTCTGCCTCTATTTATCATTCACATATGATCTAACTGGTGGAGTTGCTGAGTGGAGCCCCGGTGTAGGCACTGCCCTAGGATTTGGGATTCGTCCTGGTTCCCTCAAAGGCCGCGGCTGGGTCACAGCCGACTGCTGATTATAGCCATTCCTCTGGTAAGCTGCTTATACTTCTGGTGGTGGGCCACATTGAAAAGCCAAGTTTGAGCACAGTGGTGATTACTATACGTCCATCCTGAAAGTTTTTGGAGTCAAGGTTCATCACTACACCTTTTTGTCTGAAGGACTGTTTATCTCCACATGATTGATATATGGACTCTTTTGTTTACACTGGGTCCGGGTGACAAGGCGCAGCTCTAAATCTTTGTTTTTCTTGTTGGATTTCCTATTGGTCAATTGTAAAGTCCATGCAGTCCCCCTTCAGGTCCACTTACATGCAAATGAGGACTTCAAAATGACTCAGCAGAGATTGGTCGGATAGTTTGAATAGAAGTACTACTTTGTGTATTGAGACAGAAGCCCCAGGGGGCAATCAATGTACACAATAGCCATACACAGAACAATGAGGCCGCCTGGAGAGGGAGTTAGCCTTAAGACATGGCAGAGACCCCCCACTGTGTAACAGATTTCAAGTAGAAAAACTTTAGCATTCCAAGGTCCATGACAGAGAGCAACAAGGGGAGTACAGTAAAAGGGCCTTAGGAAGGCAGCACCAGAATGAGCATTCCAGCCCATCATTTTTTGAAAGGTACATGCAGCTATGCCATTGAGTTTGCGGTGTGTTGTGTCCGTCTGGCAATTTACTAAAATGTCATTTTCTTCTCTAGGGTCAATTGGTGAGGGGATTCCCCTCTCTCCAGCAGTAAGTGTTTTTTAAATGATGCAAAGAGCCGCACTGACATAATTATGTTCTCTGTAGCATTGTACTATGTATTTAGGCCATCATAATGGTGTGTGTCCAGTTTGTGGATCCATGACACCCTAGGATCACAAGAAGTGGGTTGAATGACACTGGGAGTTGTTCAACACAGAAGGCCATTGTCGGCACAAGGACAGAGCAGTTATTCTCCAAGGACAGCGCTGGAGAGAAAGTAGAAATTTGAATTTGTTTATTTTATCCCATGCTGGGCAAATGATTTTCAATTTTTTTTTTTTTTTTACTTGAGTTAGACTGAATGTTGACTAGACCCGGACAAGTTTGGTTGCATGTTTATGGCATTTCCATATTACGGCTGAATA
Source organism: Rana kukunoris (assembly GCA_029574335.1). Lineage (NCBI taxonomy): Eukaryota > Metazoa > Chordata > Amphibia > Anura > Ranidae > Rana > Rana kukunoris. The sequence goes on along the minus strand of CM056052.1, from coordinate 83,869,778 downwards.
AATATATTTAGACCATCTGTTTGATACCGAAACCAAGACAGGTCGTAGATGATGGAATTTTCTGTCCTACCACAGCAGGTAATAGGTAATAAAATAGCTTGATTCCCCCATTAACATAAATTAGTGTTGATGGGGGAATCCCTCCTGCACCGCTATTGTGTTCTGCTGGCGGGGGGCACGGGGGTGCTCTGCCAGCCAACAGGACACAATGATTACTCCTAGCAGCTATAGCTGCTGGCAGCAATTTGCATGTAAAAAAAATCAGACAGGTTGATTGTACCAAAGTTGAACGACTTTCTCTGTCCTTTCCCCATCCTCTCCCCCCTCCATTTCTGTCATCTTGCATGATGTTCCTTGAACAGGTTGATAGAACTGTAAAAAAAAAAATAGGATATTATGACCTTATCATTAATAGCTTATAAGCATATTTGCTTGTTCTTACATTAAAATAAAACTTCATATTAACTTTATTTTACAAAATATATTTTTTTCACATATTTTTTCACATACACACACACATTATACACTTTTATTTATAATCTTTTTCATATTTTTAGCAAATAGGAGGTTATTTACTAAAGGCATATCCACTTTGTACTACAAGTAAAAACTACAAGTGCAAAGTGCACTCGAAATTACACTGAAAGTGCACTTGGAAGTGGAGTCGCTGTAGATCTGAGGGGGACAATTAAGGAAAAAAAAAAACAGCATTTTAGCTTTTACATGATTGGATGATAAAAGCTTCCCCTCATTTCAGATCTATCCCTCAGATTTACAGCAACTGCACTTTCAAGGGCACTTTGCACTTGTAGTTTGCACTTGTAGTTCAAAGTGGATTTGCCTTTAGTAAATATTGTGTTTCTTTATTCACTCTGCATTTTTTATCTATTCATTCCTTGGTTCATTTCTTTTCATTTGTTCGACTTTCTGTTGTCATTATTTTTTATCATTTGTTATTACTTTTCACATTATTTTCTCAGTACATTCATTTTGATTTCTTACTTTTATTTCTTATTTTTCATCATTCTATTTTTCATTTGTTGTATTTTTATCACACATTCTTTTTTATTTTTCCTTCACTTGATTTTTTATTTTATTTTTTTAGATCTGAACTCCATTTTTCCCACGTCCCATCACAGTACCACATCACCTCGATCATCCACACGTTTATTTTTCCATCTTCAAGGCCAGTGATGCATAAATGATTTTGTTCTGCCTCTATGACGAAGCCTCGATGGGCGGGGTGAAATGCGTCGTCTTCTGGAACAGATGAAGCTGAGGCCACCACATATACCCACTAATACAGATTAGACTAGGAGAGCAGGGATTTTATTTTTGTAAGATACACACAAGTGGATGGTGATATTTCACACCAGCACCCCATTCCCGGGACCTGAAGGCAGTGCCCTACTTACCATTGTGCTTGACTGGGCTCAAGCCCATGGGCCCCGCCCAATAGGGGGCCCCAGACCCAATAGCAGCAACCCCCTCCCATTCGCGGCAACCCTCTCCCGCAATTTTGCAGCAATACCCTCCTACAATCTCACGGCAATCGTGGCAATCCCCCGTTCATGGCAATCGCAGCAACCCCCTCTTGCAATTTCGCGGAAATCCCCTCCCGCAGTGTATGGATGTAATCCTTGCGGCACCCCCCCGCTCAACAGCTTCGGCAGATGGATGTAATTCTCGGCAGCCCAATCCCTCCCCCGCTCAACAAGTATGATCGGTTGGCGCACTGCCCCCCCGCTCAACAACTCTTCGAAAGGTCGGTCGGCAGGTCAAGCCCCCTCAACAACAACCCACCCCCCCCTTTTCTGCTCCAAGGGGCTCCTTTGATTATTAAGCCCAGGGGCCCCCACCACCCTAAGCCCTGCCCTGCCTGAAGGACAATACATACCTCTTCTGTTAGTTTGAGCGGCACTACAAGTAACAAGGGGGTTGCAGCCTGCCCATACATGGATCAAATCTCTGCCAGTCCCTACTTTACTGGCCAAGATTTGATCCATCTATGGCTGGCTTAACACAATAATATTTTTAAAGATCCAAAACACCACCATGACTCAGCTATTCTTATGCACAACAGCTTGACGGAAAATCTTTATATGGATAGCACAGTGTGCAAATGCACTTAAACAGGTCAGCCACACCTTTCGATTGTTTAGAGCATTTTACACTGCCTAGAGCTGCAGTTTTGTTCATGCTGACTGGCAGTCGGCTAACAATTTTCTTTTCAATATTTTACAGCGTAATTAGTAGAGACCAAACACATAATTCTACGCTGCTCTCCATTTACTGGTCCACATACTCTTGGTACAGCATGCTAATCACACCTGTTTCACAAGATAATTACATATTTCTTGCTTATTACATTGTGCACGTAGGCCTTTCAGAGATTGCACATTTAGATAAAAAAATTGATTTCAAATTGACAGCAATTTTCTAGTGCAATTACAGTGTTTATGCAAAAAAGACATTCGTTTAATTAGAATACTTAAATTTGGTAACTTTAAATGGCTCAGCCTGAGTCCTCTTTTGATATTATGTTCAACTAGTGTTTTTTTTGTAAGTAGTGTTGTAAAGATGAAAGCTAGTGGTAACCATGTATACAATTCAGGCTATTAATAGAGGTTTTTCTAAAGAGGCAATAGTAGTAGAAATTGTTTGTCTTTAGAATGACCTATAATTAATTTCAGATCCTCAAGATTTTAAAAATGTGTCAATTTATCTTTGATTTTAAATGTAGTTTGGTACATATTTGTAGTAACTTCCTTTCTTTTTTTTACTTTCTAACAGACTTTTATTATAAGAATTTTGCAGGAAGTATTGTCAGCACATATAATCCTCCTTCCATGCTCGTCTCCAGGATTTCTCCAGAGCCTCTCCCATCCTCTGGAACTCGCTACTTAAACCTGTCCGTCTATCCCCTACTCTTGCTATCTTCAGGCGATTCCTGAAAACTCATCTCTTCAGGGAAGCCTATCACGTCTCCAACTAATCTTTCACCGCTTCCATCATCTCATTCCCCACAGTTACAAACTTTTGTACCACCTGCCCCACCCTATTAGATTGTAATAAGGTATTGTCTCCCTTTTATATTGTAAAGTGTCTGCGTAAACTGTTGGCGCTATATAAATCCTGTATAATAATAATAATGCAAATTGAAAATAGTTCAGCCTCAGGCCGTGTACACACGGCAGAGAACCTCGACGGGCAGAACACATCGTTCCGCCCGTCGAGGTTCCCTGCCGGCCGTCGAAATCGGTGACCCGCCCGTCGGGAATGGCAACCAGCCATTCTTCCAGGCGGGCCGTCGAGCAAATAGAGAGCGTGCTCTCTATTTCTGCTCGACGGGCTTCCCGACGGGAAGCTCGCCGAGAGTGTACACACGGCCGAGGTCCTCGCTGGAATGCAGCTTCCAGCGAGGTTCTCGCTGGTTTCCAGCGAGAACCTCGGTCGTGTGTACACGGCCTAAGTGTTAGCAAAGGGCAACAGAGGCAGTTCTTCTCTCACACTTCTGCTGGTAAATGGACGTTTAGGAGCAGTTGGGCATTTTTTCAACTGCTCGTAAACTCTCCTCTATGGTATCTTATCAGTACATGAACACAGGGTCGTTTATAGTCATTTCTAGGCAGTTGAGTTTAGAGGCTTTTTCTGGAACCCCAAAAAATGTGTTCAGAAGCTGTGTTTAGAGGCATTTCAAGTGGCAAGCGTGGCTAAACGCGGTAACTCGCATTTAGCAGCGTTTTCTTTACAGACATTTTTCATTTTAACCCCCAAATAAATGCTTCTAGACGCAAACGCGGCTAAACTCAGCTAAACGCGGCATGTAAGCGCAGCTAAACGGTTTCTAGCTGTCAAGTTAAATCGTTCAGGAGAGGTTACTTTAATTCTCACTTTGCAGTTTTAAAAGGGAAGTATATTTAGCAAATTTTAGTGTCTACATATTTTGAAATCTTCTGTGCAGAATGGAAACATTTCAGATAGGTTTGTTATGTTACTAATTTTGTATCATTGATTTATTTCGAAATTCATTTAGCTTTGTTTCGTTTATTAATTGTCTAATGTATTGGTACATTTTTGGAACAATTCAAATTCAGATCAGTCGAAAAATGATTGACAAATTTAAATTCTGTGTGAGAAGTAGCTGGTTGTAAAGGTGCTGTTATTCATTGCGGCTGCCGTGTCCTGAACAACCAATGAATTATCAGCTCTCACTGAGCTTCCCCATTGAGAATTGAAATGTAAACAAAAGAATGCCGGCAATAGAAAAATGAATTAAAAAAACGTGAGCTCCCCCCCAAAATTCATACCAGACCCCCTTACCCCTGACGTATGACGTGAGCGGAACTGGCGTTCGAGTAAGCCGTCCGGCTTTACATTTTCTGCTTTTATTCATCTGCCTTTGTAAGTGCAATTTATTTATTAAACTTGGTATCATTTCTACATACTTCACCATGTGGGCATATTATTCCTTTTTTGTTAACATCGATAACGAGTTATCCGGATGACCTATAGGGCTTCCAAGTCAACTGCTGATCTAAATGCCCAGGGTAGGGTTTTAGCCACAAGTCGTTTCACACTTGCTTTCTGGTAAGCCTCCATCTTATTGGGTGTTCTTGTGGTGGTGGCTTTTCTTCACATTTCAAGTCACGATTGTTTGTACACACACCTATTGTTTGCTGTGTGAGTTTTTATTTTTTGTTATGATCAACTGTTGATGATCCACCTGGAAGATCTCCAGCTCATTTTTACCCGCTACTGTCTCATAAAGGCCCTGGCTGGGGTTACAGCCGCAAGCTGGTTATGCTTGCCTTCTGGTAAGCCTCCATTTTTTAAGTGTTTGCTGGTGGTGGCATTTGAATCTGCACTATCTGTGCAGGATTGTTGCCAATGTTACTATGCATGATTGAATATCTGAATAAAGTGATACTCCCGCGCTGTCTGTGAAATAGTGGATGAGGGGGAAAGGGAGAGGGTTGGGAGCACTGCTGCAAACACTAGAAGAGTCTACCTCAATAGACACAAGGAAATATATGTGCAAGTGAAAGGAGTCTGCGCTGTGAAAATAGATTGAAAAAGGGCACAAGGCTAGGAAATGGGTGTGGGAAAGGGGCACGGTAAGTGAAAAAGTGTTAGCTAAATAACAATGATACACCTAGACAGCAATAAACATCTCCGATTGGTAAACTGATGGTAACACATAAACGGCAAAGTATAGTCCAGGAAAGACAAACTTAATTTAGGAAGTCCAGTACTGGAAAATAAAGATAAAAATAAAAATAACAGTAAATTCCTCAAGGAAGGGAACAGATGAGGAGAGACCCAGCAGCCAATTCTATGAAAGAAGTCGAGCCGTCACCCAAGAACAACACACACACCTCAGGTGGTCCCAGCAGCTCACCTCATGGCTACCAGATATAGCCTAGCCAGCTGCTTTCACGCGGAGTCCAAATGAAGGTAGAATGTTCTTAAAGTCCCGGGATCAGGCACCACATACGGGGAGAGGATACACAACAATATATCGTGTGATACTGATTTGAAAGGGGAGCCAAAAACGCCTGCACTCTATGCACTTACATAAAGTAAAGGTACAAGGGCTTATCTCCACGAGCGGCGAGCTCGTCAGTGTCCTCCTTTTCCTCTCACTGGGAGTCCGCTTGGTCTTAGGCTGATGGTGCTCAGAGGCTTGGGTGATATCACTCACGGCTACCATATATAGCCTAGCCAGCTAAAAAGGATTTATTTAAAACAACTTAAAAACACTCACATAGACGATGGAGGAACGAATACAGCATCCACGAGGTTCGCCACTCGTGGATGCTGTATTCGTTCCTCCATCGTCTATGTGAGTGTTTTTAAGTTGTTTTAAATAAATCCTTTTTACTGGATTACGCAATGTACCACCTTTTTTGTTTTCTGTGATATCACCCGAGCCTCTGAGCACCATCAGCCTAAGACCAAGCGGACTCCCAGTGAGAGGAAAAGGAGGACACTGACGAGTTCGCCGCTCGTGGAGATTAGCCCTTTACCTTTACTTTATGTAAGTGCATAGAGTGCAGGCGTGTTTTGGCTCCCCTTTATATCAGTATCACACTATATATTGTTGTGTATCCTCTCCCCGTATGTGGTGTCTGATCCCGGGATTTTAAGAACCTTCTACCTTCATTTGGACTCCGCGTGAAAGCAGCTGGCTAGGCTATATCTGGTAGCCGTGAGTGATATCACCCAAGCCTCTGAGCACCATCAGCCTAAGACCAAGCGGACTCCCAGTGAGAGGAAAAGGAGGACACTGACGAGCTCGCCGCTCGTGGAGATAAGCCCTTGTACCTTTACTTTATGTAAGTGCATAGAGTGCAGGCGTTTTTGGCTCCCCTTTCATATCAGTATCACACGATATATTGTTGTGTATCCTCTCCCCGTATGTGGTGCCTGATCCCGGGACTTTAAGAACATTCTACCTTCATTTGGACTCCGCGTGAAAGCAGCTGGCTAGGCTATATCTGGTAGCCATGAGGTGAGCTGCTGGGACCACCTGAGGTGTGCGTGTTGTTCTTGGGTGACGGCTCGACTTCTTTCACAGAATTGGCTGCTGGGTCTCTCCTCATCTGTTCCCTTCCTTGAGGAATTTACTGTTATTTTTATTTTTATCTTTATTTTCCAGTACTGGACTTCCTAAATTAATTTTGTCTTTCCTGGACTATACTTTGCCGCTTATGTGTTACCATCAGTTTACCAATTGGAGATGTTTATTGCTGTCTAGGTGTATCATTGTTATTTAGCTAACACTTTTTCACTTACCGTGCCCCTTTCCCACACCCATTTCCTAGCCTTGTGCCCTTTTTCAATCTATTTTCACAGCGCAGACTCCTTTCACTTGCACATGATTGAATATCTGCTCATCCTAATTCACAACTCTGGACTTGTTTTGTAGCAATCTGAACTTTGTTCCAAATTGGAGTTACACTTTATTAGTACACCATTTATTGTCATTTAGATTTATTATTTTTCTCACAGCGCAACTTTAGCCCTCTCACCTTACCCCTTCCCCTCCCCACCATGTGAATGAGTATAGGGTACATAGTACGTAGTGTAAAAAGTGAATAAAGACACAACACAAGTTTTTGACAATACCTTTATTAAAAAAAATCCATGGCCTGCTCCTTGACAACCAGCTATTCTTCACATTTAATTTTAACGGTCGATCTTTTTTCAACCAATCCGAATTCAAATTGTTCTGAAAATTTGGAATTCGTTAGAAAACAAATAAACAAAATGAAATTAAATCAATTTCAATTAAATTCATTACATCCAACTCTCTGAATAGCTAAAAATATGTCCGTATTTACATTCGGACCAAAACAAATCTACCTCTTGTCAAGTTAACCTGAAAGAGGTTATTAATATACTGTGCCATATATTTTATAGTTCTTATTTGTTGAACTGAACATCCTGACCTTTTTTGGGCAATTTGCACCTTGGATTACTAGACAAGTCTTCTAGAAATTTCAGTGCTTCCGTTGACCTAAGCAGACTAAAAACCTGACAGGAACAATGAAGTGGAATCATTTTGATGCAATAGATGACATTTAAATATATAAATATACACAAAACAGAGTTTTACCTTTTATAGAATTTGTGGCTATTATTTACATAAAAAGCAATGTTTATTTACAACGACATAAAATCATTTTAAATATTGAAATCATAGACTAATTGAAAGTCTTATTGATCAGTATGCAAACATTTACCTTATGTAAAATCAAAGAGGTGTATTATAAACTGGGATAGGAAATAGTATTCAGTATTAAATCAAAAACACTAAATGTTATTCCTATATAAGCTCAGGCAATGCATTAATTACTAGATTTAAAATAAAAAATACAGATAAACCAAATCACAGTCCAATACGTAAAGAAAAACAATGAGAAAATAGAATAATTATTCTTAAAACAAACATGTCTGAACTATTCATTGAAGGAAAATTGAGTTAGAGAGAGGTATCGGAAATGACAAATAAACAAAGAAGAGGAAGGAATGCAGGAGGTCTAACAATTCAACCAATTTATCATCATTTGCCCTGAAAGACCACCAAAAACGGAAATATTATATCAGGGATCATTTGTTATGGGTTATCCCTTCTATATGATCCTTTATGATGATCCCGAAAGAATTGCACAGTATTATCTTCTAAATTATACAAATTATATATATATATATATATATATATATACTGTATATATATATATATATATATATATATATATATATATATATATATGTGTGTGTGTATGTATTTTACAAGGTAGCTGTAGCAGTCCTCTTCTTTAGTTTTTCATCAAAAGTAGCAAAAGTTACAAAATGACAAAACTAACAATAAACTGGAAACAGTTTCGGGTCTAGTTTCTTGACCCTTCTTCAAATCTATTGTCTAGTATTCACCACCTTCTGTCAATTATCCTAAATATGAGCTAACCACAACTGGCATTTGCTACTTTTGATGGAAAAATAAAGAAGCAGAGCTCTGCAGTTACCTTGTACAATTCTACATATGAAAGGAACTATGGATGAGTTCCAGCTGACAGCACCAATAAATGAGAGAATAAAGTGCAGTAGGCCTTGCAATGACCTATATATGTATTGCAAAACTTCTCTTTCACACACTTCCCTGGTCCATACTTCTTACTTTTCCAGAACTTATCTTTTGTCTCCATTTTACATGTTATCAGATAGTCACCAAATCGCTAAATCTTTATACCCTACCCTGCGCAGTGTAACCCTCCTAAAATACTTACATACTTATATTGTCCCACTGGTGCTCTGGAATGGGGTGCTGGTAAGAAATATCACCATCCAGTAGTGTTTAGTATGCTTGAAAAAATCACTGGCCTTACAGTCCAGTCTATGTTGTTAACATGTGTGAGTGGGCCTCAACCTTACACCACATCACAAGCGCAACCATCAGACATGTTTCGCCCCACCCACCAGGGCTTAGTCATAGATGTCATAGAGGGCATTTTCTATGGCTGATCCGTATTTATGGCAGTGCCTTGCCATCTAGAAAAATTTAGACTATGTGTAGGAATTAATAAATTGCAAAAGCTGTGCAGCACTGAGCAGGAAAAAAACCTCTGCGTGGGGATGAGGGTTAGTAGTTTAGTTTGCAAGCTACATTAAAGAGGTTGTAAAGGTTTGTCTTTTATTTTCTAAATTGGTTCCTTTAAGCTAGTGCATTGTTGGTTCACTTACCTTTTCCTTTGATTTTCCTTCTAAATGTTTTTTTTCTTTGTTTGAATTTCTCACTTCCTGTTTCTTCTCAGTAAGCTTTCCACCATCATCCGAGCAGTGGAAAGTCAGCCAGAACAGTTTACTGAACACCTTACTGAGGAGGAACAGGAAGTGAGAAATGCAACATTTAGAAGGGAAATTAAAGGAAAAAGTAATTGAACCAACAATGCACTAGCCTAAAGGAACCTATTTACAAAATAAAAAATGAACCTTTACAACCAATTTAAGGAGACTGAATTTATACTTAATGGACAACTTCACTAAAAGAAGGGGTGATAGTTCACTCAAAGTTTCTGCTCCCTCCATATATTTTCTATAAGAATAATGTCTGGAGGCTGGCTAGGCCACTTCACAAACTTAATGTGCTTCTTCTTGAGCCACTCCTTGCCTTGGTGGTATATTTTGGTTCATTGTCATGATGACCCATCTTCAGTGTTCTGGCTGAGGGATGAAGGTTCTCATCCAAGATTTTACAATACATGGCTCTGTTCTTTGGTCCCTCAATGCAGCAAAGTCGGCCTGTACCTTAAAGCGGAGCTCCAGCCGCAATTTTTTTTTTTTTTAAAGTCAGCAGCTACTAACAGTGTAGCTGCTGACTTTAAATAAGGACAATTACCTTGTCCTACTTGCCCACGCTGAGGGGCCCCCCGATGCCGGACCCACGATCGCTCCGGGTCCCGCGCCGCCATTCACACTATGGGAAACAGGCAGTGAAGCCGTACGGCTTCCTACAGGTGTACATAATGTTAAGTATGGACGTCGGGCCAGCGTCGATTTTTCCGTTGTTCACGTCGTTTGCGTAAACCGTTCGCGAATAGGGATTTGCGTACGGTACGTTCACGTCGTTTTCATTGATGTTTTGCAACGTGATTTCGCGCATGCGCACTGGGATACGTCCAAGGCTGGCGCATGCGCAGTTAAAAAAAAGCGTAATTTGTGTCGGGTCATTCATAATTATAATAATAATAACACACCCCCCACTAGTTAATTTGAATTACACCCACGTACGCCGGCCCATTTACGCTACGCCGCCGTAAGTTACAGCGGCAGTTCTTTGTGGCTAAGGATATGCCGCTGTAACTTACAGCGGCGTAGAGTAAATGGGACACGCCACGCCGCCGGGGCCGCTTTGTGGATCTGGCCCCTTGTTTGAAAATGAGATTGAGCGTATGACCTGAGGTATGAGTGGGCCCATGTACTAGTTGCTGCAGACCTAAATGTATCTATGCACATTGTGAAGTATTCATTTTAAAACTTCACAACACGTGAAGTCTCATTTTTTTTCTATGCAGCACTCTACATAATAGCCTGCCAGCGCGCCAATATAAATAACCACCATGTATTTTTAAACTGCTTAGAAACGAACTGAAACTTGGAGGCTTTGTCATGATTTTGACTTCACAGTACAAGCAGCTAGAGAGGTTAGTGAGGGCTTGTTTTAAAGCTTTTTTTTTTACTGGAAATCAAGGCCCACTGCCTTGTTGCCACATATATGCATAAGAGTGGCGTTAAGGGGTTATTAGTTATATATTCACAGTCTGGGCACAGGGCCATGCCAGATGGGAAATTTTGTAGCAGAGATTATTTTTGAGTTGTAGCAGTGATTTAATCACTAAACTTGCTGGTGAAGCGATTTGTCACTGCTACAAGCTAAAGTAGTTCTTAAGCATTGGTTAAGTGTGCTCTGCTGCAAATCACGCTCCTTTAGGCCTCGTACACACGAGGCAATCTATCTGTTCAAATCGGTCAGACAGACCGATTTGAACAGATCTGTCTGCTTGGATTTTGGTTTGCTCGCGTGTACACAAGAGCAAACCAAAATCCCCGCCAGCAGACAGCGCGCTGACGTGTCGGTGACGTGGCGGTGACGTTGACGCCGCCACATCACCGCACCAGGAAGTAAAACACTTCCGCGCATGCGTCAAAATCATTTGGCGCGTGTGCGAGAAGACATGTCTGCTGGTTAGCATACTAACCAGCAGACATGTCGGGCGGACGGGTTCCCAGCCGACAGATTTCAAAGCATGCTTTGAAATCTGTCGGGTGGCCAAATCCGTCGGCTCGCCCGTACACACGGTCGAATCTGTTTGCTGGGACGGTCGGGCCGACCGTTTCCAGCAGACAGATTTGATCGTGTGTACGAGGCCATAGAGATTTATAGCTAAGCCATAGAGGTAAATGAAGAGCTATTGTCACTGACACGAAAAACACTCCTCAAGGCTTCATGTACAGTAGCCTACATTGGCAGCTCCTAAACCTGAGTTTAGGAGCTTTTGGCATTTATTTTGCCAAAGCTCATAAACTCAACTCCATAAAGCTGTTAATGTACACATAGGCTATTAGGACAGTTTAGGAGCTGTCACATTAAGGTGAGCTTCAACCTCACAGAATAATCGCATTCAGGATATGACATTTTGACCACTGGGCGTGGGAAAATTTCTAACGCAGCAATATTGTGCGTTTTACTGCGGACACTGTAAATGTAGGCTAGTACTCATGAAGCCAAAGTGTGCAGTTCTTTAAAGAAGGTTCTTCAAAAACATTTAAGTTATTGTATTTTTTATTAGGCCTTCACAGCTCTTCTGGGGCTGTTGGACTTCTGCTCTCCAACAGTTGTTGGTGAGGACCCTAACTGTTGTATCTTCATGTCCTTGTCTGACCTCTGTGTACTAATAACTGGAAGTAGACTACAAAGAAAGAATTTAACTTCCATACTATCTTGGAAACGTAAAGGACAGAAATTTGATTGGTAGCTATGAACAACAATAGCTGATATTTTTTAGAGACCATTTACACCTGTGCCTGATGCATCTTTGTGCATTGTAGTACATGTGCCTGTTCATTTTCTATGAGCCCTCAACAAGTGTCTACGCACCAAAAAATGCATCTGCCCTTTATGAGAGTCAAATGTGTTGTTTACTCCATGCATTAATGTTGGGGGGCCTATTAGAAATAAATGGGTAAATGTAGGAAATGTAAAAGGGATGGATAACCGCACTCCACGGAAACTTCAAATAAGTTGTCTTTATTGGTAAAAATGGGCATGCAGGACAAAACACAGCCACAGGAAAGGACAGCCGACGCATTTCACACTGTATCAGTGCTTAGTCATGGTCATTAGAAATAAATGGGTGCACCTCAAAAACACAGACACAATGCATGTGTCCAATGCAGGTCAAAATGCATTACTGTCAATATATCTTTGCACCCCATACTATTTTTGACCTATTTAACATTACTCGAAATTATATTTTCATGCTACTTTTACATTTCATACACCTAAGAAATGATAATGATAATGATGTTTCATGTTCAGACTTGTACATTTTATGGCCAAAGGTTTGTGGAAACTTGACCATCATACCTACCTAATGGCCCAAGATTTCCAAATTCTTGAGTTCGATGTTTCTAATGAAAAGTACTGTCTTATGTAGGGTGTTTTAGCATGCAGTGAATCACATTGTAGGAAACAGAAATAACTATTAGACCAGATAGCATTATTCTTTCTAAAAGTATGCCTTTTATTGAAGCACAATGCAAGTCACAAAATACTGCAATGTGTTGGAGCCACGGAGGGCTCCTTTATCAAGGTAATGTGACATACACATGCTCACAGGTGTGAAGCTTGCCTTAGACTCTCCATCATAGAGAGCTGCGTTTCCCTTAAAGTATGTCTTTCTGTATCCTCAAAAGACCTCTCCTGTATTGCCTCCAATAAAAAAATGGCATATCACTTATTCTGAAGTACTTAACATGAGCTTTAAAACATGAAACTTAACAATGCATGTTTTTATATAAACAACCTAAAACATCCTGTCATCTTTCCTGTTGATACTTAACACAGATATTGAAAGACCTGTTCTACCTGAACAGACATGTTTACCATTAAAAAAAAAAATGAAAAAAAAAAAAGTTGCTACGACAGCACAGTGTATGTTTCTTGACATGGGAGTTCTGCTCACCAGATAAAATCAAAAAAGCACTTGAACTGAATGGCCGGTGAAATTGTGGGATTTTACGGCAGAGCTGAACATGAAAGGAGCTGTTTTTAGTATGTTCAGCTAAATGGTTTTCCTGCTGGCCAACATTCCTCACCTAGGGGAGGTGAACATGACACAATTAACTAAATACTTCATCTGCTCGGGAAATCTTTTGTCACTTCAGTCGTTTTCTTGCTACTTATATGACATGACAAATATGATAGGGGGGGTTGTCTTGTACTTAGAAAAGTAAAACCCTTCCAATTGTGATTTGTTTAGCTTTAGAGGCAATCTGTTAATAGCTGATCTGTATATAGGCTGACTATCAAACTGACCAAAATGATTATTTTTATACAGGATCTATATAGCAGTATATGTGCAGTGCTTTACAACATGAGGGCAGACAGCACAGTACAATACAATTCAATACAGGAGGAATCAGAGAGCCCTGCTTGTTATAGCTTACAATCTAGGAGGGAAGGTCAAGTGAAACAAAAGGTAATAACTGCCGCGGAGGATGAACTGATGGTGAAAATAACAAATACAGTTGTTAGGTGTGGGTAGGATAGGCTTCTCTAAAGAGGAGGGTTTTCAAGGATCATCTAAAAGCAAATAGAGTAGGAGATAATTGGATAAATTGGGGTAAGGAGTTCCATAGGATTGGAGAGGCTCTGGAAAAGTCCTGGAGGCGAGCATGGGAGGAGGTAACGAGGGAGCTAGAGAGTAGGAGGACTTGGGAGGAATGAAGAGAACCATTAGGTTGGTATTTTGAGACTAGGCTAGTGATGTAGCTGGGATCTAAATTGTGGATGGGTTTGTACATTGTTGTTAGTATTAATTAATTAATTAATTATGTATTTTAATTTGTCTAAGAGGGGATAGATTATGTAGAGGTAAGCCAATGAGATGGGAGTTGCAGTAGTCGAGGTGGGAGATGACCATGGAGTGAATTTAAGAGCTTTGTTGTGTCATTGGTTAAAACGAGGTGTATTTTGGAGATGTTGCAGAGGTTGAGGTGGCAAGATTTAGACAGTGATTGGACGTGGGGCTTAAAGGAGAGTTCAGAGTCCAGGACTACACCTAGGACCTTGGCATGCGGGGATGGGATGATAATTGTGCCATCGATTTTGACAGAAAGATCAGGGGAAGAGACACGTGGTGGAGGAAAATTCTAAGTTCAGTTTTAGATAGATTGAGTTTGAGGAAGTGGAGTGATATCCAGACTGATATATATGTTAGTAAATTAGTGATACGGGAGTGAGAAGGGAGGTAGAGAAATAGTTTTGGGTGTCGTCAGCATTGAGACGATATTTGAAGCCATGGGAGGCTGACCCAGGGAGGAGGTGTGTATTGTAAATAGTAGAGGCCCAAGAACCAAACCTTAGGGGACCCCAACAGAGAAAGGAAGCAGAGAGGAGGAAGTAGAGTTGGAAGTAACGCTAAAGGTGCTGTTGGATCCATGAGTGTAACTGTACAGTATAAGATATGGTGCCATGTGAAGCGTATATTGCATGGGATTACATACCACTTGCCGTGACACAGTCAACCTGCAAATGAGGGAACTTTTCTACAGAAAGAGCACGCTTGGGGGTTGATATACTGAAGGCAAATTAGCTCTTCACAGAAATGTTCCCTTAGCTTCCCTTCACAAAAATACCACTTTCTAATCCCTGAAGAAGAATTGTTTTACGAAAGGCTTCAGTTTAGGTCCTGATGTTCCCTCCAGAATGATCAAGCCATAGAAGGGTAGATTATTCAGATGCATCATAGACAACTGAGTATCCCGATATACCTATTATACTAAATTGTGTTTATGTAGTGTAATAATAAACAACACTGTTTTTGTATAACCTTTTGTTGGTTTTTAAACTGCTTGTAATAGACTGGCATGATAGCCTTTTATATACAGTGCCTTGCGAAAGTATTCGGCCCCCTTGAACTTTGCAACCTTTTGCCACATTTCAGGCTTCAAGCATAAAGATATAAAACTGTAATTTTTTTGTGAAGAATCAACAAGTGGGACACAATCATGAAGTGGAACGAAACTTATTGGATATTTCAAACTTTTTTAACAAATAAAAAACTGAAAAATTGTGCGTGCAAAATTATTCAGCCCCCATAAGTTAATACTTTGTAGCGCCACCTTTTGCTGCGATTACAGCTGTAAGTCGCTTTGGGTATGTCTCTATCAGTTTTGCACATCAGGAGACTGAAATTTTTGCCCATTCCTTCTTGCAAAACAGCTCAAGCTCAGTGAGGTTGGATGGAGAGCGTTTCTGAACAGCAGTTTTCAGTTCTTTCCACAGATTCTCGATTGGATTCAGGTCTGGACTTTGACTTGGCCATACTTTGACTTGGCCATTCTAACACCTGGATATGTTTATTTGTGAACCATTCCATTGTAGATTTTGCTTTATGTTTTGGATCATTGTCTTGTTGGAAGACAAATCTCCATCCCAGTCTCAGGTCTTTTGTAGACTCCATCAGGTTTTTTTCCAGAATGGTCCTGTATTTGGCTCCATCCATCTTCCCATCAATTTTAACCATCTTCCCTGTCCCTGCTGAAGAAAAGCAGGCCCAAACCATGATGCTGCCACCACCATGTTTGACAGTGGGGATGGTGTGTTCAGGGTGATGAGCTGTGTTGCTTTTACGCCAAACATAACGTTTTGCATTGTTGCCAAAAAGTTCGATTTTGGTTTCATCTGACCAGAGCACCTTCTTCCACATGTTTGGTGCGTCTCCCAGGTGGCTTGTGGCAAACTTTAATAGACACTTTTTATGGATATCTTTAAGAAATGGCTTTCTTCTTGCCACTCTTCCATAAAGGCCAGATTTGTGCAGTATTCGACTGATTGTTGTCCTATGGACAGAGTCTCCCACCTCAGCTGTAGATCTGTGCAGTTCATCCAGAGTGATCATGGGCCTCTTGGCTGCATCTCTGATCAGTCTTCTCCTTGTATGAGCTGAAAGTTTAGAGGGACGGCCAGGTCTTCGTAGATTTTCAGTGGTCTGATTCTCCTTCCATTTCAATATTATCGCTTGCACAGTGCTCCTTGGGATGTTTAAAGCTAGGGAAAACTTTTTGTATCCAAATCCGACTTTAAACTTCTCCACAACAGTATCTCAGGCCTGCCTGGTGTGTTCCTTGTTCTTCATGATGCTCTCTGCTCTTTAAACTGACCTCTGAGACTATCACAGTGCAGGTGCATTTATACAGAGACTTGATTACACACAGGTGGATTCTATTTATCATCATTAGTCATTTAGGTCAACATTGGATCATTCAGAGATCCTCACTGAACTTCTGGAGAGAGTTTGCTGCACTGAAAGTAAAGGGGCTGAATAATTTTGCACGCCCAATTTTTCAGTTTTTTATTTGTTTAAAAAGTTTGAAATATCAAATAAATTTCATTCCACTTCATGATTGTCTCCCACTTGTTGTTGATTCTTCACAAAAAAAATTGAGTTTTATATCTTTATGTTTGAAGCCTGAAATGTGGCAAAAGGTCGCAAAGTTCAAGGGGGCCGAATACTTTCGCAAGGCACTGTATATTTGCCTGTAAAGTCCCATTGGAAAAGGTACATTTTAGTAATGGATGTTGGCAACTGGAAATAACACCCACTTATGTATGCTAGCTTAGCAAATGAGGTAAAACTTTGCTGATTTCCATCATCCAATCATGTGCAAGCAAAACATTTTTTTTCCCTTGCATGTGATTGTGTATTCTTTGCAAAGTGAATTTTCACTACATTCACTAAGTGAATGGAAAAGTGACAGTCCCTTGCTAAGTGATCAGCCTTAGTAAATCAACCTTTTCACAATATTGGTATAGAGAAGTGTTACTAAACTGTTACTGAACCCAGGACCCTGCCTTCACTATAACTGGTCTCCCACACTACACACAACTTGAAAATGCAATTATTTTAGTAAATATAAACTGCTAAATACCTTTTCTCATCAGCAGTATATAGCAGTCTTGTGACTTCTATCAGTGTCTGGCCGAGCACTGGTTAAAGCTTGTAGGAGTAGTTATTATTCTCCTCCTTGTCCCATGAGGCTGCAGGACCCCTGACCCTCTGTCTGGACAGTGCTGATTGGCCCTGTGCTGATCACATGCACTCTCCCAAGAAGAAAAAAATGTCTCTGGCTATGCACACCAAACTGAACATGTGCAGAGCGGTCCCAAGGCTCAGCAGATGGATTGGGGACTGGGGAATAATGGGAGGATTAGAGAAGTATGAGCTTTGGCTGTACTTCTCCTTTAAAAATGAATTAAAAAGCCTTTTCAGTTTGTGGTGCTCAGATACAATTTAGTTCCACTTTAGGTGACCATGTCCGACAACGCTGTATCCTGGCCTAGGCCAACAAGGCCCAGGCCTAGGGCAGCACTTTGCAGGGGGGCAGCACGGAAAGAGTCCCCGCCAACTTGCGCTACACTGTTAGTATAACGCAAGCTGCTTCTAATTTTGACTGTCCTATCATCCTGGACCACAAACCTTCCTCACTGTGCTATATATTTTCTGCTGCACTATTGCCATGGTTATATCTTCTTAGTCCTCTCCATAAAATTATCAGAAATTTGTGCGTAAAGTAGAACTATACACTTTTGTCTTTCATTTTGGATAGAGTAAGGGAGGGTTATAGCACCTCTCAGTTTTTTTTGTTTTTTTTTCTATTGAAATTGTGTTTGCTTATGCTTAAATAAAGACATCGTTTTCCGAGGAGTGCGGCGATCCAGGATTTTTTCCTTCATCCCAGGGTTATAGCACCTCTCAGTTTATTTTTTAACATTCCTGTCCTATTGCAGAGATTTCCCTTCACTTCCTGTTCCATAGTCAAACAGGAAGTGAGAGGAAATCCCACTGGAAAATTTCAGAGCAGGTCTTAAACAGAAACGGGTGTGGCCTTGACAGGAAGGGATGGGTCCTCTTTAAATTAGGGGGTAAATTTAGTCAGGCCTAGGGCAGCATAAAACCTAAAAACACTACCGATGTCCGAGAAGAATGCAGTGATATAGATAGCTATCTGGTTGCCATAGCAGAATATCCAATTAGACTGTGAACTGAGTTGAAAAAGACAGGTTTGGGTGCTGTGGTTCCTCCTGCTGACCCCTAGTCAGTGCAGAACACAACCGTGACATAAGGGTCATTGGGAGGAACCACAGCAGCCAATAGGGCCTCTTGTTCTTCCACACATCCGGAAGGGTGCAATTGGATCAGTGCTGGTAGTTCAGCTCCATAGTTACTGGGCCAGGGTGGCACTCAGCTTACACTTTACCAGCAATAGGTCGGTCACCTGTCAGGACAAACAACTGGAATGAGGTATTTGGCTGGCAGGACAATTAGCTAAGATGTTAAAAAATGGAAGAAATTCACAAGGCCAATGATATATGGTTGATCTGACATGGAAAGACAGGTTTAACGTGTTCTGAAAAGGCAAAGCTAATAAAGAAACACTTATTATTCTCATGTTTAACTACTGGAAATTGTCTGCAGGTCCGTCTCTGTATACACAACAAGGTGCTGTTTTCCCCACAACAGGGTTAGGATGATTTAATCAGATCCAGTCCGGCTGAAAACTGGTACAACTTTACACTATGAAAACAATAAAAAAATAATTGCAAACTTTACTCTAACCCGGTAACTACTCGGCATGGTGTATTATTGACTGCCATTTGTTTTCAATGGCACTTTTACTTTTTTTTTTTTTGTTAATTGTCAATATTCAAGAACGTCACTTTTTTCAGCCAAAAAATTTAGAAAAGAAGTACAGCTCAAGCTATTTTTTTTTCATTTTTGTTTTAGATGCAGTCGGGAAAAGGGGGAGATTTTATTTTATTTTCTGTCCTGTGTTCACAAGAACAGCAGATGTTGGGAAATCTGTCCAATAGAGACACAGGCAGTATTACTTTTGTTGCTGCATGTGTCTTCTGTCAAAGTGACACCCGTTACCCTCATTTTATGTTCCTGGGTGTCACACAGCTTATTTTTAAATCTGTGCTGTGTATCTTTTGTCTTTCTCTGCTTGCTTGATTAATTACTCACTAATACATGAAGGCTTCTTAAAACTGAATTCCAGGATTTCAGCTTCTTTGTAAGAAATGAAGGGACACTATGAGTTAAAGGGACACTAAAGGTTCCCCCTTTTTTTTTTTAATAACAAACATGTTATACTTACCTCCACTGTGCAGCTTGTTTTGCACAGAGTGGCCCCGATCCTGGTCTTCTGGGGTCCCTCTGGGGCTGTCTCACCTCCTCCCTGCAAGAACTAATCTCCTTCATGTGAGCTCTCTCCCATGGGGTTAGTTCTTGTGGGCGCGCTCCCGTGATACAGCCTGCGGCTATAGCCGCTGACTGTATCACTCGTATCACGCTGCGTCATTGATTTGATTGACAGTAGCGGAAGCCAATGACTGCACTGCTATCAATCAACCAATGAATGAGCCAAGAAGCCCCGCCCGAGAAGCCAGCGCGTTCACAGCATGGGACGAGGGGTCAGGTAAGTAAATGGAGACTCAGGGGGGGGGCACTAATTCTCTGATGTATTTTCACCTTAATGCATAGAATGCATTAAGGTGAAAAAACATGAACCTTTACAACCCCTTTAAGGCCTCGTACACACGAGGGGATATGTCCGCTGAAAACGGTCCGATGGACCGTTTCAGCAGACATCTCCGCTCGTGTGTATGGGCTAGCGGACAGATTTCTCCACCCGACAGATTTCAAAGCATGCTTTGAAATCTATCCGGTGGGAATCTGTCCGCCCGACATGTCTGCTGGTTAGTACACTTGGATTCGGCGCATGCGCGGAAGTGTTTAACTTCCTGGTGCGGTGACGTGGCGGTGACGTGGCGGCGTCAACGTCACCGCCGCGTCACCGCCACGTCACCGCGCCGTCCGGCAGCGGGGAATTTGATCCGATGGTGTGTACACGCCATCGGATCAAACTCCCGATCGGACATATCCGATGGAAATGGTCCACGGACCGTTTTCATCGGATATGTCCGATCGTGTGTACGAGGCCTAAGTCCAGCTAAGTGCATGACACCTCCTGGGCTTAGCTCTATAATTTATATATGTGACATCTTTACACTACTCCTGGATAGGGATGAGCCCGATGTTCGCCCGTTCGAGCACCCATGGAAGCCCCAAAATGAACAACAAGACTGTCAATGTATGCAAGATCACTGTGCATTTATGACTGCTGATTGGCCAAAGCACGCACCTGACCAGGGTGCCTTTGGTCAATCATGGCAGGGGGCTGAGTCCATGCCCCACACTATGTTAGGCTGCTTACAGAGCGGCCGTACATAGTTTTACAAATGAGAGACACAAAATTACATTTGTAAAGGAAAAAATGTCCTTTAAAACTGCATTAAAACTGCTTTAAAATGGATCCCGGCAATATAGATAGAAATCATTGAAAAAAAACTGTGTGAGTCACCCCCACCCCAGTCCATTACCAGGTCCTTAGGGTCTGGTATGGATATTAAGGGGAGCCCTGTGCCAAGATAAAAAAAAAATGGCGTGGAGGTCCCCCTTCAAAATCCATACCAGACCCTTATCCGAGCACACAACCTGGCAGGCCGCAGGAAAAGGGGGTACGAGAGAGCGTCCCCCTCCTGAACCATACCAGGCCACATGCCTTTAACATGGGGAGGGTGTTTTGGCAGTCCCCAAAACACCTCATCCCCATGTTAATGGGGACAAGGGCCTCTTCTCCACAACCCTTGCCTGGTGGTTGTGAGGGTCTGCGGGCGGGGGGGTTCATCAGAATCTGGAAGCCCCCTTTAACAAGGGGACCCGCAGATCCCGGCCCCCCTATGTGAATGGGTATTGGGTACATTGTACCCCTACACATTCACCAAAAAAGTATCAAAAAAGTAAATATGACAGAAGACAGTTTGGGACAAGTCCTTTATTAAAAAAAAAAAGTGTTCCGCGATGTCCATCCATCTTCGAAAGCAGCACAGATGGACTGAAATGGACTGAAAAACTCTGCCTCGATGGGAGGTGTCCCTGCGACTGCAGCCTTTTTGCTTTGACAGCTGTTATATAGCTGAGGGCAGGGGCACCCAGTGACCCCCTCTGCAGTTAGGTGACATCACATGACGTCAGAAGGGGCGGGTTCACCCGCTTACTTCACTGGGTGTCCCTGCCCTCAGCTATATAACAGCTGTCAAAGCAAAAAGGCTGCAGTCGGCGGGAGCCTCCCATCAGGTGGAGTGCCTGGCATAGCTGCTCTGTGTGCTTCTCTCCTCTCAGATCCCCAGAGATGTCATGCAGCTCCTTAGAATTAACTCAAAAGTGCCTTTAGTTTTTGCAAAGTGGCTGAATTCCTGCTATTCAGCTTTAAAGAAATGAAATACACATGTGCCATGCAAAGCAGCAGATCCAAAAAACCTGTACACTGCGCAGATATAAGAGTCAGCGTATATATAGGCAGTGGCGGCTGGTGCTCAATATTTTGGGGGCTGAGACGGAAAACAAACCTGCCCTAACACTCACACTAATGCCACTAGTTAGCCCTAACACTCCCTGGCTAATCTGGCCTCAGGACCCGCTTCCTGATTGGTCAGGAGGAGAATATAATTTGCTATTGTCACACAACTGGGTGGGCTTAGGGCGCAGTGCTCTGTGCTCAGAGCCCACCTTTTTTTAAGCCAATTAGAGCCTTGGGCTCTAATCATGTGCTTAAAAAAAAAAAAAATCCCCATTGAAATCCATGCGTCCGGTGCCCTGCATGTAGACTAGGGGGGCGGCGCCCCTTATGGACAGGCTGCCACTGTATATAGGCATTTATCATCAGGGACTCCCAGTGTATGGACTCTTGTACACCAACTGGGGTTGTGAACTTGAGGACATGCACACAAAGATAATACACTCATGTGAAGTACAGGTGAAACTCGAAAAATTTGAATATCGTGCAAAAGTTAATTTATTTCACTAATGCAACTTAAAAGGTGAAACTAATATATGCAATGGACTCATTACATGCAAAGCAAGATAGTTCAAGCCGTGATTTGCCATAATTGTGATGATTATAGCTTACAGCTCATGAAAACCCCAAATCCACAATCTCAGAAAATTTGAATATTACATGCAATCAATAAATCAAGTGGAAATGTACATAGAACAATTTCGAACCTCTGAATGAATGAATGAATGAAAACTTATATAGCGCGGCACATGCGAACTGAATCGCCTCTGGGCGCTTGTTGTTCCTGTCTCCTTTGTTATCAAAAGAGAAAAGTCTTGACCTTTTTCCTAAATGCTAGGTGGTTCTCCTCCAACCGAATGCTGGTTGGTAAAGCGTTCCATAGTCTGGGACCCTGGATCGCAAATCTTCTTTCTCCTTTGGACTTGAAGTTGGCTTTCGGAACCTGGAGCAGGTTCTGATTCGTGGATCGCAAAACGCGATTTGGATTATGCGCTTTTATTAATTCGCATAAGTAAAGGGGGGCATTCTCATGGACACATCTATGTGTAAGACAGAGAGCTTTAAAAGCAATTCTGTCTTTAACTGGCAGCCAATGCAGGGCTCTCAGTGAAGGTGAGATGGATTCCCAGGGTTTTTTCCCAGTCACAAGTCTGGCGGCCGTATTTTGAACGACTTGCAGACGAGCGATTTGGTACTTGGGGAGGCCGAGGTAGAGGGCATTTGCATAATCCAGCCTGGAGTTTACAATAGCTCCCACCACGACCGCTCGATCTTCTTTAGGGATGAACGGAGTGAGTCTGCGTAGTAGGCGCAGTAGATGGTGAGATCCGCTGACCACTGATCCTATTTGTGCGTCCATTGTCATAAATGTATACGCATGCATATGTACTCAGTACTTGGTTTGGGCCCCTTTTGCACCAATTACTGCCTCAATGCGACGTGGCATGGAAACGATCAGCCTGTGGCACTGCTGAGGTGTTATGGAAGACCAGGATGCTTCAATAGCGGCCTTCAGCTCTTCTGCATTGTTCGGCTTAATGTTTCTCATCTTTCTATTTGCAATGCCCCATAGATTCTCTATGGGGTTCAGGTCAGTTTGCTGGCCAATCAAGCACAGTAATCCCTCGGTCATTGAACCAGGTTTTGGTGCTTTTGGCAGTGTGGGGAGGTGCCAAGTCCTGCTGGAAAATGAAGTCAGCATCCTCATAGAGCTCGTCTGCAGAATGAAGCATGCAGTGCTCCAAAATCTCCTGGTAGATGGCTGCAGTGACCCTGGACTTAACCACTTCCTTACTGGGCACTTATACCCCTTCCTGACCAGGTGAAATTTCAGCTTCTGGCACTGCGTCGCTTTAAATGACAACGTGGCTCCCAAACAAAATTGACGTCCTTTTTTCCCTACAAATAGAGCTTTCTTTGGTGGTATTTGATCATCTCTGCGGTTTTTATTTTTTGCGCTATAAACAAAAAAAGAGTGACAATTTTGAAAAAAAGTCAATATTTTTTACTTGTTACTATAATAAATAGCCCATTTTTTTTTTCTCAGTTTAGGCCGATACATATTTTTCTACATATTTTTGATTAAATAAAAAGGGGACAGAATTATTATAAATTTTTAATGGCGACTGCGACGTTATGGCGGACACATCGGACACTTTTGATACATTTTTGGCGCCATTCACATTTATACTGCGATCAGTGCTATAAAAATGCACCGTATAAATGTGACTGGCAGGGAAGGGGTTAACACTAGGGGGTGAGGAAGGGGTTAAATATGTATCCTGGGTAGGGTTGTCCCGATACCACTTTTTTAGGACCGAGTACAAGTACCGATACTTTTTTTCATGTACTCGCCGATACCGAATACCGATACTTTTTTTAAATGTCATGTGACAGTTTTCAAACCACAATACAGACTAAGGATATTTTCTTTAGAATTATGAAGAACTCTAACTCAAGACAAGATAAAAATGAGTAAAAAATGAATAAAAATGTTTTATTTTCTTGTCACGCAGTAGTAACAAACTCAAAGAATTTTCACAGAACATGTTGATAAATACAAAAAAAGTATTCTATTGAGGTATCAGGAGCATTTGCGCGAGTACAAGTACTCCCGCAAATACTCGGTATCGGTCCCGATACCGATACTAGTATCGGTATCTGGACAACCCTAATCCTGGGTGTGTTCTAACTGTGTGGGGGGAGGGGGTGACTGGGGGAGGTGACCGATGCTGTGTCCCTATGTACAAGAGACACAGATCGGTCTCCTCTCTCCCTGAGTGCCTGGCAGACATCGCGGCCACCATGCATGCACATCGGTATCTCAGGAATGCAGCGGGCACGTGCACGCCGCCAGCGGTGCTTGCGCGCCCTCTAGTGGCCATTAAGAGCACAGGACACCTCTTTGCGTCCTGTCAGAGATTCAGGACCGCCCGACGACTGCATATATTCGTATGGCCGTCGGGAAGTGGTTAATAAAGCACAGTGGACCAACACCAGCAGATGACATGGCTCCCCAAATCAACACAGACTGTGGAAAATTCACACTGGACTTCAAGCATCTTGCAGTGTGTGCCTCTCCATTCTTCCTCCATACTCTGGATCCTTGGTTTCCAAATGAGATGCAAAATTTGCTCTCATTAGAAAAGAGGAATTTGGACCACTGAGCAACAGACCAGGTGTGTTTTTCTTTAGCCCAGGTAAGACGCTTCTGATGTTGTTTGTTGTTCAGGAATGGCTTGACAAGAGAAATACGACATTTGAAGCCCATGTCCAGGATCCGTCTGTGTGTGGTGCTCTTGATGCACTGACTCAATCCACTCCTTGTGAAAGTCCCCAACACTTTTGAATGGCCTTTTCCTGACAATGCTCTCCAGGCTGCGGTCATCCCTGCTGCTTGTGCATCTTTTTCTTCCACACTTTTCCCTTCCACGTAGCTTTCTATTAATGTGCTTTGATACAGCACTTTAGGAACATACAACTTCTTTTGCAATTACCTTTTGAGGCTTTCCCTCCTTATGGAGGGTGTCAATGATGGTTTTCTGCACAACTATCAGGTCAGCAGTCTTTCCTATGATTGTGATTCCTACTGAACCATACTGAGAGACCATTTAAAGGCTCAGGAACCCTTTGCAGTTGTTATGGCTTAATTAGCTGATTAGAGTGGAACACTTTGAGCCTAGAATATTGCACCTTTTCATAATATTCTAATTTTCTAAGATTGTGGATTTGGGGTTTTCATGAACTGAAAGCCATAATCATCACAATTATGGCAAATCACGGCTTGCACTATCCTGATTTGCATGTAATGAGTCTATATCATATATTAGTTTAACCTTTTAAGTTGCATTAGAGAAATAAATGAAATTCGAGTTTCACCTGTATGAGATGACTGGCAATGGCTCTTTGTACTGCTGTTTCCTCTCACACTGCAGTTCTATTGCACATTCACGTACTTACACTGCTTGCATATAGGGTCTATTTAAAGTGTTGTAGCACATGTTTCCGATGTACTAAAACACATGCATACATCAGTGTTTCACACTAAACAAGACAAAATCAAACTAATATAATTACTCAATACATTTCAAATCCACTGTGATATAATAACCATATACAAAAAAGTGAAATCATTTAACCACTTAAGACCCGGACCAATACGCTGGTAAATGACCCAAGGTGTTTTTGCGATTCGGCACTGCGTCGCTTTAACAGACAATTGCGCGGTCGTGCGACGTAGCTTCCAAACAAAATTTGCGTCCTTTTCTTCCCACAAATAGAGCTTTCTTTTGGTGGTATTTGATCACCTCTGCGATTTTTATTTTTTGCGCTATATACAAAAATAGAGCGACATTTTTGAAAAAAAAACACTATTTTTTACTTTTTGTTAAAAAAAAAATCAAATAAACTAAATTTTAGTCAAACATTTAGGCCAAAATTTATTTAGCCACATGTCTTTAGTAAAAAAAAAAATCTCAATAAAAAAAAATAGCTACCTAGCGGGAACAGCGACACTAATACAGCGATCAGAAAAATGATCGCTTAGTGACGCTGGCAATAGGGAGTGAAAGGGTTAACTAGGGCGGTGATCAGGGGGTTAAAACTTTATTGGGGGGGTGGGGGGGCTATCCTGAACCTAACACTAACTGTTTTTTACACTGCCTGTCACACTGACACTAAATGCAGTGATTAGATCACTGCATTCAGTGACACTGTGACAGGGGGGTGGGGGGGGGCGATCACAAGGGGTTAATATGCCTATGTGAGTGTGTGTCAGTGTTGTGTTGGTGCACACTTACTTGTGGTGTCTTCTCTCATCAGCAGCGCTGGGAAACAGCGCTGCGATGAGAGAATACATCATTTCCTCCTTCCTGTGTAAACACAGGAGGAGGAAGTGACAGGTTGGGAGCGCGCTCCCATTGGCTGGGAGCGATCGCGGGGGGGGCGGGTATTCGCCGACATCCGCCCGCAGATCCCGGATCGCTCCCGGAGCCAGGGGGACCCCCGCACGCCGCGGAGGGGGTCCCGATGGGACCCCCGAACCGCACTTAGGCGGGGACGTAAATTTACGCCCTTGTGCCTGTACGTGCCATTCTGTGGCCGTATATGTGCGTGCGGGGGTCCTTAAGTGGTTAAACAAAATATTGCAATATTATAGTCTATATTGTCAGGTGTGAAAGTCCCATATACCAACGTACCACAAAAATCAACCAGTGCTAAATATCAATGTGACAAAAACGGGAACTTCCTTCAACCAAAAAATGACAGAAATCTTAATGTGTATGTGCTCCAATTCCACCAACACCCGAGGCAACAGACAGATTCTCTTCCTTGAAAAAGTCAAATTGACGTAACGTGTAAGGCAGAGCATTTCCAGGCACACATACACCAGCCTGAGGTTTCCCTTCTCTGGCAAATCTGCCCAATATATGGTGGAATTAAATTGTTTATAATTGAGTAATCTTATTAGTTTTATTTTGTATTGTTTAGTGCGGCACACTGAAGTACACATTTTATATAGAAATTAAATAATTATGTGCTGCAGCTGTTTTTTATATCTATATTTTTTTATTGCACAAATTGTTGGTGAGCGCAAAGGATTTTTTCTATACAAAAACACATGTGTTTTTTTTCCCCATAATAAAGATAGTGTTTGATCTGAACTCAGCACTGAAATTTTTATAAATATGACATGACCGATTTTTCTGCTTTTTTTTTAATGCATTGGCAACAAATATTAACAAGCTTTTCTCCATGGCTGTTAACTCTATCCACTCCAAATCCTAAATACAAAAACAAATAGAAAACGCACATTAACAAGCATCAAAAGGAATGCTGACCACTTGTGGACTCTCCCATTGTAAAAATACAGGGAGGGAGGCCGCTCTACGCACTTGTATGTGATCCGTCATTTCTGGGTAGGGGCGTGCGGGTGCAACTTGGTCAGCATGTCCCAGTCAACCAAACAACCACATCTCTTAGTAAGCAGCACATATTACACTTTGTTAGGCACACAGTTAGGCTAGGTTTCCACTATTGCGACCTAAAAGTTGTGCAATTTTTGCAGTGATTTTGATGCTACTTGAAGCAGTGCCTGTGTTTTATTGAGGTCTATGAACCTCAAGTTGCATCAAAGTGGGACCAAAGTAGTGCAGGGACTACTTTCAAGTCGCTGTGACTTGAAGTTGCACAGATATGAATGGTAGTCATTGGAAATCATGGGGTACAACTTGTCATGCGACTTGGCAGTCCCAAGTCGCATGACAAGTCACACTAGTGGAAACCGAGCCTAAACCCTTTGATTTACCCTTGATGTTAATCCCTTCCCAGACAGTGTCCCATGCTGAAGTCACGTGACATGACTATACGTAGGGATTGGAGCACCGGGTACAGACAGAGTCTGAAGTTTTAATACGAGTTTGGCACTTGTGGATGTTTTACTCTACTTCACTACCTAAGAGTCGGTTCACACTAGGGCGACATGACTTCCAGTGTGACTTTCAGAGGCGACTCCGACACGACTTGAGCATGAACCACAGGGCGATCTGGGGAGATTTACAACACAACTTGAAGTCATCTCCAGGACAGGACACATTCCAGTGGCCAATAAAACAACAATCAGCTCTGGGAGAGGGAGGGGAGGGAGAGGTTTGCCTGAGAAATGTATGTTATCTTGCTGAAAAGTAGCTTCAATTAAGACAGTGATCAGACTTCTGAGGCGACTTCCATTGAAATCAATGGGTACAAATCGCCTACAAGTCGGATTGAAGTCGTACAGGAACCTTTTCAAAAGTCTGAGCGACTTGAGTAGTGTGTATTAACACCGCTCCCATTCACTTGAATTGTTTTTCTCTACAGCGCGACTTGGGACGACTTGAGGCGGCGTCAAGTCGGATCCCAAGTCGCCCCAGTGTGAACCGACTCTAATTGTGAGTTTTTTATTTGTTTTTATTAAATGTATCCATTATATGGAGTCACGCTATGGTCTCTCTTTCGCTCTTCTTAAAGTGGTAGTATACTCTATAGTACCACTTTTACCTACAGGTAAGCCTATAATAAGGCTTACCTGTAGGTATAAAAAATATCTCCTAAACCTGTACGGATTAGGAGATATTCCCCTCGCAATGTGCCGCTGATTGCAGTGGCGCATGCGCAGGGGGATTCCTCGGCTAAAGGGCCGGCAGCCGGAATGAAATCTCCCGTGCATGCGCGGGAGTGACGACATCACAGCACTGGAGGGGCGATACCCAGAAGACACCCCAGGCAAGATGATATCTCGAACGGCGTGGACCAGGTAAGTTCCCTACACTTCGTTTTAAGGTAAGTATTTCATAATGAGCTAATATGCGGTGCATACTAGCTCATTATGGCTTTTGCTTTTCAGGTGTAAAAAAAAAAATGCGGGTATACAACTGCTTTAATGCTCCCATGATACATTGAGTCTTGCCATTTGGATGTATGAGGATCAGATTACACTCCTACCTGTATAGCTGACACTCTAAGGGGGATACGAGTTCGTCACTTGTGGATTTCTGCCCGCTGTCCTTTCATTCATGTGAGTGCATTTTCTCATATCTCTACCCGTTTGAGGTACCCTCACAGTGTCACTCTATTTGCATTGCATATATCTTCTCTTTTCCATGACATACATTGGCTGCTGAGAGCTGTCTTAGGAGTCAGGAGGATGTGTTCACCAGCCTATTCATCCAGCTGCGATCAGTATCTTTGTTAGCTGTTTGGACAAACAGCCGTGAGGTGAGCTGCTAGCACACTCAGAGGTGTCATCACTGAAGATTTCATTTTTGCATGTTGCATCTTGGATGGAGGTGTTTCATCTAGACACTGTTTCATGGAGGAATTACTGGATTTCTAGATCTGACCTTTATTTATGGACAGGACTTTATCACATCTGTAATTTTTAAAAGTTTTGCACTTTTTTCCACTTATTTTATACTAGTTTTATTCTAGTTTCGGTGTTTGTATATGTAGTAGCAATTTTACTATGTATTTTCACTGTTAAACCTTTACAGGTGTTCGTTCACTTTCATTTGTAGTGTTCATTTTAGTATCATCAGATACCCTTTTACTTTCACTGTTTAGTTCACCCACAATCTCTTTACTTCCCATTCCCTTTCACTTTCCCTTCCCATTCCCTCCCCCACAGCGCAGCTACCATACTTTGTATCCTTCAAAGCCAGTGTCATTAGTACAGTGGCAATGTATAATATTAGCACTGATCACTGTATTAGTGTCACTGGTGATGTCAGTGTCAGTTAGTGTCAGATTCTTCACCACACTATTACAGTCCCACTATAAGTCGCTGATCACTGCCATTACTAGTATAAAAAAAGTTCCAGCATACCCCATCATTTGTATACGCTATAACTTTCACGCAAATCAATCAATATACATTTATTGTCCGAAAAACATTTAGCAGAATGCATTTTGGCCTACATTTTGGAAGAAATTCGATTTTGTTAATTTTTTTTATTATTTTTTTGCAGAAAGTAAAAAATATTGGTTTATTTTCAAAATGAGACATGTGAGAAAAATTATACAAATCTCATTTGGGTACAGTGTTGCATGACTGCGCAATTACCAGTTAAAGTAGAACAGTGCTGAATATTAAAAAATGTGCCTGGTAATGAAGGGGGTGAAACTTCCGGACCAGCAGTGGTTAATGCACAAAGGAAATTATGTTGTATGGCAGCCTAACTTTACAAAAACATTTAATGGGCCCTCCTGCACTCACACCAGAGCAGAGCGTATACCCAATGATTTGAATGTATACAGTGCAGAAAATAAGTATTTGAACACCCTGCTATTTTGCAAGTTCTCCCACTTGGAAATCATGGAGGGGTCTGAAATTGTCATCGTAGGTGCATGTCCACTGTGAGAGACATAATCCAAAAAAAAAATTCCAGAAATCACACTTTATGATTTTTTAACTATTTATTTGTATGATACAGCTGCAAAGAAGTATTTGAACACCTGTCTATCAGCTAGAATTCTGACCCTCAAAGACCTGTTAGTCTGCCTTTAAAATGTCCACCTCCACTCCATTTATTATCCTAAATTAGATGCACCTGTTTGAGGTCATTAGCTGCATAAAGACACCTGTCCACCCCATACAATCAGTAAGAATACAACTACTAACATGGCCAAGACCAAAGAGCTGTCCAAAGACACTAGAGACAAAATTGTACACCTCCACAAGGCTGGAAAGGGCTACAGGGAAATTGTCAAGCAGCTTGGTGAAAAAAGGTCCACTGTTGGAGCAATCATTAGAAAATGGAAGAAGCTAAACATGACTGTCAATCTCCCTCTGACTGGGGCTCCATGAAAAATCTCACCTCGTGGGGTCTCAATGATCCTAAGAAAGGTGAGAAATCAGCCCAGGACTACACGGGAGGAGCTGGTCAATGACCTGAAAAGAGCTGGGACCACCGTTTCCAAGGTTACTGTTGGTAATACACTAAGACGTCATGGTTTGAAATCATGCATGGCACGGAAGGTTCCCCTGCTTAAACCAGCACATGTCAAGGCCCGTCTTAAGTTTGCCAATGACCATTTGGATGATCCAGAGGAGTCATGGGAGAAAGTCATGTGGTCAGATGAGACCAAAATAGAACTTTTTGGTCATAATTCCACTAACCGTGTTTGGAGGAAGAAGAATGATGAGTACCATCCCAAGAACACCATCCCTACTGTGAAGCATGGGGGTGGTAGCATCATGCTTTGGGGGTGTTTTTCTGCACATGGGACAGAGCGACTGCACTGTATTAAGGAGAGGATGACCGGGGCCATGTATTGCGAGATTTTGGGCAACAACCTCCTTCCCTCAGTTAGAGCTTTGAAGATGGGTCGAGGCTGGGTCTTCCAACATGACAATGACCCGAAGCACACAGCCAGGATAACCAAGGAGTGGATCTGTAAGAAGCATATCGAGGTTCTGGCGTGGCCTAGCCAGTCTCCAGACCTAAACCCAATAGAGAATCTTTGGAGGGAGCTCAAACTCCGTGTTTCTCAGCGACAGCCCAGAAACCTGACTGATCTAGAGAAGATCTGTGTGGAGGAGTGGGCCAAAATCCCTCCTCCAGTGTGTGCAAACCTGGTGAAAAACTACAAGAAACGTTTGACCTCTGTAATTGCAAACAAAGGCTACTGTACCAAATATTAACATTGATTTTCTCAGGTGTTCAAATACTTATTTGCAGCTGTATCATACAAATAAATAGTTAAAAAATCATACATTGTGATTTCTGGAATTTTTTTTTTTGATTATGTCTCTCACAGTGGACATGCACCTACGATGACAATTTCAGACCCCTCCATGATTTCCAAGTGGGAGAACTTGCAAAATAGCAGGGTGTTCAAATACTTATTTTCTGCACTGTATATATTCCAGGGGTTTTAGAAGGTTTTTGCACAGGTGTCAAGCTTCAGGTGTTTGTTTTCTGGACTTGGTAAGGGGAGGACAGCAGTTTTTCAGACATAAAACGTGTGAAAACTAGGGCGTGTTTGGATCGTACCGGGACACAGCCAATCATAGGCAGGGAGGCATTTCACGTCCCACAGTTGCACACAGTGCCATCTTAAGAGCATTATAGGCCCCCGGGCAATACAGTGCACTGGGGCCCTGTCTACACAACCACGCACAAGAATTTACTGCCAAAAATCATGAAATGTACTGGCAGAACCACAATTTTTTATTGGCACTGCAAAAAAGTACCTAAAATTACAGTTTTACAAATTTCTTCATTGGCATGAAGGTTAGGTTACTGTAACCCAGCCTGATCAGAGTTTCCTCTTGCATCAGAGTCTGCAGGATTCCCCCTTACAGTGAAAGGGAACTCTTATGTAAAGGGGAACACTGCAGATCATGATGTAAGGGGGAACTCTGATGTGGAGGGGGGCTCTGGTGACCAGAGACCACCTTATATCAGAATCCACTGCTTTCTCTTTACATCAGAGTTCCCACTTACATCACGGTCCTCAGACTGAGTTCCCCCTAGCACTGTAAGGGGGAATCCTGCAGACTCTGATGTAAAGGGGAACCACCTTCCGTAGAGGAAATACACTAAGGTAAGGGGGGGGCACTAATATTTTTGTATTCACTCGCCCCTTTCATCAGCAACCACCCGCCCTTAGACTGGCCTGGTGGTGCTATCACTGACCTCCTCTCAGGTGCACCATGCAAGGCTCAGTCAGATGGCTCCAGCTTGGCTGCTCTGGTTTTATCCTATAGTCTCTTCATGTCTGACTTCTCCTGTGACCCCCATCCCAGCGGCGCTCCCACTCTTAACTCCTCTCCAGACTCTTCCTCAGAGACTGTAGACATGATACAGTTCTACAGTTCTGACCCGCCGTTCTCCACCATTTTTTACTGGGGTCGCTGGGCAGCCGATGGGGGCCCCCCAGGCAAGTGGGGCCCCCGGGCAACTTCCCAGTGTGCCCAATGGAAAAGACAGCCCTGGTTGCACATACCCACACTGCCCATGATTGGCGGTGTGCAGTGACGGCACAAACACACAGATCAGGCATGTACAGGTGCTTCCAATTGAAGTCTATTGGGCCAAAACTATGCTAATAAAAACTCATGTTTTTTTTTGATCACAGGGTATAGTGCTTAGGGTGACTAGGGATACAACAGTGGTGATATAAGTGCGATGAAAAGCATGATGGCCGCGGGTGTTGTCACAATGCTCCTTCCGTACGTGTTATGTCCCTTGTAAGGCAGGTACGGAAGGAGCATCATGACGTCACCCGCAGCCATCATGCTTTTTATTGTTTACATGCCGATCCATCTAGCACCGGATTTGCTGCTATGTTTGTAAGTTCTCATTTTATTTATTTTATTAAACTCACCATTTTACACGGAGGGCACTATGTACCTGCCTTTTATTTCCACATGATCGTATGATGTGGCACTGTGTCTTTCTGTCATTCATATGCCTGTTATCATAGGTGTGCGCAGCCCATTGCATTAGGGTGTGCACCCCAAGGCTCAAACACATATTTGTGTGTATGTGTATATATATATACTGGCGGTGTCATTAGAGCACTGGACGGTGTCAGTAGGAGAGAAATTGGTAGGGTAGTGGATGGTGTTAGTAGATTTTATTTTTATTATTTTATTTTGTATTATTTTTTTACAATTTTATTTGTTATCATTTTTTATTTTTATTTTAAATAGTGGGAATGTGTGGCACACGGGGTGATTAGGGTGTGCCCAGGCACACCCTGTGCGCACACCTATGCCTGTTATATTTTTTATGATGCGATACTGTATTGTTATGTAATTTTCTACTTTTGTATAATACATTTATTTTTATATATATTTTTTGAATTTTTTTCGTTGACCACATAATCCCAACCCTAGAGGTTTTCATACTTACATGATTGTATGATACCTGGGTTCATATTGCTGTTGGTATAAGCTTTGCCTCTGGTTCCTGGCTTTATTTTGATTTTAATAACAGTGTCCGCTGGCATATGCGCATGTCACCCTCCATAATCAAAGGGTCCTACATGTGAGGTGAGCGGCCATTGTTTACTATTGGTGGAGGTTCATCGCACTTGCGGAATCACCTGTGTGTCCATATATTATCAGCACTGCTTCTTCCTCACGGATGGTGTTTTATATATGGACATTATTAGCGCTGATTGGTTACCATGCACAGTTGCACCAGATTTTGTCCCTGCAGCTAAAGAAGGTTGTAGTTTGTGAAGAATCATTGTCAGAATGCTAAAAATGTTACCTATGTTCATTTATTGCTGGAAACAACATTGAAAACCGGTACAAATTTATACCACAAACAAAACATTCTATGCCAACAAATATTTTCATTGGTTGTGTTGGGGAAACAAAATAACTATTTTGTGTTGTGAAAACAGATCGGTGATTAATATAAACCTGACATTCATTGAGGTGTGTAAGCTTTGGGCTCCAACCCAGAACACCACTATGCAAACATTGGTCCTAAAGGGACTTTCATTTTTTATCATTGAGAATAGAGAAGAACTCTTTTTTTTTCAGCAAAGGAGTTTACAGAAAAAGCAAACAGTTTAACCACTTCAGCCCCGGAAAGATTTACCCCCCTAATGACCAGACCATTTTTTGCGTCACTTTAACTGACAATTGGGCGGTCATGCAACATTGTACCCAAACAAAATCGACATCCGTTTTTTCCCCACAATTAGAGATTTATTTTGGTTGTATTTGATCACCTCTGCATTTTTTATTTTTTGCGCTATAACCAAAAACAAAACCGACAATGTTGAAAAAAAAACAATATTTTTTACATTTTGCTAGAATAAATATTCCCCAAAAAAGTTAAAAAAATAATTGGTTATTCTGAATGTGTTGCAAAAGAGGGTCTAGGGAGAGTATAAAAAGGAGCAGGGAGAGGATGCAGCCCTGACACTAGAGGGGCTATTACAAGGGGGACCTCCAAAGAGGATCAAGGCAGTTGCCCAGATGGATGTCCTCATGGGAATGAGGAAGGGAAATAAGTCAGAAAGCTATCTGTATATACTATTAGGTATCTATAGGAGTATTAATCCACATATGCATATATAGGTATTCATTTATAGCAGCTGACGCTCTTCAGAAAGACCCCTCTATACCACAAACTGTTTCAAGAAGAAACAACTTTAAAAAAATAATCATGCAAACCCAACACTAGGACTGGTGTAAATTACAGTTCAAGCAGTCAGGCAAGTAAAGACCAGCTATAATTAGCAGAAAGTATTAGGTCAGCTAAGTCTAAGACTTTAAGTAGTGCCGACTTCAAAGTGGTCCTATTTTGATGCCACTTACACAGGCATTCATTGAAATCGCGGCAGCGAATCGCGGTAAAATCATGGTAAAATTGCGCGACTTTGAAGTCGTACAGGTGTGAAAGGGACCTAAGTGACCCCCTCGGGAGAGGTCTGGTCTAGGCCCTGGTACATTCTGACCCTAGCAAGCTCCACCAGTCCATAGCACCATTGATTGATTCCATCACTTTGCAATTTGGAATAGCCCCAAGATGGGACTCATTGATAAGCAAGGGGAAACCGGTGAGGCACAACAGGGGGCAGAGGACCAGTGTGGCCCTTTATTGCTTAGCCAAAGCATAACCAGGCAACAGAGTTCAATAATGTAGTCAGGCAGAAGCTAAAACGTTCCTGATAAACCAAATAGGAAGGCCCTGAAAGGAAGGGCAAAACCGGTTGTGACCCACACTGAGAGCAAATTGGGTGATGAAGCTGTCAAGGTAGACATTCGTGGAATGAGCATAGTGTAGTTTCTCTAAACACCAGTGAAGAATCTTAACTACCGTGTAAACACTGAGTTTAGCAGTGAGGATTCAGGATCCAGAGGTATTGGTTGCCTTTGTCGCTCCGAGCGATGATTCCGCCAAGATCTCTGTTGCCTGCTGGTGGAGTTTGTGGCAATCATGATTGTTGAAAGGTTAAAGGCCAACCACTTCGGGAGAGGCAGGCACTGGATCCTTTTCTCAGCATGCACGCCCCCTCCATACTGAAATTTGTATTCCTGTATTCTTTTTCCCATTGAATACAAAGTGATCTATGATTGGACGAGGTAGAGAGGAGTGGCAGATCTTTACAATCAGAGAATGCCTTGTATTCAATGGGAAAAAGAACACAGGAATACTGATTATTTCCATGTAATATATTTTGCAATTTTCTTCTCAGTCCAATACAAGATTAGTCAAGTTATTTCATGTTTACTTGTCAAGGTCCTGGCAAGTCTATTGCTATGTCACACAGACCACATAAATGGACACAGAGAGACGGAATGAAGGATGTCAGTGCCCTGGCCCACACACTAATTCTGCAAACTTGTATTTAATGTGCTTAAAGTGTATTTCCACTTATTCAGGAAAACACCTACCTTAGATTTGTTACATGTCCCTATTCACATAGCATGTGAATATAAAATATAAAATATATTTAAAAATGTCAGCTTACCATTTTCAGATGCTCTTTTCTGAAAACTCATCACTCTAAAATCCTACTAATACTCATTGTTTATAAAGCGGGCTGGGGAGCTGTGTTTGCCATAATTAACACTGTCTCTACCGTGTGTACACACGGTTGGAATTTCCGATGGAAAAAGTCAGATGGCCGTCCGACGGACTTAGATAGAGAGCAGGTTCTCTATTTTTCCGATGGAAACAATTTCTATCGGAAAATACGTTCGTCTGTATGCAATTCTGACGCACTTAAAACTATGCATGCTCAGAATCAAGACGACACATGCTCGGGAGCACTGAACTTAATTTTTCTTGGCTCCTCGTAGTGTTGTACGTCACCGCGTTCTTGACAGTCGGAATTTTGTGTGACCATGTGTATGCAAGCCAAGCTTGAGCGGAATTCTGTCAGGAAAAACCATCTGATTTTTTTTCCAACGAAAAATCCGTTTGTGTGTAGGTGGCATTACAGTCAATAAGTGGTATTAAAGTGATTGTAAAAATTCTTAAAAAAAAATAAAATAACAAACATGTCATACCTACCTCCTCTGTGCAAGGGATTTGCACAGAGCAGCCCCGATCCTGCTTTTCTGGCACCCCGGCAGCGCTCCTCCTATTCATCGAATGCCACCACTGAGAGCAGCTTTCCATGGAGGCACTTGTGTGGATGCGCTCTTGAGTCCTACTGCTGCGTCCCCCCGCTCCTGTGTCACTGGATTTGATTGACAGCAGCGAGAGTCAATGGACCCTGCTGCTATCAATCTGTCCAATGAGGAGCTGAAACAGCTGCTGGGATTGTTCTCATCGCTGGAACGATCAGGTTCACATAAGAAAAAGGGGGGTAGCTGAAGCACAGAAGGAGGCATTAATAAAAAATGTCATACTTACCTGCTCTGTGCAATGGTTTTGCACAGAGCACCCCTGGTCCTCCTTTTCTAGGTTCCCCAGCTTGTGCTACTGGCTCCTCCCCCTCTGAGTGCCACCATAGCAAGCCACTCGTGAGGACACGTTCCCAAGCCATGTTTGTATCTTTCCATTGGCACACGCAGCATTGCTAAGACCCACTCACTCCTCACTGGTTGTGATTGACAGCAGCAGGAGCCATTGGAGAGAGCTGCTGATCTTGTGCACAGCACTGGATCGAGATGGGGCTCAGGAAATTATAAGGGGGGCCTGGGAGGGAGATGCACACAGAAGGTTTTTTACCCTAATGCAGAGAATTCACTAGGGTCAAAAACCTTCTACCTTTGGAACCACTTTAAACCAAGTGAAAATAAAGAAAAAAAATGAAATAAATGCAGCCACCACCACATGAACCGATGGCTGCAATACATTACATTTTTATTTTTAGGGTTAATACCACTTTAGAAGCTGGATTTCTCCATTGTATGTTAATGAGAACTGGATTCAGCCAATCCCTTTCTATTGGGACAGATCACAGTGAATTTCCTGAGAAATTCTTGCAGTCAGCCAGGACACCAGAAAAAGTAGGAAATATATATATATATATATATATATATATAATGTTTACGGTAGTTATGTTGTGTGAAAAGGAACATATAAACATATTGGGCCAGATTCAGGTAGATGGGCGCTTCTTTACTTTGGAGTAACGTTTCTCATTTACGTTACTCCGCCGACACTTTCGGCGCAAGTACTGTTATTCACATAGCAGTTGCGCGTAAACTTGCGCCAGAGTAACGATAATGCGCTGGCGTAACCCGACGCAAGTGGAAGTGGGTGTGATCATATGTAAATGATGGGCGAAGCCCAGCGCAGAGGCTTACGTTCAGCGCATCATCCACGGAGCATGCGCAGTAAGTGAGGCTTCACTCGGCCCCCTTGTGCGCATGCTCACAACTTCCGTCGGCACCACTTCACGGGAAACTTCAGCGCAATGCGTTCCGTTGGGCGTTTAAATGCGCCCGAGATGCGCCATTCCAGCACTAAAGTATATCCTGTTCCCCCTCCCCGCAGTGAAGTTACTTTTGTTCTGAGATGGCTGCTCCCGTTCCCCGCAAACACACAGGAGAAAGCTGAACTCTAAAGGCCAGGAGCTGTCAGCCGTCATCTCAGCTATGGAGACCTATGATGTCTTCCTCCATGGCTGTAAAAGTTGACAGACAAGCATCGACAGAGGTGTTGTCCTGCAAGTGGGGGTGCTCAGCTAGCTCTTATCGTCGGTAACGCTGCTGTAGCTGCTCTCCTGCTGACCTGTGGCCATCTGGAGTAAAGATAAAGCAGCTATTTGTAGAAATAACTTTGCGCCGGACGGACGACATACGCGCGGCGCATGTAGCCAGCGTATGGTGCTAATCCATTTGCGAATCGGGAAATCTCCCTCATTTGCATATTTGCAGGGGAAATCAATAGGCGCGACTGATGCGCCAAGCGAAATTATGCGCTGACGAGACTCTGGCGTCGGAAAGTTAAGCCGATCGGAAATGGCCCGTTTTCTGTCGCATCTAGTTTGGTGGGTACGGCCACATAGAAACGATGGCGCATCTTCACAGTTACGCGGCGCATATCGAATTACTCCAGCGGAAGTCTTGCTGAATCTGGCCCATAGTGGAGTTTTCTCAAATTTGACTTCAAAAGTTGAAAGACATCTTAAAGGGTTAATTCACCTTTACCATGAAAACTGCCTATGCAGATAGGGGATGTCTGTAGCAGCTTTTACTAAAGTTGAATAATGCCTTAACATTTACTTACCTCATGAAGCCTGACTGGAATACTCTAAGGATGTTATTAAGTGAGGCCTAGTCATTCCTGCTCACCTCTCTCATCACAGGAGTTAGCTCTAAAAATGCTGAGCTCTGAGCTCCTACATCAGGGGAGAGAAACAACATGTGAGGAGGTTTGAATCAGAGAAAGATCTAACTATTGTGATGGCGGAGGAGGTGAGCAGTAACGACTAGTCAGTTATAACACAAAGGGGGTTATTCACAAAAGCAAATCTACTTTGCACTACAAGTGCAAACTACAAGTGCAAAGTGCACTTGAAAGTGCACTTGGAAGTGCAGTCGCTGTAGATCCGAGGGGGACATGCAAGGAAAATAAAAAAAAAACATTTTAGCTTGCACATGATTGTATGATAAAATCAGCAGAGCTTCCCCTCATTTCAGATCTACCCCTCAGATTTATAGCGACTGCACTTCCAAGCGCACTTTCAGTGCAATTACAAGTTTACTTTGCACTTGTAGTTTGCACTTGTAGTGCAAAGTGGATTTGCCTTACGTAATAACCCCCAAGCATAGTTTAGGACATTGGAGAAGCTTTAAATAACCATTTTTCTGAGCCTTTAATTGAGCGGTTCTCCTTGCAATGTTTGGTCTAAAATTTGTTTCCAATGCCAATGATTTTTCCATTCCCTATACCCATTCAATAAAAAAAAAATGCCCAGGATGCTGGTAGTGGAATTTTTCTTATTAGGTCATCCTGTGCTCATTGGTGCTGGTGGTGATGACAACCATGTACACTATATTACCAAAAGTATTGGGACTTCTGCCTTTACACGCACATAAACTTTAATGGCACCCAGCCCACTCCCCCCCAAAAAATGTATTCCAAATTTGGCAGAGGAGGGGAAAGGAGAAAAAGGAGCAGAACTTCCCCTGGAAATCAGTTCAATGCACAAAATGCACAAATTGACTTAATACAATATACCACCACACTGTATGAAGCTGTAACTTGACCTTTATTCAGATACATTATGCACATTTTATGATAATTAATAACTGGAGATTAGATTTTGTACTGGTTTTGACAGACATTGAAAAATGCATTGATTTTCACATATCCCAGAGTGCTATAAGAAAATCGTTTCTGCTTTGTCCGTAATTATGCATTATCATCTGTGGAATCAGAACATAATCTATTTAATTAGACAATTAGAGGAATCTTTTGAGAAACGCTACAGGATAAACATTATCTGGTAGCTGCTAAGCATCAGCCATAATTTAGTGATATGAACACTTTGAAGAGACTCTGAATCAACAGATTTTCCCTTCTAATGAATGTGAGGTTTGTAGTGAAAAGGAGCTGCTACTTGTCAGATACTTGTAAGTACTTACAAAATTATGAGTAAAACATTTATTGAAAACTATACTGAAAATCTAGTAAGGGGATTTCTGAGCCACCCACAAGGAATTGTTATCAGTTGATTTGAAAAGTATAGAGCTTAGGGCTTTAATGGCCATTCCAGGGTACTCAACACACTTGGTTGCTGTGAGTAGAATTAGTACTGTAATGCCGCGTACACACGGCAGAGAACCTCGACGGGCGGAACACATCGTTCCGCCCGTCGAGGTTCTCTGCCGGCCGTCAGAATCTGCGACCTGCCCGTCGGGAAAAGCAACCAGCCATTCATCCCGACGGGCCGTCGAGCAAATAGAGAACCTGTTCTCTATTTGCTCGACGGGTTTCCCGACGGGCGGGGCTCGCCGAGAGCGTACACACGGCCGAGGTTCTCGGCAGAATGCGGCTCCCAGCGAGGTTCTCGCTGGTTTCTGCCGAGAACCTCGGCCGTGTGTACGGGGCTTAAGTGTTATGCCCCGTACACAAGATCACTTTATGTGATGAAAAAAAACAATGGTTTCTGTGAAGTAAAAAACAACGTTTTTGAAACTTCAATTTTCAAAGATGATGTTGCCTACACACCATCGTTTTTTCACAATGCTCTAGCAAAGCGAGGTTACGTTCACCACTCTTTTCCATTGAAGCTCGCTTCATAACTAGCTTCTGGGCATGCGCGGGTTGAAAAACGTCACAAGACATAAAAAATGACACAAGACATAAAACAACGTTTTCCCACACACACGGTCATTTAAATTGACGTTTTTAAAAACGTATTTTTTTTCATCACATAAAGTGATCATGTGTACGCGGTAGGGTTGTCCCGATACCACTTTTTTAGGGCCAAGTACAAGTACCGATACTTTTTTTCATGTACTCGCCAATACCGAATACCGATACTTTTTTTAAATGTCATGTGACAGTTTTCAAACCACAATACAGACTAAGGATATTTTCTTTAGAATTATGTAGAACTCTAACTCAAGACATTATAAAAGAATAAAAATGAGTAAAAATGAAAAAAAAATGTTTTATTTGCTTGTCACGCAGTAGTAAAAAACTCAAAGAATTTTCACAGAACATGTTGATAAATACAAAAAAAAGTATTCTATTTAGGCATCGGGAGCATTTGCACGAGTACAAGTACTCCCGCAAATACTTGGTATCGGTCCCGATACCGATACTAGTATCGGTATCTGGACAACCCTAGTACGCGGCATTAGTTATCACAGGATATATATACCTGTTCCCCAACTAAAGTATTTGCATACTTTATAAACCAGTAAAGGTACTTAAAAAAGCCCTTATTAAGCTATCTAGCTATATGCATTGTGGGAAAATTAATCTTTAAAGTTTACAAGAGAGGCTCAAATATCTTAGCTAGATTTCTATTGCATCAAATTTTGGCAGGCTGTTGGCCTTCACATGTAAACTTCAAGCAGGTGTTTTTAAGCAAGTTTGCTGTGATCTTTGGGAATTAACTACTTCACATTACAAGCATCTAGAGAGGTCAGTGATGGTTTATTAATTGAATGTGCATAGTCTGGGCACAGGTGTGCTTCAGCAAACTATTGTAAGGTAAACAAATTAAGGTAGACGTGGACCCTTGCTTAATAAAATTATATTTTGATAAAGTACTATGTATCATAAACAACTGTCAATAACATAATTGCTTTTAACTTTTTTTTGCACTCTCTGATGCACCGCAGTGCCGCTGTTTACCTGCAGTCACTTCCTGTCCATATGTATGCACTCTAATGCCGCGTACACACGGTCGTTTTTTGTGATGAAATAAAATGACATTTTAAAAAACGTAATTTAAAATGATCGTGTGTGGGCAAAACGTTGTTTTATGTCTTCTGAAAAACGACAAAAAAAAAATCGAACATGCTTAAATTTTTTATGTCGCTTTTCAGAATGTCGTTTTTTGTGTCATAAAAAATGATCCTGTGTGGGCTAAAACGACGTTTAAAACAGCGTTTTTAAACCCGCGCATGCTCAGAAGCAAGTTATGACGCGAACTTGAATGGAACAGAGTGCCGTCGTACGTGTTGTACGTAACCGCGCTTTGTAAGAGCATTTTCAGAAAGCAATGGTGTGTAGGCAACGTCGTTTTTTAAAATGAAGTTTGAAAAGTAAAAAAACTACAAAAAACGACCGTGTGTATGCGGCATTACAATGGCCTCATGACATTTCTAAGGACAAAAATGCTACCTCTTTTTTGAGGTAGCTCTCAAGTGCACAATAGCCCCTGACACATCCCTTGGAGAAATGCGTCAAGGTTTGAAGAAAAAGAGAGCACCAAAATATGATAGACAGTTAAGAAAATGATTTTTCGTTACAGTTAGGCTTCATGTACACACAGCCTACTATGACCTATCCTGAATGCGATTCTTCTATGTTCAGGAAAGGGAGGTTGAACCTCCTCTAACTGCAGCAGCTCCTAAACCATCCCAAAAGCCTATCTGTACATGGACACATTTAGCCAGATTCAGGTAGCTTTACGTCGGTGTATCTCCAGATACGCCGTCGTAAGTACAAATGTGCGCCGTCGTACTTTTACGCCGATTCGCAAAGCTAGATATGCTGTAAAACAAGGCTTCAGCTGTCCAACGTAACTTGCCTACGCTAGCGTATCTTGGGCGCATAGTTACGATGAACGAATTCGGCGTTCCCATGTTAAATATGCACCTTGAATGACAATTGCGCAGGCATGCTACACTGTACCCAAACTAAATTTGTATAATTTTGTACCCACAAATAGAGCTTTCTTTTGGTGGTATATGATCACCTCTGCGATTTTTATTTTCTGCAAAATAAAAAAAAATGACCGAAAATGTAGGAAAAAAAAAAACATTTTTTTTGTTTCCGTTATAAAACATTGTAAATAAGTACATTTTCTCCTTCACTGATGGGCACTGATGGTACTGCACTGACGGGCACTGATAAGGCGGCACTGCTGGGCACCGATGAGGTGGCACTGATGTGGTGGTATTGATGGGCACTGATGATGGGCACTAATATGCGGCACTGATGGGCGGCACGGATGGGCACTGATGGGTGGCACAGATGGGCACAGATGGGCACGGATAGGCAGCATGGATGGGCACGTATAGGTGGCACGGCTCTCCTCTACTCGCGTCTGACAGACGCGTGTGAGGAAAAACCGATTACCGGCTTTTCCTGTTTACATTGTGATCAGCCATGATTGGACACGGCTGATCACGTGGTAAAGTGTCTCCGTGAGAGACGCTTTACCTAGATCGGTGTTGCCGGGTGTCAGACTGACACCCTGCAACAACGAGTGCCGTGATGCGCTCCCCCGGGGGCGCGCAGCGGCTCAATATCCTGAGGACGTCATATGACGTCCAGTCCGGATATTGAAACCACTTTGCCGATGTCAATATGTCATTGGCGGGCGGCAAGTGGTTTGGCAAAAAAACTGTAAAATCTCCTAAACTCAAGATTGGGAACTGTAGTGCACATGAAGCCTAAGGCAACAAGAGGACACTAGGAGGGCATACAGTACTGTTACAATACAATTTAATACAGGAGGAATTAGAGGGCCCTGCTTAGAGTTTACAATCTAAGGCTTCATGTACACAGGATGTAGTTCAACCTCTCCTGAATTATTTAACTTGACAGCTAGAAACTGGCGTCTAAAAATTGCCATTTAGCCACGTTTACATGCCGCGTTTAGCCGCGTTTGCATCTAGAAGTGTTTGAAAAAAAAAACGTTTGTTTTTGGGTTAAAATGAAAAACGTCTGTAAACGAAACATTGCTAAACGCAAGTTACTGCGTTTAGCCACGTTTAGCCGTGTTTGGCTCTTGAAATGCCTCTGAACACAGCTTCTGAACACATTTTTTGGGTTCCAGAAAAAGCCTCTAAACTCAACTGCCTAGAAACGACTATAAACGACCCTGTGTACATTTACTGATAAGATAACATAGAGGAGAGTTCAGGAGCAGTTGAAAAAAATGCCCAACTGCTCCTAAATGTCCGTTTACCAGCAGCAGTGTACATGAGGCCTAAAGGGGAGGGTTAAATGATACAAAAACGAATAATTAGGTGGGGGCAGTAAGCAGTGGAGGTAATAATTTGGTGAAGAAATTTGGATAGGCTTCTCTAAAGAGAAATGTTTTCTGGGATCACCTAGAAGTAGGGTAGGGGAGATCCTCGGACAGATTGGGAAAGGGAGTTCCTTAAGATATAAGAGGCTCTGGAAAAGTCCTG
Organism: Rana kukunoris; assembly: GCA_029574335.1. Lineage (NCBI taxonomy): Eukaryota > Metazoa > Chordata > Amphibia > Anura > Ranidae > Rana > Rana kukunoris. The sequence continues at coordinate 83,824,780 of CM056052.1, read as the reverse complement.
GAGGAGCATTGTGGGAGGTGACAGGGGAGATGGAAAGCGAGAAGTCTTGAAATGTATTTGGGGACTAGGTAAGTAATGTTTCTGGGGGCCGAGCTGTGGATGGCTTTAGAAGGTATTGTTAGTATTTTGAATTTCATTTGTTGGGTGAGAGTATGCATTTCAACAGTTTAATGAGGTAGAAAAGGCAAGCAGATTCTTTGACAGCCAGACCGACATTCATATAAGCACTGCAGACCAACTGGTGGAGCAGCCCCAGAAAAATGTGCTAACAGACAATATGCTCCGGGCAAACATATGTTAAGTCAAATGTTCACTTTGGCTAAGAGTAATAATGAAATCATAGGAACAGAGGTCCTGTTTGTAAAATTGTTCTATTTTTGTTTTCTTTACAGTCTTTCACCGTGGCGAATTCATGCAAGACCATTCTGGCAGCCAGCTGTTTGATACCGTGTTCCAATGAACGTCTCGAACGGCAGCGGTCATAATTGTTCTGAAAATTCTACTATGAAATAAATATAAAACATGACAAACTTTTATCAAGTGCTGAAAGAAGTTAAAGATAATAATTGTGTTTTCATCATAGGCTAGTTTATAATATTTAGCCTTTTTCACTTTGAAAGTTGAAGCAGATTTAAACACTTGCAGTGGTGTATGTGTCAGACGCAAACATATAGTGGAAACCTCTTGAGCTGCTATTGAACAAGTAAACACATATAATGCATTGAATGGATTTTATAAACCCCTATAGGCATGGAAGGACATTAAACACAAGTGGCAGGGGAAACCATAATGCTCTGATCTGGATAAAAGGGGAGAATAAGGAAAAAAACTGACATTGCTCTGCTTGTTTGTATGTTCTTCCTCTAAGTATAATCTACAAATTAAAAGTGCCATACAGTATGGACAATACTGGGTTATTCTAGCAGGATGAATAGAGTATATGTAAAAACAATCATCAAAAACGTACATGCAATTTCTCTTTCAATCCTTTTTAATACATTTTCAAAGAGCAGAGGAATACAAAACACAACATGATGGTATATAAATTAACAGTCATAAAAAAAGAGGGGTAGTAATAACAAAACAGCAGGGGAGGGTATAGATCACCTAACTATACTATGCCAATCAATTGCATACAGCATATCAGGGGAGATAATACTTTAACCCGAAGGCTTAATATTATGCAAAATGTCAAACTGGTAGAGATAAAAAAAAAAACGGAAATAGCAATATGGAAAATTGTACAAAAAAGCAGAGAAGCTCGTTAAACAGCAAAATCCACATCCACAGTGCTGTTCGCCGTTTTTTTTTGGACTGTTATTCCGCGTACACACGACCGTTTTAATGTCATGGAAAAAATAAAGTTTTTCCCTACGTGATTCTTGTCAAGCCTGCCTTGCATATACACGATCGTGAAAAAAAAATGCTCTAGCAAAGCGCGGTGACGTACAACACGTATGACGGCACTATAAAGGGGAAGTTCCATTCGGATGGCGCCACCCTTTGGGCTGCTTTTGCTAATTTCGTGTTACCGCATGTTAGTAAAAGTTTGGTGAGAGACGATTCGCGATTTTCAGTCCTTGTGCTTTTCAGTCTGTTTCAGCGTGATGAATGTGCTATCTCCATTACAAACGCTAGTTTTCCAGAACAAGTGCTCCCGTCTTATAACTTGCTTCTGAGCATGCACGTTTTTTTACCGTCGTTAAGGCCTACACACAACTGTTTTTAACGACGTGAAAAACAACGAGAAAAATTACATCATGTTCTAAATTTTTAATGCCCATTTTTCACGACGAGAAAAATGCTCTGGAGCCTACACACTGTCAGTTTTAATGACCAATTTAAAACATTTAATTTTTCTCGTCATTAAAAACGGTCGTGTGTACGCGGCATTACTCTTTCACCTTACCTTCTGGGAATAATATCATGTTATTATTTTGGACTGATTGAATTGTGCTGCACTTACTCTGTTTTAATATTTGCCATTTGAATTACGTGAAAATTCGTAAGTGTTCAGCTTGCATACGGGGGGTTATAGTTATATATTTTTGCGCCGATTTCACCTCTCTGCTTTTTACAATACAAACCATCCCTAGATCTCTTAAAGAAAGCGATCTTAGAAATGTGTTGTGAAGCCTGTCTGAAGGGTTTATTTTTTATACAGACTTTTGTGTAACTACACCCATTTTTTTTATTTACCATGATAATTAGTGTTCTAGTAAGATGACCCATTCATTTTGAATAGGTTCCCACTGCACCATATTGGACCTGCAACATTTCTTTCACCATGACAAATCGCAAAGGACAGATGGGCCACATCTGTGTGTTGGGATTTGCTGTGTCTAGGTGCATTAAAGTGCCATACAAAACTAATGGCACCACAGTGCACTGTATTTAACTTACCGGTAATTCATTATTAAAACATGTTGTAAGCCACTTGTTTTATGAGTTAAGGTGAGCTTTTTATTTATTTTGAAGAGCTTTGCGATTCGCTCTAGTGCGGGTGCCCTGCCGGCTACTGTAATAGTGATTTGGGGTGCCGTTAATATTGTTACTGCAAAATGAATGGCACTTCAACACACCGCACCAATGATTGCATGTTAACACGCTCTGTGAAAAGGTTTCAACAAAGCCATTTAAAGCTTTGTACATTCTTGCTGTACACATTTCTATTCAGACTAATAATTCTGGGTGAACCAGACCTTATTGTCCTTTCTCTGAACAGAGCTAATGTATGATTTTATAGGCCATGGATGTGCCATTGTTGGGTTTCTCTGCACTCTGTACAGGATGTCTCCCATTCTGTGTTTCTCCACCTTGAAATAAAACGTTCAGGGCTGTTGACTCCAGATATTTTAAAGTGTTGAAAGCACATTTAGATAAAAAAAACAAGATTGATGAATCCTGTGTGCAAAAGACCTTCACAGCTGATGAGTCTGAACCACGTTGTTTACCTTTCCAATTGTAATTCAGTAATGAGCTAAACTTGATTGTATCTAGCAAGGAGCAAGAGAGATCACTTAGTACTAATGGGAAGTGACGCTTTAAATATGTTCCGAATCGTGTTTTAAAAGTATTACAACCATATGTCCTATATACTGTATCAGAGCGATGTAAAACAGTCACTTTCATGTGTGCTGACGTGTCTGGCCACACAAAGTGAACTTGAATCCTGGTTCTATGGTGAGTGCAAGTGTGGAATCTGCTGCACACGTAACACAAAGAATGCTAATGTATCTCAATGTAAAGGGCAGGCAATGTAAGTGTATTACCTAATGCTTTTAGATTAGAAAGTAATTGAAAGGAGTGGATACAGATAGCAGTCATATCTATATCTAAGGCCCAAATATAGTTTGCTTCCCTTTGGATAGAGTGAGGGAAGGGTTGCATCCCCTGACAAGTTTTCCTAATGTGTTCCTTAGTGTAGAATTTCCATCTAAAGAAATAACAGCAAGATATAGGAGATCCCTACAAAGGAAGGGGAATCCAACTTAGACAGTTGTCACGAGTGGTCCCATTGGAAGATGTCTCCTCTATTCATGTTCTATTGACAACTCTTTCAGGCTCGTTTTGGCTGGGGCAGGGCAGAGAGAGATCCAAAGAAAAAGGGTACCACATTCCATAGAATAAAGATTGTTTTAGATGGGAAGGCGGGACTTTAAAGGTACCAAAAATAGAAACAGATCTCGGTTTTATAATAACATATATATTTTTATTTTAGAACATGTTTTTTTTTTTATTATTTAATAGCTGTTCATAAAGACATATCATCCAAATAACATGTACAACCACTTCTCACTCTACATGTTTCGCCCAGAAGAGCATCCTCAGGAGTTTTTGGAAGTGTCACAAGCATAAAAAAGATTATATTTAACAATTTTAAATTGTTAAGTATAATTTGTTTATGCGTGTACAGTGTAGAGTGAGAAGTGGTTGTACATGTTATTTGGGTGATATGTCTTTATGAACAGCTAATACATTTTACAAAAAAAAAGTTCTAAAATAAAATATATATATTTTTATAAAACAGGACCTGTTGCGGAGATATGTGAACCAGCTCAATAGAGAGCCGGTCAAAATCTCCTGCTATTGTGAATTGGATGCCCCTCTCCCCTGACTTTTCCATCAAGGTCAATAATGCAAAAAGAAAAGATGAAAAAAGAGCCTCACTTGCAGTAATTACTGAGGATCATGCAGCTTATAAATAAGGTAACTTTATTACACAAAAATATCAAATAGTAATACAAAAAAAACATCAGATAAAAATAATGCAACCATCAAACCCTCCCCCATGCCAGGGTACTAGGTGTAATCTTAGGCCGCGTACACACGATCAAATCTATCTGCTGGAAACGGTCGGCCCGACCGTCCCAGCAGACAGATTCGACCGTGTGTTTGAAATCTGTAGGCTGGGAACCCGTCCGCCCGACATGTCTGCTGGTTAGTACGCTAACCAGCAGACATGTCTTCTCGCACACGCGCCGAATGGTTTCGACGCATGCGCGGAAGTGTTTTACTTCCTGGTCCGGTGACGTGGCGGCATCAACGTCACTGCCACGTCACCGCGCCGTCTGGCAGCGGGGATTTTGGTTTGATCGTGTGTACACGATCAAACCAATATGTCCCCAGCAGACAGATTTGTTAAAATCGGTCGGCCCGACCGATTTGAACAAATCTGTCTGCTCGTGTGTACGCGGCCTTAGACTCTGTCCTGTTCTTTCAGCCTCCAATCCAAGTGTTGTCAAAAGCTTGTAGATGCCACCTCCTTAACATCTCTAAAATTCGCCCCCTTTTAACTAATGAAACCACCAAGCTACTCATTCACTCCCTTGTTATCTCTCACCTTGTCTATTGCAACTCCCTTCTTATAGGCCTACCTCTCTATAGGCTATAGGCCGTATTGCGTTCCATGCTGGAGCGCATATGGCGACCGCGCAATGACGTCATCCCCCGGGGCCACGTGCGTTCCAGCTACAAACTACCAATACCATCAATCCCTAAGCCGCAGACCTTGCCTTCACTGCTTCCATACTGCCATTACTGGGGACATCCTAGATATCTTACTCCAGGACACTCTACACTATGGAATCCCATTGCTGCTAACATACTACAACGCTCATCCTCTGCAAACGGATAAGTAGCAATTACTTCTATTGTACTGCTCTAGAATTACTTCTCTCATATATTGCTTCTACCAAGTACTATATTTAAATCTGGGTTACTGAATACTAACCTGCTGCCTGGGATTACTTAATGTGTCTTCAGTTGTTCGCTGTGGAATATCTTAAAGGGACATACACTCTCAACTCAGCTGAGCTATATTTGCCTCTCTTATGCCTCTCTTATGCAATTATTACTTGCTTACAGTACTCCTATTTCCTATGTGCTTGACATACGTTGTTAAATAAAATTGGGCTTAGGCCCTAAATTATTGAACGTTTGTAATGTTCGCTTTAACTTTTTTATGATAAGGGTAGAAGGTATTTTATATACCTGCTCCCTTAGGAGGCTTATACACGAGGAGACATGTCCGCTGAAACTGGTCCGCAGACCAGTTTCAGCGGACATGTTCGATCGTGTGTACGGCCTAGCGGACAGGTTTTCAGTGGACAAAAGTTTCTAAACATGCTTAGAAACTTGTCCGCTGGAAACCTGTCTGTCGGACATGTCCGATGGTTAGTACGCCCAACCATCGGACAGAAATCCCACGCATGCGTCAAATTGATTCGACGCATATGTGGAAGCATTGAACTTCCTTGTTTGAGCACGTTGGTGTCTTCTACGTCACCGCATTCTCTGTCCGCTGGGATTTTGGTCTGATGGTGTGTACACACATCAGGCCAAAATATCCCTTCAGACATGTCCGATAAAAACGGTCCGTCGGACCGGTTTCATTGGACATGTCTCCTCGTGTGTACGCGGCCTTAGTGGCCTAATGCATTCCTCTATGTAAGGTGATATGATGTAAAGAACCCTCAAACTCCTTTTCTCAGATTGGAGTGACACCTGGGGTCCTGTACTGATAATCACCTAGACAGGGAAGTGCATTGGAATCTTCATGTGCATTTTATTCTTTCAACGCTAGCGGTTGAAGGCATGTTGTAATACCTCCACCCTTAGTAGCTCAACACATTCCTATATGTGAGAGAGATGGTGTAGTGAACCCCCAAACTCCTGTTCTCAGATTGGAGTGACGCCTGGGGTCCCATACTGAAATCTCACATAACATAGAGAGATGCATTGAAATCTTTGCTAACCGCAGTTGTGGTTCACTCCCGTTCACCATAGTTTGTGACACTGCCAGACTTATCTACCTTACCAACCACTCAGTTTTCCACCTCTCTCCGCCAATCCCTCCAATCCCTATACCTGGCTTTCGATCACCCAGGTATATAAATTCAAAGTACTAACAACAACATACAAAGCCATTCACAACTCTGCCCGAGCTACATCACCAATCTTGTTTCCAAATATCACCCCAACCATCCTCTCCCCTCCTCTCAAGACCTTCTGCTCTCAAGCTCCCTTCTCTCCTCCTCCCATGCTCTTCCTCAGGACTTCTCCAGAGCCTCTCCCATCCTCTGGAATTTTCTGCCTCAATCTGTCTGTCTATCTCCTACTCTGGCTGCCTTTAGGCGATCCCTGAAAACTCATCTCTTCAGGGAAGCCTATCATGCCTCCAACTAATCTTTTATCATTTCCATCAACTCATTCCCCACAGTCTCAATCTTTTGCACCACTTGCCCCACCCTTTTAGATTGTAAGCTCTTATGAGCAGGGCCCTCTTTACCCTATTGTATTTTATTTTATCGTAACTGTACCTCTTTTTATATTGTAAAGAGCTGCATAACCTGTTGACGCTATTTAAATCCTGCATAATAATAATAATAAATTACTATATACTGTTAAAAGATCTCAGCAGACCCAGAGACAATGGCCCAGATTCACAGAGCGATTACGCCTGTCTAACTGGTGTTAGACAGGAGTAATTTCAAATTTTGCGCGCCGTATCACTAGTTTGAATACTCAAACCATGATACGGCGGCGTTGGGCTTCGATCTGACAGGCTTACGTCTTTGTACGCCTTCGGATCTACGCTGCGATCTTTTTGCGGCCGCTGGGTGGAGTTCGCGTTGTTTTCAGCGTCGGGGTATGCAAATGAGCTTTTTACGGAGATCCACAAAGTTACGAGCGTCGTTCGCAATCGCGTACGTCATTTTTTCGCTAAGTAAAGTTAAACCAGCTTTTAGCTGGTCTAACGTTATGCGGCCCATTTTAAGTATGGCCGTCGTTCCCGCATCGACTTTCAATTTTTTTTTTCTTTTTTGCATAAGTCGTACGGGAATGTCCGTAAACGACGCTACTCAAAAAAAAATGACGTAACAACGTGATTTCGCGCAATGCACGGCGGGAAATTTCTGAACGGAGCATGCACAGTTCGATCGCGGCGGGGACGCCCTATTAATTTAAATGCCTCACGCCCCCTATTCGCGTATTTTGATTCCGCCAGGAAAAATACACTACGCCGCCGTACCTTACGGGCCAAAATCTCTCTGAATTCCTCCTAGAGCCAGGTAAAGTACGGCGGCGTAGAGTATCTCTGATACTCTGCGGGAATCTAATTCTTTCTGAATCTGGCCCAATTTTTTTTTAAACAGAACACATTTTAGACAATAACATGTAATCCTTTTAAGTTAATCAACTGCCTGAAACTGGTATTGCTGTCTCATTTCAAAACTGAAAAAAATTAAGAAAATTAACATCCTTTCGTCACTCATGATCCTTAATAAATACAATGTAAACAAATTTGGATAATCCTCCTGTGACCCGGAACGTAGCCTAATCAAAGCAAAGTCATGCGGCCCCTGAATATGTTGTTGGTTTAGGAAGAAGTTTTGATACTTCCCCTACCAGCATCACTCTTTCCGAATTCTTGCTCTGGCCATTACTCATAGTTGTCAGTTGCCCTCCACGTAGGTTGGGATGATACAATCTGTTGTTTTATTGGGACACATTCTGTTAAGAATCATTTAACCTGAACAAAAACCTGTTCTAGAACATCACATCATGGCTGTTTGGTAAAACAACAGAACAGCCACATACGAGGTGGGAAGACTTTGGATGGTGAGAAACTATGCCTTCTTCTACAGGATCTAAAGACTTTGCTATGTATGCTCTACTGCAGTGACATGTTTGTGCTCCATTCTCTGCATTGAGATCTCAGGTTGTCAGATCAACTTATTAGGAGTTCAGGACTTGACACTTCCAAAGAGGAACGTTATCTGACATCGGGGTACTCATAACATATCTGTTTTCATTACATCTATAACTCAAACGATTCAGTCATCCAGCAACATCCTGTATGAATGCATAACTTTGGTTCTTTACACGTTGTCTTTTTGCTTGATCATATGATCTTTATTATGGAAAGCCTAAGCATTTCAAGGACAATTACTTTTTTGAAAATATCTTTTGTGACGTGATTTTGTCAGACCTGAAGTTACATCATAGTTCTGTAAAACATTTTTTACATTCATGAGATCATCAAAGTAAAAAAAAAATGGTGTATTTTGTTTGAGCACCATATCTCAAACCCATAGGAAGCCAATATCTTCTACCATTTCCCTGTGTCTACAGCTTACAGTAGATTTAGTTCCCTCCAGGAAAGCTATGTGGGTAGAGTTTGTATTTTTTCCCTATATTTGCATGGGATCCATAACTAAAGTCAACACTTGTTTTGGATAGAGTGTAGATGGATTAGAACACCTGTCCGTTTTTTGTTTTTTTTTTTCAAATTTTTATTTTACAAAAAACAAGCAGTACATAGAAAAACATATACTGAACAAAGGCTCGTCAGGAGCAGCACAGATAAACAATCAAAAAGATATATACCATTACTTGTCCTATGCATAACATGGGGGAACCTTTCTAAACCCCGGGATGTCTGACTTAACATAGGTGAAAGGAGTCCCACCGCCTCCCCTGACACCCCCATTGGGAACACACTGTGTCCGGGAATGACCGGTGAGTCCATTCACTTCACTAGTACAGAGGGTTAACATACATCTGTTGCCCGGTTACCCTCCCGGTGCTCAGACCTGAAGGGAGGTTCCCGGTCGTCGAGCCCGTCCATAGATGGGCAACAGAAGCCTGCGTGTTATGACCTCAAGCTTAGAACCGCTTGAATTCGGTGCAAACTGGAGGAATCTGAGTAAGGAAGGTTCCTTACTTTCAATATAATGGCAGTATTGTACAATAGTCTTGAAAATGGAAAAAAAAATTAAATAACATAGAAAAGAAGAGTGATTGAACCAGGTAGACCCATGGTGGCAGATGCTGATGCTGCTTAAACTCATATATGGTCACCTGGGAAGTAAGTTTATTGGACTAGCTCAGAACTGATAATATAGATATTGAAACGTGTATTATCATACAATTATTTATTGCATAAAACTAAACAACATTAAAAAACATACAAGCCAGACCCCACCAAAATACAACAAATTACTGCTAACTGAAGACCCCGAGAGGTTACTGTTGTGGTGGAGTGTGGCCGAATGTCCTCGACCTCGACCGTCCTCGATGATGATAATATTAACAAATACACTTTAAGACCCCTTTACATGCACTGAATCCATTTTCATCAAAAGGGTATCTGTCCGCTGATCTCCTGCTGAGCTCAGCAGAGCTGACATGGATACAGCCCGCTCTGGTCGACGGGCATTCAAATGTAAACCAATCGGCTGTCTGTTCACACCAAACTGGCGGCTGATCCAACCAGATGGACGTGAACAGATCCCATTCGGTTTGTTTTTGTCCTATCGGATTGGAGGTAGGCGGGTGTAAATGGACACAAGTCAGTTTACACTTGCCGTTTTATAGAGGAGAATCGAGGGTCCAATCGAGTCACGCCTGAAAATCAGACAGGCGAATCCAATCAGACTACTTGTGTCATAGGGGTTCAAAGTAACCTAATATCACTATATATACAATATATATATATATATATATATGGGCCAGATTCAGGTAGATGGGAGCATCTTTGCTCCGGAGTAACGCTTCTCATTTGCGTTACGCTGCAGAAATTTTAGGAGCAAGTGCTGTCATTCACGAAGCACTTGCTCCTAAAGTTGCGGCAGCGCATCGCAAATGAGCCGGCGGAATTCAAATTGGGCGGGTACGGGGCGTGTAGTATTTAAACGAAGCGCGTTCCCGCCGCGAACGTACTGCGCATGCGTCGAGTGTTAAAACATCCCCGTGCGCATGCTCCAAATTTTGTGAATGAACGTCAATGACGTCACATTCCCATTCATGAACGTTTTACGCAAGCGACGTTTTTTTTTTTTTTTTTCGACGCGATGACGACGCCTATACCTAACATAGGATATTCCAACCCCATGTAGGTATAACTATGCGCCGCGTATCCCGTCCGGAAACGTCGTAACGTCACTGCGTCGCGCCGGAATGCGATCATGAATTGCCGATTTCCGCTCATTAACATATTTTTTGAGCGGAAATCGGCGGGAACGCCCCCGGCGCCATTTTTAAGTTGAAGTAACGATGCGATGGCGAAACTCAGTTACGCTGCTCGCATCGGAGCTTCAACCCGGCGTTTCTTGTTTTCTGGTTACAGAAAACAGAAACGCCGGCTTAAAGTCACAGTTAGGCTGGCGGATCACTGGATCCGCCAGCCTAACTGTTCCTGAATCTGGCCCTATATATATATATGTATATATATATATATTTATACATATATATTATATTATATTATATTATATTATATATGCTGATAGACTTAATAGCTTATCTCTCCATCTGTTGTGCACACTGACACCACATGATTTGTGTCTACATCTCCGCTAAGGGACTTACTTAGGTAGCACATCAACTCCCCCTAGCTTATATCAGCTACAATGAGTAAACCCTCTAAGCCAGAGACACCTATTGTTCCCAGTGCCTTTTGGCACTAACCTGATATTGCCAAAATCCAAAGTACACCACAGCTCCGCTAACAGATATGATGGTTCAGAGCTAAACAGGTTGCATTTTTCAAATTGAGTACAGGTGTTATTCTGTCCATTATGTGTGCTTGTCCAAAGGTTGCAAGATTTTATCAAATACCTGGGAAACATTGCATATTTACTGAGACAACAAAAAATACGTAGACAGAAGGGCAGAAGCAACATGCATTTTACTGCTGGTCATACCTCTTGCCATGTCTCATGTCTGATGCAGGGTTGTGGTCCCTGCATTAGTTATCATGATGTCAAAAGGCCTTGGAACACTGGAGTGCAGGAGAGTATAGGCTGCAGGGACTGATCTAGCAGTTTGGAGAAGCTTGTGGAAGCGGAAGATCAGGTAAGTAAAACTGCTTTACCTGGTCCCCCTAAACATAAACAAGCTGTCAAATTGTAAAGGCAAAACTAACTTTAAACCCACTCTCAGCCACATTCTAAGCCTAATCTATCTAGCCCTGTAAAGAAAAAAATTGCTATACTTACATATTCTAAAGGCACTTCGTTATGGTCTCCAGCCAAGCTCTCTGTGTGCAGGAGAAAGCCGACAATGGCTGCGAAATGCCTGGGAAGTGATGTCACCCATAGACTTACTATGGGGACTCCGTTGTCGGCTGCCTCTCCTACACACTGAAGCCACCACTGACAGCTCAGCCTGGGACTGGACCGGAGTGGTGGCAGAATAGGTAAGTGCAGCAACTTTCTTCTTTACAGGGCTAGCTAGATTAGGCTTAGAATGTCAATGACAATTAGGTTTCAAGTTAGGTTTTGTCTTTACTTCCACTTTAACGCTCATATTGCAGGCACAGCCCAATTGCAACAAAGGACTTTTCTTTTCCCCAAATTTTGCTATTTTTCCTAGGTTCAGCTTTAAGAATTCCAAAGGGGATTTTACAGGAACTGTAATTCCTGTTGCCATCCTGAAGTGACCCTGTCAATAGCTTAAAAATGGAACAAGCTGCTCCCTGTAGTAGAAGAACTGATATACTCATCTCTCCAGGGGTTCAGGAGTGTTGAAAAGCTGTGTTCATCCTCATTGATGTAGGAGTTTGAGGAAGAAGCCACAGCGTGGGGCATGAGACACAGACATCTGACACTCCCGGAAGTGTTAAATGCAGAAGACTTTTCTGGAGTCTGCAGTGCTGGAACAGAAGAAATTTAGGAGACATGGGTAAATATAACGGTTCTTGTATTACAAGGGGACAGCTTTTTTAATATTTTTTTTCAAATGACTGACATGATTGAGGTCCAACTACATGGGTGACATTTACAGTATGTGTAGGGCACAAGGCAGACAAAACTGTCACTTTTCCATAATATATAAAATGTTACCTCTTCTTAACTACATAATTTACTTTGCGTTGTTCCTTCTACAAAGAACAATGTAACACAATCAAGTGAAAAGTACATGGAGTTCAGTGGAAACCTAGCTCAGCGACGTTGTATTTTATCACTGTGTAAAAGATGTTATTTAAAACACCCACGTTTGAAAATTGAATTTACATGACAGTAGGAGGATCTGGAAAAGGAAATTAGTCTGGGGAACTGGAGTGAAATAACTAAAAACACCTAAAAGCCTCCAACATTGGTCTGGCTATAACAAGGAAACAAAATAGAAAACACAAAGAAAACAGAGTGATCTTAAGCCCACAGTATTATACAATGTATGTCCTCTGACCTTGAGATGGCACAGGGAATCTAATGCCTGTTTATAAATCCAACTTTAGGATAATCTACATTTCTTTTATGTGTGTACTGCATATGAGTGGATGTGTGTTTGTGTGTTTTGAGTATTGGATGAACATAAAGGCCAAGTTCACCTTTTGGAACATGTTACATCATGTTATATGTTATACCTGTATTTAGCGTGGAATATGTAACATGTTCCAGCTCCTGCCTTCTCTTCTCTGATCCCTCGCTCCCTGTGACAGTGGGTGGGGGATCCTCTCCCCGCACTCACTGTCACAATTTAAAAACAGCTGCAGAGTTCTGTGTCTAAATGAACTACAATTACCAGAAGTGTAACTAGAACAGTGCAAAAAAAACATGAAGGCCCCCCCGACCCCCCTCACTTTTCCATCTGAGCCCTGCGCTTTTAGTTCTGGGAGAGCATCCATGCACATCCTCCCAGAACCCTACCTCCCCGTGCCCCCAAGAGTGCACATCCAGCACGCTCTGTGACTGCTCTGCTCTGTGTCCTTCAGACACAGCTTATCACAGATCATGGTAAAGGGCCAATCACAGCGGCCCTTTACCATGTGATCAGCTGATTACATGTAAACCGACCTGCCAGTCACCGGCAGTCCTTTCCGCCCATGCTGTGTCTGTGTAAGGAAAGGAGAGCTGTTGACTGGCAAGACTGTCAGTACATTGTTTACACTGACAATCAAGGCACTGATCATCACTGCCCTGATTATCAGTGAAGCTCCATCAGTGCCTCCTATCAGTGTCCATCAGTGCCATCTATCAGTGCTCAATAATAATGCCTATCCGTGCCGCCTATCAGTGCTCATCTATGTCACCTATCAGTGCCTCCACAGCAGGACTCTGAGCTGAGCGCATCTCTCTCATACAGCCCAGAGCCTACATTGACAGCTCCCCCTCCCTCCTCCCTCGCACGGATGGGAGAGGAGAAAGCTGTTCTGCTCCTTCGCCTCCCGACCCTCTCCATCTGTGTGCACCGGAGGGAAGTGTGGAGACCAGCAGCTGAATGGTCAGCAATTGGCTGAGAGCACTAATCAGGAGCCGATTTTTCGGTCATGCCCTAACGACAGATCGGCCAGCTTCTGTCAGACTGGCTGCAGTACACATGGGTCAGATGTTAAAATAGTTGGGGGAATCCGCGCTTAGGAAGTGGAATATGGCTGCTGCCTCCCCAAGGGTCTCCTAGGAGACCAAAAAATGAGAAAAACTATTATAGGGATGGTGGCGCTGCCAACCTAATGTAGGTTAAAATTGATAGTGGGTACCTGTATGGTGAAATGGAACAAGTGTTGGGTAACCTATGAGAGGGCTCAATCCAATAGGGATGGATTCCCTCAGGGCCCACTACCACGCACAGTGGACACCACCCAGTGGTGGAGGTCCACAAGCACCCACACACTTGGGAATTAGGATATTTAGCACCAGCAAAGAGGTAACCTTTCACGCTTTCCTTGGCTCAAGTGGGCCCTGAGGGAATCCATCCCTATTGGATTGAGCCCTCTCATAGGTTACCCAACACTTGTTCCATTTCACCATACAGGTACCCACTATCAATTTTAACCTACATTAGGTTGGCAGCGCCACCATTCCTATAATAGTTTTCCACATGGGTCAGATGTTGGCCAGTTTCTACTGAACCCAAGAGATACCTACCGATATTCGGCCTGTGTGTACTAGGCTTAAATCTGTCCCTCTGCTCTCTAATCCTATTAGCTTGTTAATGCATGAACACTGTTGCGCAGTTGATTGGCTCATTGTACTGTTTCTTCCTCTCCCAGTCTATGCAGTGCTTTACATGGGCTGCAAAAGACTGATATGAGGTCAAATTCAGGTAGTTGCACTGCTTGAAATAAATAAATAAATAAATAAATAAATAAAAATACATTTAATGATCTTTGAATCATTACACACTTCTGCAACGAGGCATTCGACTTTTTTTTATTTTACAAGTTCCGCTTCCATATTAATAGAATTGACTGAAATTACATAAACGAGTCCCTCTAAAACACTAATAAAGTTGTTAAAACAGCTGAAGCCCTTGACATCTTCATTATTTGAACACATTCATACAGCTATGGGAATGGCTTATCTAATTCAGAATTGAAAGCAAGCAGCTGCTCCTAGCAGTTACAGTTAGGAAGTCATTAAACGTACATGGATAGTTAACCAATTGAACACTTCCTGGCCATAATTAATTGCTTCCTTATTTCACTGCATTATCCATTCTGATAAATTTAATTAGAAATCCCTAATACCAGAAGAAAGTGTACTGTTATCACTCTCATCTGAAAGCTTGTGAGCTATACATTTGTGTTAAGAGATTCTTTCAGTAAACAATTCATGTATCTACACTGAATTATTTAATACTTGCTTTAGAAAAAGGTGTTTTAAAATCAGCATTACAAACAACATGAACTCCCACATTTAAAAAAGAACTTCAGTCAGTTAAAAAAAAGTTAAATATTTTAAAGCTGAAGTTATTTTTTATTTTTTTGCTAAAGCACCAAGGACATAACTTACTGCTAATGAAGTGTGTGTCCAATTGCCGGCTGTTTGCTGTATATTGTAGAAATCTCAAAACACCATGATTATAGTGGAGCTGCCGATCGATGACTGAATCTGATAGGGTGCAGTCACAGTTTGGCCATTCATTTTTTACCTAGCTCAGTCAAATTTTAATTCAATTTTTGTCAAGCCGGGTGGTGCTTTCAGGGCTACCCACAGCTTGAATTTTGTGCCACCTATGGCCAGCTTTGGAGTTATGGTAGGTTGGCAGGGCCGCCATCAGGAATTTTGGGGCCCCTTACACAGCTTCAGGCATGGGCCCCCTGGAGCAGAGAACCGGGGGAGGGGGTGCTGCCGCCTGAAATTGAGAAGCGGGGGGGCTGCCACGAATTGAGAAACGGGGGGGCCCTTTACAAAAAGAAGAAATAAAGAAAAGTATATATAAAAAGGGGGTAGCCATCCTGGGCCCTTTAATAAAAAGAGAAAAAGAGAGAGAGAAAAATATATTTATGGGTGGTTGCCATCTGGGGCCCTGGGGACCTCTGGGTCCTTTAATCATCTTTTTTTTTTTAATAAAAAGAAATTACAAAAAAAGGGGTCTTTCCATCCGGAACCTCTGGGCCCTTTAATAAAAATAAACCTCTGGGCCCTTTAATAAAAAAAGAAATAAAAAAATATATATATATAAAAAAGAAATAAACATTTATTTAAAAAAACAAGGGGGTTGCCTTCCAGGGCCCTGTGGACCTCTGGGCCCTTTAATAAAAAATAAAATAAAAAATATATATAAACAAAAATAAAAATATATATATAAAAAAGGGGGTTTGACACATGGGGTCCTGGGGACCTCTGAGCCCTTTAATAAAAATATATCTATATATAAAAAAAAGAAGAAAAAAAAGAAATAAAATAATATAAAAAAAATGTAAAACATTTTAATAAAAAAAGGAGGGTTGTCATCCGGGGGCCCTGGGGACCTCTGGGCCCTGTAATAATAATAATAATAATAATTTATTTTTATATATAAATTAAAAAAATAATATATAAAAAATGCATTTTTTGTTATAAAAAAAGGGGGGTTGTCATCTGGGGCCCTGGGGATCTCCGGTCCCCTGGGGAACTCCAGACCTGTAAAAAAAATTGGCCCTGAAATAAAAAATAAAATAAAAATATATTAAAAAAATATATTTTTTTATAAAAAATAAATAAAAAAAATGGGGGCTGCCATCCAGGGTCCTGGGGGCCTCCGGGCCCCTGGGGACCTCCGGACCTCTAAAAAAAAAAAAAAAAAAAAATTGGCCCTTTAACCACTTAAGACCCGGACCAATACGCTGGTAAATGACCCAAGGTGTTTTTGCGATTCGGCACTGCGTCGCTTTAACAGACAATTGCGCGGTCGTGCGACGTGGCTCCCAAACAAAATTTGCGTCCTTTTCTTCCCACAAATAGAGCTTTCTTTTGGTGGTATTTGATCACCTCTGCGATTTTTATTTTTTGCGCTATATACAAAAATAGAGCGACATTTTTGAAAAAAAAACACTATTCTTTACTTTTTGTTAAAAAAAAATCAAATAAACTAAATTTTAGTCAAACATTTAGGCCAAAATTTATTTAGCCACATGTCTTTAGTAAAAAAAAAAAATCGCAATAAAAAAAAATAGCTACCTAGCGGGAACAGCGACACTAATACAGCGATCAGAAAAATGATCGCTTAGTGACGCTGGCAATAGGGAGTGAAAGGGTTAACTAGGGCGGTGATCAGGGGGTTAAAACTTTATTAGGGGGGGTGGGGGGGCTATCCTGAACCTAACACTAACTGTTTTTTACAGTGCCTGTCACACTGACACTAAATGCAGTGATTAAATCACTGCATTCAGTAACACTGTGACAGGGGGGTGGGGGGGGCGATCACAAGGGGTTAATATGCCTATGTGAGTGTGTGTCAGTGTTGTGTTGGTGCACACTTACTTGTCATGTCTTCTCTCATCAGCAGCGCTGGGAAACAGCGCTGGGCGATGAGAGAATACATCATTTCCTCCTTCCTGTGTATTTAAACACAGGACTTGGTTTTTTAGGAAGTGACAGGCATATTAGTGGGACTTTTACACAGCGCGCTCCCATTGGCTGGGAGCGATCGCGGGGGGGGGGGCGGAAAACACGGACAGTAAATCCGCCCGCAGTCACCCTTCAAAATGCGCACCCGTGGAATGGGCCAAATCGCTCCCAGGCGGAGGTAGGGAGATGCCCCCGAGTATTGGGGTATTGCAGAGTATTGGGGTATTGCAGAGTATTGGGGTATTGCCGCGGAGGGGGTATTCCGAGTATTGGGGTATTGCAGAGATGGGGTATTGCAAAGTATCATGCAGAGTATTGGGGTATTGCCGAGTATTGGGGTATTGCCGAGATTGGGGTATTGCCGAGTATTGGGGTATTGCGAGTACTGCCGAGTATTGGGGTATTGCCGAGTATTGGGGATTGCCGAGTATTGGGTATCATGCAGAAATTTACGCGAGTATTGGGGTATTGCCGAGTATTGGGGTATTGCCGAGTATTGGGGTACGAGCCGAGTATTGGGGTATGGCGAGTATTGGGGTATTGGCGAGTATTGGGGTATTGGCGAGTATTGGGGTATTGGCGATATGGGGTATTGCGAGTATTGGGGTATTGCGTATTGGGGTATTGCCTTTAAGTATTGGTTAATTGGGGTATTGCAAAATAAATATATATATATGCCGAGTATTGGGGTATTGTTGAGTATTGGGGTATTGTTGAGTATTGGGGTATTGTTATATTGGGGTATTTTTATTGGGGTAAATTGGGGTAAATTGTTGAATTGGGGTATTGTTGGGTATTGGGGTATTTTTTGGGGTATATTGTGGGGTAATTGTTGGGTAATTGCAGGGTACTAGGGGAGAAGCTGGGATGAGGGACTGGATCTGTGAAAAATCCAGCCACAGGCTGCTGGCTGCACACTGTACTGAACGGTACAGAGCGGAGAGCGAGGAGAGGGAGGAACCGGCGTCATCAAATGACGCCGGTTTGTTTACAAGTGATCGCGCCGTCATTCGACGGCCGATCCGTGGTAAACGGCCCTTCAGGGCAATTTACCGTGATCCGGACCTCTAACCCGGCGAAAAATTCGCGGAAGTGCATGAGACGTCCCAGGGACGTCGTGTCAAAGCAATCCACCGCGCCGTAGCAGTAAAATGCTTATGGCGCGGTGGGGAAGTGGTTAATAAAACAATAAATACAAATATAAAAAAAATATATATTTTTTTATAAAAAAAAATAAAAAAAGAGAGGGTTGCCATCTGGGGCCCTTGTGGCCTCCAGGCCCCTTACAGGTGTACTGCCTCTACCCCCCTGATGGCGGCCCTGTAGGTTGGTGTGGTGTAAGTATATTGGTGATAACTATGCCAAGTAGAGATCCCTTTCAAAAGCTTTTAACCACTTAAGACACGGACCTTTAGTCAGCTAAAGGACCCGGCCAGGTTTTGCGATTCGGCACTGCGTCGCTTTAACAGACAATTGCGCGGTCGTGCGACGTGGCTCCCAAACAAAGTTGCCGTCATTTTTTTCCCACAAACAGAGCTTTCTTTTGGTGGTATTCGATCACCTCTGCGGTTTTTATTTTTTGCGCCATAAACAAAAATAGAGCAACAATTTTGAAAAAAAAAATAATATTTTTTACTTTTTGCTATAATAAATATCCCCCAAAAATATATAAAAAAACATTTGTTTTCCTCAGTTTAGGCCGATACGTATTCTTCTACCTATTTTTGGTTAAAAAAAAACGCAATAAGCGTTTATCGGTTGGTTTGCGCAAAATTTATAGCGTTTACAAACTAGGGGATAGTTTTATTGCATTTTTATATAAAAAAAAAATTACTACTAATGGCGGCGATCAGTGATTTTTTTTGTGACTGCGACATTATGGCGGACACTTTGGACAATTTTGACACATTTTTGGGACAATTGTCATTTTCACAGCAAAAAATGCATTCAAAATGCATTGTTTATTGTGAAAATGACATTTGCAGTTTGGGAGTTAACCACAAGGGGGCGCTGAAGGGGTTATGTGTTCCCTAATGTGTGTTTAGAACTGTAGGGGGTGTGGCTGCAGGTGTGAGGTCATTGATTGTGTCTCCCTATAAAAGAGATCATGCAATCGATGCTGCCGCCACAGTGAAGAAAGAGGAAGCCGTGTTTACACACGGCTCTCCCCGTTTTTCAGCTCCTGGGGACCGATCGCCGGTCTCTAGCAGCGATCGGGTCCGCGAGTCCCGTGGTCCCGGAGCTTCGGACCGGGTCGCAATAGCGCCGACGTATACTGTATGTGCAGGAGGCGGACCTTAAGTGGTTAAAATGTACCTACCTACATACCTTATCCTTGTTACCCATGTTTCAGTTTCCAGCTATTGATTTCCTGTACATGCCAAATTAAATTAAAATGTATTTTCTTTACACCAAGGCACCTGACCACTGTTGGCAGTAATACCTAGAATTCTCATGCTTCTTGCTGTTGTAGACTAAGGCCCCGTACACACGACCGAGCTTCTCGGCAGAATCCAGCGAGAAGCTCGCTGGGAGACATATTCTGGCGAGAAGCTCGATCGTGTGTACACTTCCGATGAGCGTCCAGTCGGGAAGCTTGTCGAGCCAAAAAAGAGAGCACGCTCTCTTTTTCCTTCGTTGTTCAATGAGGACTTTGGCTCGACGAGCTTTTCCGACCGCTCATCGGGAACCTCGTCGGGCGGAACGATGGGTTTAGCCCGACAAGGTTCTCGGACGTGTGTACGCGGCCTAAGGCTTCGTACACACGACCGGTTTTCTCTGCAAAAACCAGCAAGAAAACTGCTGGCAGAGCTTTCTTGCCAAGAAAATCGTTTGTGTGTACGTGGCTTAAAAAAAAGAGAACCTGCACTCTTTTTTCTCGTCAAGATTCTTTTCGGCCTGTTTCCTAAAAAGAAACCAGAGAGTGTGTATACTTACCTGTCGCCGTGGAAACCCTGCGCATTCTCGAAATGACCTTGACACATGCGCGGTAGCTTCCATGGCATAGGTAGGGTGAAGCAAGATAGCGGCAATGGCATCGAATGTGACAAGTGCATGCTCGTCGTACACAATGATGTCACCGCGTTCTTGCCTTTCAAGAGAACCGTGGTTCTTTTGAAAAGGTCAGTGTGTACACTCGGGCGGCAAGAGATTCTTGCCAAAGAATCTTGTCGGGAAAAACAATGTTTTTTTCCTGACGAGATTCTTGCCTGTGTGTTCGAGGCCTTACACTTTCACAATAGCCTATTAAATATCTATTTATCCCTCAGCTCACCCCATCAGTCTTCCCATGCATCACTAATTTATTAATATCACACCACTTCCGCAAACTCAATCTATCCACAAACGAGCTCATCATTTTTCCTCCCCCATACCCCCTCCCCTGACCTTGCTATCTAGAACAGTGGCACAACTATCAGTCCATCCCCGCATGCAAGGGTGCTAGGTGTAATCCTCTCCTTTCAGCCCCACATCCAATCCCTGTCCAAATCTTGCCTCCTCAATCTCTATACCATCACCATAATTTTCCCCTTTTTAACCAATGACACCACAAAGTTTCTAATTCACTCCCTGGTTACCTCTTATCTTAATTATTGCTTAAATTTATGTAGGCCATCCTCCTTTCAGTCCATCTTGAATGTTCCTGTCAGACTCATCCACCTTGCTAACTGTTCAGTGTCTATTACCCCCTTTTTTGACAATCTCTCCATTGGCTTTTGCTGACACAATGAATACAATTAAAACTACAAACAACATACAAAGCTATTTACAACTCTACCCCAGCTACATCACTAATCTTGTCTCAAATTACCAGCCAAACTGTTCTCTTATGTCCTCCCAAGACCTCCTTCTTTCTAGTTCCCTCATTACCTCCTCACATGCTTGCCTCTAAGGCCTTGTACACACGAGGGAATAAATCCGCTGAACATGGTCCTGACGGACCATTTCAGCCGAAAAATCTGCTCGTGTGTAGGGGCAAACAGACCGTTCTGGCCGGATTCCTCCGGCGGAAAAATTTCAAAGCATGCTTTGAAATTTTTCCGCCGGATAGCTGCCCATCAGATATGTCCGCTGGTTAGTAGGGCAAACCAGCGGACATATCTGCCCGCACATGCGTCGTATCCTGTGAATGGATCCGGCGCATTCGCGCGGAAGTGTTTACTTCCTGGTGCGGTGACGTGGCGGTGTCAACGTCACCGCCGCGTCACCGCGCTGTCTGCCGGTGTGGGGAATTTGATCCGATGGTGTGTACAGCCATCGGATCAAAACATCCCGGCGTAAATATGCACTGTAAATGGTCCGGGGACCGTTTACAGCGGATAAATCCCATCGTGTGTACAAGGCCTAAGACTTCTCCAGATGCCAGAGCCGCTCTTATCCTCTAGATCTCCTTACCCCAATCTTCTGACCTATCTCCTATCCTCTTTTAGGCATTCTCTAAAAAACCCATCTCTTTAGATAGGCCTTACCTGCTTGTAACTAAACTGAACGTTTACTATCTCCATAAGTCTATCCCCCACAGTTAATACCTTTTGTATATTTTGGCTCTCCCTCTTAGATTGTAAGCTAATTCCTCTTGTATTGAATTGTATTGTAACTGTACTGTATGCCGCCATTTTGTCAAGCGCTGCATAACTGTGGGCACTATAGAAATCCTGTATAATAATAATATCATTAAAGCGGATCTCCGTCGATAAAATCAATTTTTAATTAGGGGCTCTTTAAATTACTAATCGCAGTGTTGTAATAAACTCACTTGTTTCGTTTTCACCCGCCGCTCTACTGGTTATCAGTGCCAAATAAGAACTTATATTCTGCATCTTCTCCCGTTGCCATCTTGGCTTTGGGCAGGAAGAGGAACCCAGCATATCATTTCCTGTTTTCGGGGGGATGCTGTCCCAGCATCCACCGCTACATCTTGCGCACACGCACGGGCAAAGGTGTCCGGCGGCGTGAGCGTCTCTGTTGTAAAAGAAGTCGCGCAATGTCTCGGCTGATACAGCAAATTTATTGTAATTAGGGAGCTCTGACAAAAGCCCCCAACATGCATAGCGAGAGACAGGAATAAGCAAAAACCCGAGGAAAACCCGACCACCAGCAAAACCGGAAGCCTCGGTGTTTATAAGGTATTCTAACGCCAATTTTTTTATAATAGCCGATTAGGGATTCTTTAGCAGCGGGGTTATTATTAAAGTAAAGTCATTTTAAGGGTGGAGCCCCGCTTTAACTGGTGTACTAATTCTACATAAAATATTAATTCTATAATCTAAAAACATGTTGAGTCTAAGTTCTAGTGTTGTTTTTTTATGGCGACTAAACATACTATAAAAATGTACCTTTCTGTCCAAAAATGTTGTGAATGCCCTAGAATATTAATTCATTAGGAAGCTTAGGCAATGAAGACTAAAGGTTAAATTGCAATTGAACTTTTTAGTCATTAACTAACTACATCTTTCAAAGTTAGCCCTGTAAAGTTGAAATTCCCCTAAGTTATGAATCCAGTTCACTTCAAAAGATTTTGTGATAGAGGGATAGATTTGCATGGATTCTGCTCTATAGACCTATAATGCGCTAAGATTTTCTATGTCCCAAACACTTTTCTAACAACGAGCTAGAGAATTATCAATCAGAGAGATGATGAATGATTGAAGTCCAAACAACTCACACCCAAGTATATTGCTAAATATACCCCTTCTGGGGTTAAGTGCCCTTTATAGGGCAAAAAAAAAAAAAACTGAAAAACTTATGACTTTAACAACTTATAGCCCTTTGTTTCCATGGTCAGACAGTTTTTGTAAATTTGTCCCAAGAAATGTCCCTGCTTTTCAAAACTGAACAGTTTTACCAAACAATTCCTATTTTTTTGCATTGAAATTAGTATTACCCATTTATCATAAGCTTGAGGGCTTTGACACATTTATTTTTAAAGCAGTATAGGGATTTGTTCAGTTACAAGGGTTACTTGGTTAGTAATTCTGACTACCAACAGGTCAAGAGAGTAACCATACTCATAGCAGACCATGTGACTTCTATGGCGGTACACAGGGTCCAGCTTATACAGTGATTCATGAATGCAGCAACAGTATTTTGCCATTAAATAGGATTATTGTATATATGGTGTAGAGAACACTACAAAAATGCCTTGAAATCAAATATTATTATGTAAAACTAGAGAAATTGTCTAGTTCGAGTTCTACCTATTAGGCTCAATCATACATAGTTAGTGGCCCCCCATTCAGTGGCGCATTGCTTCCCTCTGCAGGAGTTAGGCCCCACTTACATGGGCTTATCAATGCAAACCCTGTGCAATAAGGATACAAAGGCGTTCCATGCATCCCCATGCAGGCAGTCCCATTAACCCCTTCACACAGAGTGTACGCAAATATGCGGTCCCTCGGCGGGTGGGCCTTAGCGCCGAGTGTAGCACACTGCAGACATAGGGCCAGATTCACGAACAGTTAGGCTGGCGGATCGAGTGATCCGCCAGCCTAACTGTGACTTTGAGTCGGCGTTTCTGTTTTCTGTAACCAGAAAACAAGAAACGCCGGGTTAAAGTTCCGATGCGAGCAGCGTAACTGAGTTTCGCCATCGCATCGTTACTTCAACTTAAAAATGGCGCCGGGGGCGTTCCCGCCGATTTACGCTCAAAAAATATGTTAATGAGCGGAAATCGGCAATTCACGATCGAATTCCGGCGCGACGCAATGACGATACAACGTTTCCGGACGGGATACGCGGCGCATAGATATACCTACATGGGGTTGGAGTATCCTATGTTAGGTATAGGCGTCGTCATCGCGTCGGGAAAAAAAAAAAAAACGTCGCTTGCGTAAAACGGTCATGAATGGGAATGTGACGTCATTGACGTTCATTCACAGATTTTGGAGCATGCGCACGGGGATGTTTTGACACTCGACGCATGCGCAGTACGTTGGCGGCGGGATCGCGCTTAGTTAGCATACTACACGCCCCGTACCCGCCCAATTTGAATTCCGCCGGCTCATTTGCGATGCGCTGCCGCAACTTTAGGAGCAAGTGCTTCGTGAATGACAGCACTTGCTCCTAAAATTTCTGCAGCGCAACGCAAATGAGAAGCGTTACTCCGGAGCAAAGATGCTCTGGACTACCTGAATCTGGCCCATAGTTGTGCCGAGAGTGTGCACCCAGCGTGCTCCCGGCACTATTACCAGTGGCTAACGGAAAGCTCCTGATCGCTCCTTGCGATCGGCAGCTTTTTCGATCAGTCACATAACCATAAACCCCTCCCTGCCTCCAAGCATCAGAAACCCCTTAAAGAGTCAGGAGGCACCGGCTCAAAGGTGTTAATGTCTATTGAAATGCAGCTGCTGATCCCAATTTGACATCCGTTCATGTGCATAGTCCTGAATGCGGGCAGTGTACATTCCCGATGGATGTCAAATTTCCAGCAGTGTCTGTGCCAATGCAGCTGCTGCGTCCCAGAAGACATCAATGGGACTGTCTGCATGTGGATACATAGAACACCTGTGCAGCCCTGTGAGGGGAAACATGGCTCTCGCACGGGGTACGCAATGATATGCCCCGTGTAAATGAGGTCTAAAGACCTCTCAGTTAGACATTTTGTTTGTTGTAGTACATTTTCTGGCTAAAATGTTCTATTCATTTGGAGGAAAATATCTTCGGCAACAACAACTTAATGTATCTTGTAATTTACAACAAACGTGGCAGCTGTTTTCTAAACTTAGTGACCGAGATATTATCAAGATCTGTTCAACCGGTCTCTGCCATGATGTTCAAACTTATTCAATTAAAGCTTGAGTCCTCAAGGAAAAACACAATATACTGCCTGAACTCAATTTCTGACTTTTTGTTCCTTTAGTGGCACAGCAGTCTGTTATTACAAAAAAAGAGCTTCAGAGTAATAAAACTTGGTTCTTTCATGGCTGTATATTTCCTGACATACTTGTATTTGATTGCTACTGAACTTTCTCAAAAATAGTTGTAGTACTGCTTTTCATTTTATCACTCTGATGATATGCAATATACAGTGTATATATAGTCAGCGCACATTATAAATGAAGGGTACATCTAAAAAAAAAAACGTACTGTATTTATTCGAGTATAACTCGCACACGTGTATAACGGGCACCCCTAATTTTCGATTAAAAATTGGTATAAAATTTAGTTTCACACCAAGCATTGTAATTGACAAAAAAAACGTTGTTGAACACGTGCGGCCATGATAAAAATCATTTATTGACAACGTAAACTGGTATAACATTCGTCTCTGGTACAGTGAATTCTCGGCTAGCTGCTCGATTTCCGTGAATTTCAGCTTGATCAACAACTTTGAACTTGAATGAAGCGTCATATGCAGAACGTTTTCTCTTGATACCCTGAGTTACCATCTAACGGGTACCAGTATATCAATTAAAATATGAAGAACACTGAATTACGGTATGCAAAACACTGAATTGTACAAAAGCAATGCTTACCCTAACGTGTGGGCGAGGCGAGGAAATGAAGCGGCGACCATACAGCGGATAATAAGAATTCTCACCCCCAGTTCGGGCCGCCCACTGTAGGCGACGTGGGGACGTTTTTTTTTCTTCGCCCTCGCGTACAGTGAGCGGCTGCAGCCCGGAAAAGGCGCAGTGCGAACTCACAATTCACCTGCGCCCTCAATGGACCGGCCGCCACTGCCACCCCACCCCAGCCCTCGTTTATAACGCGCACCCAAACTTTGATTTCTTTTTTTGGTAGAAAATTTTGCGCGTTATACTCAAATAAATACGGTAACAGTTCCCTGGGACCTCCAAATCTCCAGTCTACTATGCAAATCTTAAAGGGGTTGTAAAGGAAAACTTCCAACAATACTGGCTTCCCCAGCACCCCCGTTTACTTACCTGACCCCTTGAAAGTCCCGCACCGTGAACTCGCTGGCATCTTGGCCGGCTTCCCGGGCTCATTCATTGGTCGATTGAAGCAGTGCAGCCATTGGCTCTTGCTGCTGTCAATCGCAACCAATGATGCAGTGCATCGGGGGGGGCGCTGCTGAGTGATACAGTCGGCGGCTATGGCCGTCAGCTGTATCACGGGAGCGTGCCAGCAAGGACTCACCACAATGCGAGCTCTCTCGCATGAATGTGTGGAGTTCTTGCGGGGAGGACCAGAGACAGCCGCCGAGCTACCCCAGAAGACGTAGATCGGGGCCACACTGTGCAAAATGAGCTGCACAGTAGAGGTAAGTATAACATGTTTGTTATTTTAGAAAAATGGAATCCCCCCCCCCCCCCATACAGTGTCACATTTGGCACCTTTCAGGGGGGATACCTGTGTAATCCAGACATTTTCTCCCACTTCCGACATAGATCGCCGCAGTGACCTATGCCACGTCCGGCGCCTACTCTGTCCCCCTGCTGTCTTCTGGGAAACACACAGGTCCCAGAAGACAGCATGGACCAGTGGGATCACACAGCGAGGCTCGCGCAAGCCCAGTAGGGAACCAAGAAATTAAGCTGCAAGTCTTCTCTTTCTGATTCCCTTACCGAAGATGGAGGCGCCAAGGGACAGATCGGCTTTGTGTGCCGACATGGCGAGCGCTCAGGACAGGTAAGTGTCCATGTATTAAAAGTCAGCACCTGCTGTATTTGTAGCTGATGACTTTTAATCTTTTATTTTTTGGGGCGGAACGGTGCTTTAAACAACTGTTGATATTTTTTATTTTAGCAAAAGCTGAAAATTGCATATGAATGAATGAATGAAAACTTGTATAGCGCGGCACATGCGAACTGAATCGCCTCTATCAAAGCACTATAACTTACAGGTATCCTAGGGCGTTAAAGACGGCACTTAAAACTATATGCATTGCACATCCTACTTTACAAGCAAATAAAGATTGCTCTAAAGCAAAGCAACTGCCCAACTACTCCTCTGATCATGTGACCTATGCTGGGGCACAGGTCATGTGTTATACGTTGATGAGTCTCTTGTTGGAGGTGTAGCTGAGTCCATCTTTTTGCTGCTCGGAGCCATCATGAAGCTCTCTGAGATGATGACACCTCCATAAGCTGAAATGAAAAGAAATGGCCACACACCACTGTAGATCAAAATCCTTTTTATTTGGACATCCCAAAAACGACAAGAATCAGAATGCTGGGTAGACGCGTTTTTCACACGTCATGTGTGCTTAGTCATTACCTCCATAAGCTGCAATAGGTAACAGCTGTGCAACAGGAGAGGAGTAATATGACACCCCAATGGTAATAGTGTAAACACAATTAAAGGTTAGTAACAGCCAAAATGAAAAGCACAAAAATCATCATCACAAGTAAGGATGAGCCGAATACCTCTGGGTTCGGTTTGCACCAGAACCTGCGAACAGACCAAAAGTTTGTGTGAACTTTAGAACCCTGTTAAAATCTATGGGACTCGAACGTTTGAAATCTAAAGTTCTAATTTTAAAGGCTAATATGCAAGTTATTGTCCTAAAAAGTGTTTGGGGACCCGGGTCCTGCCCCAGGGGACATGTATCAGTGCAAAAAAAGTTTTAAAAAAAACGGCTGTTTTTTCAGGAGCAGTGATTTTAATAATGCTTAAAGTGAAACAATAAAATTGAAATATTCCTTAAAATTTCGTACCTAGAGGGGTGTATAGTATGCCTGTAAAGTAGCACTTGTTTCCTGTGCTTAGAACTGTCCCTGCACAAAATGTAATTTCTGAAGGAAAAATGTCATTTAAAATCACTAACCTTAGGGTCTGGTATGGATATTAAGGGGAACCCTGCGTCAAATAAAAAAAAAAATATGTGGGGTTCCCCCCAAATATCCATTCCAGACCCTTCAGGTCTGGTATGGATTTTAAGGGGAACTCCACCCCAAATTTAAAAAAAAAATGCCATGGACCCCCACACATTTTTTTTATGAATGACTTTTCTCTGTATTACCGGGAGCCGACAATTCATTATAGCCGCGAGTGATTTTAAATTACTTTTTTTACTTCAGAAATTACACTTTGTGCAGGGACAGTTCTAAGCATGGGAAACAAGCGCTACTTTACAGGCATACTATACATACACCCCCCCCCCTTAGGTACGAAATTTAACCTCCCTGGCGGTATGATTCTTTCAGATTTTAGGTGCGGAAAGCGGTACCATTATTTTGCATGGAAATTTGGCGTTTTAGATTGCAGGCTTGCAATTCTTAGGAATAACTCACCTAAATCTGTCCAAACCAGAGTCTCTAGTAGACTATGACAAAGTTTAAAACACAAATTCATAAATTATAATATAATAAATAATAACAAATAATAATTTAATAATAACAATACTTTTTATTCAATAAATGTTAACAAATAATATATTCATAAACTCAGATTTTTTTGGGGGTCAAACAAGGGTGCAAAATCATTATTTAGTAAATGTCTCAGGTATGAAAATCTTTGAAGCAAGGAATGGCGCAAAGTCCAACGTCGCAGTCGAGACAACAGAAGCGCGTTTCTTTGCGTATTTTTCTTCCGCTGTCGTCGCGCTTGGAGCAGCAAACCACACACATCCGTGTGGGTGCTGTTTTTTTTGCAGTGGGTGGTACATAGTCCAAAAAATGACGACCAGTCAGGCGCTCAGGATTTACAACATCAGAAGCCCGTCGTCCAGAATGGTTTACCGCCGTTGGCGTTTGGTGTTTTAGAAAAATTTGTTCTGCCACCTTCCACATAAAGTCTGCATGGACCATAGATGAATGAATTCCACAGACATTGCTCCAAAAGATGTCGGAAATTTTTTTTATAATATTTTTTCTGCTGCTTTCGCATAGCAGGGTAAAAAGTCATGGCCTGGTCAGCCCTGTCCACACCTCCCATCGTGTGGTTGTAGTCCAACACAACCTGTGGCTTTCTAACATCTTTTCCACCTCTGGTATGCACCATGACGGTCGAGGTATTATGCACTGTGCTCATAAGGGAAATGTCTTTTTTGTCCCGCCACTTACTTTAGTGCCAACATTTTCCCTTTTTGCCATGCAGCAACTTCTCCTTTCCCGAGCTTTTTATTTGAAAAACCTGACGGCATCTCACGCCGGTTAGGTCTCACGGTTCCATAAGCGTCCGTCTTGTTCAGAGGAAGGAACTCATACAGTTCTGGGGAAGTGTAGAAATTGTCTGTAGTGAGACAGTAGCCCTGGTTGAGCAAGGGCTCTATCAATGACAGAACTGAAGCGCTTGCCATCCCAAAAAAACGGAATCTCGGGAAAAATTTGGTCCCTTTGCCAGTGTAAAGTACTGTGTTCCAAATATATCCAGAGCTGGATTCACACAGCATAAAGGATTTTATCCCAAAGCGAGCGCGCTTAGACGCAATAAATTGAATCCAACTGAGCCTACCTTTATAGGCCCTCAGACTTTCGTCTATGGTGATGTCCCGCTCAGGAACATAGGTCTGCTGGAAGTTCTGCAGTATGATTTGGTAAATATTCCAAATTTTTTTAGCTTTAGAGCTGGATGAGATTGTTCGTCAAATTCCTCGTTATTTGCGAAGTGCAAATACTTCATAATCAAAGAAAATCGATATTCGGACATTACAGTTCCAAAAAAAGGTGTGGCCAATAATTTATTTGTGGTCCAGTACCACTTTTGAAGTGGTTTCCCCACCACTCCCTGTAAAATTAGGAGGCCAAGGAATTTCCAAATATCATCACTGGTCACAGGCTCCCATTTTCTGCACCGAGAAAATAGCTGATGGGTAGCAGCTTGCTGATCTTGATATCTGTTTGTCTCCAACACTATTTTATCGATCACCTCATGCGTCAAAAAAAGCCGGAGGTATTCCAACGGATTGTCACCCTCTATGTCCACTTTTATCCCAGGTGATCCTGTGAATGGAAACCTTGGGGGCGCTACGTGCTCCGTATCGCAATCAATTGCGCACCAAGTCCGCACATCGCTGGGCACAGGTGCAGGATCGTCACTCGCATCACTTTCTTCATCTGATGACGAGCTTTCCCACGCGTCGCTGTCACTCAGCTCCTCCGCAAGGGATTCTGCATCGCTGTCGCTGTTTGGCAGCAGGTCGCATAGCGATTTGGAAGTAGAGACACGCTTTGCCATGATTGCTGCTCAGTATACAAACACTGGTACTGTAATCTGCAGACAGGTCACTTGAGAAAACACTGGGGGGGCAATCAAAGGTCACTGTATTTTTTTAAAATTTTTATCCAATTGTATCAGTGTGTTTTTACTGTGTTTTACTGTGTGTCTACTTATACGTTTGAATTTATACGTTTGAAAATCTCACCCCGAGCCACACTCGGGAATACCGCCAGGGAGGTTAAATGAATATTTCACTTTTATTGTTTCACTTAAAGGAATTATTAAAATCACTGCTGCCAAAAAACTGCAGTTTTTAAAACTTTTTTGCATTGGTACATGTCCCCTGGGGCAGGATCCAGGTCCCCAAACACTTTTTATTACAATAACTTGCATATTAAGACTTTAAAATTAGCACTTTAGATTTCAAACGTTCGAGTCCCATAGACTAACAGGGTTCTAAAGTTCACACGAACTTGCCGCTAACACCCCAAATAGTTCGCTGTTTGGGGAACAGGCAATGTTCGAGTCGAACATGAGTTCTACTCGAACTCAAAGCTCATCCCTAATAACAAGTGACATAACTTACAATCAGTAGGATTGTTCAGGTGCCTCCTCATTTAGTTGAAATTCTCCTGCATTAATGCCCCGCTCCCCCTTCCTACAATCTTCCAGTGCAGCAGGGGTTAGTACAACTTAGGGGCTGTCACAGGCACTCATCAAGAGAACCTGGCTATGCCTGTCCTTTCCTCCCAGCTCCTCCATTCATAGAAGCCGTACTACAGATTTTATGAATGATATAGGAGTTATGAATGGAGAATGGGTAGATGATTGATAGGTCTGCCCCCTCCATTCATTGATCGTGTTTCATTAATAACATCTGTAGCATGACTTTCAATGAATGGAGCAACTGAGGGCAAAGGGTAGGCACATCCTCCTGAATGTAAGTTGTCTCTTGTGCTTGTGTAGAGCCCTGCTCCTGTTGAGTAGGCGCTCTTTTGTAAATTTAGTTACCTAAGCTGTAGTTTATACCAAATTGTGGGTTTCTGTTGTAGTCCAGCTTTGTTGCACATGTTCCCCTTGCTTGCAGGTGTCGTTGTCACCGGTAGTCAAGGTTTGAAATGCAATAAGCTGGGTGCATTGGGTGCCTTCTTCCCAGAAGCAGCCCAGTGGACGTGGTCAACCCGCTGTGCATTCTGTGGGAGGGTACTTAAGGGACAGACACCGTTCTGGCAGGGTCTTCCGATCCTGACCTCCTGGCCTCAGGGATGCGCTGACAGTGTTTTTCCGGTCTCGGGGTCTTCTGGCCCAAGACTCCGCAACTGAGAGTAGGCCCAGGATTTTCTGGGGCCTACTGGTCTTGTGGTGGTCCTGTTCTGTCTTGCCTGCAGAAAGAAGCTGAGCAATTGGGGACTCAATAGAAGGACGCATCCGGACCAACTTGCCTCACTGTGCTGCTGGCCTGTGTGAAAGATCCTGGCACCGTGAGCTGTGTACTTTCTTTGAAATTTCGCTAAGTGTATGTGTGGTTACACGATCCTGTGGCAGAGGGCTATGTATCGACCCAACGACACTCATCAAGTCTGTGGCAGAGACTTTGAACAAGCTTCGCACTGGCTGCTAGGTCAGTGAGAGTGGGCCTATCTGGTGGTTGCTAAATCCAGCGTGGAACCGATTTGTCCTCTGGATCTAAGATTGCCTGTGAACCGCAAAACAGGGTACCTGAATCTTGCCTATCCCTCTACCTCCTCTGTTGGAGAACCTGTTTAATAAAACTCTTGAAGAAAAAAAAACCAAAGTATTGGTGCGGACATTCTTTTTTTGAACAACTCTTCAGAAGGGACCCCTAGATCGAGTGTGGTGAACAGTAAGGTAACGGCAGCCCCATCGGGGGAAGTGCTACACTTATTTTTCTTCTTTTTTTTTTTTTATTTAGGCTACACTTATGTGTTAATGTTTTAACAGTGTATTTTTCTGGGGGATTATCTGGTATATTCCATTTGAAATAAATAGATTTTTATATTGTTATCCCCAGATTCCCCCGCTAAAGAATATGTATAATAAATCTTTAACCACACCCTATCCCTTTATTATAAACACATGTATGAGGAATCCAACATATAGAACCTCTGGCTTTTTGTTACCTACAGAAGCCGTGATGTATGATCGATGTCCATCTGCATTAGCTGTAAAATAACAAGTATTACCTTATGTCATTACTAATCGTTTTCTGTAGGAATGCTGCGTAGATTATCCAGTTTCTCCCACATGCAGTACACATGTCCACATTCAACACCAGCTATGTTCCAACACAAGTCAGAAGCCGCAAGAGAAGCATGCCTGACAATTTGTATCAGACAAAATAGACTTGAAAGTTGGAGAATAGGAAAGGTGGACACAGCATACACTATATTGTCAAAAGTATTGGGATGCCTGCCACATGATATTTAATGGCATCCCAGTCTTAGTCCAAAGCGTTCAATATTGAGTTGGTCCACCCTTTGCAGCTATAACAGCTTCAACTCTTCTGGGAAGGCTGTCCACAAGGTTTAGGAGTGTGTCTATGGGAATGTTTGACTATTCTTTCAGAAGCTAATTTTATGAGGTGAGGCACCATTTGGTGGAGGGGGGGTTATGGTGTGGGGTTGTTTTCCAGGAGTTGGGCTTGGCCCCTTAGTTTCAGTAAAGGAAATTCTAAAGGTGTCAGCATACAAAGGCATTTTGGACAATTTGGTCCCAGCTTTGTGGGAACAGTTTGGGAATGTCCCCTTCCTGTTCCAACTGGAACAAGTGCACAAAGCAAGGTCCATAAAGACATGGATGAGTGTGTTTGGGGTGGAGGAACTTGACTGGCCTGCACAGAGTCCTGACCTCAACTCGATAGAACACCTTTGGAATGAATTAGAGTGGAGACTGCGAGCCAGGTCACCTCGTCCACATCAGTGCCTGACCTCTGCAAGAATGGTCAAACAATCCCATAGATACACACCTAAACTGTGTGAACAGCCTTCCCAGAAGAGTTGAAGCGGTTATAGCTATAAAGGGTGGACCAACTCAAGATTGAACCCTACGGACTAAGACTGGGATCATTAAAATTCATGTGCGTGTAAAGGCAGGTGTCCCAATACTTTTGACAATATAGTGTATTTTCAAAGAGAGATTTTAGTTTTCCTCAACACCTTTGTGAATGTTTAATACCATCAGAGTACTGGGATCGAGTTGGAAGAACTGCCACTAATGTTCTGAGCAGCTGAAAATGTTGAGATAAAGCTAAAGACTAGGGCATGACCAAAGTTAAAAGCTAAGTAACCATTTTCACATGACTTTATCCAGTTTTCTCTGTGCTGCTCTACCAACCTTGTCTTGATTGACATTAGTTTGATAAGCACTGTGCATCATAGGCCTTTTTTTTTTACCTTTTAAAACAAAATTGTATCTTAGTGCTACTGATGTTCTGCCGCCTCTTTGCAACCACCTTCTGTCTACATGCATAGACGCTAGGATTTGGTTTCCTGATGACTACAAGCGCGTACCATGCCTGTGTAATGTGTGTTAAAATGTCCACATGTAGTCTCCAGTCGTCCAGAACACAACAGCCAGACTGGTAATGGGAAAAAACCCTGGGAGTCAATCACCCCATCCCTGAGGACCCTCCATTGGCTAGCCATGAAGGATTGGGTTACATTCAAGACCCTCTGCCTCACTCACAAATGCACATATGGAAACGCTCCGCAATACCTATGCGAGAAAATAAAACACTACACCCCTAGTCGCGCCCTTCTGTCAACAAACTAAAACCTCTTCCATATCCCGAAGAGCCCGATACAAATCAAAAGGACAACGAAGATTTGCAGTCCAAGGACCACGGCTATGGAACACTCTACCTACGCCTTGAGTCGATTTAGTTTGCATTTGTAGCACTATACAAGTTACTCACTCACTCACTAAAACTGAAGAGTGCAAAATCTGATGTAGCTGTGCATGGTAGCCAATCAGCTTCTAACTTCAGCTTGTTCAATTAAAGCGGTAGGAAACTGCATCAAAACCGCATTGCATACTAGCACATTATGACATACTTACCTGAAAACTAAGCCTTTCAGCAGCGCGCTGTCACTGCTGAAGGCACTTCCATCTTCAATTGGTCTTCCTTTCCGGTTCGCAGGCTTGGGCAGTATAATTGGCCTAGTCGGCAATCATGTCACTCCCGCACATGCACGTGGGAGTCGCTGTTTTCGGCATGGCTCTAAAAGAACGGCACGTTATGCCATTCCTTCAGAATACATGCACCTGTGACGTCACTGGCTGCATCTAAAGTAAATATCTCCTAGCCAATGTACGTTTAGGAGATATGTAGTGTGCTTATAGGTAAGCCATATCATAGGCTTACATATAGGTAAAAATCATACATGGGTGTTTACTCACTTACACTTTAAGCTTTGACAAAACAAAGAGCTGCACTAGATTTTGCACTCTTCAGTTTTAGTAAATCAACCCCAGAGAGTTGTCACCCTAGAACCAGAGTTTCCTGGACCATCAAGTATTATTTTAAACAATGCTGCAGTTTAAAAATGTTGAAAATTTGTTTTGAAATTACATTGCCATGCTTAATATTACACAAATTCAAAGTCAATGAGTTCACCTATATTTAAAATATATATATATATATTTTTAATATATATAGTAAATTCTAATTTTTGGGACTTTTAGGATGACAGTTTGAAAGCATAAAACAATATCATCTAAACTTTCAATCAATTTATTCACAGTATTTTAAAATCACTTTTTTTTTAATTATTATAAAATACATACACGGTCAGCCTTCTCAAGGCTATTTTGGTGCTCTATTTGTCTAAAAGGTAAAACTATCATCTATTAAACAAATACCGGTAGTTTTCCTTCACCTTTGCCTTAAATAGCTCATACCCATGGTAAATTTACTAAAACTGGTGCATTCAGAACCTGGTGCAGCTGTGCATGGTAGCCAATCAGCTTTTAACTTCAGCTTGTTCAATCAAGCTTTGATGCACCAGGTTTTGCACTTTCCAGTTCTAGTAAATAACCCCCTTCATTTCCACTGGTATCGCTATTGTCTACATTGGTCATGAGGTATCGTCCTGGTGATTACAACACGTTTCGTGGATTTCCAGGGCCCACTTAATCGGGTATCTTTGAGGACTACGTCACATACAAATAATTGTGTAATTGAGTAATGTATCAAGGGTTAGAGACCTCCACCTTACCAAACCATCCCACTGGGAGGACAGCAAATAAGTGTTACCCACAATGATGACAAAATAATTGGGATCTCAGCACTAAAATCACCCACAATGAGGAAACCCACAGAGATCAAGCCAATCTGTTGGTCAACCACATAATAGATATTGAGGATGCGTATATTATGTATTTTATAATTATTAAAAAAAGGATTTTAAAGTATTGTGAATCAATTGATTGAAACATTCAGTGTTGTTGTTTTACAATTTTAAACTAGCAACTTAAAAGTCCCAAAAATCTGAGAATTTTCTATATAGTTAGTTACTAGGGATATAAAACGATACATTATTGGACCAGTTATTGTTGTGTAATTATTTTTGGAATATGACAGGACATTCTGAGTTACTACTGAATGTTATTTTTGTACCTAGACAGCCTGAAAAAGAAATCAGCTGGAATGAAGTTAAAATACACAAGTAAGTTATGCATAAAAAACTTTCTCACAACACAGGTATGGAATAACTTTACAATTGAGAGAAGAAAAATGAAATGGAAAATCTAAGGTGTTACGTGTAATGACTGTTTTCATAGTCACAACACAGGAATGTATGGGTAACATGTATGCAATTAATCAAACCACTTGAGTTCCACGTGGCATTCCATTTAATTCTTTAGAAAGGGAACATATAAGTGCTGGAAGAAGACACACACGCAGTGCCTAGGTATCTAGCTCTGACATTCATACTATCAAAAGGGCCCACTGGTGTGGGAATTACAAGCGAAGGATTGCTGCCACAGTGCCCACATATTCTATATACACTCACATAAAACAAAAACAGCGCCTTTACAAAAAAAGGACAACGTTTTTCACTTTAATGTTGAATAAAGTGGGAATGTGTAGAATGCCTATTATTTTTGTAGATGCTTTTTGTGTTCTGCTACAGGCA
Source organism: Rana kukunoris (assembly GCA_029574335.1). Lineage (NCBI taxonomy): Eukaryota > Metazoa > Chordata > Amphibia > Anura > Ranidae > Rana > Rana kukunoris. The sequence goes on along the minus strand of CM056052.1, from coordinate 83,788,281 downwards.
TTTCCTTTTTACCTCGGAGATACGATACCTCTTGACCTTAGAGAGATCTCTCTAAAATAAAGAATAAATTCCATCTTAGACAGTAGTCACTGGAAAAGCTGTCCCATTGAGAAATTGGAATACTGGAATACTTAGAATACTGGAAAACTGTAAAATTTAGTTTTTTCCCATCAGAGGAAAATAAATTGCTCTAAAAATCTCATAGGAGATCTATAAACAAGGGATGAATTTAACGTGTATCCCTTCAGGGTGATACTGAGGATTCACTGGTACCAGTGTGTCACCGTCCCAATATTGTATGAATTCTGGCTAAGGACTAGTGATTTGTGGACTTTGAAGGCACATGATAAGTATGATAAGAAACTAGATAATTTATTTTATAGAGATGTCATAAAAACAGTTACAAATATAAAATCAAAGAAATTAAAGAAATTTAATTTCTTTGATTTAATATTTGTAACAGTTTTTTTTTATGATATACAGTATCTATAAAATAAATTATCTAGTTTCTTATCATACTTATCGAGTGCCTTCAAAGTCCACAAATCACTAGTCATAGGAGATCTAACCCTTCCAAAACCCAAAAAAATGTTTAGGGTTTAGATACACTTTAACAATGAAAAAATGGTTATTCCAATATTTTAAAAATTAAGCTGAACTGCATACCTTTAACCAATGAAAATCATGTTTTTAAACTACATGTCCTTCATCATCCCAGTGCAGAGCAATGCAAAACCAATACTTATCCAAGCCATACAGAAAGTATATATACTACCTAAAAATGAATCCCCTTATTTGCTCCCCCTTGGTCTGTTGAATATTCTTTTGAATAAATATTGTGATATCTATTCGATAAGAGCCAGTTCACACAGGGGCAACACGACAACCAGCACGACTTTTGGAGGCAACTTGGACACGACTTGAGTATGAATCATCAGGCAACTTACAAGGCAACTTCAAGTTGCCTCCAGGACAGGAGGCTTTCCAGTGGCCAATCAAACAACAATCAGCTCTGTGGGAGGGAGGGGGAGGAAGATGTTTGCCTGAAAAATGTATGTTCTCTTCCTGTATTGTTGCTTCAGTTAAGACAGGGATCTGACTTCTGAGGCAACTTCCATTAAAATCAATGGGAACAAGTTGCCTACAAGTCAGATTGAAGTAGTACAGGAACCTTTTCTGAGGTCGTAGCTACTTTAATAGTGTACATTAAGACGGCTCTCATTGACTTCCATTGATTTTCTCAACCCGCGCGACTTGGGGCAACTTCAAGTCGTATCCCAGGTCGCCCCTGCATGAATCGCCTCTAAGTGAAAAAGATACCTGTGCTCTCTGCTTGTGTTGACTGGTATTGGTTAACATTGTTCCCATATATGTGTATATATATGTATATGTATGTGTATATACAGTATATATGTATAGGAAACACTTTTTTTTGTCTCTCTTCTTCCTCCCCCTTAAGTCAAGGGAGGTAAATTTGAATCACAGATAAACAAGTAGAAGCAGACACATAGTAAACACAAAAAAACCACAGTAACAAAGCACTTAAATATAGATATATGAACAGGGCTTTATTTCAGGGGGAACTTGGGGGAACTCAGTTCCACCACCTCTGGCTCAGACCCTTTGGTGTCTGCTCACCACAATCAGTTGTAAACACAGAAGTCTGGTTTCCCTGTTTACAAGTGACAGCTCTGCACTCTGTGTGTAACCCCCTGAACTCTGTACTCTGTATGTAATGCAATCCTGGTACTTAATGCCCCTTTAAGACCCTTCTACTGTTTGTGAAATCTGAACGGGTCATGGTTGAGTTCCTGCACCTATTTTCTGAGAAAAAAAGCTCTGTATATGAATATACCCATTATAATCACAACAGCCCCCTTACCCCCCCCCCCTCCTCAGTTGCCCCCTCCCCATTCCGTTTTTTTTTTTTTTCACTTGAGGAATCAAAGAAACCACCATTCAGTAAAGAAAGTGATTAACCACTAGCCGACCAGTCGCCGTGGTTCTACGGCGGCAGGTCGGCTCTCCTGGGCGAGAGCCCGTAGCTCTACGTCGGGACTTTCGCGGCCGCTAGGGGGCGCGTGCACGCCGCCGGCGGCCCGCGCGCATGCCCCCCGCTCGCCCCCGAGTCCCGCCGCGTGCCCGGCGGGCACGATTGCCACCGGGCACACGCGCTCGTTCGTTACAGAGCGGGGAACGAGAGCTGTGAGTGTAAACACATAGCGCTCGTTCCTGTCAGCGGGGGAAACGCTGATCTTCCGTTCATACAATGTATGAACGGAAGATCAGTGATTCCCCCTAGTGAGTCCACCCCCCCATACAGTTAGAACACAAATAGGAACACACTTAACCCATTCCCTGCCCCCTAGTGTTAACCCCTTCACTGCCAATGGCATTTTTATAGTAATCCAATGCATTTTTATAGCATTGATCGCTATAAAAATGCCAATGGTCCCAAAAATGTGTCAAAAGTGTCCGATGTGTCCGCCATAATATCGCAGTACCGAAAAAAACCGCTGATCGCCGCCATTACTAGTAAAAAAAAAATATTAATAAAAATGCCATAAAACTACCCCTTTTTTGTAAACGCTATAAATTTTGCGCAAACCAATCAATAAACGCTAATTGCGATTTTTTTTTACGAAAAATATGTAGAAGAATACGTATCGGCCTAAACTGGGGAAAAAAAATGTTTTTTTATATCTTTTTTGGTGATATTTATAATAGCAAAATGTAAAAAATATTGCATTTTTTTCAAAATAGTCGCTCTATTTTTGTTTATAGCGCAAAAAATAAAAACCGCAGAGATGATCAAATACCACCAAAAGAAAGCTCTATTTGTGGGAAAAAAAGGACGCCAATTTTGTTTGGGAGCCACGTTGCACGACCGCGCAATTGTCAGTTAAATCGACGCAGTGCCGAATCACAAAAAGTGCTCTGGTCTTTGGACAGCAATATGGTCCGGGGCTAAAGTGGTTAAGGAGGTGTTTTTAAGTGTCAATGAAATCTTAAGTGTTAAATGTTATATGAAATTGGAAAATTGAATAAAGAGAAATTAAACAGCATTGTTCCCAGTTCTCTTTGGTAACTATGGATGAGGACAGCGGCAGGTGTTCTGTATTCCTAAAATACTTCCTGCGGTAGGGTAACAATGTTGCTCACCCTACAACAATAAGTGTGCTACTGGCAGGATTACCAGGTGAAAGCAAAGAAAGAAAAGTCAAGCGTAATGTCTGTAAACTCAGTATATTACATTTCTGTTTTTAGTTTTGTATACGTCAAGGAACAGGAGTCCCTTTTGGACCGTTTGCAATACGTTTCGGCGTTATGATCGCTATAAGATCTAAGCAGTTTCAGCTAGAATTGTCAATGATCATTATGCCTATGGCTTTTTTCACCTAAAAAGCAAGCTTACACCAAACTGCTCAAAATGTCTGTTGAGCGATACAGTAATACAAAAAAAAGTAATAATAACTGACAGACCGATGTGTTTCAAACTGTCAGCCATTTATTATTCATAGCTAGCTAACATGAAAAGAAAAGGATAGTAGCTAAATACCCATCCTTCATCAGGAATGAAGCAGTTCAGCTGTTGCCTTAAAGTATTTGACAATACTTTACAATTGGGGTAATTAATTAATAACAGACCTTAGGCACACAAACATTATCTCAGCTCTGCAGCCTAGGAATCAGATGGAAAGGCGACCCTGTCCCAATAATATATAAAGTAAAAGTAATTGGAGAACTAACACGAGCATCAAGTGCTTATTTTGTACATAGGCTTAGCTACAGTAGATTAAAGTGGTTGTAAACCTTCACATATACCAAGTGAAATAATACCGTGAAGTTATACCATTTTATCTGCAGTCTTCTCTTCTCTACATCCGTTTTAAGTGCTAAATTTATAATGCGTGTCTGAGAATTCCGAAAAAAAGGGGGTGGAGAGCTGAAGTTACACTCTGGAGAGCTCAGCGATGAGAGCTCTGAGAGCTGATTGGAGGGAAGGGACCCCCCCCCCCCCTGCACACAGCACACAAGAACAGAGCTTAGGCTGTCAATCTGCTGGAGCCCCCTACCCTGTTTTTTTTCTCTTGGTGTCAGGAAAACTTGTGACTCATACTGATAGCAGAGGAAGGAAGCAGCAGACCCACAGTGATCTTAATCCCTTCCCGCCACTGCCTCCCAGCCCTACAAGATTTGCTAGATGTGGGGAGAAGGGCATTCAGGTCATGTGACTGATGTGATTGGCTGTCACAACGGTCACGTGATCAGAAAGCTCTCGATCGCAAGTGTGCATTAGGAGCTTTCCGGCCCCCGCCGGTTACTGTGCTGGGAGCGCGCACGCAAGTGTTTGCATAGGGACGCATATATGTAGTCTCTCAGAGTTAAAGCCCACCCACAGAGAGGCCGCATATATGCATACGGCTGTCAGGAATAGGTTAACCTCCCTGGCGGTATGATTCTTTCTGATTTTAGGTGCTGAAAGCGGTACCATTATTTGCAAGGAAATTTAGTGTTTTATACTGTAGGCTTGTAATTCTTAGGAATAACTCACTTAAATCTGACCAAACAAGAGTCTAATAGGCATCCCGGGTATGACATTTTTTTAATAAAATTATAAATTATAATATAATAAATAATTATAAATAATTATAACAAATGATAATATAATTATAATAAAAACTATTCAATAATGTAATCAACTCAAAATCACTGAAATTTCCTCAGTTGCAGAATTGTCGCTGTCATTACTTTTTTTTTTTTTATGACGAATTTCCCCACAAATCGCTATCGCTCAATTCTGCAAGTGATTATAATTTATTATCGCTGTTTTTTAGCTGCTCTAAAACCATTTTTGACATAAAGGGAAACTTTTGGTTGCTATGGGCAATCTACAGTTTACAGGCAGAAAGAACCGTTTTTATTTTATAAAAGATCATGTAGTGCACTGGGAAGACCACTAGGGACAAGGGGTGTGTGTATTTTTTAAATACAGTACTGTGATCTATAAGATTACATTGTACTGTATGTATAGTGTTTTGTTTACTTTTTTGAATTTGGCGCTGATCTCCGCCCCCGTGCGTCGTAACATCGCAGGGAACGGAGCTCGGCGGCACACAGGGACACTGTGTGAATCGAGCGAGCACCCACTCGCTCACACAGCGCGGATGCATCGCTGGATCCAGGAACAAGGTAAGTAAACCTTGCCTGTGGAAAATGCGAGACGAGCCCGAGTCTGACTCAGGGTTACCGATTGCAGCATGAAAATTTAACCCCGAGTCAGACTAACGCCAGGGGGGTTAAATGAGACAAGTACACACTAAAGAGGGATATGCTATGTTCATATTTCATGTCTTTCAACTACCTTAAATGGAAATACAGAAATGTACACTGTGCAAATGCTAACTGGGCATTGTAAAACCCTACAAAGATTGATCAATACATTGGCCCGGATTCACATACCTGGGCGCACCTTTATGCAGGTGTAGCGTATCTTCTTTACGCTATGCCGGTGCAACGTTGAGAGGCAAGCAAGGAATTCACAAAGCAAATGCTCCTAACATTGCGCCGGCGTAGCGTATAGTCGTCGGTGTAAGCCGATGTGAGTCAAAGTAGGTGGAAGTGGGCGTGACCCCATAAAAATGATGGGCTGAGCTTCAAACAAGTACTAAAAACGAACGGCGCAAGCGTCATAGCTTGGACGCATCTCAGTGCGCATGCTCACAGTTACGTCAAAATTACTGCCTACGACGTGAAAGTAACCTACGCCCAGCCCTATTCACGTACTACGTAAACGGCGTACACGACATAAAATTCGACGGCGTCCGTTCCCTGGTCCATACCTTTGCATGGGTTGATTCTCCTATATGCGGAATAACTTTATGCCGGACGTAACCCTTACGCAAAATGCCGGGCGCAAGTACATTCGTGAATCAGCGTATCTTACTAATTTGCATATTTAAAATGGGAACGCCAGATGCGTCCAGTGTAACATTGCTCCCATGATACGCCGGCGTAGGCAAGTTACGTCGGGCGTTTGAAGCCTTATTTTTCGATGTGCATAGCTTGGGGAATCGGCGTATAGATACGACGGCGCACATTTGAACTTACAACGGCGTATCTCGAGATACGTCGGCTTAAGTGCTACGTGAATCTGGGCTATTAACTTTAAAAAGAAAGTTGCAAGTTCCTATATTTCATGTTCAAGGGGCATAGTATCATAAGAGTGAATTTACTAAAGGCAAATAGACAGTGCACTCTGCAAGTGCAGTTGCACTAATTTTTCCTAGAGTTTAGAAAATGTGGTAAAGCTCTGCTGATTTCCATCGTCCAATCATGTGCAAGCAAAAATTATGTTTTTTATTTTATTTTCCCTGCACCTAATTGGGTTTTCTTTACAAATTAAGCTTTTTCAAAGTCACTGTGCTTTGGGGGAAAATGTAAAGAATACCCAATCAGGTGTAATGAAAAAAAAACAAAAAAACTGCATATTTGCTTGAACATGATTGGATGATGGAAATCAACAGAGCTTTACCACATTTACTAAACTCTGGGGAAAATTAGTGCAACTGCACTTGCAGAGTGCACAGTCCATTTACCTTTAGTAACTCCACCCCATAGTATCTTCGCAGCCACTTCCTGTCTACCTACTTGTTCTCTGATAGATGCTACAAACGATTGCTCACGAGTCATGACAGTGAAATTGATGAAATATACCTGCTCAATGACCATTCACCTGCCCACTGGAAGAACATGTGACAGGGTGACACTGCAAGAGGGTACGTGGCATACAAGGACAGAGTGTTATTCCACTATAACAGAAGGTGTCTAAACAAGGCCTTCATGGCAGCATCAGATATTTTAACAAAAGCTGCAGATTTAAAAAAATATATAAATTATTTATAAAATATTAATAATTTGAAATAAATGAATAAATGAGATTTAAAGTGATTGGGTTTACCATCTCAATGTCATGAAGTTTGTTGCCTATCTCTGTGTAGGCTGTACTGTATGTCAGCTTCATGTGGTGGATGGACTGGGCACAGGTGCAAATATCCAGTATATAGCAGGGGTGTGCAAATTAATATAGAATTCCGGAGCCAGCCTGTCCATTTCATGAACCAATTCCATTGACAAGCACCAGAGAAAACCTGAAAATTTGGGCACCAGTAGTTATATTTAACCACTTCAATACCAGCCCATTGTCATTTGACGTCCAGAGATGGGATCTCCCATCCTAAGTGGACGTCAAATGACGGCCTGGGCTTTGCGGATGAATATCTGAATGATGCCTGCAGCCAGAGGCATCATCCAGATATCCTCTTGTTAAGCCGGCGATTCTGCACGACATAAGAACGATCATAGCGGCGGTTCCGCCGCTTGATCGTTCTTACAGGCCGCGGGAGGGGACATCCCCCCCTCCCGCCACCATCCGGTGCTTCTCCGGGCTCTCCCGTGCCTTTGGGGGCCCGGAGAACGAATCGTCCGGCGTTAGGGCAGGAAGCATAGAGATGACTGGTGACCAGATGGTCACCAGTCATCTCTATGACCGTCGGAGGACCCGGGCGCGATGATGTAAACAAGCGATTGCGATTGCGGCTGTAAGCAACGATTCATGAGATCTCATGGTTTCCAGCCTGGAGGAGAGATGTGAGGTCTTATTGACCCCGCATCTCTCCTTAAAGAGGACATGTCACACATATTTCCTATTACAAGGGATGTTTACATTCCTTGTAATAGGAATAAAAGTGAAAAAAATATTTTTTTCAAAAAGTGTAAAAAAATAAATAAAAATAAGTAAAAAAATAAATAAAAGTGAAAAAAATTAAATTAAAATGCCCCTGTCCCCGGTAGCTCACATGCAGAAACGAACGCACACGTAAGTCCCGCCGACATATGTAAACGCCGTTTAAACCACACATGTGAGGTATCGCCGCGTGCGCTAGAGTGCCAGCAACAAATCTAGCACTAGATCTCCTCTGTAAATTAAAACTGGTAACCTGTAAAAAAAAATTAAATCGTTGCCTATGGAGATTTTTAAGTACCGAAGTTTGCCGCCATTCCATGAGTGTGCGCATAATTAAAGCGTGACATGTTGGGTATCTATTTACTCGGTGTAACATAATCTTTCACATAATACAAAAAAAATTGGAGAACTTTACTGTTTTGTTATTTTTTAATTCATGAAACAATTTTTTTTCCAAAAAAAAGGGTGTTTGAAAAATTATTGCGCAAATACTGTGCAAATACTGTGCAATGACCGTCGTTTTATTCCCTAGGGTGTCTGCTAAAAAAACATAATATAATGTTTGGGGGGACTGCGTAATTTTCTAGCAAATTTTTTTTTTGTACATGTAGGAGAGTGCCAGAATAGGCCTGGTATGGAGGGGGTATAAAAGCCTGGTATTGAAGTGGTTAACCTCCCTGGCCTTATGATTATGTCAGATTTTTTATGCTAAAAGCGGTACATTGTATTGCATGGAAATTTGGTGTTTTATATTGTAGATTTTAGGAATAACTCACTTAAATCTTTCCAAACAAGAGTCTAATAGACATCCCAGGTATGATAAAGTTTGAAACACAAAATCCTAAGTTATAATAAATAACTATAAATAATTATAACAAATAATAATATACCGTAATAGTAATACAATTTATTCAATAATGTAATCAAATCAAAAACAAAGACATTTGCTCAGTCACAGAAAAGAAAAAGGGGGTTCCCCTGGGTGAACTTTTAAGCCACTAATAATATTTTAAAATATACAGGCTATTGAATATAAAAAAGGTTTTATTTACAATTGTACATATTCATCAAAAACATTTTTAAATATCAAATTAAAATACAGAGTTCCAATGATTGTCACCATATAGATAAATACAAGAAGAACCTTCTTAACACCCGACGCGTTTCGGGATAACCTTCTTCAGGGGTGTGTAGAGAAGCATAATTAGTTTATCTGGAGCGTAAGAATACATAGGGCCAGATTCAGGTAAAGAGAGTGGTTCTTTATTTCGGAGTAACGTTAGTCATTTACGTTACTCCGCCGAAACTTTATGAGCAAGTACTGTTATTCACAAAGCACTTGCTCCTAAAGTTGGGCGGCGTAGCGAAAATGAGCCGGCAGATTTCAAATTGGGCAGGTAGGGGGCGTGTATTATTTAAACTAGGCGCGATCCCGCGGCAAACGTACTGCGCATGCGTCGACTGTCAGTGCGCATGCTCCAAATTCTGTTGGCCTTCACGTCAATGACGTCAATCCCCATTCACGGACGTTTTACGCAAACGACGCTAAAAAATTTAAATTAGACGCGATGACGACGGCCATACTTAACATAGGATACTCCACCTAGGGGGCATGTTTTTCTTTACACCGAGTATCGCTTACGGAAACGTCGGAAAGTCACTGTGTCGGGCCCGCGTACGATTGTGAATTTCCGATTCTCGCTAATTAACATATTCTCGGCGTTAATCAGCGGGAACGCCCGAGCGCCATTTTTAAAATTGCAGTTCCGATACAACGGCGAAATACAATTACGCCGCTCGTATAGGAACTCCAACCCGGCTTATCTTGTTTTCTGCTTACAGAAAACAGATAAGCCAGCTCAAAGTGAGAGTTATGCTGGCGTATCACTGATACTCCAGCCTAACTCTACCTGAATCTGGCCCATTGGGAGTTAATTACATGCATTCATAGCATTATTAAATATATACAAAAAGTTTTTATATGTAATATATATATATATATATATATATATATACACACACACACATGTAATTGTTCACTTACATATTAAAAAGGATGATGAATATTTCATTGGACATGTTTTAAAAGAATTGAAAATATACACAGCATGCTGGGTTCAAGCAATGAGGTTGCCAGTCAAAGAAAGGTATCAGGATGTACAATTAATGCAAATTTGGGGTGTTCATCCTGTTAGGGAGAAATTATTCCAAAGATCAAGATGCTGGTGGGTCAGCCAGAAGGGATATACTGGGACTGGAATAGAGGTTCCTAAAATGATATAAGATAATAAATACCATTAATAGATTGTTCCTAAACAAGGCTAAATAGTACATATTATATAGGTAGAGTAATAGTTTGCTACAATAGCAGTTTACATGTTAATGAAGAGTTATATGTATATGTACCTGATTATATGAGATCCGCAGCAAACCTAATAATGTCCGCTGTCAAAGAGTACACCGAGTTACTACAGGGATAGAAAAAGATATGACATTACTATAGGGTTTTATCTAGCCTTAATTTTAAACTCTATTATAAACTCTATTATATTTGCTCAGTCACAGAATCGTCACTGTCATCACTTTCAGTGTCTGATGACGAATTTCACACAAATCACAATCGCTCAATTCTGCAAGTGTTCTAATTTATTATCGCTGTTTTCTAGTTGGTCTAAAACCACTTTTGATGTAAACGGACACTTTTTGGTTGCTATGGACATTCTCCAGTTTACAGGCAGAAAGAACAGTATACATAATATAAAACCGCATGCAGGGCACTGGACAGACCACTAGGGATAAAAGGGAGGTGAAATTGTTTGATACAGTAATGTAATCTGTAAGATTACAGTGTACTGTATGTGTTATGTTTTTTTCACTTTTATAATTTGGCGCAGGGCTCACAGGCAAAGGAGCCTGGCACAGTGATATATCCGGCGGAAGACACAGCCTGCACACACAGCGGGAAAACATCGCATGATCCTGGGGACAAGGTAAGTAACTTTCCAAGAATTCTGCGATGTAATCCCATGGGTTACTACTTTTGGTAATGAAAATTCACCCCGAGCCTAACTCGGAAATACCACCAGGGAGGTTAAAGGATCACTAAAGGAAAAAAATGTTTTTGCTGAAATGACTGTTTACAGGCTATAGAGACATAAAAGTTAACTGATTCCTTTTAAAAATGATTAAAAATAGTTAAAAATCAATCATATAATATGCCTCCAGTTTCACTTTCGTTTTTAAACTGGTTTTGTGTTTATGTGAAGTAGAGAGAGAGACAGAACAAAAACAAACAAATCCAGGGCAGTGTTTTGTTTTTAAATTGAATCCCAGGGCAGTGTTTTGTTTTTAAAATGAATCTGATTGGTTCTGAGGAGTTTTAGACACACAGCTTGGACCACAGTGAAAAGCTGCCATGAGATTTTTCATAAGGAGCCAGACAAGCAGGAAGTGTGGAGATCAGAGCAGAATTACAGTAACTTCAAAGCAAAAAACGAACAATGAGAACATGAAAACAGCACTGCATTAAGGTAAATGAAGCTATTTAGCTACCTGGTTCTTGGTATATAAGCACTTTGGGTGCTGGACTACAAATACGATTCTCTCCTATTGCCAAGAAAAGAGGCATTGGCCCAGATTCACATACCTCAGCGCATATATATATGTCGGCGTAGCGTATCTTCTTTACGCTACGCCGGCACAATGCAGAGAGGGAAGCATGGAATTCACAAAGCAAATGCTCCCAACATTGCGCCGGCGTAGCGTATATTCGTCGGCGTAAGCCGACGTAAGTCTAAGTAGGTGGAAGTGGGCTGGAAGTTGGCATGATACCATGCAAATGATGGGCTGAGCTTCAAACAAGTACTTAAAATGTACGCTGCATGCGTCATACCTTGGACGCATCCCAGTGCGCATGTTCACTATAACGTCGAAACAACTGGCTAAGATACGTCGAATCACTGCCTACGACGTGAACGTAACCTACGCCCAGCCCTATTCACGTACCATGTAAACTACGTAAAATTGGACGGCATTCGATCCCTGGTCCATACCTTTGCATGAGTTGCGCCTCCAATATGGGGAATAACTTTACGCCAGACATAACCCTTACGCAAACCGCTTAAAACCTTCCCCCGGGTGCAAATACGTTCGTATCTCCCTCATTTGCATATTTGCATCGAAAATCAATGAGAGTGCCAAATGCGTCCAGCGTAACTATGCGCCAGCGTAGGCAAGTTACGTCGGTCGGATGAAGCCTATTTTTTAACGTATCTAGCTTTGTGGGTTGGCACACAGATACGACGGCGCACATTTGTACTTACGTTGGCGGAAGTGCTTTGTGAATCCGGCTAATAGGGATTGGTTTACTAAATGCAAATAGGCTGTGCACGTTGATATACTCTGAAAGGGCAGTTGCTCCAGAGCTTGGTAAATGAGGTAATGATTCCCTTTACGAAGAATACCCAATCACATGCAAGGAAAATGAAAAAAAAATATGAATTTTTGCTTGCACATGACTAGATGATGGAAGTCAGCAGAGCTTCTGCTCATTTACTAATCTCTGGAGCAACTGTTCTTGCAAAGAGCACAGTCTATTTGCCTTCAGTAAATCAACCCCAAAGTGCATTTACTGATTTCAGCATCATTTGAAACCATATTAGGCCTCGTTCACACATAGCCGACTCCGTCTCAGTCCTTTCCGACGGAGTCCGCCTGTGTCTGCCAGCTCAGCGGGAGATCAGTCCGCAGATCTCCGCTGAGCCGACGGATGACAAGCTCCTCTCTGCTCACTGAGCGGGGAGGAGCTTGTCGAGTCCCGCTGTCCTCTATGGAGCGATCTGATGAAAACGGACAGCATGTCCGTTTTCATCAGATCTTTCCCGATCCGATCCGCATGGACGGATGGGGACGTGAGCCCCATACGTTTGTTTTTAGCGGATCGGATCAGGTCGGATGTCAGCGGACATGTCTCCGCTGACATCCGACGCTCCATAGGGGTGCATGGAGCGCCCGTTCAGGTCCGCCTGAAAAACTGACAGGCGGACCTGAACGGATCCATGTGTGAACGAGGCCTTATGGTGTCTAATTTGAATGAGATTCTCTCATATCTGCAGCAAATACAAGGATAAAATGAAAGCAGGTATAGGGTTAGATGCTCTTTGACGTTGGGTGAATGGGTCTATGACAATCCTTGTGCCTTTTCCTGCCCTAGAAGTTAAAAGGACAGAACCTCCTGTTATCTATGAAGACAGTGACAAATGACACATGTCATCATTGTAACTATTTAGATAGACACAGCAGGAGCAGATTGGGAAACAGAGATAAGACTGGGATTATACAGAATCCAACATAAACCATGCTGCACCATAGGTCAGATATCTACATTACAGAGCTAGTCAGTTTGCTGGGAGGTCTTGTGTTCCCAGGGCTAACTTTTCCAAACTATTTTTTAGTTTATGCAAAACTGAGTCCCATAGACATATCGGCAGGATTTGACTGCCCTTTGGCACTTGCTAGTGAACTTTAAGTCTAATACCAACATGGTTTCTTTCATTTTGGATAGAATGGTAAAAAAGAGATTAAAATAAATAAATCTGTTAAGCCCTGTACACACGATCTGATATCTGATGGAATCTAGTCCGATGGATTTTTTTGTTGGATATCCGATGAAGCTGACTTTCATCAGTCTCACCTACACACCATCAGTCAAAAATCTGACCGTGTCCAACACGGTGACCTAAAACACTACGACGTGCTGAAAAAAGTTCAATGCTTCCGAGCATGCGTCGACTTGATTCTGAGCATGCGTGGATTTTTCTCCGATGGAGTTCCACACAGAAGTTCGTTTTTCGTTTTTTTATCCATAGGAAAATTTTAAAACATGTTCTATTTTTTTCCACCGATGGAAAACAAGCCGATGGGGCCCACACACGATCGGTTTGTCCGATGAAAACGGTCCATCGGTCCGTTTTCATCAGGCAAACCGATCGTGTGTACAGGGCTTTAGGGTTTTATTTCTGCCTGTGACCCCGCTGGTTAGATCTTCCTTCACTTCCTGCCTCTGTGTCACCCATACAAGAAGTAGGGGGTGTGGGCATCACCAGGACAGGAAGGAACAGACAGCGATAAAAATGTCAGAAATGTCAAAGTGTTTGTACGTTTTTTTTTTTATAAAAAAAAAAAACATGTTATATTAACCTGCTCTGTGCAATGTTTTTTCACAGAGGGGCACTGAACCTGCTCTTCTGGGGTCCCCTGCTGGTGCTCTTGGCTCCTCCGCTTCTTTATGTGCCTCCATAGCAACACAGCTGCTATGGGTACACACCTGCACGCTCAATCCTAACCCGAGCTGTTTACGTCTATTGACACACACATACATCGCGTCTCAGCCCCGCTCCCAACATTGCTCTCCGGATTTGATTAAAAGCAGCAAGAGCCAATGGCATCCACTGCTGCTTCTGTGACCAGAGAAAGAAGAGAAAGCCACTTGGGATGGGTGCAGCGCTGGATCGAGATAGGACCCAAGTGATTATACAGGAAAATACATTAGGGTAAAAAATGTACCACTTTAACTGTTTCTGACACTACTTATAAAATGTGTTTCTTTAGTTGTGCCCCTACTGTAGAGATTCCCATCACTTCCTATTCTGTCAGGAAGTGAGGGGAGATCTCCCCAATAACTGAAAGCTAAAGTGACAGCACATTGCATGCCAAAGAAAAATTAAAAAATGTAGACAGCTAATTACTTACCGGTATCTGGCAAATGTTATTTGACAATTGTTCATAACTGGTAATGAGTCACTCGTGTAAAGTTTTATATTGGAGAATTTAGTTGTGCTTTAAAGGGGTTGTAAAGGAAAAAAAAATGTTTCCCTAAATAGCTTCCTTTACCTTAGTGCACCGTAATGCAAGGCTTTCTTCCTGGTGTGAAGAAAGCCTCTTGAGGGGGAAGGGGGCGAGCAGGAGTGTCAGGACGCCCACTAACACACAGCACAACACACAGTAGAGAATGTCCTGACTTGCCTGCTCACCCCCTCCCCCCTCAAGAGGCTTTCTCCACACCAGGGAGAAAGCCTTGCATTACTGTGTGGAGTTACAGACAGAAGAACAGGAAGTGAGCATTTCTCAGAAGAAATAAGGAGATTTAAAAGCAAAATCGAAGGATGAGGTAAGTGAAGGAGGACTGCACTAAGGTAAAGGAAGCTATTTAGGGAAAAAAAATCCTTTACAACCCCTTTAAGCTGGCCAGACACAGACAGATTGGGCTGCCCGACACTCCTTCCTCCCATCCGCAGACAGTCCAGTCTACAACAAAAATTATTAGGCTACCCATACCCATCAGTTCCTCCATTCATGCCAACCATCATGGATGGAAGAATCTCTCTGAATTGGATAGTAAGCAGTCCCTGTTAGGCTGATAATTTTCAACCAAGTGGCTCTGACTGGGCCACCCAAGGCTTGAATTTCTGCAAAAATCAGTCAAAATTTTAACTGTGTATGACTAGTAGTGATGAGCTAAGATTCAGTCTGAACCCAGCTGGGCCCAAACCTGTGGGAACCTATCACATGATAGCAGGCCACCAGTCCAATCATCTGCGGACAGGAAATTCCCTCAACCAAATAAAACAAAGTGGAGTAGATGCTGGGGAAATCACTGACTAAATATGGCCTGCTAATTCCATCAGTCTCCTCACACATCACTAATATCCTAACAGACATATCATTCTGAATGTCACCCCCCTTCCTCACACTCAATCTATCCAAAACTGAGCTCATAATATTTCCTCCCTCATGTGCCCCTTCCCCTGACTTCTCTGTCAAGATCAATGGCCCAACCATCAACCCATCCCCCCATGCCAGGGTGCTAGGTGTAGTCCTGGATTCTAAACCCTCCTTTAAGCCCCACACCCAACCACTGTTTAACCACTTAAGCCTCGGACCATTTTGTTGCTAAATGACCGGGCCACTTTTTGCGATTCGGCACTGCGTTGCTTTAACTGACAATTTCGCGGTTGTGCGATGTGGCTCCAAAACATAATTGACGTTGTTTTTTAGTAATAGCAGCGATCTGTGATTTTTATCGTGACTGCGACATTATGGCGGACACATCGGACACTTTTGACACATTTTTGGGACCATTTTCATTTTTACAGCGATCAGTGCTATAAAAATGCATTGGTTACTGTGAAAATGACACTGGCAGTGAAGGGGTTAACCACTAGGTGGTGCTGTAGGGGTTAAGTGTTCCCTAAGAAGTGCTTCTTGCTAAAGGAGGCGTGGCTTGCTGTAACACGTCACTGATTGTGTTCCCGATGACAGGGAACACGATCAGTGACAGTGTCACTAGGTAGAACGGGGAGATGTTGTGTTTACACTAACATCTCCCCATTCTATCTCTCCGTGAGACGATCGCGGGTATGCCTGCGGCATTCGAGTCCGTGGGACCCACGGGCGCGCTCACGGAAATTGTGGCGGGCACGTACACATGCAACAACCGTTTCTTAAAGGGGACGTACAGGTACGTCCATTTGCCTGCCCATGCCATGCTGCAGACGCATATCTGCGTGCGGCGGGCAACAAGCGGTTAAAGCTTGCAACATCAAACTCTGCAACATCTCCACAAGATGCCTCTTCCTAACCAATGACACCACAAAGCTTTTAATTTACTCTTTGGGCATCTCTAGTCTTGACTACTGCAACTCCCTCCTCTTTGGATTTTCTTTACATACTATAGGCTATCACCTCTTCATAATGAATGCTGCTGGCTGTTGCCAAACTCATTCACCTTGCCAACCATTCAGTGTCTGCTACCTCCCTCTGCCAATCCCTCTATTGGCTGCCCCTCGTTATCTTGGCTGAAGATAACGCAATGACATTAGCAAGGCTAATCTCTACGTGTTTCATCTGTGGTGTATTCTCAGTGTGTGTGATACTGCATTCACTTCCTGTCAAACAAGATGGCACTGGTGTGACACTAACCTTGTCTCAAAATACCAACAAAATCATTATCTTTATTTCTCCCAAGACCTCCTGCTCTCTAGCTCCCTTGTCACCTCCTCCCAAGCTCGTCTCCACTACATTTTTGTCGACCCTTTCCCATCTTATGTCTGATGAAAGAGCATGCATACTCATGTCATTGCATCTTCCCACTAAGACCAGGGACCCTCCGAGTGACAACTTCCCTTTGCGCCCTGCATGTTCAAACCTGGGACACCAGAAACCACAGACACTGCTAAGCAAGACACTACAGCACTGCCTGGAAGATCGTTTGTGGATCCCTGCTGTCCATCCGACTTCTACAATAATGTGCCTGCTTTTATCATATTCTTCTGAGTGAGTACATTACTACTTGAATTAAACGTGTTACATTACTACTGCACAGATTGGCGCTGCTTGTCTTTTTTGTATCTTTAGCTCCCTTGTCACCTCCTCCAAAGCTCGTCTCCAGGACTTCTCTCGAGCCTCTCCCATCCTATGGAACTCCCTACTCCAATCTGTCCAGCTTTCTCCTACTCTGTTGACATTTAAGTGATCCCTGAAAAAACATTTTCTTCAGAGAAGCCTATCCCGCCTTCACCTAACAACTTTATTTACACTATCTCCATCAGCTCATCCCCACATTTATGACCCTTTCTATCATTTGACTCTGCCTTTTAGATTGTATTCCTCCTGCGTTGAACTGTATTGTAACGATACTGTCTGCCCTCGTGTTGTAAAGCGTTGCACAAACTGTTGGCGCTATATAAATCCTGTATACTAATAATAAAATTAATAATGGCGACATGGCCATATTTGGTCAATGACATTGTCTATATATGGCCACGTAGTCATATTAGGTCAATGATGTTACCAGCATCTCCGGCCCTGTGTTATTACGGAGCAGGGGAATTCCTGGGATGTAGCTGATTTGTCTGCTGTCACATGACCGTTTCCTCTGGTTTTGCCCTGAACCCTTAGGTTATCACTAATGGCTTACTTTAAACACAGTAACATCTGACGGGTTTCTGTTTTCCCATTATGAAATGTATTTACTTCTCTGAAGCCACTATTTCCTTTATTCCGTATGGTTAAAAATTAAAAGAAATCTCCCTAAAAACTCCAAAAACATTCTGTCAGTTTAGTCCTCTTTACCCATTAGATAATCGCAGTACAAACATTGTCCTAAGCAGCTGGCCACCTCTAATTTCAAGGACAGGCAAAGGAACAAGATACTAAATTTTAGATAAGATTATACAAATTCAGCAAAGTTTTTGTTCAGGAGTAAAAAAGGAAAAAGGTATAAAACTGCACTATGGCTACTTTGAAAGCTTTTTCTATAAGTTAATCACTTAAGCATATCAGCTGCACACATATACACAAATTGTGTACTATCATAAAGCTCTTTAATGTGAGCAGTATCTTCAAGCTATTCATTGTATCCGTGTCTTTTGTTCTTTTACACAAAAAAAATGCAACAACGATTCAGGGAAATCTTCAGAGCTGAAATTTTGCAAAAGTGTGCAGAATATGCTCTGGGTCATATGAAAAATCGTTACTTTTTTAAAATAAAGAAATGGATTTTATACAGTGTTGAACACAAGAATACATATTAATACAATACATAAAAAAACAAAAGTGAACCTAAATTTCAGATGGAAAATAAAATGTCACAATTTTATTAGGGTAGGTAGTTAACCACTTAAAGGAGTTGTAAAGGAAAATGTTTTTTCACCTTAATGCAATCTATGCATTAAGGTAAAAAAAAATCAGTGTATACCACCCCCCCCCCCCCTGAGCCCCCGTTTTACTTACCTGACCCGTCGAAAGCCCCGCGCTCAGTCCCGAGATCCTCTTCGCTGCTCAGCCTGGCCGCCAATCACATCCCGCTGTATCACGGGAGCGCGCCCACAATTATTTACTACCATGCAAGCTCTCTCGCATGACTGTGGTCAGTAATTGCGGGGAGGACCAGAGACAGCCGTCGAGGGACCCCAGAAGACGTGGATCGGGGCCACTCTGTGCAAAACGAACTGCACAGTTGAGGCAAGTATAACATGTTTGTTATTTTAAAGGGAAAAAAAATCCTTTACTAACCCTTTAATAACCGACCCATAGACAAATAACGGCTACAGGGTGGATCCCTAACTATCGGAGGCCGGTAATTAACGTCCTCCCAGAATCGCGATCCCGCCCACACACGGGAGTGTCCGTGAACGCTGGGTCCAGAGGACCCGGCGCATCACGGATCATGGTAAATCCCCGCTGATAGCGGCCGTTTACCATGTGAACACTCTGTCAAATGACGGAGCGATCGCTTGTAAACAAACTGGCGTCATGTCATGACACTGGTTCCTCTCTCCCCTCTCTTTATCGATTGGTACAGTAGGAGAGGGGGCGAGATCCATCCACAATGTTTAGCCATACCTGCCCTACTCTGCAATACCCTGCAATACCCTGCAATGCTCTGCAATACCCTGCAATACCCTGCAATGCTCTGCAATACCCTGCAATACTCTGCAAATAAAAATTAATTTTCTTACATAATTTTCAGTCTTTTTTCTTTTATAGCACAAAAAATAAAATACCCAACAGTGATTAAATACCACCAAAAGAGACAACTCAGCGGATGCTGATGGCTGGCTGACCACCTTCTTCTCACTAATCTGACTGATTCACGGTTCTTTCACATCCTGGCCTGCTCTATCTTACTTTGATCCTTATAAATACCGGGGTTACCCCAGACGTACCTCTACACGTGACTCACACTTGACCCCCCCATTTGTTTTGTCGTTCTCCAAGAGTGGAGGACCCGGTGATCTATCTCTACCTGGAGCAATCCCGAGAACTGGAGGGACCATAAAACTGCTCCGGATTGTCTGGTCTTCCTCATCGTCGTGGGATGCGGATTCCCTCACCCTTGCCTACTGTTATAGGTTGAACTCACCCTGTGGTTATCCCAGGGACATTGAGCCTCCAGTAGACAATATTTGTTATCAAGTTTAGGGTAAAAATTGCCTTGGCAACAGTTGGGGTTATGCCAGGCGGTAGGGCGTTATATGTACATTTGGTTAGTTATCTCCTTTACTGAACTATGTGGTCTTTATCTTGTTTATTCCCCCTGTTCTCCTCTTTTGTCTCCGGAGTCCCTGGACTGCTGCATCGCCCAGACTGCCTCTGCAACAGGGCTATGAATGAATGAATGAATGAATGAAAACTTATATAGCGCGGCACATGCGAAGTAAATCGCCTCTGGGCGCTTGTTGTTCCTGTCTCCTTTGGAATCAAAAGAGATGAGTCTTGATCTTTCTCCTGAATGCTAAGTGGTTCTCCTCCAACTGAATGCTGGTTGGTAAAGCGTTCCATAGTCTGGGACCTTCGACTGCAAATCTCCTTTGGACTTGTAGTTGGCTTTTGGTATCTGGAGTAGATTTTGATTGGTGGATCGCAGAACGCGATTGAGGTTATGAGCTTTTATTTTTTCGCATTGATAATGGGGAGCATTCCCATGAATACATCTATGTGTTAGACAGAGTGCTTTAAAAGTGATTCTGTCTTTTACTGGTAACCAATGAAGGGATCTCAGTGAAGGTGAGATTGATTCCCAGGGTTTTTTCCCAGTCACAAGTCTAGCGGCCTGTATTTTGAACGACTTGTAGACGAGTGATTTGGTACTTGGGAAATCCGAGGTAAAGGGCATTTGCATAGTCCAATCATGAGTTTACAATTGCTCCCACCACGACCGCTATGTCTTCCTTTGGGATGAAAGGAGTAAGTCTGCGTAGTAGGTGCAGCAGATGGTGAGATCCGCTGACTACTGACCCTATTTGTGTGTCCATTGTCATGTAGGAGTCGAAGATGACCCCAAGACTTTTGACTTTGGCGCTAGGGGTGATGATTTTGCCCAGAATGGGCGGGGGGATCCAAGTTGTTGTAGATTGATTCATACGCTTGGCGTAAAACAGGAGAATACAGTTGCGTGTCGTCTGCATATAAGTGATAGAGCAGTTTTTGGCTGCTGATGATTTCAAAAAGAGGACGAAGATAGATGTTGAATAACATCGGCGACAGGGGGGATCCTTGAGGGACTCCGCACGATAATGTGCGTTTTTCAGAAGTGAAGGGTCCCAACTTCACTATTTGCGATCGGTTTTCCAAAAAAAGAGGAGAACCAAGATAAATCGCCTTCTGCGACTTTGGCTACTTTAGCCAGCCAAGTCAATAAAAGCTTGTGGTCTACTGTATCGAAGGCTGCGCTTAGGTCCAGCAGAACCAGAAGACAAGATTCTCCTTCGTCTGCGGCCTCGAGAACGTCGTCCCATATCTTGAGCAATGCTGTTTCCGTCCCATGTCCGGGGCGGAATCCCGATTGAAATGGATCAAGTAGGTTGTGGGTATCTAGATGCTGTTGCAGCTGTTGTACCACTACTTTCTCCATTACCTTGGAGAGAACGTTTAGGCCTGTTATGGGGCGCTGGTGGAGTGGGTCCTTAGGATCCAGGGTGGGTTTCTTCAAGATGGGTTGAATTATGCCCTCCTTCAACTGGGAGGGCACTATGCCCTCCCTAAAAGATTGGTTGATAAGCTGCGTGATAGGAGGTGCCAGGATGTCGGCCCATTCCTTCAGCAGTTTGGTGGGGATTATATCATTAGGCGCAGTGCTGTTACGCAAAGTACCGATGTTCCAGCGTGAACTTACCTGGTTGTGGTGAACCACTGCAGGTGTTGTGTAAATAATTACGGGGGGGGCTAGGAGGGGAATTGTTTTGCTGAATGCTTTGCCGGATTCCCTTGATTTTATTAATGAAGTAATCCGATAATTCATTGCAAAATTCTTGTGTGTCCGAATTGGGGGCTTCAAGACATCCTGGATTCATGGTCTGAGTGACCAGTTTGAAGAGTTCGTGGGGCGGTTGAGGGCGCTGTTGATAGCCTCAGAAAAATTGTTTTTATTGGCTTTGAAGATTTCTTTGTGGTATTTTCTTGTTATTGCCTTGTAGATGGAGAGGTTCTCATCTGAAGAGCTTCTTTTCCAGACGGCTTCCGCCCTTCTGCGCTCTTGCTTCAGTAGCGCCAGCTGGTTGTTGAACCAGCTGGAGTTATTTTTCCGGATGAGGGTTTTACGATTCGGTGCTATTAAGTAAGCTGACTGTAAGGCCCCATACACACGAGCATACAGATTTGTTCAAATCGGTCGGGCCGACCGATTTGAACAAATCTGTCTGCTGGGGATATATTGGTTTGATCGTGTACACACGATCAAACCAAAATCCCCACCGCCAGACGGCGCGGTGACGTTGACACCGCCACGTCACCGCACCAGGAAGTAAAACACTTCCGCACATGCGTCGAAACCATTCGGCGCGTGTGCGAGAAGACATGTCTGCTGGTTAGCGTACTAACCAGCAGACATGTCGGACGGACGGGTTCCCAGCCGACAGATTGGTAAGCATGCTTTCCAATCTGTCGGGTGGCCAAATCCGTCTGTTTGCCCATACACACGATCGAATCTGTCTGCTGAAACGGTCTAGCAGACCGTTTCCAGCAGACAGATTTGATCGTGTGTACGAGGCCTAATAGTGCTGTGTTTATGGCATCCAGTGTTTCTTCAGCCGTTTGATGCGGCTGGATTGTTTTTATTTTTTTCCTTAACGTGGCTTTGAAGAGTTCCAAGTGGATCTTCTTCTGACATCTAGTCCAGTGTGTTTTCACTGGGTTTGATGTTTTTGTTAAGGGGGGAATTCGGAAATAATGAATTTAATTGCATGGTGATCTGTCAATGGCAACGGTTCATTTTCCAAGCTTTTTATTTCCAGATCTTGTCTGAAAATAAGATTGAGCGTGTGACCTGAAGCATGTGTGGGCCCACACACTAGTTGCTGAAGCCCTAATCCTTCCAGGTGGTCAATGCAGGCATCGGCAATGGGGTCTTGCGGGGAGTTGGCCCAGAGGTTAAAGTCCCGAGCAGCAAAAGATGTTTGCTGTTAAGGGTATAGGTGGAGATAAAGTCCGTTAATGATGGGAGAAGCTGCGATTTTGGGCCGGGTGGCCTATAGCAGAGAAGAATGTGGACGGTCTCCTGGGAGTTTACTTGCAGTTGCAGAGTAAGGGTTTCCATGAATGGAAGAGGGTTTTGAAGGACTGGTTTTGTGATCGCAAGATGAGTCTTATGGATCACCGCCAGTCCTCCTCTTTGCCCTATTCTGTTTTCCGTTATAATACGATAGTTTTCTGGCACCAATTCTCCTAGAATGGTGTTACAGTGCAGTCTAAATCGTATTGTAGGATGAAATCATGGATTTCTAGTCGGTGTTTTACTGCCGATCTTGTGTTGATCAAAGCACATGATATGTGCTCAGGCTGGGTTACACGGCTGAGATTGATAGTCGATCGTTGATCGATTCTTAAACGTCGCTCAGTTCGAAGGGCTTTTTTGGTGATGGCTGGTAGTATTGCGGCAAATCGCCTCAGATCCCAAATGGTCTCTGCTAAGTATTGCAGATTAACCATGGTCGCCAACACCGGGGAGGGGGGGGGAGGGGAGGATTCTTAAGGATTACTGAATCCTCTGATCCTAGCTTGGTCCAGAAGAAGGCAAAAAAAAACCTGGCCGTGCTAGGCCAATATGCTACGGCAAGGAGAAAAAATTCCTTCCTGACCCCTAAAGAGGCGATCGGGCGAGCCCTGGATCAAGTTTGATGGTGTTGAGTAAGGGGAGTTTGGGGCTGGGTGTAGCAAGATGACCGCTGATCAGGCAGCAGGAATCCAGGCTGGGGGTCCCAGATTGAGTGGATCGGTGCTGCCAGGGGGGCTGGGAGCGATGGCCGGGAGGAGCAGGGGTACTACTGGGGTAGGGGGGCTTTCTGATCCGCTGGGGCAGTTTGCTGAGGGTTGCCAGGGGGTAAGGAGCGGTGCGCCGCTAGGCCGTAGGTGAAGCCGTGGCCTTTCCTGAATCGCGGCTGCCGCAATTCCTTACAGGCCGGCTCGGAGGAGCAAAAAAAACGCCCGAGACCGGCAGGAATTGCGGGGATAGGTGGGGAAAGACTAACCTGAGTGGTGGATAGTAGTGTGGGGGTACAGGGGGGGAGGTGTGGAGAGGGGGAGAGCCGAGGTGATTTGTGGATGCTGGCGCGGCTTGTCTTGAAAAGGACGGCCACCTACAGCTCCAGTAGAATGGGTTACCTGCCTGAGAAATCCCTGGAGAGGGAATGGAGGAGGGAGCCAGGGGGGGTCAGGTGAGTGCAGGTAAACCGGGGGAAGCCGAGTGAGTCTCTGGAGAGGTGAAGAGAAGCCTGCCTAGCAGTCTGCCTAGTCCTAGTCTGGCTGTCTGGTCCCTGGCGAGAGCAGATTCGAGCGGAAGGCTGGAGCGGAAGGCCGGAGCGTCCTATTCCGGCTATGGTTGGGACATTACTGGAAATAGGTCTGTGGTGCTCCTACTGTCATTGTGCTTCTCTATTATAAATGGGTGTAAATTTAAAGCTGATATTTTGGAATATTAGGGGGCTGAATGACAGGGTGAAAAGAACGCTATTGTTTAAATTCCTGCAGTCTCATAAACCTCACATTTTGCTTCTTAAGGAAACTCACCTGACGAGCAGTAAAATTCTAGCACTCAAGAGGGCATGGGTTAAGCAAGGGTTTCATGCCACCTATTCCTCCTACGCGAGGGGCGTGTTTCTTTTCTGCTGAACAAGTCGCTCCCTTGCTCGGTAAAACAAGTCTTCATTGATCCAGGGGGGAGGTACCTCATCCTAATTCTTGAAATGTATGCACAACGCTGGGCAATAGTCAATTTGTATATCCCTCCTCCGTTTGACTCATCCATCCTGTACACCATCCTTACGAAAATAGCCCCCCTCCAGGTCCAAAATATTATAGTTGGAGGGGGACTTTAACGGGATCCCATGAGTAAGTCACGTGACCTTGACGCAACGCGTAGGGGGAGAAGCCATACGTACGGAAACCAACAGAGGTCTCATACGATACTCAGCAATACTGAGCGGCTTTTTGTCTTGAGGGGAATCCGTGAGTTTGATTCAACACGTACCTTGTGTTTGCAGCTTATTATACAATATTGCACTATGGTATGTTCTTCTTTCGTTACATGTTCCGTGGACTATATGAAAGTTGTCTTCATCTGCAAGAGCTAGTATTCTGGGCCATGATGGTTTACCTGGGGAATGGTACAAAACCCATGCTGCTTCACTGGTCCCCAAACTAACTGAACTGTTGGCAGATTGCCTGGAATCCGATAGGCTGCCAGATAGCATGTATCAGGCACATATAGTACTGCTGCCTAAACCAGGGAAGGACCCCAATAGCTGCTTATCCTATAGACCCATTTCGTTACTGAATTACGATCCTAAGATGCTAACTAATGTCTTGGCCAACAGACTCATGAAGGTTTTACCATCTCTTGTCAATATAGATCAGACCGACTTCATGCCCGGCAAATCCGCAGACATAAATCTTAGAAGGGTCTTTACCCATCTCCAGCTCCCACCTGAGGAGACTGCTTCCCAGGTGTCCCTCGATGTTGAAAAGGCTTTCAATACAGTTAGATGGTCCTATATGATGCAGGTTCTGGAGGGCTTTGGCTTCGGCCCTGCCTTCCGGAAATGGATCGGCTTATTATATAGGACCCCTACGGCCCGTATCAAATTCAATGGCAGGCTTTCGCCCTCCTTTCCCGATTAGGAGGGGGACGAGACAGGGGTGTCCTTTATCCCCTGCACTGTTTGCTCTGGTGATGGAGCCCCTGGCTTAGGCCTTGCGGACATCGGGGGAGGTGTCTGGGATACAGGTAGGCTTGGTGGTCGAGAAGCTGGAATTGTATGCAGATGATTTAATCCTCTTCCTCAGGGACCCCGGTCCCTCACTCGCCGGGGAGCTTCAGCTCCTGGACCGCTTTGCGACTCTCTCTGGCCTCCGGACCAATTGGAGCAAATCACTCATTCTACCCATTGACCCTGGGGCACAAAGTCTGAGGGATCCTGCTTCACCTCTGCAATGGGCCGACACCATTAGATACCTAGAGATCAACATCTCTTCCAATACCCAGGATTTTTTCAAACTTAAAGGATCAGTAAAGGAAAAAAAAATGTAATGCTAAATAGCTTGCTTTACCTTATAGCAGTCCTGCTTTCATGTCCTCCATGTCCGTTTTTGCTTAGAAGTTGCTGTAATCCACACTTCCTGCTTGTCTGGCTCCTTATGAAAAAACTCATGGTAGCTTTTCATTGTGGTCCATGATCAAGAAGATGTAATTACTATGGGCCAGATTCAGGTAGAGTTAGGCTGGCGTATCAGTGATACGCCAGCATAACTCTCACTTTGAGCTGGCGTTTCTGTTTTCTGTAAGCAGAAAACAAGAAACGCTGGGTTGGAGTTCCTATACGAGCGACGTAATTGTATTTCGCCGTCGTATCGGAACTGCAATTTTAAAAATGGCGCTCGGGGCGTTCCCGCTGATTAACGCTGAGAATATGTTAATCAGCGAGAATCGGCAATTCACGATCGTACTCGGGCCCGACGCAGTGACTTTCCGACGTTTCCGTAAGAGATACGCGGCGTAAAGAAAAACATGCCCCCTAGGTGGAGTATGGCCGTCGTCATCGCGTCGAATTTAAAAATGTTCGCGTCGTTTGCGTAAAACGTCCATGAATGGGGATTGACGTCATTGACGTTCACTGACAGAATTTGGAGCATGCGCACTGACAGTCGACGCATGCGCAGTACGTTCGCCGCGGGATCGCGCCTAGTTTAAATGATACACGCCCCCTACCCGTCCAATTTGAATTCCGCCGGCTCATTTTCGCTACGCCGCCGCAACTTTAGGAGCAAGTGCTATGTGAATAACAGTACTTGCTCCTAAAGTTTCGGCGGAGTAACGTAAATGAGAAACGTTACTCCAAAATAAAGATTCGCTCTCCTACCTGAATCTTGCCCTATGTGTCTAAAACTCCTCAGAACCAATCAGATTCATTTTAAAAACAAACACTGCCCTGTGTGTATGTGTGTGTGTGTTTTTTTTTTTTTTGTTCTGTGTGTCTCTGTACACACAGAACAAACTGAAACTAGTCTAAAAACGAAACTAAACTGCAGGCACATTATATGATTGATTTTTATCTATTTTTAATCATTTTTAAAAGGAATCAGTTAACTATTATGTCTCTATACCCTGTAAACAGTAATTTCAGCAAAAAATGTTTCCTTTACTACTCCTTTAACTTATCCCCGGTGCTGCAGTGGTGTAAATCAAAATTGAAGGCCTGGTCGAATCTCCCATTGTCTCTTATAGGAAGAATACATTTAATAAAAATGAAACTACTCCCGGTCCTGTTGTATATCTTGCGACACTCCCCGGTCTGGATTCCCAAGTCTCTTTTCCATCAGCTAGACTCCTCAGTGGCTTCCTTCTTGTGGCAATCCTTCTTGTGCCTGCCCACACTTTCAATCATCGGCAATGTTCACCCGGCATAACTGGTTCAGTAAAAAGATTTTGCGAAGGCGGGGGGTTATCCGGTACCTCTAACACTGGCTATGAGGGCGATCATTAAGGCATGGTACACAGTAGTGATCAAACCTAATATGGTAGGGGCCAGATGGTCCCCTAACACACCACTCTGGTCCAACCCAAGGATGAGGGAGTTCCACTCTCTGCAGGACCCCGGTTTGTGGGCCAGTAGGGGCATCAAGTATTTGAGGGATATCTGTGATGAGTTGGGGTTATTTACAATTGACAGGCTAAAACACAAATTTCAGCTTCATCTTTTTCTTTTTCAGGTTCCTGCAGCTCCGCCATGCCTTTAATTTGCAATTCAAGTCAGTTCGGAGCTTGATGACTTGAGATTCTCCTAGGTGATGGCGATCTTTCCATGCCATAATCCCAAATTTATCGAGCACTTCTGCCCTCCATCCAGGTTGGTCTGTAAGTGGTTAAACAGTATAGGCAATTTTTTATGTTTTTTTTTTTTAATGCCTGCAAAAGGGGCCAGCCTGAAGTGATCTATCAGGATCTATCAGGACCTAATTTTCAGACTAAAGTTCCCCTTTAACCACAGTACACAGAGCAAGTACCATTCAACATTCAATACAACACACTTCCGCCACAAACCCCATGCACTCTATTATATTTCTATTACTTACAGTGCTTCACATCACACATTCTAATACTTTACATCATACACTCAGACCCAGCAGAGCCTGGCATAAATCACTGTTTCTTGACAAGCTGTCTGTTGATCTAAGTTAAGTACAAAAGGGGTATAGTTATCGGGGGGGGGGGGGTGGTCAATTTTTTTTTTGGCTTTTTGAATGTACAGTTGGGTTAAAGCGTAACTCAGCTTGTTGAGAAAAAAAACATTCCCCCCTGGGTGATCTATGTACCTTGCAAGGATTTAAACCAGCCTTTTTGCAGATTCCCACCTTTTATTATTCTGAAGAAATTCCTGTGTGTTTGTCTGTGCCCCTGTGCATAATAATGGGCCTTAGGGCTCTTTCACACGGAGCGGACCGTTTTTGATCCGCCCCGTGTGTGTGTCCGTCGACTCGGCGGGGATCATCTGTAAATCCCCGCTGAGCTGTCGGCGGACAGGGCGGTCCCCGCACACTGTGCAGAGACCGCCCTGTCTTTCCTCCGCTCTCCCCTATGGGGAATCAGATGAATACGGACCGTCTGTCCGTATTCATCCGATCCGATCCGCCAGACGGAAGAAAACCCTATTTTTCTTCCGTCTGAAAAAAAACGGATCTTTGCGGACGCGGATCTTTGCGGACGTTAGGGATGCATCATCCGCTAACGTCCACAATCCCATAGGGATGAATTACAAGTCCGTAACCGGACTTGTAAAAAACGGACCGTTTGTCCGTAAGTGTGAAAGGGCCCTAATAGGAGTGGTTTTATAATTATAAATCAGCTGTGGCAGCTGATGAGCACTAATGAGGAAAGCTGATGGGCCTGCATCCCTTTGGACGTGTTCCTATTGGAAATATCTTTAGAGACTGTACAGTAGACTGCAAGGTCACCTGTGTGTGTTAATGCAGGATGACCACTCCATGTACATGGTTCTGAACACAAATTCACTGCTAGAAATGTATTAGCGTACATGCGTGTATGTGTTGGTGTGCATGTTCACACTTGGCACTGGTATTTGCGGCAAACAGTATTTTTAAGCAAAAATTTGACATTGATAAATTGCTGAGGGGTGCCTGAGTTTCTTGTCACCTGCCCTGCTACATTAGCCTTCCTGTGTAAGATGCGGCTTGCCTTTGTATTCCTGTCTAGCTACTGTGACCTCGGCCTGTGTTGTGGACTCTGTATCCTGATTTGGTTCCTCGCTGCCCAGCTGTGACCTGACCTTGGCCTGTATCTCACCTCTGCCTTATGTTCCTGTACCTTGCTGTCCAGCTGTTGATGATCTTGGCCTATCTCCTATGTATATAACCATTGCACATGTTCCTGGAAAGTAAGCAGGTGCTGCACCAACAGTCAGCTAGAGAATAGAACCCTAAACCAAAGTGTATGTCGCCAGCACACCAAGGATCCTTGTAATAAAGTCCAAGCATTTATTTGGTGATCACATCACAGTGTTAAGTGCAATGTTTCGAGGCCACGCAGGATTCCTTTGTCAGGCATATGATACAATTACATAAGCATCACACATATCCTGCATATCATATGCCTGGCGAAACGGTCCTTGACACTGAAACGTTGTGATGTAATCACCGAATAAATGCTCAGACATAATTTCATGAATTCTTGGTGTGCTGATGACATATACTTTGGCATACATTCTGATGCTGTCCATGCCTTCTGAGTCAGTACTTTATTGCTTGGCTGTTGGCTTCTTTTCTGGTCCTCATAAGGTGGTCCACAATTGTCTGTATCTCTCATCCAACAGCTGCCACTGCCCACAACATCGTCCCTTATGCCACTCTATGCCTTTGCATTTTCTGTCGCCACTACCAGGGGTGTTGGATAAGAGGTGCAAGCCTCCTTTTCATCTCAATCTCCAACAGGTATTTGACACTTATACTTCTTGCATTTACAAAAAATACATTTAATGAAGTTTTTGACCATGGAGCTGCAATAATCAGAGCCTTTTATAACTGCCTAGAGCTCAGCTCTTGTTTTTCCCTCAGCTCTACCCCACTTCCACTAAACCTCTCCCCACAGTCAATTTAACTTCATCACAAAAAAAAATGTTAGGATGGAAGCTTTAAATCCAGGCGTCTTCCAGCTGGTCACATTCTTCACCAGTGTCAGACGTTTCTTAACCAATTTAGCAGGGACTGGCTGAGATTCAAACCATGTATGGTCAGGCTTTAAAAAAACAGCCTGTTGGATTTTACATGTTATTATTGCTAATGGCTATTATAGCCAACTAGCAATAATCATTGCGTTCTCCCAACGGGAAGTGCTTCCCCTGCTGGGAGACCACAATAGCTCAGCTGGAGGGATTCAATTCCCCCGTCAACACTATGTTTTTTTAATTAAATTTTTACTTTATTTAAAATGTCAACATATCCATTCAATATAATACATTCTTGTGTTCCATATTTCAATAGTATACATAAAAAAAAAAAAGAATAGACTTTACAAGAGAGAGCTAGGCACAAAACTATCTTGTCTAAAACTTACCAATTATAATACCCCCCCCCCCCCAGAAAAAAAATATAATAAAAGTTTCCTCCTCCCCCTTCACCCCCCTCCCTCCTCCACACCATCCTTAGATGTGGTAGGGTACGTTTGCTCCTTTCCTTTCCACTCCATTTCTTCAACTTAGGATGGTGTATTCTCCCACTGTGACCTTCTGTGTCTGTGCCCAAAAAAAAGCCCCTCACCTACTTCCAGGGGTTTTATTAATTACCCCTCTACCAAGACCTCATACAAGAGGCCACTAATGGCCATGATGTCAATTTGTTATGTCAGTGCTATGTTGATGGGGGAATCAAGCAATTTACTTTCCTGTAACCACATGCTCACTTTTTCTAGGACCAGCTTAAGCCGGGGTGGCATGAAAACACACCACCCAGGGGATGTGTCAGCCTGGGCTCATAGGATGTGGTTGAATGACAACAGGCATCATTTAGCCTAGAAACTGGTCATTGACAACTCGTTGAGAAGAACACAGTGGGCAGTGTTGGAGTGTGGAGAGGGTCAGTAGTGTTTTTTTTATAAGCATGTGGTGGGTGTAGGAAGAGAATTGTACACAGTTTATATTTATAGCAGGTAAAATAGATCTAACAAATATTATATCAAAGTTTTCTTCTTTTTTTTTTGGACTGACGTTTAATTTTATTCCTTAAAGTAGTAAACTTTACATTGAACAATTATTTAAAGCCTAGTACACATGGGCCAAATGTCGGATGACATCGGCTGGTTCTGAAAAAAAAGTATACTGCGCTGTGAAAAATAATTACAAAAATGGCTGCTGTGGACAAAAAGCAAATGGTATATGTATAAAAAAAGTGAAGTGCCATTTAAGTAAACAAATGTGTATAAAGTGTGCTAGAAACCATAAATACACATCTATGAAGTGACAATTGAATACACTTTAAGGTTGATCACTCATCTTTTCTCGACTCTCTGAGTCAGAGATTTTTGGTAAGCTTTCTCTTCTGGTGGCGGTGTTTCCAGGCATTTTCTCCACACAGAGGGTAATTTTCTTCATTGAATTTTTGGCAACCTTTGGATCACTTTTTCACTTTGGACTATTTTAGCTAATATTTAACAGTCACTATGGCCCGGATTCAAGTAGCACTTACGCCGACGTATCTACAGATACGCCGCGTAAGTACAAATGTGGGCCGTCGTATCTATGCACCGGACCCACAAACTAAGTTACGTTGGCGTATCGTGGGCGCATATTTACGCTGGATGCATATGGAAGTTTTAATTCAGATATGAAAATGGGGGAGATACGCCGATTCACAAACGTAAATGCGCCTGGCGCATGTTTTAAGCAATTTGCGTAAGGGTTACGTCCGGGGGAAAGTTATTCCTCATATAGGAGGCGCAGCCCATGCAAAGGTATGGACCAGGGAACGAACGCCATCAAATTTTACGTTGTGTACGCCGTTTACGTAGTACGTGAATTGGGCTGGGCGTAGGTTACGTTCACGTCATAGGCAGTGTTTCGACGTATCTTAGGCAGTTATTTAGACGTGACGGTGAGCATGCGCACTGGAATGCGTCCAAGATCTCGAGCCCATCATTTGCATGGGGTCACGCTTCATTTTAATATATCATGCCCACTTCCACCTACTTTGACTTACGTCGGCTTACGCCGACAACTATTGTAACGGCTACCCAAGTAGGGAGAGGGTATCAGCCGCTGACGACGTCCTTTTCCCTGGCTTTCTTTGTATAAGCCCATCCACGAGATCCAGAGGGAGAGTTAGGTCCAGTTGTAAGAGGCACAGAATAAATCCCATTGCATTCCCTTCCATAAACGAGACAGGCTACGTTTGAAGGGTCCAGTAGACTGGCTGATTCAGTTCTAATCCACATCTTTACAGACAGAGGATGTTCACACCTCATAATATACCACTGCATGATTATTATAGATGTACAGGCAGAATACATAGTTCTGTTACACTGCTCCCCTTTTGTGGAACACTCCGGCAGACCCGGATTGATCCTTTTCGGGTCAACTTGGGGATGTCCGGTCTGCTGTTAGGGTAAAAGTTCCGTTTGCCTGGACAGTCCATCGGCATTGCCATTAAATCTGCCAGGTCGGTAGCTGATGGTGAAGGTGAATAATGGAATTCAGTTCTGGAACAGTCACTTGCTTTGCTCTCTCAATGGCTCCCAGGACCTGTTGCTGATGCTCTTGGGAGAGATAAGGCACCACCTGAGCGCAAATCCCATTTAACCTTCTGACAATTTCAGCCTGTTTGTGCATTTCAATGTTCGACGACATCTCATAATACATGACGTAGTGTCGTTGCATCTCCGATTTCTCACTGGCCAACTTGTCACATTCCCATTTTAGACTGTGATATTGGGCCGGATCTACAGTACATGTCGGGGAAGGTAGTCTTACCCAGGTCTCAGCAGCAAGCAAGTTGGTTCCAGCAACGCAGGTTGGGGCACAGTTAGTCACTGTGTAGGCTTCAGCGGGGCACATCGGGGCGTACGCAGAAACAAGGGGGGCCAAATCATTCCCAGTAGGACATCTGCTGGCAAATCCTTCATCACCCCCACTTTCACATGTCCCGAACCAACCCCCCAATCCAGATGAACCCGGGCAACGGGTGGCGGCTACGGTGTCTCCGGTGTGCTGGCTCTCTGGGATGAGTTTCTTCTGTAGCAGTGTCATCGTGGCCCCCGTATCGCGTAACCCGTTGGCTGCCTTTCCATTGACCCAGACAGTCTGCCTGTGTTGCTGCCTGTTGTCCTGATTAGCTGCTTGTATCGGATCTGCCTCATGCAGAACACCCCAATGTTCTACCTCCCCAACGCCGTGGGCCGCAGGCATGGATGTGTGGGGGTTCCCCCTTTCTGGCTGTCTCCATGACTGTGACTGCCTGGGTACATTTAATGAACAGTCTGACTTTTTGTGCCCTGGTTGCTTTTGAATCAGAGCGATAGTAGCCTCGGTATCTCTTAGGCCTTGTGCTACTTGTCCATTCCCCCGTACCTCCTGACGGTGATGCTGGCGGTTATCTGGAGAGGCCGCTTGTATTGGGTCTGCCTCATACAAAATTCCCAGACATTCCTCAGGGCCCACCTCAGTCTCTAGGCAGTGGGCCGCAGAGGGCTGTGATGGAGTGACCTCTGTGTTGGGTGTTGGGCGTCTCCAGTTGTTATTTGTAGCTCTCAAAGGACAAAAACGAGCAATATGTCCCGTGTTGCTGCAGTGATGGCACGTCACCCTAGACGAATCCCGGGGGTAGTTGTTAGGCCCCTGAGGACGTGGTGGTCCTGGTGGGACTGGAGCGCGAAACTCTGGGCGTGGGGTGTCGGTTGGAGTACACGGTTCTACCTTATGAGCCAGGCGTGTAGTACCCTGGCTTACTTTCCTTGTTTCCGTGTACTCATCTGCTAGCCGCGCCGCCTCGTTTAAGTTAGCGGGACGGCGATCTCGTACCCAGTCCTGTATGTCTGCGGCCAGGTCTTGGAAGAAAATAGGAATAGCTGCAATACTTTCTTCCCGGTGTTGGCCTTGCACCCTTGGACCCAATGGGATGCCACCCTTTGTAACTGGTTGGCCCATTCCATGTGGGAGTCCACAGCCTTCTTCTTGGATTCCCGGAAGCGGCGGCGGTAGGTTTCTGGAGTTACGGCATATCGGGTTAACAGCGCCTTTTTCACTTGCTGATATTGTAAAATATCCTCTGGAGCAAGAGCCCGAAAAGCTTCATTGGCTTTGCCCGACAATTTTCCAGACAAAATAGTGACCCATTGGTCTGGTGGTACCTGGTGCAGTGAGCACTGCCTCTCAAAATCCGC
The DNA here is from genome assembly GCA_029574335.1 of Rana kukunoris. NCBI lineage: Eukaryota > Metazoa > Chordata > Amphibia > Anura > Ranidae > Rana > Rana kukunoris. Next base: position 83,754,100 of record CM056052.1, on the reverse strand, counting down.
CAAATATCCATCTATTTCCTCCTCACTTTCTACAAAAGCTTTAAATGCAGTGAACGGTATTTTCTTTCCTGTAGCACGTAGGAGCTGCGTGTGTAATGGGCTGTCTAGCTCTTACCAGTTCCAGTTCTTGTCCCCTCTTGGTTTGGATCTCCTCTCTTGCTTCCCGGAACAGCTGGTTTATTAGTTCCGTGGATGTTTCTGGATACAAGGATAATCTCCGCTGTACAATATCCGTAATTACATCTTCCTCACTGACAGGTGCTAGGGGCTCCGCTCCTTAGATACATCCATTTGGTCCAGCTCCAGCAGGTCACCTATCAGCTCCCTCCGTGGTCTGTTACTGGCACTCCTACCACGACTCTCCAATAAATCTTTTAGTGTGGTTCTTTTCAGCCTGGCATACTGAGACTCCATTCAGAACTTGCTCCTTGGATAAAAGGACCATCCCACCGCTGCCAACCAATGTAACGGCTACCCAAGTAGGGAGAGGGTATCAGCCGCTGACGACGTCCTTTTCCCTGGCAAGTTGCTATATAAGTAAGTCCAGTATAAGCCCATCCACGAGATCCAGAGGGAGAGTTAGGTCCAGTTGTAAGAGGCACAGAATAAATCCCATTGCATTCCCTTCCATAAACGAGACAGGCTACGTTTGAAGGGTCCAGTAGACTGGCTGATTCAGTTCTAATCCACATCTTTACAGACAGAGGATGTTCACACCTCATAATATACCACTGCATGATTATTATAGATGTACAGGCAGAATACATAGTTCTGTTACAACTATACGCTACGCTGGCGCAACATTGGGGTGTATTTTCTATGTGAATTTCATACTTGCCTCTCAACGTTGCGCCGGCGTAGCTTAAAGAAGATACGCTACGCCCGCATAAAGATGCGCCAAGATACGTAATTCTAGCCCTATGTGTTCTCACCTTTGGACATTGTTCACCCTTTATTAGAGGTGTTAATATTATAATCAAAACATTGACCTTAGAGTGTATTCAATTGTCACTCCATAGATGTGTATTTATGGTTTCTAGCATATTTTTTACACATTTGTTTACTTAAATAGCGCTACACTTTTTTATACACATACATCGGCTGGTACATTCGGCCCATGTGTATGGCAGCCAGTGTTTTTTTATAAGCATGTGGTGGGTGTAGGGAGAGCATTATAAACTGTTTATATTTATAACAGGTAAAATAGATCTAACAAATCTTATATCGAAGTTTTCTTTTTTGGACTGAAGTTTAATTTTATTCCTTAAAATGGTAAACTCCACATTGAACAATTCTTTAAAACCTAGTACACATGGGCAAAATGTCGGGCGACATCGGCCGGTTCATTCTGCCCGTGTGTATGGCAGACGTTCATGCTGGAAAACCAGCTCCAGCTCCAGATCAGCCCTCTCAGCCAGTTCTGGTAGGAGGGCCGTCGTATTGTTAGTGCAGAGGCTTCGACCGGAGCTGTCAGTTTTTTTTTCCTTCAACCCATTGAGTTGAGTGAAAAAAACAAAAGAAAAACAAATGGTGTAGATTTGCATTGTAAAATTACTACCATTCCCGTTTTATTACCAAACTCAGTACTTGTGCTTTGATTGCACCTCCGAGATGCTAGCACAGTAATAATTAGGTGTGTAATTGAGTGTTTTATTTAGTTTACACTGCTCTCAAATTAGTGTTTACATAGATTTTACAAATAAATGGGATTGAGGTTTTTTTTTTTTTTATTCTCTCTCACAGTAATAATGTTTTTTTCTCTTCAATTGTTCTCCTTACAAAGAACTGCTGGATCAGGTACAGGTATTTCTGAGTTAAAACATTGCCATTTAGCTCACTGCAACCATCAACATCTGGACTACTGTACTGAGCCTCAGGCAAACGCTACAGAAGCTAGTGAACAGGATACATTTAATCGTTTTAATAGAGTGATGCTCTGCCAAGATAAACTTCTCCGTATTTTTTTTTTCTCACAGTCAGGTGAAAGGAAATTTTCGTTCAGCAGTGAAAGCCCTAGCCTCAGAATGTGGAAGTTCCAAGATGGTTTATGAAATGGTGTTGCCTGGTAGAACAAACATGCAATGATGGCGGAGAATTCCTTCCTCCAAATAGCATATCTGCAAACAAAGAGAGAGGTAATGAATCAAAGCTGTCGACTAGGCCTTGACTTGGTGGGGTATTTCCATTCATGCATGTTGCGCCATTGAAGAGCCACCTCAAGTTTCCTTCTTTTGGGACTCTGAGAACGTTGGTGTTGAGAGAAAAACATGCCGGCTCACTCCTGATTGATTGATAAAGCTCTGTGAGGTAAATTGGAAGGTCACAAAATGGCTTCCTAATGACTTGTAATGATGTATTGGAATGTACTGGCACAGTAATCGCTAGTTAGTCTAATAATCCTTAAATGGCTTCTATAAGCTTAGAGGGCAATTATATCAAATGGTCTGTGCACATCTAGTAGGTGAAAATAACCGCATGCAATTATTCATTAAAAAAGGTACAGAATTATGAAAAGGCCAATTTGCATATAAAACAGTAGGTGGAATGAAAAGAAAAAAAAACACAGCCTGATTCTTTTTTTATTTAGGTTTTCCACAGAAACATTATTCCGTCTGCCATTATTTTAGGTGTGAAGGGGGCTTACCTTCTTCCTGCCCACCATCTGCAGATAAATGTTTAGCGTCCACAATTAGAACTATAGACAAAAGGTACCTCCACCATGCCACATCCAAATCACTACATATAAACAGATTAGGAAACCTGCTAAAAAAAAACAGACTTTATTGGCTATTGATTAAAAAGTATATATATGTGTCTTTTTTCAACCTGACTAACTATTAACTAAATAATATTTACTAGTAACATTCATTGGAAATCTACTGTATACACATAGCCATAACAAGTAGTAATTATACTTTAATACCAAATACATTCAAAAATGTATAGCATAAAAAGCATGTGCATCTATGTACACGGTTACACAAGAGCTGGCTTATATGCCAATGTGCTAAAAGTGTAATGTATCGTATATACTCGAGTATAAGCCAAGTTTTTCAGCACATTTTTTTTTGGTGCTGAAAATGCCTCCCATGGCTTATACTCGAGTCACCTTTTTACGCCTGATCTCCCGGACTTTGGGGACCTGGCACCGGCTGGCTGTAGGTCCTCTGAACCCCAAACTTGTCACACATATAGCCCCACTCTCGGACTTTGGGCACCTGGCACCGGCTGGCTGTAGGTCCTCTGAACCCCAAACTTGTCACACATATAGCCCCACTCTCGGACTTTGGGCACCAGGCACCGGCTGGCTGTAGGTCCTCTGAACCCCAAACTTGTCACACATATAGCCCCACTCTTCCTTTACAAGTGTGCAAAGTTTGTTGTCCGGGGGACCTACGCTGGGGAGCACTGATTTTTCAAAGTCGGGCACCACTTCTATAGACTCCTGTGTTAAACCGTAATTTCTTCCGTAACTTTGGGGAACCGGTACCGGCCGAAACTTGGCACACATGTAGCCCCAGTTCTCCTCTACAAGTTTTGCAACGTTTGCTGTCTGGGGGACCTACGACTGGGAAGCACTTATTTTTCAAAGCTGGGCACCCCTTCTATGTACTTCTATGTTAAACGTAAGTCTAGTCATGGACACAGTGAGGCATGAGCACAGTGATGGCATGGGCACAGTGAGGCATGCACATGGACACAGTGAGGCAAAGTGAGGCACAGTGAGGCATGCAGATGGACACCCTTAGGTGACTTAGCTTATAGACGGGTCGGCTTATACTCGAGTATATACGGTAAGCTACTTGGTTTATTCCCTGTACCTGATGGCCCTTTTTATGCACCTATTTATATATTTACCTCTACTATGTTATTATTTTTGCCTGTGTCCTTATTGAGGAGATTCTCCCTTGCTATCATTACATAAGATAAGAAAATCTCTAACAGGAAAACAGACAAATACAAAAATACATTTTGGTGGAAGAGTTCGATTTTTTGACAATATTTTTAATGTTGCCTGTACCTTACTTTCCCAAAAATGGTAACTGCTTCCACCCTTCCTTGTACTGGCATCACAGGACAGAAGCGAGGAAAAATCTCCCTTTTGGGATCACATATAGAAATAAAAATTCTGCCATTTTAACTCTTACCCATTTTCTAAATTAGGTATTAGGCTGGATTCACAGCCATGCATTTTCAGTGCTTTTTGCATTTTGCAGATTTGCACTACAGAACATGTTCCATAGGAAACCATGTTAAATGGACTGTAGAATGCAGTGCAAAACTAAAAAAATGCAAAAAGCACTACAAATGCATGGGTGTGAATCCAGCCTTATGCCTCGTACACACGATCATTTTTCCCGATGGGAAAACTGTGAGGAGAGCTTTTGGCCTGGAATCCCGGCCGTGTGTATGCTCCTCGCAGTTTTTCCGACAGGAAACCTGCCCAAAAAATGCCGGACAGAAAGAGAGAACCAGCTCTCTTTTTTCCCACCGGGACTTCTGCCCGGCTGTTTTTGGCAGTTTTTCTATGGGAAAAACTGCGATGGAGCATACACATGGCCGGGATTCCTGACCATCACAGTTTTCCTGTTGGAAAAACCTCTCGTGTGTAGGGGGAAAGACTGCCCAAGCAGGTTCTCGTCATTCCCCTCGGGATTTCAGACTTTTCGCTTCGGAAATCCTGCACGTGTGTATGGGGCATTAGGCTAGCTATACACAGCTCACATTTTGTCCAGTTCAGCAGGAATTCAGCTTGACAAAAGTCAATTTAAAAATTGGTAGAGTCGGGTGGAAAATTACCTGCTAAACAGTTGCATCCTATCAGCTGCAGTGACTGATTGGGCATTCAGACAACCATGGGTGCTGCAGCTGTCACAATACAACAGCTGGCAGTGCAGATTCCTTAATGCACATTTTTTTTTAGCATGGATGGAGATATCTATTGATTTACTTTTGTTCAGTTTGCAGGCTAAACTAAATAAATCTAAATGTGTGTCTAGCTTTAGGCTTCAAGACATAGTTAATTAGTAGGGCAAGCTCTGCTCTACTTCCTGTGTGTCAGTGTTTACATTAACTGGATTGCTATCTGTTCTTCAATGCTCATCTTGTCAAAGAACATCATCCATCTTTTTTAATAGATAGCACGAAAAAAATCATGTAATGTCATCTTTAAAGAAATAGGGCATGCCAGAATACCTTTGCTCCTTTTATACATTTACTCAAATCAAGACAATTTGCAAATTCTGACTCCCTTCTATTTACTGACATAGTCATCTGTAGACACAGGTATGGAGAAAAATGAACAAAGGCACCCTTTGCATCCTTTGAGATGTGAATGCTTCCTACCTAGCTCACAGATGGCTGGAAAGTATCAGCAGGAAGAATTCTCATCTAAAGGCATACTTCCTTTTATGTAAAACAATAGGAACCACAGGTTTTTAAAAACACGATTCATATTTAAAGTATAACTACTAAAGACAAAACTTTTTTTTTACGTTTTGAATAGAGTAGATATAAAATCATCTGTCACCCTCTTTATTTGCCATGTTTACTATTATCATTAAAAGTAAAAAAAAAATAATAATTTTGGGTTGTCCCCAGAGCAGTAATGTCCTGTACACACGATTGGTTCATCCGATGAAAACGGTCTGATGGATTTTTTCATCAGATATCCGATGAAGCTGACTTTCATCAGTCTTGCCTACACACCATCAGTTAAAAAAACGATCGTGTCAGAACGAGGTGACGTAAAACACAACAACGTGCTGAGAAAAATTAAGTTCAATGCTTTCGAGCATGCGTCAAATTGATTCTGAGCATGCGTTGATTTTTAACCGATGGATTTCCCCACAGACGATCGTTTTTTAACTATCAGATCATTTTAAAACAGGTTCTAAGTTTTTTCACTGATGGGAAAAAAACGATGGGGCCCACACAAGATCGGTTCGTCTGATGAAAACATCAGACAAACTGATCGTGTGTACGCGGCATAACAGAGGAGGAATCATCCAATGGGGATACTAGTTCTTGTGATCTTATGACGACCAGGGATTCCATCACTTTGGAGGAACTTTTGCTCACTGCCTGTTTTAGCCATGGGGCAGGAATTAAAGCAGTTCCACTTTAATAGTTATCTCCAACATGTACCGTATATACTCGTGTATAAGCCAACCCGAATATAAGCAGAGCCATCTAATTTTAATGGGAAAACATATTGACTCGAGCATAAGCCTAGGGTGAGAATTGCAGCCGCTACTGTAAGTGGAAAAGAGGGTTAACAATGTCCATCTGCATGCCTCACTGTTCCCATCTGCATGCCTCACTGTGACCTTCTGCATACCTCCTCACTGCGCCAATCTGCATGCCTTCTCAATGTGCCCATTTGCCTGCCTCCTCACTGTGCCCATCTGCATGCCTCTTCACTGTGCCCATTTGCCTCCCTCCTTACTGTGCCCATCTGCATGCCACCTCACTGTGCCCATTTGCCTGCCTCCTCACTGTGTCCATCTCCCTGGCGCCTCATGTACCTTGATCTCCAGCGCTGTGGCATACAGTCAGTCTAGTCGACGGCCGTGCAGTGTAATAAAGCCCCGCCTCCTCCTTGTCCCTCATCCATGACGGAACATTGATTCAGCTTTTCCCAGCAGTGAGTCAGTGCCTTGCCTATCACAGGCGAGGACGGGGAGGAGGCGGAGACGGGGCTTTGTTACACTGCACAGTCGTTGACAAGACTGACTGCATGTCACAGCACCGGGAGATCAGGCGCATGATGCTGCAGATGGACAGTGAGACTTGAGTATAAGCCAAGGGGGGCAATTTCAGCACAAAAAAAGTGCTAAAAAACTCGGCTTATACTCGAGTATAATTCTTTATACAGCTTTTTGAAGAAAAAAGTGCAACGTAAATACAAATTTTCCTTGAATTTCTTGCATTGAAGAAAGCTTGGGTATCTACTATATTTTGCAAAAAAAAAAAAAAAACAGTAGAGGGTCACAATCGGCCAAGTCAAAAATATATTAGTTAACATCCATAAGGCAGTGCTAGCCAGACAGGAAGACATAACGTGCAACCCTGTTTGGCCAGGTACCTTTAAATAAAATCCTGTATCAGATTAAAACATATAAAATTGGACAGAAAATTAAAAGTATTACCAACTTATTTTGCCTGGAACTTTTTTTAGCCTACCTGTACATTTTTTGAAGTCTGGCAACTGTGACCAGAAGTCAGTTATGTCTGATATAACATGGCTTAAAATATATATGGGTGCTCAAACATAAAAAGAAGAATTTAGGTTAAACAATAATCATACTTCTATTGATAGCTGATTTTTTTTTTATCATTAAACTACTTTTTAAACAAAGTTTAGATTTTTTTTACTTGATGGTATGAATAAATAAAAAGTGACAGCAGAACTGTAATATATTTCTGGAAGATATGCTTGCTTTAGGCTAGTGAACAAGTAACCAAAAACCAAGGCAGTAGACAGGATTTGAGTTCACTTTGGCTAATACACCATTTTAGCATAAACAATCAGACCAGAGAACCAGAATGTGACCAGAAAAATAGGTATACAAGGGCAGCTTTTACCTCCAGGAAAGGGTAAATGTTTCAAGTCCATTTCAAGTGCACTTTTTTGGATATATGGATAATTTAGATTGCTCTTGGTTTCCCTTATTTTACGGTGTATGCAGTGAAGAAAGATGATTGAAAGATTATTCCATCAACGTATTATAACAGGAAGAAAAGAGAGACCACATATACACAGGGTATTCTTCATATGGAATTTGCAACCCACATTGTTGCAGCCCTTTGTTTACATTCAGAGCATACACTTTTAGTAGAACTAAAATCTCCAAAATAAAATTTGCTGGAAGATAGCTTTTCTTAAAGACATTTTATGTCTGACACAGGTCATGTGAGAGTTGCAGTGCTCTGTGCAATATGGATTTCCAATGTGCTGCACCAAAGGAAAGAAGCCACTGATGGGAACAAGGAGAAAAGGCAGCAGCATCATATAAGAAGAATCATAATATAACCGAGTACTAAGTTCTGTAGGTAAAGTTGATCCGGGGTAAATCCGATTGCCTCTTGGGGGATCAGGAAGGAATTTTTTCCCCTCCGGTAGCAAATTGGATCATCGCTCTGCTGTTTTTTTTTGCCTTCCTCTGGATCAACTGTGGGTATGGAGTTGGGTGTATGGGATGTACTGTGTTTTATTTTGTTTGTTTATTTTTATTTTTTTATGGTTGAACTGGATGGACTTGTGTCTTTTTTCAACCTGACTAACTATGTAACTATGGACCGAGATCATCCTCTTCTAGAAGTAGAGATGCTCCCTGGCAAATTAAGGAAGATTTCTTCTGTCTCTAAATACTGTATCCTTTGTGAGCCCCCTAAATGTGAAGGGTTGTGTACAGTTTCGAGAGGATGTCCCTTGGAAGAAGTAGGATAGATTGTTCCCCAAGAGACTGATTGAGCCACCGGATACATGGAGACATGTTGCTTGGATACCCCAATACACTAATGATTCGATAAAGAAAGTTGTCTCCAATGCTGAGATATCTGTAATGTTAATACTCTTCAGGTTCATGGGCTATGAAGTGTATGGGTTGTGATGGGGAAATGGGTAGTTGGCTTGCTAATAGACTTCTACTGTTGCAAGCCAGAATGTGTGGGTCTCCCTTCTCTTGTGGTGAACTGTATAACCTTAGCTTAGTTGTCTATGTGGCCTTAAAGTGGTTGTAAACCCTCGGGGAGAAGTTACACCTACAGGTAAGCCTAGATTAAGGCTTACCTGTAGGTGCTTGCAATATCTCCGAGACCTACACGGTCTCGGAGATATTTGCAATTTTTCCGAGCGGCGCCTTCTTCTGCGAATGCACCGTCTTGAAAGGGCACTCTGTGCTGTTTCAAGCCGGGGGCATGCCGTTAAAGGCGGCTCCCGCTCGCATGTGCGTGAGTGACGCCACGCGACTCTGGCCAGTCACAGAGCCGGAGTTCGTGGCCCCCGAAAGAAGAGGGGTTAAAATGGACGCTCGCTGACATGAAGGAAGACGGTGACATTGCAGGCTTCTACTGCAGGTAAGTGTCACATAATGAGCTACTATGCGATGCACAGGAGCCCATTATGCTTTACCTTTGCAGGGAGACATAGAGGAAGTAAACCCCATCAGGGTTTACTTCCTCTTTAAGGGGCACAGAATCCCTTTATGGCAGGTGCTTTAAGCTACCACGTTTGAAAACAGTTTTGCAAGTGGAACTTTGCATAGTCAGCTGAGGAGAAGTGGTCCTTGAGTTAGAAAGATAGCCTGGCGAGGCTTTATCTTTTTCTAAACCTGCATATGAGGGTGCATTATATGCACACATCGCAAGTTACATTCAGTAGTTACATAAGTTGAAAAAAGATACAAGTCCATCTAGTTCAACCCACAGTTGATCCAGACAATGGCAAAAAAAAAAAAACAATAAAGCATAAAAGATTTTGCCTGGTAAAAAATCCTCGTTGACCCCCTAGATGGCAATTGGACATTCCTTGGATCCTCCCCTGCTGTTATTACCTATAAATATTAGTATCCGATTACATTTCGTACATTTAGGAACACATCCAGCTCTTTTTTTTTTTTAATCTACTGAGCTGTCCAGAACTAGTTCTTTGAAGTAGTCTATTCTACATTTTTACAACCCTTATGCCTCGTACACACAATCATTTTTCGGCATTTAAAAAACAAAGTTTTTAAAAAATATAGTTTAAAACGATGGTGTGTGGGCTTCACATCATTTTTTGGGTTCTGAAAAACTAAAAAAAAAAATTCGAACATGCTGCATTTTTTAATGACGTTTTAAATGATGTAGTTTTTAGGGTTGTAAAAAATGATCGTGTGTGGGCTTAAATTACATCAAAAACCCGCACATGCTCAGAAGCAAGTTATGAGATGGGAGCGCTCGTTCTGGTAAAACTACCGTTCATAATGGAGTAAGCACATTCATCACGCTGTAACAGACAGAAGATCGCAAAAATTATTTTACTAACACAAAATCAGCTAAAGCAGCCCAAAGTGTGGCGTCATCCGAACGGAACTTCCCCTTTATAGTGCCGTCGTACGTGTTGTACGTCACCCTGCTTTGCTAGAGCATTTTTTTTAACGATCATGTGTGGGCAACATCGTTATAATGATGAAGTTGGGAAAAAAAAATACATTTTTTTTTAGAGGCTGAAAAACTTTGTTTTTTACAAGCCGAAAAATGATCGTGTGTACGCGGCATTACTCTGAACATCCTTCAGTCTATAGTCCATGTAAAAATATTATAGCAATTTGATACGTTTTGTAACCATACACAGCTCTCATTGCTGTCAGTCTGCAATTGTGACCGGGAAGACTACCCTGCAGTGGAACAATCTGAAAGTAAGGCTTAAACCACTCGTTGAAGGGACAATATCAATGGCAGTGCGGAGGACGGTCTATGTGGACAGCTTTACCCCGGATGCCTGCATACTTAGATGTGTCTATTTTAATCATCAACCATGTGAGTTTCTAAATGTTGTACCTTCATTAAATGCAACCATATTGCTACACTTAGACTCCTCTCTTCTTTTTATACTCAGTTGTGACATGACGCTACTCTTATATTAAGAAATTGCTTGTATATCAAGTCAAAATGTATTAAAAAAATTGGCTTGTCTTACAAAACACTCTCAAACCAAGTTACTCTCCAACCAAGGTTTAACTGTATAGTGAATGCAGGGTCCTGGGTTTAGTAACACATTAATGGCCTCTTCTCAAGAAAGAATAAATTCAGTTCAATTAATCTTTCCTCATAGCTGAGCTCCTCCATACCTCTTATCAGTTTAGTTGCTCTTCTCTGCACTTTCTCCAGATCTCAAATATAATTTTGGAGAACTGGTGCCCAAAACTGAACTGCATATTCCAGATGAGGGCAAAATGATATCTCTCTCTCTCCTGTCCATACCTATCTAAATAAAAGAAAGTACTTTGCCAGCTTTAGAAACTGCAATAGTAAGTCTGCTACACAAGGTAGTAAGTGTGTCTTTGATCCTCCATATTAAAGCGGATGTCCGCTGAAAAAAAGTATTAAAAGCCAGCAGCTACAAATACTGCAGCTGCTGACTTTTAATATCAGGACACTTACCTGTCCTGGAGTCCAGCACCGTCCGCAGCAGAGAACGAGCGATCGCTCGTCACTCTGCTGCCCACCGCCATCCTCGGTGAGGGAACCAGGAAGTGAAGCGCTCCAGCTTCACTGTACGGTTTCCTACGGCGCATGTAAAGTCGCGCTACCGCTGTGTTCTGGGAGCCGAGTGTTCCCAGAACACAACGGGGGGGGGGGGGAGGTGACGTCATGCCCGCAGTCTGCCGAGACTGTGTGGCCGGAAGTGGGTGCAAATACCTGTCTTTAGACAGGTATCTGCACCCCCCTCCCCCTGAAAGGTGTCAAATGTGACACTGGAGGGGGGGAGGGTTCCAAACAGCAGGAGTTCCACTTTAGGGTGGAGCTCCGCTTTAAAGAAGATCATGTGGGAGTGGCTCTTTGCCATAGCCTGAAGGCAAGGGGTGCTATTCGTCACCTCTCCACAGCACAGACAATGATGTTGTCTATTGCCCAGCTGGCATTCTCAGTCTTCAAAACAAGGCTTGTAGCAGTGAGTCTTTACCCCACAGCCTGATATATGTCTCTCCTGCCAGGAAACTCTTTCCATTTATTCCTACTTTTTTCTTTTCTTTACAGGAATCTTTCTTGATTTAGGAAGATATCGAAAGGTATGGGGAGCATTGTGCCAATGGTTACAATTCTGTCTATTCTTGTATTTCTGCATATTTTAATTCAACAAAGGCTGAACTAAAATAAAGAAGTAGAAATGCCAACGTTAAGCATTCTTTTAGGCAGCGTACGCGTGGCTTGCCTCACTAACCGATAGCTGGAAAGGTCTGGGTGACATGCCTTCTTTCTCAGTCTCCTTTATTACAATGCTTCCTTGTCTAATCATCATCATTAAAGCAGCATGAAGCATTTCCACCTTGGGTTATTTGTAAAACACTACCATATAATTACACAGAGGCCTAAAAAAAATACTATCAATCCGCTGCGACCCGAAGGAAATAATGATTGATAGTGAAAAGGGCATTTCCTCCGAGATAATAAGTGGTTGTAGAAGTTACAAGTCCTTTGGGATGCAGCTAACTTTTCCATTGATGGTCAGTAAAGGTTCTGACTACTGAAATACAATACAAAACACAAAAAAAAAATATTTTCAGCTATAATTTCACATTTAAATGAATTAAAAACAAAGAAATTTGAGTTATCCATGCATTAGATTGCATCCATTTCAGAAAAGGAGAATTTTAGCGTACATAAATAAAATAAGTTATCATTTTGATACAAGGCAAGAGTATACAATAATTGTCAGTTTGTAATATTTAAAGGGTATGTATAACCAAAACTTTTTGTTTACCTCTTGACCACCGGAAGGTTTTACCCCCTTCGTGACCAGGCCATTTTTTGTTATTCGGCACTCTGCTACTGTAACTGGCAATTTCGTGATCATGCAACACTGTACTCAAAGGACATTTGTTATAACTTTCTCCACACAAATAACGCTTTCTTTTGATGGTATTTAAACACCACTGTTTGTTTTAATATTTTGCAATATAAACAAAAAAAAAGACCAAAAACTTTGAAAAGAATTCAATATTTTCTAATATCTGTTATAAAACATATGCAATTAAAAAAATATATATATCAAATTTCTTCATACAGTTAGGTAGCAAAATGTGAAAAGGCCAAACTGGAGTTTATGTAGCTATGACTCTATACTAGTAATGACAATGATTAGCAATTTATAGTGACCTGTGATAGTGTGGAGGCCAATCTGGCGCTAGCTGGCTAGGAGGTACATTAACTGACATCAATAGTAAAACTAATACGGTGATCAGTGCTAATAACACTGTACTAATGACACTGGATGGGAAGGGGTTAATCACCTGCCGACCGCGCTATAGCCAAATGATGGCTACAGTGTCCAGTTCTGGCTATAGCCAAATGACGTCCTCCCAGAACCGCGGCCACTGCGGCGCACACCTGCTGTACTCTGTGAACGCTTCGGACACACTTGTTCACAGATCAAAGAGCCAATCACAGCGACTCCTTACCATATGATAAGCTGTGTCCAATCACAGCTGATCACGATGTAAACACAATTTCCAGTTATCGGCATTCCTTTCCTCATGCGGTCACAGCGTGTGGAAAGGAGAGAGCTGGTAACCCGCTAGTGTGAAAGGAGACATCTGCACTGATAATCAGGGCACTGATCACCGGTGTCCTGATTATTATTATACAGGATTGATATAGCACCAACAGTTTGCGCAACACTTTACAATGTAAAGAGAGACAATACAGCAACAATACAACTGGGGTAGTGAGTTCCAGAGGATGGGAGAGGCTCTGGAGAAGTCCTGGAGATGAGCATGTGAGGAGAAGACAAGGGAGCTAGAGAGCAGAAGGTCTTGGGAGGAGCGGAGAGGACAGTTTGGGTGATATTTGGAGATAAGATTGGTGATGTAGCTTGGGGCAGAGTTGTAATTGCTTTGTATGTTATTGTTAGTGTTTTGAATTTTAGGCTCTGGGCAATGGGAAGCCAGTGGGGCGATTGGCAGAGAGGGGTAGCAGACATAGAACAGTTGGTAAGGTGGATGGGTCTTGCAGCAGCATTCATGATAGACTGAAGAGGGAATAGTTTGCAGAGAGGTAGGCCAATGAGGAGGGAGTTACAATAGTCAAGGTGGGAGATAACAAGGGAGTGAATAAGTTGCTTAGTGGTTTCACTGGTTAAAAAGAAGAGTATTTTGGAGATGTTTATTCATGGAGGTGAAGTCTGCAATATTTGGACAGTGAATTCCAATTGGATTTGGGGCTGTAAGGACAGGTTAGTCCAGTATTACAGCTAGCACCCTGGCATGAGGGGGGGGGGGGGCTGATGGTTGTATTATCGATCTTGATGGAGAAGTCAGGGGAAGGGGCCCGAGCCGGAGGAAAAATAATGAGCTCAGTTTTAGAAGGATTGAGCTTTAAGAAGTGGTATGACATCCATGCTGATATGTCAGTTAATAAGTTAGTAATGCGAGAGGAAACTGAAGGAGTGAGGTGAGGAGTAGATAGATAGATTTGTGTGTCGTCAGCATAGAGATGGTACTGGAAGCCATGGGGGTTTATTAATTGACCAAGGTAGAAGTTATAAATGCAGAAGAGGAGGATTCCGAGGACAGAACCTTGGGGTATCCCTACAGAAAGAGGAAGTGTAGAGGAGAAAACAGAGTTATTGGTAACACTGAAGGAGCGCTGTGAAAGGTAGGAGGAGAACCAAGAGAGAGCAGAGTCTTGAAGGCCAAGAGAGTGGAGTTTTTTTGAGGAGAAGGGGATGGTCAACAGTAATAAAGACTGCAGAGAGATCTAGTAGTAAGCTTATAGAGTAGTGGCCATTGGTTTTAGCAGTTAGTAGATCACTTGTGAGTTTCAGTAGGGCAGTTTCAGTGGAGTGTAATAAGCAAAAGCCGGACTGTAAGGGGTCAAGAAGGCTGTTGTCAGTAAGGTAGGAGCTCAGATAGTTGTAGACTAAAAGTTTTGATGCAAACAGGAGCAAGGAGATGGGTCTTAAAGCGGAGTTCCAACCACAATTAGCATTTTTTAAATGTATGTCCTTTCATAATGCGTTTTTATAATATAAATCCGGTCACTTACTATTTTAAAATCCGCCGCCACTCTGCATAGTTATTAAAAAAGATAATTTATAAAACTATGTCCACACCGTTGTCATTTTGCTTGTGGGCATTGTGAAGCCTACAAGCACTTACTTCCTGGAAGTCTTGGATGGGGTGTGATAATTGGACAGCGCACTGCATCCTGGGAAATGATGACACACATTTCCCAGGAGCATTAGAGGGAGATGATGTCAGAATCCTAGGTGATTCCAAAGGCAGATTTTGTGGGACCGCATAGCACCAGGCATTTCCAGATGAGTAAAAAAAAAAATCTTTTTTTTTTTCTCTTTTAGGTCTAATGAGCACAATAATGAAAAAAAAAATTGGGGATGGAAACTCCCCTTTAAGTTGTTCAGGATGGTGGGGTGCAGTGAGGGCTTTTTAAGTATGGGGGTGATCAGGGCATGTTTGAGAGGGGAGGGGAAGGTGCCAGTAGAGAGGGAGAGATTGCCAATGTGAGTGAAGGAGCATAGGATAGAAGAAGAGGGTGACTGTAGTAGTTGTGAGGGAACAGGATCCAGGGGACAGGTGGTAAGGTTCCTAAGAAAACGTTGGCAACCTCTTAGGTAGTAGCAAGGTCAAAAGAAGAAAGTTTTGGGAGTGGTTTTGTACCGGGTATGTAAAGTAGGATAGATGTCTGTGCAGTGCAGATGCCCCCACAAATTGCATCAATCTTGTTTTTGAAGTGATTGGCAATCTCGTGAGCAGTGAGCGAGTTACTCCAATCTCGTGAGCATTGAGCGAGTTACTCGGTGGAGATGGTGGTGGAGAAAGTAGAGAGTTAATAGAAGAGAAGAGACAACAAGGACTAGAGGACAGGGTATTAATGAGCGTGACAACGTAGGCTTGTTTGGCAGCATGGAGGGAGGAATTGTATTTTAAGAAGGCAGATTTATATTGGGTGAATGCATGCTGGGATTTTGTTTTTACGCCACAATTGCTCCAGTGTGCGGCTATGTCTCTTAAGATTTCTGGTATTGTCGGTCTGCCAAGGTTGTATTGGTCGGGGGCCGATACTTTGTGTAGTGAGAGGAGCAAGAGAATCTTGTGTGGATTATCAATGAAGCCCCAACAGTGCCAATCAGTGCTGCCAATCAGTGCCTCCTCAACAGTGTCCGTCATTGCCGCCTATCAGTGCACCTCAGAGCTGCATATCAGTGCAGCCTCATTAGGGCCTCCTCATCAGTGTCACCTCATCAGTGCAACCTATCAGTGCTGCCTCATCAGCGCACATCAGTGAAGGAGAAAAATTACCTGTTTGCAAAATTTTATAACAGAAACTAAAAAAAAAAAAGTTATTTTTCCAAAATTTTTGGTCTTTTTTAATTTGTTTAGCAAAAAAAAAAAAAATAGTGGTGATTATGGATAAGCCGAACACCCCCGCTTTCGGTTCGCACCAGAACCTACGAGCGGACCGAACGTTCACGCGAACATTTAGAACCCCATTGACGTCTATGGGACTCGAACGTTCAAATTCAAAAGTGTTCATTTTAAAGCCCAATATTCAAGTTATTGTTGGAAAACGTCTTTGAGAACCCGGGTCTTGCCCCAGGGAACATGTATCAATGGAAAAAAAAAGTTTTAAAAACTGTAGTTTCTTCAGGAGCAGCGATTTTAATGATGCTTAAAGTGAAAAAAAAATAATGAAAAATTCCTTTGAATATCGTACTTGCTGGGTGTCCATAGTATGCATGTGAGGTGGCACAAAATTAGATTACTATAAGAAAAAAGTAATTTAATACTGCTTGCGGCTTTAATGTAATGTTTGAACCCTTTGGCCCTATATACTTTGAACAGCAGTATACAGCAGTATACAGGCGGTGCAAACAAGACAAGGACTGTAGGTTTAAGTAGAATCTGAACCATGTCATACTTTGCTGCTGCATATTGCACAATTTCCCAAAGAGAACCTCAACAAACTACATGACACTTGTGCCTGATGAGGCCTTTGATGTTCTTGTGGCGGCCCGTGAGCCTGGCCATACAGGCTTGGCCCCCCAAAGCACACGTGCTGTGCGGAAACAATATGTCGATTATTTTAGGGGTGCCAGATCTTGGCTGAATAAATTATTTTTTTGGGAAAGAAAAAACTCCTACACTGATCATAAAGTCCAAAATCAGGTTACGTACTGAGCACACTTGCACTATGCACCAACAACTGGGTTCAGTTGCAAAGTAATGAGCACACTTGCACTATTCACCACCAAGTGGGTTCAGTTGCAAAGTAATGAGCACACTTGCACTATTCACCACCAAGTGTGTTCAGTTGCAAAGTAATGAGCACACTTGAACTATGCACCACCAAGTGGGTTTAGTTGCAAAGTAATGAGCACACTTGAACTATGCACCACCAAGTGGGTTTAGTTGCAAAGTAATGAGCACACTTGCACTATGCACCACCAAGTGGGTTAAGTTGCAAAGTAATGAGCACACTTGCACTATGCACCACCAAGTGGGTTCAGTTGCAAAGTAATGAGCACACTTGCACTATGCACCACCAAGTGGGTTAATTTGCAAAGTAATGAGCACACTTGCACTATGCACCACCAAGTGGTGTTAGTTGCAAAGTAATGAGCACACTTGCACTATGCACCACCAAGTGGGTTCAGTTGCAAAGTAATGAGCACACCTGCACTATGCACCACCAAGTGGGTTCAGTTGCAAAGTAATGAACACACTTGCACTATGCACCACCAAGTGGGTTCAGTTGCAAAGTAATGTGCAAACTTGCAGTATACAGCAAGTTGGTTTAGTTGCACTGAGCACACGGGCAATACAACACATGAGAACACTGCAGCTAGCACAATCAACTGCCTGACAGATTAGGAAGAAATAATCTAACTAAACTATACAGTGTATAAATATATGTACAACTCCTGGGATGTATATATATATCCTCTACGCACTGTAAGTTTAACTGACTAGCCTGCCTGCTCTATCTAGCTAGAAAAAAAGACAATCTCTCTCTCTCTCTCTCTCTCTGTCTGTCTGATCTGTAACCAGCGCTGGAACACACTACACGACTCCACCCAGCAGGCGGCATTTTATAGTTATAGTGTGGGGCGTGTGCTAAAGCCCTGAGCCATAATTGGCCAAAGCCACCCTTGCTTTGGCCAATTATGTCTCTCTGTTTTTTGCGCGCTGTGATGGGCCAAGCATGCGGGTCACAGTGCATGCTTGGCCAATCATCAGCGCGCAATGCCGCAGTGGAATATGGGCCGTGGCGCGTCACTCGAATTTGGCGCGAATGACCCGATTCGTTTGTATTTCCAAGAACGGTCGAACATGCAATGTTCGAGTCGAACATACGTTCGAGTCGAACACAAAGCTAATGCCTAGTGGTGATTAAATACCACCAAAAGGAAGCTCTATTTGTGTATAAGTGCCCAGTAGGCAAGTGGTTTAGATACAGTTTGGAAGGGTTTATACTCCTATCTGGTTATTTATAGTTGTCTGAGTCCCACTGTCAGATCGAGGAAGGGAGTATCAGAACATGAGAGAGGCTGTGGAGAAGTCCCGGAGGCATGTCTGGTCATTAAATGCTCTTTTGAGTTGAATGACAGCCAGCGCCATTTAACCAACATTCTCTGCAGTCTGTCATAGACATACCTCCAGGGGATCTCCATGTCTACCGAGGCTCACAGTACAATACTGTAGAGATTGGCTCTGTAGAACTACAACAAACCTCAAACCTCACAGGCGTGTATTCTTCCAAACTCTGTATTACCAACAAATGGGCACACTTTTCCAATTCACTGCAAAAGAAAATGAACAATGGTACTCACACCTCAGGGGAATGCAGCTTTAAATGCCTAGTGTTCTCTGTAAACAATGTGCTTTCAGGAAGTGCCAGACAGAGCAATTTTTTGCAATTACTACAAACATAGAGAGCAGGCTGTGCATGCAAAAAGAATAAATGGTATGTGATAAAAACACAAAGAACAGTAATAGATACTGTGTAATGTATGGATAAAACTTTTACGGTCTTCTTTCAGTTTTTGAATGCATTGTCAGACCCACCAACATGATCCAATCCATAAGGTACAGAGTATTCCTTCAACTTCTCCGAACAAACTTTTGCAAACAGTCTAAGTGTCAGATGATTTACCTTCTCTTGATAAACTCTTCCAACAAAAATGTTTAACTGTCAGGTGATATAAAGCTCCAGGCAAGCAGCTAAATAAATACGGTAGTTAAAATATGTAATATATACTGTATATATATATATATATACACACATATATATATATATATATATATATATATATATATATATATATATATATATATATATATAACCCCCTCCTCCTGAAAGAGCTGGTGGTTTGTTTTGGGTGGCATGTTACCTCCAATTCTTCGCCATCTAGGGTATCAGATGAGAGTTGAGAGAAGCTTCAATGTCCACACTTTAGGCTTCTTTTTCTTTGCTTTATTTACCCAACAAGGTAAAAGGAATACAAGTAGTAGTTGAAGAGGTGGAAGGGTATTAGGTAACAGGTTCAGGTGCATAACTTTTGTTCAGAAACACTCCTGCTTCCAGCAACGTAGCTCTCGTCGCCACTCTAGCCAGAGTGGGTGTTGTGCACCTGGTTAGGCCTCTCTCACTAACCCCTGCAGCCAGGATGTCACACGGAAACTTAGCAAAGTCTCTGCCATAGACCTTCCTAAATATGGAGATGTCTTCGGTCCAGAATCCTCTCAGCACAGGATTAAGCACCCGGATCTCTCTTGAATAAATTCTTGTGAACTCAGAACTGACAGGCGACCATTATTCAGCCTTTCAGTAGTAGTGCGTCCTTAGATGAAGTTCAAGGCCTCTCCTGAGATACCAGTCTCGTGCTCGGTGCTCTCCAAGACAGGTTCTTCATCGAGTGGCTTCCTCCCTCGGGACAGATAGCACAGGACCACTCTGTAAGCGTAGACCCAGTCTGACTACCAGGCCTACTTAGTAGATCACAACTCTGGACCAACGTGGTCCTGGAAGTCAGGAACACTTGAACACGCACCCCCAGCTGTAAATACAATTTCAGAATTCCCTATCTCTATAGCCAGGGAACCAGCATGACCCCATTATTCTCTCATGACAGTGTCCCTTGAAAATGTTTGTAACTCCTTACATATACCCAGTGAAGGGACTATTCTTAGGTGATACACCACAGAGGTTAGACAAATCCTCCTACATAAGTTGAACCTGTCTATCTGAAGCCCTCTTCTCTCTACATCTGTTCAAATTGCTGAACTTATAAGCTTGCCTGAGAGTTCAGAAAAAAGGGGGCGGAGATCTGGAGTTACGCTTTACATACGCCAAAAGTGATTCATGCGGGGGGGCGTGGCCTGGACATGGCTGAGTGAGGAAGCAGAAATCTTGGGCTCTCCACGCTGTCGGATAGGGTATCCTCGGGTGAGAATTCGCTGGCGGCACTCGAGCAGAGGGTATCCGGCCTAGAACGGGACAGGGACCACCACAGAGATGCGGCGATTGCGCTCCAGCTCCACCTAGAGGAGGTCGAGGATAGGAGCCGCCGCAATAATTTGCGGCTACGCGGGATCCCGGAGTCGGTAGACTCCGATACGCTGGAAGACACACTGCTGGAGCTGTTCCGAGACATACTGGGTGCCCCGGAGGAAGACGTGGAGGTGGACCGCACACACCGCGCACTAGGCCCACAATCCGACGACCCAGACAGACCCCGCGATGTGGTGTGCCGCTTACTACGCTACGCACAGAAGGAGAGGATCATCCGGGGAGCGTGGGAGAGAGGTGAGATCCTGCTGCAGGGCTCTACAGTCAAAAGCTTGCCGGACCTATCCAGGGCGACACTGCGCCGCCGGGCAATGTTAAAACCCGTTCTGGATCTGGCGCGACAACAGGGCTTTACCTACAGATGGGGCTACCCCCTCGCGGTGACCTTCAAGAAGGATGGAGCGGCTTTTACGATCCTGTCGCCGGCGGACCTCCCGGCCCTCTTCCGCTTTCTGGGCGCAGAGCAGATCCCTATCCCCGACTGGCTACAGCTGCAACCCCGCGCAACTGGAAGATCGGGCCCCGGGGCACAGAGACCAGGAGCGGGGATCCGCCAACAGTTCTCCCCATGCCCTGAGCCAGCTATACCGAGACCGCCTTGTGTTGGAACTCACGATTGAGCCCACGATGTCCATCCCCCCCACCTGACCCGGGAATCCCCCGCTATTGTGCCTTCCCTTTCTGCCCGCTCGGACTGGGACCTTGCGGGTCCCCCCCTGGTAGTCAGACTCCGCCAAACACGGAGCGAGCCCACACTGACCCCTGATTGGGTCC
Source organism: Rana kukunoris (assembly GCA_029574335.1). Taxonomy (NCBI): domain Eukaryota; kingdom Metazoa; phylum Chordata; class Amphibia; order Anura; family Ranidae; genus Rana; species Rana kukunoris. Next base: position 83,733,031 of record CM056052.1, on the reverse strand, counting down.
AGCAATGGCCCGTTCAGGCAAATTTGGGGCCCCCGCGCTGTTAGAGCGTGCCCCGGGCGGGCCACGGATATCTGATCTCCCCCCGATGCACAGACTTTTCTCCCTACATAGGACAGATGTTTAACATGAGATTCCCCCGATGGAGGAGGATGATCCTTTTTCTATACGCCTATCTCAGACTGTTGCCCCCCCGCTGGAGAGCTGACACACATGACTCAAATGTGGAGGAGACCCGCCGGGGGGGCCCTGCCGCTGCTACGGGGGGTGGACGGGGGGGGGGCGGTGGGAGGTGGAGAGGTGGCCCTGAGACACCCTGAGAGGCACACTACATTCTTGTGTATTTTAAGTTTTTGTTTTTTCTTAGTTTGTGTGTACTTGTTGTCTCTCTCCCTCTCCCCGGTCTGTGCAAGACACCATGGGGGAAGGGTTGTTAGATTATTTTCATGCTGGGCGGGAGGAGGAAACTGTTGGCTCTTTGATGTTGTTACAGGATGGGGTACCTGGGATTGTTATATTTCACTCACTCTGTGCCTTGTTAAATGTTAGAAGTTAATCAAACTAGCTGCCGGTTGCACTTTCTTGTATCGGGTCCTTTAATGTCGATGTGTGCAGGATGTTTGATATTACCTATCTGAGGTCCTCCAGGTACCACTTGTTTTGAATGGTTAAACTGCACTGCACTACTTGCTCACAGATTTGGATTGCATTACTAATACTGACGTGCACTACTACCTTTTATGGTCTGGGGGGGTTGGGGGGAGCCGGGAGCTCGCACCACCGGCTCTGTCCAACCACTTACCCACATAGGCCTGCGCTCGTACTCCAGACTAGGTCTGGTGAGCGTTTTAAGCGAATTACGCTACTTTAGTATCTCTTCTTCGCCACACACACTAGTGTTGGCTTCCTAACTAAATCTTTCCTTCTTTCCTCCTTCCCCGAGGCCACCTGACTCGGAGGCCACTAGGGCTCCCGCTGCCACTACCTCCCTTCCAATCCCCCTCCCCTCCCCTTACTTCCAGCTCGCAAGCATGGACGAACTGACCATTGTCTCACTAAATGCCAAGGGACTGAACACCCCTGAGAAAAGAAGGATGCTACTTCATGACGTGCGCGCCCAAAGGGCAGACATTGTCCTGTTACAGGAGACGCACTTCAGGGAAGACAAGCTCCCAATCCTTAAGAATAGATACTACCCCACGGTGTACCATTCCTCCTACTCGGAGGTGAAGTCCAGGGGAGTCTCAATACTGATTGCAGCCCGGGTACCATGGGTATTAGATGCCATGCAGAAAGACACCACAGGCCGTTTCTTATTTTTGAAAGGCCGAATTGGCGCAACGAGCATCACCCTGGCGAACTTTTACGCCCCCAATGATCACCAGGATACATTCCTGACGAAACACTTAGAACACCTAGCCCAATTCACCTCCGGACAGTTAATAGTGGGTGGTGACCTTAACGTTCCCCTATCGCCGCTGGAGGACACGTCTTCTGGCGTGTCCTCGATGAACGGGAAAATGCCCGGCCGTATTCAGGCAGCACTCCACGCAACCCAATTGGTTGATGCATGGCGCTTGTTCCACCCCGGCGAGAAAGACTTCACCTTCTTTTCCAGACCTCACCAGGTATACTCCCGAATTGACTACTTCCTAGTCCAACATAGACACCTGATAGCAGTCAAAGACGTCAAGATCGGGTCAATAACCTGGTCAGACCACGCCCCGATCACGCTAGTATACGCCCTGACAGGGACCGGGACTGAGAGGAATCACCCCTGGAGACTAAATGAATCACTTCTACAAGAACCGGAAGTCCTAGCAGACGTTGTAAAAGAACTGGAGGGCTACTTTGCCACCAACAATACCCCAGATAGTACCCCGGGGGTGGTCTGGGAGGCCCATAAGGAGGTCATATGCGGGATCCTCATTAAACATGGGGCCAGGCGGAAAAAAAAGAGACTAGAGCAACTGACATCTTTGATGTCCAAGCTACAATCCCTAGAGATGCAGCATAAACAAGCACCGACGCGGCAGTTAACCGTTGACCTTGATACTAAAGGACGGCGGATCACTGACGTACTCATGCATAAGGCCAAAGCATCCATCCAAGTTTGCAGGAGTAAGGTATATGAGTCTGGGGACAAATGTGGTAAAATGTTGGCTAGATCTCTACACGCACAGCATATTGCGTCCTATATCCCCCATGTTATCTCTAGAAACGGACAAAAGATATCGGTTCCACAATCGATATCAGGGGAATTTAGGAACTTTTATCACGCACTGTATAACCTACCTTCCACGACGCCAGACCAGAACGCGGACATTACTCGCGACTATTTAACCTCCTCGGGTATGCCATCCTTGTCCCCCGACGACGCGGCCCTCCTGGACAGCCCTATTACCATGCTGGAACTCCAATCAGCCCTGGGAGCCACCAAGCCAGGCAAAGCCCCAGGCCCAGACGGGTTAACCGTTACATATTACAGAACCCTTCTCCCATCCCTGGGTCCCCACCTGTTACGTTTGTTTAACAGTCTGGGGGCAGGATCAAAATTACACACATCTACCCTACAAGCCCACATAGCTATCATCCCTAGGGAGGGGAAAGACCCAAGCCAATGCAGTAGCTACCGCCCTATTTCACTGCTCAATGTGGACCTGAAACTCCTCCCCAAAATTATAGCCTCCAGAATCCAGTCTTACCTCCCGAGCCTTATCCACCTAGATCAGGTGGGATTTGTCCCTACCAGGGAGGCTAGGGACAATACCACCAAAGTGCTGAATCTGCTACACACGGTGACTGCCAGAAAGACGCCATGTGTCTTTGTGAGCACAGACGCCGAAAAAGCGTTCGACAAAGTCAGCTGGCGATATATGTTCGACACGCTCAGACATATCGGGCTAGGACCCAAAGTGACCAACTGGATCTCAGCAACGTATGCGGATCCGACAGCCAGGGTCAAGCCTAACGGGGTGATGTCAGAGGCCTTTCCAATTACTAATGGGACTCGCCAGGGGTGCCCCTTATTGCCCCTCCTATTTGCACTGACCCTCAAACCCTTTCTGTGTCGGATCCGACTTAATTCAGACATATCAGGGATTAGGTTGGGGGACGGAGAATATAAGATCTCCGCATACGCTGACGACCTTCTGTTCTCATTGACAGATCCTGAAACTTCCCTCCCCGGTCTGCTGCGGGAATTTGAGTCCTACGGACGGATATCCAACTTAAAAATTAACATGGGCAAGTCGGTGGCGATGGGGGTGGGGATCCCTGATGCAGCCCTGAGACGGCTTCGAGGAGACCTAGGTTTACAATGGACAGACACAGCCCTAAATTACCTAGGCAACCGTATACCCCCGGCACCCTCCCAACTGTACAAGCTGAACTTCCCACCACTGCTGAAAGCGGTCCAAAAACTGCTGGACCGCTGGACCACTGGTCTCCACTCCTGGTTCGGTAGGTGCAGCATACTAAAAATGTCCATCTTACCCAAGTTCATATACCTCCTCCAGGCTATCCCCATACATATACCCGCAGACTACTTCAGGCAAATACAGACTATGTTTACGCATTTTCTCTGGGCTGGGAAACACCCCAGACTACATAGGTTGGTTCTATCACTACTTAAGTGCTTCGGTGGCTTGGCCATGCCTAATGTGCGTGTATACTATCACGCAGCTCATTTGAACCGTCTCATCAATTGGTGTCGACACGGGGGTACGAAATTATGGCCACGTTTGGAACAAGCTCAGAGCGAGATTCCACTGCAGAGAGCCCCGTGGTGCTCGATGGCACTCCCCCAACCCATTAGGTCCCATCCATTAATAGGCACCACTATCAAAATATGCGCTAGGCTTCTAAATCAAACAGGTTCCCCACCAGAGCAGTCGCCCCTGCGCCCGATATTAGGCAACCCACAATTTGAACCGGGTTTACGGGATGCAACATTTCGAGCGCTGAGAGAGGCTGGTACCTTCCAAGCCTCTCATTTTAGCACGGCGGGACGTTGGCGTACGCTCACCGAACTCTTAGACAGAGAAGGCAGATACCATTTGGACTTCCTGAAGGCCAACCAAATGAGCCACTTCCTACATACGCTACCACCACCCCCTGCGGGAAGCCCGGCTCTCTCGCCCTTAGAAGAGCTGTGCTCGGGCACAGAAGTGCTGCCACACGCACTGTCCATTCTATATACCACACTGATCACACCAGAAGAGAGTCACCAAATCCCCTGCATTGCCAAGTGGGAACGTGAACTGAATTGTACATTCTCCCACAAACAAAGACAACAAATTCTAACATTCACGCATAAATCCTCTATTTGTACGAAAATCCAAGAGACGAACTACAAAATTCTGACCCGTTGGTACCGCACCCCAGCCTTCTTGCACAAACTGTTCAGGACGACGCCAGATGTCTGTTGGCGCTGTCAGAGTGAAACGGGGACAATGCTTCATATTTTTTGGTCTTGTCCGAAATTGAAACCCTTCTGGACAGAGGTGAGGAGGATCATACAAAACTTTACGGACAGACAGATCCCGGACGACCCGGCGTACTTCCTGTTACACGCTAATGACATCCCCACGCGCACATATAAAAAATCGATCATTCGACACCTCCTAGATGCAGCCAAGGCCTGCATCCCCATTTGCTGGAAGTCGCCAGACCCACCGACTGTAGCGATGTGGCTACGGAAGGTGGACGACATGAGCAGACTGGAAGACCTGATTCTTACTAACAAAGACAGACAGGAAACCTATACGCAGACCTGGCAAATATGGACTATCTTTACCTACTCTGACGAGGGACAAGCACTTAGGAATCCTACCTGAACCCACAGATGGAATTCCCCCCTCTTAACACAGAACCTGGGCCTGTCAGCTGGAGACCAGTCGACGGACATGTTGACTGCACCGGTCCATGCTTGCGAGCTCCCCCCCTCCCCCCTCCCTCCCCCCATTAGTTCTTGAGCCACCCCCCGGGAGCCCCCCGAGGTGACTGCTTCCCCCCACTATCCCGTGTTAGACTCGGGAACTCTCTCTCTTTGACACTTTCCACCCTTTTCTTTTATTTCTCCTTTGGAAACGGAAAATGGGAACATATCTGCAGGTCCATGTCTCACGATACATCTTTGGGGTTGAGGTTGTTTGATAATATACACCGAACTAAGCCCAACATAGGGGGAGCTCGATGAGGTCGGTGCGAGACCACCTACCTATCGCTCGTAAGAGCTGACACCTTGGCTTGGATGGCCAGATTGCTCATCAAACACTGTGAATGGACTTACCACACCTATATGTGTTTTTATAAAGTGTATTTCCCTGTAGACGTCATTACTTTTTTCACAATGTTGTGATTTATGTGGATGTGTTTCCTGTTGTGTGTAAATAAAGATTTTGGAAAAAAAAAGTGATTCATGCTGATAGCAGAAGAGCGAAGCAGCAGATAGAAATGACACGTAGTGCTCTTAAAGTGGTTGTAAGGCATGACTAATCACTAGTTTCAGTGCGAAACGCGTCAGCAGCCGTTTTTACTTTATTTTTCTGTGACTTGTAGTGCTGTCCTTTTTTTTTAATAAAGGCTACAATTTGTTCAGAGTGCGGCTGTCCAGAGACAATTTTTTGTTCTTGCTTTGCTTAGTGCATTGCCTGCACCTGAGTTGTCTGCAGCGGAGGATATTCATCTGGGTTTCCCACCTGGAGTGGCTATTCCCTTTCCCCGTGGTTGTAAGGTACAAGGTTTTTTTAAAAACCTTCTGTGTGCAGCAACCGCTCTAAAGGATTTTTTCATCTGACAAACCGATCGTGTGTGGGCCCCATCAGTCTTTTTTCCATCGGTGTAAAAAAATAGAACACGTTTTACATTTTTCCTATGAATAAAAAACCGACAGGAAATTCCAATCGTCTGTGTGGATCTCCATCGGAGAGAAATCGGCTCATAGTAGTGTTTTACGCATGCATAATCAAGATTCAGGCCGCGTACACACGATCGGTCGATGAAAACGACCATTTCCATCATCCGCTCAGAAGATCAAATTGACGGCGTGGTGACGTAGTGGTCATTCACCGCACCAGGAAGTAAAACACTTCCGCGCTCGCCGAATCCTCAGCGGCGCGGCGGTGGTGGGAGCCGACAGTAAGTGTACTAACCAGCAGACATGTCGGGCGGACAGATTCCCACCGGATAGATTTCAGCTTGCTTTGAAATCGTCGGGTGGAGTTTTACACACGAGCGGAGATGTCTGCTGAAACGGTCCATCAAGCGGACATATTACGCGGCCTCAGTCTGATAGTGTGTATGCAAGACTGATGAAAGTCAGCTTCATTATTCCATCAGAAATCCGATCTTGTATACGTTGCATAATACTTACCTGAGCTCCCTCTCAATTTAGCAATGTCCACAAGAACCTTGGCTCTCTGGGAACCTGCACCCCTGATTGGCTTTGACAGCAATGCGAGACATTGGCTCCGCTGCTGTCAATCACAGCCAATCTGTAGATGGAGGGAGTGGGGCCGAGCTGCAGCTCTGTGTGTGTATGGACACACAGAGCCACGGCTCAAGAGCACGCCTGCTTCGGTGCCCCCACAGTAAGCTGCAAGATGAAGGGGCCAGGAGTGCCTGACAAAAGGAGAATCCGAGCTGCTCTGTGCAAAACCACTCAACGGAACAGGTAAGTATAACATGTTTCTTACTTTAATATGGAAAAACAAAAACAAGGGTTTAGTAACACTTTATTCAAGAGAAAAGTACACTGTAGAGGAATATGCTTTGTTCATATTTCATGTCCGAGGTTTACAACCACTTTAAGCAATAAAGCGTGGTCTCCTGCGTGCCCCAACCTTGTAATTGGACAGTAAGGACCCGTTCACACCATAATTTTAGAAAGACACACATGGACATTATGCATTTTATGGTGTTGTATTAAAAGGCAATGCAACACAAGGCACATTGTACATTTATATTACATGCATTGACTTCTTTTAATCTTCTTGATTCCCTGTCTCCATTTTGAGGTTTGGTTCTGTGTTTGCTGGAAATATGGACATGTGACTTGCTAAATGCACTTTTAGTATGCTTTCCATTGACCATTATTATTGCTTTTTTTTTACCAAAACACAAAAAATATGCAGCAAGCAGGATTTTTTTTTAAATGTAACGCCCTGTCCTCCGACACAATGTACTGGTGCGAAATGCTTCTTTGATAATTATAGGGAGTCGTTTTCATGCAATTTTAGTGTGCTGTGACCCTGCTGTTGTAGCATATATAAAATGAAATGGTGTGCATTGGTCCTAAGGAGGAGCAGCAGGCTGGCAAGCTAACCATCTGCTTACTCTGCTCTTTCCTTATGTGTGCAGATATGCATGTGGACACCTAATTGGCTGCTTGTGCTGTCTCTCTCTTTCCCAGTCTGAGTGCTGCTGTAAAGAGTATGATAAGAAAGGAGGCTGATTATATAGACACATTCAAGTACTTGTGTAATTGCAAACAAAAGTGCTTTAAATTGTGTTTATTATAGAACTGCATTTATTGTTTTCTATATATAGAATGTAAGCTCCACGAGCAGGGGGCACCTATCCCTTCTGTATTGGACTGTATTATAATTGTGCTGCCCCCCCTCTACATTGTAAAGCGCTGTGAAAACTGTTGATGCCATATAAATCCTGTATAATAATGATATAATGATATATAAATATCTGAAGAGAGTTCAACTTTAAGAGGATTTATTAGTTTACAGCCCTCACCACACTTGCATTGGGAGAAGACATCTGGATCAAGAACCGGATGCAGCAGAAGAACCAGAAGAAAGAAGACATCGGATGGAGAAGAACCAGAGGAAGAAGACAGTGAAAAAGACAGTGGAGGGAGAAGAGCCAGAGGAAGAAGACATCAGCAGAGGAGGGAGAAGAACCATTGAAAGAAGACATCACCGGAAGGGGAAGAAGACCAGAGGGAGAAGACGTGATGGGGCTGCTTTAATAAAGGACTATGTCAAAAACATGTGTACTGTTTTTTATTTTGATACATTTTTGGATGAATGAGTAGTGGTACAATGTACCCCTTACCCATTCACATAAGGTCCTGATAAGCCCCCTGCCCGAAGACCCCCACAACCACCACCCAGGGCTGTAAGGAAGGTGCTTTGGGGTAGGGGGTACAGAGCCCCCCTGCCCCAAAGCACCCACCCCCCAATGTTGAGGGCGTGTGGCCTGTTATGCTCCAGAAGGGGGGGGGGGCGCTCGCTCATTCCCCCCTTTCCTGACCTTCCGAGATACATGCTCAGATAAGGGTCTGGTATGGATTTTGAAGGGGACCCCATGATGTTTTTTGGCATGGGGGTTCCCCTCAAAATCCATACCAGACGAAAGAGTCTGGTATGGTCTTGGGCGGGGACCCCACGCAGTATTTTTATTGATTTTGGCATCTTTCAAGATCCATACAAGACTCAAAGGGCCTGGTATGGATCGGGGGGAGGCCCACACATTGTTTTTTTTTTTTTTATTTGGCATGGGGTTCTCCTTCAAGATCCTCAGAGCACCACAGATCTGACTTGGATGCTACTTCTATTCAAATCAATGGTCTGAAAGTCGGATCAGTTAAGACAGATCTCATAGGGAACCATTGATTTTGAATAGAGGCAGAGAAACGCTAAAAGCTACTGCAGTATAACGTGCATTAACGCCAATGCATAAAGCTACTTGAAGTGCCTTTTTACAGCCGCTTTTTCCTGGCGTTGGTAGTGGCTTCGCAGCTCGTTCTTTCTTACGCCCTGTGTGCATGAGGACTAAACATGGAGTAGTGCAGATGTTCATTATCCACTTAAGGACCGCCTACTGCACATTTACGTCGGCAGAATGGCACGGCTGGGCACATCAACGTATATATACGTTGATTTTAGTACCCAGTCGCGGGCGCGCGCCCGCGACCCGGTCCAAAGCTCCAGGACCGGGACCGCGGGATTTGCGGACCCGATCGCCGCTGCAGTGCGGCGATCCGTCCCTGGAGCGGAAGAACGGGGAGAGCTGTGTGTACACACGGCTTCCCCGTGCTTCTCTGTGGCCGTAGCATCGATCGCGTCATCCCTGTAATAGGGGGACGCGATCAATGACGTCACACCTACAGCCACACCCCCCTACAGTTGTAAACACAACACATAGGCACACATCCCCTACAGCGCCACCTGTGGTTAACTCCCAAACTGCAACTGTCATTTCCACAGTAAACAATGCAAATTTAAATGCATTTTTTGCTGTGAAAATGACAATTGTCCCAAAAATGTGTCAAAAGTGTCCGAAGTGTCCGAATTGTGTCACGAAAAATCGCTGATCCCCGCTATTAGTAGTAAAAAAAAAAAATAATAAAAATGCAATAAAACTATCCCTATTAGTAGTAAAAAAAAAAAATAATAAAAATGTAAACCTATAAATTTTGCGAAACCAACCGATAAACGCTTATTGCGATTTTTTTTACCAAAAATAGGTAGAAGAATACGTATCGGCCTAAACTGAGGAAAAAAAATGTTTTTTTATATATTTTTGGGGGATATTTATTATAGCAAAAAGTAAAAAATATTGCATTTTTTTAAAAATTGTCGCTCTATTTTTGTTTATAGCGCAAAAAATAAAAACCGCAAAGGTGATCAAATACCACCAAAAGAAAGCTCTATTTGTGGGGAAAAAAGGACGCCAATTTTGTTTGGGAGCCACGTCGCACGACCGCGCAATTGTCAGTTAAAGCGACGCAGTGCCGAATCGCAAAAAGTGGCAAGGTCCTTTACCTGCATTTTGGTCCGGGTCTTAAGTGGTTAAGGTAGCTGTTTATCTTTGAAAATAAAAGCGATCATTTTATTACTCATGAGCACTGAGTTGTCACATTATTATCTATTTAATTGTGAAAGTTACCATTTATTTTAACATTTCTTTCTAAAAACAATATCAAATAATTATCAAAAACTCTTTTACTGCATAGTTCAGTTACTGTATGTACATACATACGTGCTATTTTCCATGTAAATGAGTGTCATGCTAAGGCAGCCCGTTCCTTCTGAACAAGCTACCAATGCACAAAATATCAGGCAAGGAACTTCTTAACATGTTACTGCAACACATGCGTGAAGCGAAGAAAACACACATAAGCATTGACAATAAAAGTGTAGCTGATATAATTCACATTCCACTAATACAGTAAGACTCAGTAGTACAAAAAAAAAAAAACTTCCCACAGCTGCATAGTGTGAATTGACATCCTAGGGTGGATGGATTTGGATAATCGTCCCAAAAAACACCAATTTCTGATTCAAAATGAGTCACTGGAGGGTTAGTAGCGCCGGCTACCCTTGATGGCTCTAGCAGGATTAGGTTCTCATTTCCAGGAAGTCCATATCCTTGCAGACAAATTGCTGCACCGACAACCACTAACAAATGATTCATCTGCAACAGATTAAGGCAGGAGAAAACTTTACAGGGATAAGATTAAATCCAATTTATAAGTAGACCTGGGATGCAATAAATTCATCCTCTGCGATCCTACAGCAATAACTTTATCAGAATGACTTCTTTTATGTAAGGATTGCACTAAACAATGGCTATTGCAAACTATTTCCAATGGAGACATTAGGTAACTAAATAACCAGACAGATCAGGGTTGTATATTCATCGGAATTTGTTTAATAGGCCAAGAGCAAACTGTAAAAACTCATAAATGTGTGCATGTGTGTGTGTGTATTTCCTTCTGCTTCTAAAAGCTTAGAAATTAAGATACAGTGAAATATGAATAGTTGACTGTAATTAACCACTTAAGCCCTGGACTATTTTGCAGCTAAAGGACCAGGCCACTTTTTGCGATTCGGCACTGTGTCTCTTTAACTGACAATTGCGCGGTCGTGCGATGTGGCTCCCAAACAAAATTGACGTTCTTTTTTTCCCACAAATAAAGCTTTCTTTTGGTGGTATGTGATCACCACTGCGGTTTATATTTTTTGTGCTATAAACAAAAGAAGGCAATATAGACAATATATAATATAGACAATTTAGAAAAAAAACAATCTCTTTTACTTTTTGCTATAATAAATATTTTTAAAAAAAATCCTCAGTTTAGGCGGATAAGTATTCTTCTACATATTTTTGGTAAAAACAATGACCAGAAAAAATAGAGCATGTTCTAAATTTTTAACGGGCATTTTTCTCATCGAGCCCACACAAAATCGTTTTTAATGAGCAATTTAAAAAATGTGAACACGGCATAAGAACTGCTAGGCTGCAACAAATGTTTGCTTTTGGATTTAATACTGCATTAGCCTAGGTTCACATTTGTGCCAACACAGACATCGCATGTGATTCGCACCCGCACTGCAGGGCCGATCACATGTGATGTCTGTGCAAAGTGAGTTCAGCCATACAGTTGTATGGCTGAACTCACATTGAATTTGCACAAAAAAGGTGCAGGGTGCACAAGCAAGGTGGATCGCATGGGTGTTCTGACCGATACGATCCGATTCCTGGGTGAGTTCACAGTTTGCACTGCGATCTGTGAACCGATCCGGGGGGGGGGGGTGTCATTAACTAGACATGTGCAATTTGTTTTGTTTCAAATGTCGAATTTTCGAATTTGCAAAATGTCGAATTTTTGGATTTCCGAAATTTAGAATTTTCGGACTTTTGAATTTCAGAATTTGGATTTTCGTAAAATTCTGATTTTTAAAATTCAAAATTTCGGAAACTTGAAAATTCTAATTTTAGATTTTCGAATTTTGCAATTTCAAATTTTGCAATTACAAATTTTCAAATCTCTAATTTTCGAAATTTCTAATTTTTTAATGGTCGCATTTGAATTTGGAAATTCCGAAAAGTTTCAAATTTTCAAATAAAAAATTTCAAAAATTCGAGATTCGAAAATTGCAAAATCTAAAATTCGAAAATCTAAAATTTTAGTTTTTTTTCGTTTTCGTTTCATTTGTTTTTTTGCTTTTTTCAAAAATTCTTGAAATTCAAAAAAATAGTTTTTTTTTCATTTTCGTTTTATTGTTTTTTTGGTTTTTCGGAATTCGGAAATTTGGAATTCCGAATTTTCGCATTTCCGGTTTTTCGAAAAAAAGCAAAAACAGCAATAACAAAAAAAAACACATTTTTAGAATTTCCGAAAAAAGCAAAAATACCAATAAAACACATTTTTTGAATTTCCCGAAATTCCGAAAAAAGCAAAAAAACGAATGAAACAAAAACAAAATCATTTTTCGGCAGTGCACATGTCTATAATTAACAGTGTATTGACACCCTCAGCGGTTGTCAGAGAGAAATGTGAACTGCCTGTGGAAGAAATGAGATTCATGAACCGGCGCTGTAATCGCGTTGGTTCCCGCATCGCACAAGTGTGAACCCAGACTTGTATGTCTTTTTGGTGACATTTTCCACTGGGATATATATAAAGTGATGTTAACTTTTTGTAACTGAAATAAAATAATTGGTTTTCAGTTTTAGGTGGAGAGTGACACACAAGCAGAATTAGTGAGATAAAGCTGGAGACAATTTAACTTATTGGACTGTAACATTCTCATTGGATTATATTATAATAACATGATGAATTCTGCTGGAATATTGAATATGAATAAATACATTATTCTGCCATGCTTATGTTTTTATTACTCTAAACATGAAGGAGTTGATGTGGCGTGCGAATATCTTACACCGTTAGATAACTAGTCAATTTCTGCAATATTAGTAAATGTATATATAATTGCCTAATTATCACCGTACAAAAATAGTTAAAGTAAAAGTGTAAGATGAATAATTTACACTTCATAAATCGATGAGAAAACTAGCTAAAGCTCACACACAGACTGACAACTATTTATCCTGTACATGTTTTATAGATGAGTGTTTGTCATCCTTAATCTAATGATCCATTGTAATTAAAATATTACAATTGATGTAAATATTGCAACAAATGTGCCCTGCAGAAGGTCCTAGTAAAAATGCTGCCTATAATACCGTATATACTCGAGTATAAGCTGACCCGAATATAAGCCAAGGCACCTAATTTTACCACAAAAAAATGGGAAAACTTATTGGGCCAGATTCAGATACACTTAATATTGCGCTGCGTAATCAAAATACTCTACGCTGCCGTATTTTACCAGGCTCTACAGCGAATTCTGGTAGATTTTTGCCCGTACGCTACGACGGCGTAGTCTATTTCTCGCCGCGTAATCGAAATACGCGATTAGGGGGCGTGAAGCATTTAAATTAAGCGCGTCCCCGCGGCGATCGAACTGCGCATGCTCCGTTCAGAAATTTCCCACCGTGCATTGCGCGAAATCACGTTGTTACATCATTCGTTATTTGAGTAGCGTCGTTTACGAACATTCCTATTCCCGGACGACTTACGTAAAAAATAATAAAAGACGTCGGAAAACGTAGAAATTCGACGCGGGAACGACAGCCATACTTAACATGGGCTGTCTAATATTAGAGCAGCAAAAAGCTGGTATAGTGTTACGCAAAAAAAAGATGACTAAAGGTGCCGTAAGAGATTGCGGTTGAAGATCGTAATTTCGGGGATCACCGGCAAAAGCTCATTTGTATACCCCGACGCGGAAAACGACGGGAAGTCCACCCAGTGGCCGCAATTTTATTGCAGCGTAGATCCGAAGGCGTACGAACACGTAATCCAGTCGAATTGAAGCCCGCAGCCGTCTATTCATGGTTTGAGGTTTTCGACTAGCTAAAAAACGCGCGTAATTTGAAATGACTCCAGTCTAACACCAGTTAGACAGGCGTAATGGCTCTGTGAATCTGGCCCATTGACTTTAGTATAAACCTAGGGTGTCCATCTGCATGCCTCACTTTGTCTCACTGTGTCTGTGCCCATGCTTCACTGTGTCCATGCCTCACTGTGCCCATGACTAGACTAATGTTTAACATGGGAGTCTATGGAAGAGGTGCCCGGCTTTGAAAAAAAATAAATAAATAAATAAATCGGTGCTCCATAGCCGTAGGTCCCCCCAGACAACAAACTTTGCACACTTGTAGAGGAAGAGTGGGGCTACATGTGTGTGGCCAGTACCCCAAAGTCCGGGAGATCGGGCGCAAAAAGACTCCTCGAGTATAAGCCGAGGGGGGCATTTTCAACACAAAAAAATTTGCTGAAAAATTCGGCTTATACTCGAGTATATACGATATGTGTTTTTAAAAGGAATGCATATGGATAAAAATGTTTAAGCTTCCATTGTTGACTGCAGGTTTCAGAGTCATCACTCTGTTCATATCTTCATTACCTAAAGCCTAATGCCTCGTATACACGATCCGATTATTGGATTTTAAAAATCACTTTCGGATTGTTCGATAATCTGATCATTAGTACAGGCGATCACTACAGTCCGTCCAACAAAATCCGAAGAGACAAACACGAAAACTTTGCTCGTACGACAATCGTTTAATCAGTACAGTACACCTCCACTAAAAATCGATAGACAAACACCACACATGATTGGAAACACGAAAAAAAAAAAACAGAAGGACAAAGGGGTCACACGTTTTTTTACATCATTTTCAGATACGTAGATACGCACCAGAAGGTTTTTCCAGAATCGTATGTCAAAAATCTTACTTTTCGTAGAGCACATTTTGCATTATTGTATTCGATATTAGTTTTATGCACCAAAATGGGAACGATACATCATATGATAATCGGATCGTGTGTACGAGGCATAAGGGTCCTTTCACACGGGGCGGATCCGTTGGATGGGCTGTACTAGCTCAGCGGGTGATCTCTCCGTTGATCTCCGCTGAGCAGGTGGATGACGGGTCCATCTCCGCTCACTGTGCAGGGACATACCACCTGTCAGAGCTCCGATGTTCTCTATAGGGAGATCAGATGAAAACAGACCGCCTGTGTTCATACCCATGTAATCCGATCCCTGACCGAATTCATATTTCACGCTGCGATATGCAAACGGATTTGGGTGTTTCATTAAAGCGGTTGTTCCCCCCACAGTAGAGGAATGGCGAGCCCGAGTAAACAGAATTGAGGAGATGGAGATGCTCATCCACCAAGCCAAGGATACCCAAGACAAATATAGATGCACATGGGCCTGCTGGACCCACTATAGGAACTCTATGACCTGCCCATGCCCCTCCACAAGCCGGGTAGATCCGATCCACCCCCTCCCAATAGCTGACACTGCCGACCCCTGATCTGTCCCCATGTTAAGCGTCCCCCCCCCCTTCCCCGGACAACGCCAGCCAGCCCTATCGCCTCTGGAGACTCCTGTTCTCCCCCGCCCACAGATTGCTCCCTTTAGGGGTGGGCGGATGGAGGGTAGAACCCCGTTGATCCGGGCCTACGTCGCCTGCATAAGGCAACCCCCGGGCACATCCCCATATAGGTCAATATAACTACGACACTCCCAATACCCCTCTTACAGAAGTCCCCTATGACAGGGTCCGGAAGGATGGAGACCCCATGCCTGCTAGGACCACACGTCCAACTGGGCGCACACAACACCCCCTGACCTCGTCCACCAACGAAATTGGTTTACCTTTGCATAATGTGTTATGACTGCACCTGATCTTTCGCTCCCACACACAATCTTATAGTTCACACCTTTGAAATTGACATTGTGACAGGATAAAACAGGAAAATAAAAATAAAAATAAAAAGGAAAACAAAAGGGGGAGACCCCAGATTTTGTGACACCCTTCGGAAGACACTCCTACTATTATTAATGTTTATGTTACAGCGTACCTACTACCTTTTGTGACACAGCGGCTGCGACCGCAATTTAATTGTTAATTCTACTGTATTTGCTGCAATGCACTGCCTGTACTGCTACTATGCAAACCAATAAAAATTTTGAGAAAAAAAAAAAAAGCGGTTGTATAGTTCATTTTTACGCTTTTACCTATAATAAGGCTTACCTGTAGGTAAAAAAAAAAAAAAATCTCCTAAACACTTTACGGTTTAGGAGATATTCCCCTTGCAATGAGTCGCTGACTGAAGCAGGGCATGCGCACAGGGGATTCTCGGCTAAAGGCCGAGCAGACGCCGGACCTTGCCGGAAAGAAGTCTCCCATGCGCAGGAGTGACGACATTGCGGCTCCAGCCACTCACATCGCTGGAGCCACAATACCAGGAAGACTCGACGAGGCAACATGTCAGCTACCTCGGCGTGGACCAGTTGAGTGACTGATGCCTCGTTCTTAGGTAAGTATTTCATAATGAGCTAGTATGCTCATTTCCGGACTATACAACCGGTTTAACTTTTTATTGACACTCAGCGGTTCGTATAGGGCAGCGGGAACCGTCTGCAAGTTTTATGCAAGGTGGGAACCGACACTGGAATTGCGTTGGTTCTCGCATCGCGCTAGTGTGAACCGAGCCTGCTTGTCCATTTTTTTTCTTTTTGCAGGCTAGTCTCCATATCAAAAAAAGAAGAGGTTACTAAAGATACGAAAATTTGCATACGACATGATAAAAATTCAGAAGTGATGTCATGTGTTGTATTGTACTGATTAAACCAAAATCATCCGATCTGGTATTGTACAAGAAAAATGTTTGTGTTTGTCCTTTTGGATAATTTCGGACAAAAGCTGTGTACTAACGATCAGATTATCGTACGGACGTTTTTCGTATGATTCTCTTATAGCCTTAAACCCTTGTTTTTTATGCGTTTTTGCATGCAGTTTTCATGCATTTCGCTTTTCTTTTTCTCGTTAAACACGCTGTAAACTCACTGTATATAGCTGGTTGTTAAAGAGCAGGCCGGGAAGCCGGCTGCCACATCTTAACGACAGTTGAGTCATCAGCTGTCAGTAGTGTTCTCCGTTGACAGCTGAATGTAAAAAAAAAAAAAGATTCGCTGGCAAAAAAAAAAATTGTGAATAAAATGGCACGGGGTCCCTCAAAGCCATACAAGACCAACCATATCAGGCCACATGCCCTCAACATGGGGGGGGGGGTGCTATAGGGCAGGGGGGCTGTGCCTCCCCCAACCCAAAGCACCTTGTCCCCATGTTGATGGGAAAAAGGGCCTCTTCCCCACAACCCTATCACCATGGGATATGCTGGTTGTATTGACTTGGGTAAAATCAGCCTGCCCATAGATGATTCCAATCTCACCCAGTCCCTGCTAAACTGGCCAAGATTTAAACCATGGGTCTTCAAACTACGGCCCTCCAGTTGTTCAGGAACTACAATTCCCATCATGCCCAGTCATGTCTGTGAATGTCAGTGTGTTACAATGCCTCATGGGATATGTAGTTCTACAACAGCTGGAGGGCCAAAGTTTGAGGATCCCTGATTTAAACCATCTATGGCCGGTTTAATGCTCACCACGTTACAATCTGATTGTACAATCCCCTTTAGATCTAACTACAATTATGTAGTGCAAGGCCCTGTCCATTTGCACGCAAACCAATTGAATAGATGTTCAGATAACGTAGTTTTGGTTAGGCTCCCATTTACACTTATGCGACTTTGGACACAAAGTCACATGGTAAGTCGCAGCCCATGTATTTCAATGGAGGCCATGCAAATCTATACAATTTAAAGTCGCAGCAACTTTAAAAAGGTTCAAACAACGACTTTGATGCGACTGCCATAGAATGCAATGTAAACTCTCAAAAGTTGCATGGAAGTCGCATCTTAATTTTTTATCAATAAGATGGTTGTGCCACAGTCAAAGCCAAAGTCAACAGTCCTATTCAAGTCGCAACCATCCAAAGTTGGATGGAAATCGCAAATCTTTGGAGTCACACAAGTATAAATGTAGCCTAAGTCAAAAGCTGAGTGTACGAATCAGTGGCAGTGTGTCCATAAAGGGCTCAGGAACGCTGCCCCTTCAGTCCTGTACCTCTATAATCACCAAATATAGATTTATGCCTTGCATTAATCTATCTATCTATGGTCGCTGCTGATACCCCCTATTCAGGTGTCCTTTTCGGGCGCTGGCACCTAAATTACATCAGCAGAGTTTTTTTTTTGGAAGCGCCTGATTAGAGCCGTAGGCTCTAATACGCGCACAAAAAATGTCAACAGCCGGTGCCATGCTGGGCGTTCGCTGTTCACTCAGCAGTGTGTTAGAAAAGCAAAGGAATTTGCTTTGCCAACACTGAATCCGCCTCTCAGCCAATCAGGTTGCCGGGTCTGTGATCAGTCACCCGATTGGCTGAAACGTCAGGTGCTGTGATTGGATGCCTGAGAGAGGACGGAAAAAGACACGGAGGACGTGCAGGAGACCGCCGCTGACCCGCTTCCAGACAGATAAGTGCAGGCAGCATCTGATGGAGCACAGTAGTGGCAATTGATGGGCACACTGGCAGCATCTGATGGGGCACAGTAGCCGCAATTGATGGGCACAGTGTCAGCAATTGATGGGTACAGTGGCTGCTTTTGATGGCATAGTGGCAGTAATTTATGGGTACAGTGGCTGCATTTTGAACAGTAGCTGCGTTTTATGAGCACAGTGGCTGCAATTGATGTTTTTTTTTATTTATTTTTCAGTTTGTTTGCGCCCCACCCCCCTCCCTCCCCCCAAATGTTGAGCACCAGCCGCCACTGGTACAAATATTGCATGGCCAGAGAGTGCAATATGTATCATGGCCCCAAGTCTAATTTAAAGTCTTCTTTCATTATTTGATAAAACATCTGATTTGGCTACAATTTAACCTAGATTTAACACGTAAGCACAACACTTTTTAATGTGTGACCAACTGACCAACTTTAATTAAACCTTGGTTTTAGGTAATACGTGTGACAGCTGTAACACTGGGCCTCCCCATTGTGTAACAATGCACTGCTGTCAGGGGCCACAAGGTGGCTCCCTTTTAGAGGGAAAGCGTCACCTTATAGCTTATTTCTTTCCAGGAGTGCCAAGGCTGTCTGTGGAGTGTGGTCTGCAAGCCTCTCCAGGAACACAGCCTGTACCGTGCTTCCATCAGCCCACACACACCCAGGACTAAAAGGAATTAAAAAGGAAAAAAAAAGTCAAGTAGGGGAAACATTAAACCACTCTCTGCTAAAGTTTTCTAACAACTTTCAAAACAAATATATATCCCCAAGCATCATCATAAGTTAATAATCAAATAAATACAGCTCTTTGCAAAAGTGAGCAAAATAAAATTTGAGTGCATAATGAAATTAAAATGACCAGGACATTAGTATGTTATAAAGCCTTGTCGGAACAAAAGCATGCAGGATTATTATAGTAGAGCAAAAACATTGCAGCCTGTTGAAATAGTTATTGTATAAAGCGTGACTATACAGAACTACACAGGACGATGGGGAGACTTACTTGGAGCACACAGAATCTGGTGCAGCTGTGCATGGTAACCAATCAGCTTTTAAGTTTAAGCTTACCTGACCCCTCCAAAGTCCCACGCTGTGAACGCGCTGGCTTCTCGGCCGGGATTCTCGGCTCATTCATTGGTTGATTGAAAGCAGCGCAGCCATTGGCTCGCGCTGCTGTCAATCACATCCAATGATGTGGTGTGCCGGGGTGCGAGGCCAAGGGATACAGTCGGCGGCTATGGCCGCCACCTGTATAACGGGAGCGAGACTGCAAGAACTAACCCCCATGGGAGAAAGCTCACATAAGAGGGTTAGTTCTTGGAGGAGGAGCCGAGACAGCCCCTGAGGGAGCCCAGAAAACCAGGTTCGGGGCCACTCTGTGCAAAACAAGCTGCACAGTGGAGGTAAGTATAGCATGTTTGTTATTTAAAAAAAAAAAAAATACCTTTACAACAAGGGTCAGGGACTTTTTTTCCGCAAGAAGCAGCGTTTTGCATGTAATAGAATTCAATGGACCTGCATCCAAAACGTAAGTACCGCGTTTTTACCGCGATTTGCTTTTATTTTAAGCTGGTTGTAAAAAAATAAAAATTGATGGCTTAAAAAAATAAATAATGCAAATCGCGGTAAAAACACAAGTCAAAAAACGCAGCAAGCAGTGCAAAAAGCATTGCAAAAACACTCAAAAGCAACATGCATAGATGTGAATTGAGCCTAATACCACACAGCAGGTATGAGAGGTACACCCAAAATAAAAACACACACATCCGTAAACTAGAGGAAAAGCAGCCAGTGCAGTGCTGGGCTGCTGGTGGCATGATTTTAGGAAGAAAATTACCCTGCAGGTAATAACACCATGCAATAGAGGCTGGCTAGAGAGATATACATTGAAAATATAAAACATGCAAATTTTGAAGCTGGAAGAAAGCAGTGCAGTGCTAGGCTCCTGGTGTAAACGTATTTACTGCAGGTAACGGTTCTCAACCCCATGGAAAAAGTAAACATATGGTTTAGTTAAGATGTTCATTATAGAACAGTGGTTCTCAACTTCAGTCCTCAAGTACCCTCAACAGGTCATATTTTGGGAATTTCTTTTAGATAAAATAGCTGTCCAAAATACCAAGCCATTGACTCAGATTTAAAGCACCTGTGCAAGTTAAAGGAAAACCTGCAAACATGGCCTGTTGGGGGTACTTGAGGACTGAGGTTGAGAGACACTGCTCTAGGCTGTAAGGAGCAGCAGCAGCCGCCACTGCAGTGCTGGGCTCCTAATGAAAAATATTAAACATAAAAGAAAGCCCTGCAGGTAATAACTCCATCCATATGTAAAAAAAGGGATTGGCCATGCGCTGTACAACCAAAATAAAGCATGCACACCTCAGGAAGCGGTAGTAGTAGCCAATGAAGAGCTGGGCACCTGGTACACAAATATGATACAATTCTAGGAAGGAGAAAGCCCAACATGCATCAAAAGCTGTCTGGAGAGAGGTAGACGTAGACCTCATATAAAGCATGCACATTCCAAGGCTGGAAGTATAAACCAGTGCAGTGCTGGGCTTCCTGGAGCAAAATATTAACATAATGCATTGTTTTAGGAAGGAAAATGCCCTACGGAGTATTAAAACCATACAACAGAAAAGAGGTTGGCTGGTAGGATTTTTTTTTTTTTTTTATTATAAGGCATGCAAATCTTTAGGCTGCAAGAACAGCAGCCATCAAAATGATGGACTTCCTGTGCAAAATGGGTTCTGTGTGGTGAGATTTGCATCCAATATAAAGCATGCACAGCCCTAAATTGGGAGTGCGGGGCACCTGGTGCAAAGGAAACAGAAACCCTCTCAGGTTCTCTGTGGTGAGGTGCACACCCGATATAAAGCATGCACAGCCCTAAATTGGGAGTGCGGGGCACCTGGTGCAAAGGAAGCAGAAACCCTCTCAGGTTCTCTGTGGTGAGGTGCACACCCGATATAAAGCATGCACAGCCCTAAATTGGGAGTGCGGGGCACCTGGTGCAAAGGAAGCAGAAACCCTCTGTGGTGAGGCGCACACCCGATATAAAGCATGCACAGCCCTAAATTGGGAGTGCGGGGCACCTGGTGCAAAGGAAGGAGAAACCCTCTGTGGTGAGGTGCACACCCGATATAAAGCATGCACAGCCCTAAATTGGGAGTGCGGGGCACCTGGTGCAAAGGAAGGAGAAACCCTCTGTGGTGAGGCGCACACCCGATATAAAGCATGCACAGCCCTAAATTGGGAGTGCGGGGCACCTGGTGCAAAGGAAGGAGAAACCCTCTGTGGTGAGGTGCACACCTGATATAAAGCATGCACAGCCCTAAATTGGGAGTGCGGGGCACCTGGTGCAAAGGAAGGAGAAACCCTCTGTGGTGAGGCGCACACCCGATATAAAGCATGCACAGCCCTAAATTGGGAGTGCGGGGCACCTGAAGCAAAGGAAGCAGAAACCCTCTCAGGTTCTCTGTGGTGAGGTGCACACCCGATATAAAGCATGCACAGCCCTAAATTGGGAGTGCAGGGCACCTGGTGCAAAGGAAGCAGAAACCCTCTCAGGTTCTCTGTGGTGAGGTGCACACCCGATATAAAGCATGCACAGCCCTAAATTGGGAGTGCGGGGCACCTGGTGCAAAGGAAGCAGAAACCCTCTCAGGTTCTCTGTGGTGAGGTGCACACCCGATATAAAGCATGCACAGCCCTAAATTGGGAGTGCGGGGCACCTGGTGCAAAGGAAGGAGAAACCCTCTGTGGTGAGGCGCACACCCGATATAAAGCATGCACAGCCCTAAATTGGGAGTGCGGGGCACCTGGTGCAAAGGAAGGAGAAACCCTCTGTGGTGAGGTGCACACCTGATATAAAGCATGCACAGCCCTAAATTGGGAGTGCGGGGCACCTGGTGCAAAGGAAGGAGAAACCCTCTGTGGTGAGGCGCACACCCGATATAAAGCATGCACAGCCCTAAATTGGGAGTGCGGGGCACCTGAAGCAAAGGAAGCAGAAACCCTCTCAGGTTCTCTGTGGTGAGGTGCACACCCGATATAAAGCATGCACAGCCCTAAATTGGGAGTGCAGGGCACCTGGTGCAAAGGAAGCAGAAACCCTCTCAGGTTCTCTGTGGTGAGGTGCACACCCGATATAAAGCATGCACAGCCCTAAATTGGGAGTGCGGGGCACCTGGTGCAAAGGAAGGAGAAACCCTCTGTGGTGAGGCGCACACCCGATATAAAGCATGCACAGCTCTAAATTGGGAGTGCGGGGCACCTGGTGAAAAAGGAAGGAGAAACCCTCTTAGGTTCTCTGTGGTGAGGTGCACACCTGATATAAAGCATGCACAGCCCTAAATTGGGAGTGCGGGGCACCTGGTGCAAAGGAAGAAGAAACCCTTTCAGGTTCTTTGTGGTGAGGTGCACACCTGATATAAAGCATGCACAGCCCTAAACTGAAAATGCAGCAGAAAGTGCAGCACTGGGCTTCTGGTACAAAATATTAAACATAATGCATAATATTGTAAAGGAGATGCTTCTTCAGTTTGTGTGTGTAGTAAGACAAGTGCAATAAACAGGTGATGTGCTGGGCACCTGGTGCAACATAATGCATAATATTAGGAAGAAGAAAGCCCCTTATGTTGTGTTTGTGGTCAGAGTCTTCGAGTATGGAATGTGATCACCCTAGCAACCAAGGCCTGAGGTGTGCCTTGGCCTAGCTGGTCGGTATGCCTAGAAGAGGGCATACCCTGAATATGAGAATGAGAAAAAGTACAACGAGAAATGGTGTGTGTGAAACTGGGGGACCGGGTGTGTGGGAGACCAGAAATGGCGCCAACCCGAACCTGATGTGGGGAGGAGCCTTAAGTACTCACCAGACTTCTCCCACAAATACAGGCTAACCTACGGCAAGCCTTAATACTTGTGGTCAGAGTCTTCGAGTATGGAATGTGATCACCCTAGCAACCAAGGCCTGAGGTGTGCCTTGGACTAGCTGGTCGGTATGCCTAGAAGAGGGCAAAAGACACATGTGTAGGTGAAGAAGGGTAGAGAACACACCGTCCAGTGGAGTAGCGTGCGCCTGGAAGGCAAGCATACAAGCAACCGTAACGACAGGAGAACCCACCGACCCATGACTTGATACACAAGGAAAACTCTATGGAACCTGCGAAACCGCTCAGAACTTATTGACCCATGAAAGCTGGAACAAGCCTGATGCCCAAGACAACCCCACCATAAGGAATGAACTACTTGTGACAAGAGGATGCATGGGGAAATGGAGCAAGGGCCAAGCGGATTGAAATCCTTCAACCGGGCAATACCCGCGATGATGTAGGGAAGTGAGAGGGTAAGTTGCAAAAAGGACAACAGGTAGGAGACTGAGTGTCAGTTACCTGGAAGGCGGATAAGGCCGATGCACTGGCAATAGCATCGTGGCACATGGGAACCAAGCCAGACTCGGATTTGGGAACATAAACTAGCAAACAAGACAACAGATCACCAGACATGCAACGATCACGACCCCCTCGGCACCTACCTAAGAACGAGAACATGAGCAGGAACATCGAGACCACTGCGCATGAATGCACTAGGACAGTACTCGTGGGCCAGGACAGTACTCATGGGCCAGAACAGAACTACATAAATCGGGGGCTAGAAACGCTACGACATAAATCGGGGGCCAGAAACGCTACGACATAAATCGGGGGCCAGAAACGCTACGACAGAAATCGGGGGCCAGAAACGCTACGACAGAAATCGGGGGCCAGAAACGCTACGACAGAAATCGTGGGCCAGAAACGCTACGACAGAAATCGTGGGACAGAAACGCTATGACAGAAATCGTGGGACAGAAACGCTATGACAGAAATCGTGGGCCAGAATGCTATGACAGAAATCGTGGGCCAGAAATCGTGGGCCAGAACGCTATGACAGAAATCGTGGGCCAGAAACGCTGTGACAGAAATCGTGGGCCAGAAACGCTGTGACAGAAATCATGGGCCAGAAACGCTGAGACAGAAATCATGGGCCAGAAACGCTGTGACAGAAATCATGGGCCAGAAACGCTGTGACAGAAATCATGGGCCAGAAACGCTGTGACAGAAATCGTGGGCCAGAAACGCTGTGACAGAAATCGTGGGCCAGAAACGCTGTGACAGAAATCGTGGGCCAGAAACGCTGTGACAGAAATCGTGGGCCAGAAACGCTGTGACAGAAATCGTGGGCCAGAAACGGTAAGCCAGATAACGTGGGCCAGAAACGGTATGAGAGAAATGCTGAGCCTAAGGCGGCGTACACACGATCGGACATATCCGATGAAAACGGTCCGCGGACCATTTCCATCGGATATGTCTGATCGGGAGTTTGATCCGATGGCGTGTACACACCATCGGATCAAATTCCCCGCCGCCGGACGGCGCGGTGACGTGGCGGTGACGTTGACGCCGCCGAGTCACCGCCACGTCACCGCACCAGGAAGTAAAACACTTCCGCGCATGCGCCAAATCCATTCGGCAGCGGCGCGGCGGCGGTGGGGGACGACATGTCTGCTGGTAAGTGTACTAACCAGCAGACATGTCGGGCGGACAGATCCCCACCGGATAGATTTCAAAGCTTGCTTTGAAATCTGTCGGGTGGACAAATCTGTCCGCTAGCCCATACACACGAGCGGAGATGTCTGCTGAAACGGTCCATCGGACCGTTTTCAGCGGACATATCCCCTCGTGTGTACGCCGCCTAACACGTTGAGGCCGAAATGGCATGACAGGAAACCTGGGGCAGAAAAGGTATGAGAGAAATGGTGAGTCTGAAACGCGGAGCCTATAATGCTGAAGCGGAAATGCGATAACAGAACCCTGGGGCAGAAACACTGAGGGGGAAACGTTGCGCCTGAACGCTGAGGCAGAAATGCAAAGACAGAATCCTGGGCAGACGGAAATGCTAAGACGGAAATGCTGAGACTGAACCGCTGAGGCAGAAAATGTAATGACAGAAAAGCTGACACTGCAATGCAATGACAGAATCCTGGGGCAGTCAACGCTGAGACTGGACCATTGAGGCAAAAAAGCACAGACAGAAACCTGGGGCAGAAGCGCTACGACAGAATGCTGAGACTGCAAAAGAAAGACAGAAACGCTTATGAGAAAGCTGAGTCTGAAACTGCAAAGACAGAAAACGTGGGCAGAAACGCCATGGCAGAATGTAGAGACTGAAAACGCAATGACCGAAACCTGGGGCAGCAACGCTGAGCCAGAATACCGAGCTAGGAAACCAGACACCCCCCCCGCCAGACCTAAGGACTGGAACACCCCCCCGCACCCACCTGGAGCTGTGACGGAAACCCCCGGGGCAGGACGCTGTGACGGAAACCCCCGGGGCAGGAAGCTGTGACGGAAACCCCCGGGGCAGGAAGCTGTGACGGAAACCCCCGGGGCAGGACGCTGTGGCGGAAACCCCCGGAGCAGAAACGCTGTGACGGAAAACGATGTGACCGCAACACCTGGGGCAGGAACGCTGTGACGGAAATGCTAAGACAGAAACCCCTGCCTTTACACGAGTGTGCTACACATGCCCCAAACGTTCTGACGCTATGATGGAACGCATGGCAGAAACGCATGGCAGAAACTCTGGGCAGAAACTCTGGGCAGAAACGCATGACAGAAACGCATGACAGAAACGCATGACAGAAACGCATGACAGAAACGCATGACAGAAACGCATGACAGAAACTCTGGGCAGAAACTCTGGGCAGAAACTCTGGGCAGAAACGCTGGACAGAAACGCTGGACAGAAACGCATGACAGAAACGCATGACAGAAACGCATGACAGAAACGCATGACAGAAACGCAAGACAGAAACGCAAGACAGAAACTCTGGGCAGAAACACATGACAGAAACTCTGGGCAGAAGCGCACGACAGAAACTCTGGGCAGAAACGCACGACAGAAACTCTGGGCAGAAACGCACGACAGAAACTCTGGGCAGAAACGCACGACAGAAACTCTGGGCAGAAACGCACGACAGAAACTCTGGGCAGAAACGCACGACAGAAACTCTGGGCAGAAACGCACGACAGAAACTCTGGGCAGAAACGCACGACAGAAACTCTGGGCAGAAACGCACGACAGAAACTCTGGGCAGAAACGCACGACAGAAACCCTGGGGCAGAAACGCACAACAGAAACTCTGGGGCAGAAACGCACGACAGAAACCCTGGGGCAGAAACGCACGACAGAAACTCTGGGGCAGAACTAAAAGTAGACTGCAAACGCAGGGACAGAACGTCATGACAACCGCTATGGTAGAACACAGGGACAGAAACGCAGTGACAGGATGTTGTGACGATTGCAGCAATGTGTGAACACTACTGCCACAACCTGAGGGAGGACAACCCAACCCCCGCAGAAATAGGAGGACAAACCCCCCCCCCCCCTATGCTGCCAGAGTGACCCCGGGAGATAAAAAGGTGGACAGCCTCCCCCCTCATGCTGTCAACATGACCCTAGAATGACCCCCCCATAACAGTGTGACGATCGGGCGGGCACCTGGAGGAGAGATCGGTGCATGGATGCCCCCCCCCCCATGACAGCGGGCAGCCACCTGGAGGAGTGACCGGGTGCATGCCCCCCCCCCCCCGTGCAGCAGCGTGCACCGTGCTCCCCCCCTCATGCTGCAGCTAGATCGCTGAACGGGTGGACAACCCCTTCCTGTGCTGCCAGCATGACCCTGTGACACGGAGGGTGGACAACCCCCCTCCCCCATGCTGCCAACGTGAGAGCCTGCGTGGACGAGCGGGCGGCCCAGATGGACGCCCCCCATGGCAGTGGCGTGGACGAGCGGGCGGCCCGGATGGACGCCCCCCCCCCCCATGGCAGTGGCGTGGACCCGAACATAGGGAGGAGAGGCGTTCCTGCAAGATGCTGGCGTGTGCGGAGGAGTGGTAGGGTGGATGGACGGCTCCCCCCTCACAGCGTGCACCCGGAGCAGAGAGTGACCCCCCCTCTGTGTGAGCCCAGAGAGAAGTAAGACGGAGTGGACGAGTGAGCGGGCGGGCAGACCTGCAGGATACCGCCTAGACCCGGGGGAGTGGGTTGGTGGATGGCGGGATCCCGCTCCCCCCATGCCGCCCGGAGATCGCAGAAACAGCCCCCCCTCCGGATCAAGCAGGAAAATGAGGACGGCGGCGGCTCCCCGCATGACTGTCAGTAAGGTGGACGGTGATGAGCGGGAGCCCCCCTCCCCCAACCCGGCATGCCCACAGGAAAAATGAATGCCTGGCGTGAGCCACGAGGTGGCTGCTACTCCGCCAGACCAGAAATGGCGCCAACCCGAACCTGATGTGGGGAGGAGCCTTAAGTACTCACCAGACTCCTCCCACAAATACAGGCTAACCTACGGCAAGCCTTAATACGTGTGAGGTGAGACAAGTGCAATATATAGGAGAAAGCCCCCTCAGGCTGTAAGTGCAATATATAGGTGCAGAGCTGGGAACCTGGTGCAACATAATGCATAATATTAGGAAGGAAAATGCCCCTCATGTTATGTGTGTGAGGTGGGGCAAGTGCAATATATAATTCAGAGCAGGGCACCTGGTGCAGCATAATGCATTATATTAGGAAGGAGAAAGCCCCTCACGTTATGTGTTTGAGGTGATACAAGTGCAATATATAGGTGCAATGCATAATATTGGAAAGGAAAAAGCCCCTTGTGTTGTGTGTGTGTGAGGTGCAATATATAGGTGCAGAGCTGGGCTCCTGGTGCAACATAATGCATAATATTAGGAAGGAGAAAGCCCCTCATGTTACGTGTGTGAGGTGAGACAAGTGCAATATATAGGTGCAGTATATTACAAAATGATGGAAATGAGAAAGCCTCTTGTGTTGTGTGCGTGTGTGAGGTGAGACAAGTGCAACATATAGGTGCAGTGCTGGGCACCTAGTGAAACATAATGCATAATATTAGGAAGAAAAAAGGCCCCTTGTGTTATGCGTGTAAGGTGAGACAAGTGCAATATATAAATGCAGAGCTGGGTACCAAAAGCAACATAAAGCATAATATTAGGAAGGAGAAAGCCCCTCAGGCTGTGTGGTGAGGTATATAAATCACATTGCACAGCCTGTAGCTGCGAGAAGGCAGTGCAGTAGTGTTGGGCTTGTGATGTAACATATTACATATACTGTTAGGAAGGAGAAGCCAGTGTGATATGCACAGCTCTGTGAGGAGCAGCCTGTGTGCAGTGAGTGCATTGCTGGTGTAACAATGTATAGAGAAACAATGATCTCACACACATCTATAGGCTGCCTCTCCCCTCCTCCTGCTCTCAGGCTGTGTGGCCAGCAGCGCACACACACACACACACACCATGGGCAGCCTGTATAATGGAGCAGCCTCCCATCTGCCTGCCCCCCTCTCCTCTCTCTCTTAGCCCTTTGAAGAGCTGCACGGCCGGCTGCCCATGTGAGCCGGAAACCTATTGGGCGATAAGCAGCAGGCTCACATTTCCCAGTGAAGAGGAGGAGGAGGAGGGGGTAAGGAGGAGGCAGGAGGCATTTTGGCGCGAAACAAGTTGCACCTCCCAAGTAGGATGGCTGATGAAGCAAAGGAGGGGGGGAGGAGGTGGGGTGAAATTGGGTCTTGTCTCTTCTCCCTGTCTCTCTCTATCCGCCTCCCTTTCTCCCGGGTGTGTCTTTTTTTTTTTTTTTTTTACTTAATAATATCCAGCAGCTTGGAAGTGCATGCAGTGACAGTTTGCAGAGTGCAGGGAGAGGAGGGAGTGTTGCACAGCCAGGGACAGACACAGGTAAGCAGCCTCTACATTGCCTTGGCATTGCTGCACTTGTCTTCCAGCATGCCCTGCTCTCCTCCTGTCAATGCATGCATTTAGTCATTGGCTGGAGACAGCAATTACCCGTAGCAACAGGCTTGCACAGGTCCAGAGGCAGGATGCTGTTGCTAGGGGTTACCACCCTGGCACATCATCGCCCCTACTTGTCACATCTTGTAGGCTGTCAGAAGGGGAGCAACTATGGGTTGATCTAGCAGATCCCCAATATTAAAGATCTGTGATTTTATATATATATATATATATATATATATATATATATATATAATCTATCACATTTTATTTTTGTATTGTTTTAAAAAAAAAAAATGCATGCATATTTTTTTTTTGTTCCCTTGTAGTAGTGATGCACCCAGCTGCTGCTGCCAGGGCTGCCAGCTGGTACACTGTGGGCACAGCTCCACCTAGAACTAGTGTCCTGTCTTTCTAGGGAGTGCATGACATTATTCTAATCGGGGCAGCAAGGGGGGATTGCAAAAGTGATTAACGTCAAGCGATGTGATCTGTCTAAATGACATAACTGAGTGTGTTTGGTACGCAGACCTATAGATGCCACCCAGGAGCGATCTGTATGGCTTTTTTTTTTTTGCATCTTTATCCATTCAGCAGGCACAGTGCAGTGAGATCAGTCTGTGTGGGTGTTGCTAGCGAATGGTGCAGAGCCCTGTTTCCAGGAGCAGAGCCCCCTGTGCATCCTTTTGCTTGCATCCCCCCTCCCCACCTCCCTTTTCCAAAAAAAAACTGCATGGACCATTGGCAGTTTCATCCTATTGCTGTTCACCTGGATCTAAGTGTTTGTATCCTAGTCGTGACTGGAGTCTGTCTCTCTCTCTTGCAGATAGTGGCTGGTTGGGTCTTTGGATAAGCCGTCTCTGGTCGTTTTCTTGGTAAGCCAAGAGGAGCTGAAAGATGCCCGGGGTGGTGAGCAAGAACCCCGACCTGGAGTTTGACTCCCTGCAGCCTTGTTTCTACCCAGACGAGGATGACTTTTATCTGTGCGGACCGGACTGTGCTCCCCCAGGAGAAGACATCTGGAAGAAGTTTGAGCTGCTCCCCACGCCTCCTCTCTCCCCTAGTCGAGCTGGGCTGCAGAGTGACCCGTTGTCTCCTGGACAGGGGCCCTTGCTTGAGTATGGCTTACCGGGGGACGGGGATGCCTTGGATTGGGCATCGGAGTTCTTGCTGCTGCCCCCTGAAGCCGACTTGCTGGGGGGTTCGGGCTGGGGTTTGCCGCAGAGCAATGAGCTGGGTTTGTCCCCTTGCAACCTCAAGTCCATCATCATTCAGGACTGCATGTGGAGTGGCTTTTCCGCCAGGGAGAAGCTGGAGAGGGCTGTCAACGAGAAGCTTGGGAAGGCTACCGGGATTGTAGAATCTGGAACCACCAATCAGACTGGCACCCCTACCGCCAGCAACCTACTGGTGCAAGGAGAGGATTTGAACAACCCTGCTTCTCACTGCGTGGACCCGGCGGTGGTTTTCCCCTTCCCAGTCAATAAAGGAGACAGCGGCAGAAATGCCCAGGCTGCTACACCCATCAGTGCCATATCCTCAGC
The DNA here is from genome assembly GCA_029574335.1 of Rana kukunoris. Taxonomy (NCBI): domain Eukaryota; kingdom Metazoa; phylum Chordata; class Amphibia; order Anura; family Ranidae; genus Rana; species Rana kukunoris. The sequence continues at coordinate 83,702,351 of CM056052.1, read as the reverse complement.
CACTGTGCCATCTTCTGTACCCACCAGGAGCTGCGTCCAGCCGTGTCGAAACAGCACCAGCTCTGGAGATGAGAGTCACAGTGAGTCTGGTAAGTAGACCGAATGTGCTGCTGGTACTCTGTAGTAGTATACACATAAGACAATTGGGTACATTCACCTACATATATATGTAATAATAAAAATATGTATTATTATTTATTTATTAATTATATATATATATATATATATCTCGTTTTTTTTTTTTATGATTTTTTTTTTGGTTTTTAAAGTAAGGTTGTACTATATGTTGAACATTCTACGTATTATATAATGGTGAAACCAACAGTGCAGCAACCTCCAGAAACCAGTCCAAACTTTGCTTTCTTCAGCATGGTCGTAGCGTGTACTTGGCACATCTCTGATTGCCTGCTATGGTTTTATGCACAGCACCATCCTTAACATTTTTGGAATAATCCCTGGAGGCATTTTAGGTATTCCAGGGAAGATCACCAATCATCGGCATTGCCACTTCTCACCCAAGACCTATGTATACATAGATCCTGCATGGACATGGAGTGTACTTGGCACATCTGATTGCCTGCAAAGGGTTTCTGTAAGGCTCTGTGCTTAAAATGTTTGGACCAAGTTCCATTTTAGGTGTTCCACTGAAGGTCTCCAACCATTGGCATTGCCACTTCTCACCCATGATCTATGTATGAATAGGTCCTTCATGGAGTGTACTTGGCATATCTCTGCCTACTATGAGTTTCTGCACAGCACCATCCTTAAAATGTTTTGGAATAAGCCCAAAAGCCCTTTTTAGATGTTCCACAGAAGGTCACCAAATGTTGGCATTGCCACTTCTCATTCAGGACCTATGTATGCATAGGTCCTGAATGGACATGGGAGGTACTTGGCACATCTCTGATTGCTTGCTATTGGTTTCTGCACATAACCACCTTATTAATGTTTGTACTATGCCCCAAAGCCCTTTCTAGATGTCCCACAGAAGGTCACAGATGGTTGGCATTGGCGCTTCTCACCCTGGACCTTAGCACTTTGAGTTTGTGGGTGTGTTGAGCAGAGTAAAAATAAAATGAGTCACTCTAAGTTGTAGAAAGTCTTGATATCAAGTTATTACTTGTAGGTAATGCTTAGCTTGTTGTGTCTTTTTATCCTCTGAAATAATGGCTGCTGTAATTTACAATCAACGTTTAGTGTGTTTTTGTATTATTTACGTCAATCATTTTTGCTTTCAACATAATCTCCCTTTGTGCTGCTCTGTGATTAGTTGTAGTTCTTCTGAAGGACCTCGGGGCTGACTCTTCAATCTTTCGCTGACCCTTTGATGGGTTTTGATGCTCTATGAGCTAAACAAAAAAAAAACCCTCTCTTGTGCATAGAATCAGGTTTGAATAGTAGGAAGGTAGCTCTTGTTTGTTTGGAAGTAAGATGCATTCAGCAGCATATTCAAGGTTAGAAGCAAGATTTACTCGGGTCAAGGGCAGGCAGCGCTCTCTGCAATATTCATTAGCTGTAACAGTAAGCAGCGGACTGAAAAAAAAAAAAAAAAATGTTCGATTTATTAGAATAGAAGCTCTTGAAAGCGCTGACACGGTAACTCCAGCTCACAAAGTCCTTTTCTCTTTTGACCTCACTCATACAACAGGCATAGCGCAGGCCACTCAATCAGCCGCCCATTGAGCTGGGAGGCCAGCAGATGGCGGTGTTTTTTTGCTTTTAATTCTGAAAGGGTTCATTGAATTAAGAGAGACCTTTTTAGGCAGCTGAAGCAGCAGACGGGGTTTTCTGTATATCTAAAAGGTAATCCTATCATGTTAGTTACTAGTAACAGATGCCTGGCAACTTAAAGAGCAGCTTCTCAGGCAGAATTACAACGCCATGTTGCCAGCAAGCCCCTCAGTCTACCCTTTATCCCACTGCCCTACTAATTAGGATATAGCCACTCAAGCTTTTCCTTTACTCTTTTATTAGACCTCCTCTTTTTATTTACATTTCATTTTTTACAAAGGTAAATGGCTTCTGTTTGCAGGGTTTTTGTATTAAATAGCCAGCTACCATGATCTCATTCTAATAAAACAGCCTTTCTCATCCAGGGTTCCTCTAAAGGTTGCTAGGGGTTCTTCCTCATTGAACAGTTTCTGCCTCTTAGGTAGGTAACCACTGACACCAGTGATCTTTTAAGCCATTTATAAGAAGTGGGATCCTTCCCTCTGGCCAGCAATGTAAAGGGGGTGTGCCTCCCTCTCTGGCCAGCAATGTAAAGGGGGCGTCCCTCCCTCTCTGGCCAGCAATGTAAAGGGGGCGTGCATCCCTCTCTGGCCAGCAATGTAAAGGGGGCGTGCCTCCCTCTCTGGCCAGCAATGTAAAGGGGGCGTGCCTCCCTCTCTGGCCTGCAATGTAAAGGGGGCGTGCCTCCCTCTCTGGCCAGCAATGTAAAGGGGGCGTGCCTCCCTCTCTGGCCAGCAATGTAAAGGGGGCGTGCCTCCCTCTCTGGCCAGCAATGTAAAGGGGGCGTGCCTCCCTCTCTGGCCTGCAATGTAAAGGGGGCGTGCCTCCCTCTCTGGCCTGCAATGTAAAGGGGGCGTGCCTCCCTCTCTGGCCTGCAATGTAAAGGGGGCGTGCCTCCCTCTCTGGCCTGCAATGTAAAGGGAGTGTGTCTCTCCCTCTGGCCACCAATGTAAGGGTGCGTGTGTCTCTCTCTAAAGGGGGCGTGCCTCCCTCTCTGGCCTGCAATGTAAAGGGGGCGTGCATCCCTCTCTGGCCAGCAATGTAAAGGGGGCGTGCCTCCCTCTCTGGCCAGCAATGTAAAGGGGGCGTGCCTCCCTCTCTGGCCTGCAATGTAAAGGGGGCGTGCCTCCCTCTCTGGCCAGCAATGTAAAGGGGGCGTGCCTCCCTCTCTGGCCAGCAATGTAAAGGGGGCGTGCCTCCCTCTCTGGCCTGCAATGTAAAGGGGGCGTGCCTCCCTCTCTGGCCTGCAATGTAAAGGGGGCGTGCCTCCCTCTCTGGCCTGCAATGTAAAGGGGGCGTGCCTCTCCCTCTGGCCACCAATGTAAGGGTGCGTGTGTCTCTCTCTAAAGGGGGCGTGCCTCTCTGGCCTGCAATGTAAAGGGGGTGTCCCCTCTCTCTGGCCACCATTTGTAAAGGGGGCATGCCTCGCTCACTCTGGCCTGCAATGTAAAGGGGGCGTGCCTCTCTCGTGCGCACCTGCAATGTAAAGGGGCATGCCTCTCCCTCTGGCCACCAATGTAAGGGGGCGTGGCTCTCTGGCCTGCAATGTAAAGGGGGTGTTCCCTCTCTCTGGCCACCATTGTAAAGGGGGCATGCCTCGCTCACTCTCTGGCCTGCAATGTAAAGGGGGCGTGCCTCCCTCTCTGGCCTGCAATGTAAAGGGGGCATGCCTCTCACTCTCTGGCCTGCAATGTAAAGGTGGCGTGCCTCTCTCGTGCGCACCTGCAATGTAAAGGGGCACTCTTCCCTCAGACCATCAATGTAAAGGGGGCGTGCCTCCCTCTCTGGCCAGCAATGTAAAGGGGGCGTGCCTCCCTCTCTGGCCAGCAATGTAAAGGGGGCGTGCCTCCCTCTCTGGCCAGCAATGTAAAGGGGGCGTGCCTCCCTCTCTGGCCAGCAATGTAAAGGGGGCGTGCCTCCCTCTCTGGCCAGCAATGTAAAGGGGACGTGCCTCCCTCTCTGGCCAGCAATGTAAAGGGGACGTGCCTCCCTCTCTGGCCAGCAATGTAAAGGGGGCGTGCCTCCCTCTCTGGCCAGCAATGTAAAGGGGGTGTGCCTCTCCCTCTGGCCACCAATGTAAGGGGGCGTGTGTCTCTCTCTCTCTCTGTCGGGGGCATGCCTCTCTCTGGCCTGCAATGCAAAGGGGGCGTGCCTCTCACTCTGGCTACCAATGTAAGGAGGCGTGTGTGTGTCTCTTGCTTTCTCTCTCTGGCCTGCAATGCAAAGGGGGCGTGCCTCTCACTCTGGCTACCAATGTAAGGAGGCGTGTGTGTGTCTCTTGCTCTCTCTCTCTGGCCTGCAGTGTTAAGGGGACGTGTCTCCCTCTGGCCACCAATTTAAGGGGGCGTGCCTCTCTCTCGCCTGTATTATTGGGGCTTCCTCTGTGTTAACAACTTGCTTTTGCTGGTACATCAATGAATGTGAGCATCATGTATGGACAGTAATCTTAGCTCCTGTGTTTGACCATTCCTCATTTGCATGTGGTAGCCACAGCCATTTAAAGGCAGAGGCTTAGATTGCTTTCTCTATGTAGATCTAGACAGGTAAGCCTGTTAATTGGCCACACTTGGTGATTCAGTTCCCATTGTAAATCAATATTCTGCTTTCTGTTTATTGTAAGTTACTATGTAAGCTAGTGACGCTGTATGTGTGAACACTATAGCTTGTAGTCTGGGGTGGCCATAGCTAGGTAACCTTTTTTAGGAATGTGTTTTTTTTTTTTTTTTTTTTTGCATCACACCTTGGAGAAGGGGAGGTATAGCACCAACAGAGGAGACTGGTTTTGTTTTTAGTGCACCGCAAAGGTACGCAGCTGTGGGGCAGCAGAGCACTAGAACGGCATTCAGGACACTTGTGTAGCCTACTGTCATATGCAACACCCCACTGATGCCACTGCACAGCACTGAGGTGCCCAATTATGCAGTTTAAGCAAGCTAGCCTAGCTGTGAACTTGCAAATGGGAGGATCTTTGAGGAGGGGTTTCCAGAAGCTCCTGATCCAGAGGGCGTTTTAAGTCCATCTTCAGATTTGGGATTCAGCTTGCGCATATTTTGATCCAGAATTACAACTTGAGTCTGACATGGTGCTGATATGGCTACATATGACTACAGAAACCAATAAACCAATGCCAGTGTTCTACAAATATGATAATGTGTGTTTGTTTTTGATCTATTATGTAGCTATGCTCAGTAGGGTTATGGTTTCCAGATATCCTTCATCTTTCAAATCTAATGTCATCTGTGTCTATGGACAATTAATGAAATCTTTTCCATACTGTGGCTGTTGGAATTAAAGAACCCCAATCTAGAAGCTAGGCTGGGCTCTTCTAGTTTTAAGCCCGGCACAGATACTGACTCACAACTGTTGCCAATATAAAGCTGATAATTGCAGTTACAGCAAATTGCTGTGTAATTAATAAGCAGGAGTTGTGTATCTTTTTCACTGCTACATTCGATTAGCAAATCGAGTGAATCTGATGCCTTTTCAGCAAAACGGCTTTATTTTCTTCATTTATGTGGAGAATCATAAACCTCACTAATTGGACTCCTCAGGATTTTACAAATTTTCATGATTCCTGCTAAATAGGATCTGCTTTCAGAAGCTTAGAATAATAAACAATAAGAAAAAATGTTAGTTAGCTAGTCGGAAAAGACCAAATTGTGGATCAATTCACCCATGTCTACTTGCTAACGTCTTACAGAAAGTAAATGGGGTGCATTTACTAAAACTAAAGAGTGCGAAATCTGGTGCAGCTCTGCATATAAACCAATCGGCTTCCAGTGTGATGTGCTTTTTTTTTTTTTTTTTTTTTTTTTCAAAGCTTACTTGAACAAGCTGAAGTTAGAAGTTGATTGGCTACCATGCACAGCTGCACCAGATTTTGCCCTCTCCAGTTTTAGTAAATCAACCCCCATGTGTTCAGTCTAGCAGCGCTTGGCACTCTTTGTTTCTACAAGGTCCACACAGCATAACCACATTAGGGTGTTAGGAGAACTGCAATCCTTTCTGTGAAAACAAACTTACTTTGTTGGTGTCCCCAGGCCTCTAACAGCCTTCCACACATACAGGGATTTAGCCTAAGCTCCTGTGTGTCTCTTTCATGTTTGTTTCTTGACAGCTCCGAGGAAGCACTTCCTTACAACAGCTGTCTTATTGGCTGGAAACCAAATGCCCGGCTTAGAGGGGCCTACAGATCTGACCAGCAGCGCACTGTGTTTTCGGAACAAACCCAGCGATTGTCTCTCCCAGGCAGATGATTTGTACAGTTTTAGTGTGCGCTTTTTATTTCTCCCCAAGCACAGCAAATCTCCAATTTATGTTATTCACAATGCGTCTAAGAAACTGTACAATTTGTGCCATTGTGCTTAATCTAATCAATTTAGGAGAGGTTGTGACTAGTGATGAGTCAATCCATCCACAAATTGGGTAAAGCTGGGGAATACTTCAGCTTTTCGGCCCTGGTAGAGCTATAAAAACTATAGCCATCAAATTTGTATCTTTTTTTTATTTATTTTTTTATTTGTTTTTCTCTGGGAAGGGTTTTGAAGGCAGATGTGTATTGTTCCATAGAAATTTAGGCAGAATGCCAACATCTTATGTCAGGGGGGGCACCTTAATATAAGGGTTCTTCAAAAACTTTTTGAAGAACCCTTGTAGTTTCCTACTTCTATATGATTGTGTATATACACATTCAGTTTGCAGATGGGATAATTCTCACTGGTGATTTAGATCTCTTGAAAGTTTGTGTTTGAAATCTTTAATCTGCCTCTATGCCATTGGTATTTTTTAAGTTAATCAAGAAAGATTTATTTTTATTTTTTATTCCTTTTCCCTGCATTCTTCATGATGGAGGGGTAGACACTTATGTGTATAGCTTTTAGTAGCCAGACAGGGTAATCTAACAAAAGAGGGAGTTCTCTTCAATTGAAAAGATTCAGCAAAGTTAAGCCAGCCATAGACGGTTCAAATCTTGGCACGTTTAGAGATGACCATATGAGATTCGAACCATGTATGGGCAGGCTCAAATAATTTGGGTACAACCGGCATGTCAGATTTTTTTTTTTTTATGTGATTATTGCCAGTGGCTATAGCAGTTGGCAGTAATTGCTATGTGTTCTCCCTGCAGGGAAAGCTCCCCTCGCTGGGAGAACACAATAGAGGGATTCCTTTATCAACATGGACTGTGTTGTGATGGGGGAAAACAGCAATTTTCTTTCCTGTAACCTGTGGTTGCAGGAAAGAAAATCACACCATCCATTGCCGGCTTTAGTGAACCAATTATAGCCCTCGGTCCCTCTCAATGGCCTCTAGAGATGAGCTGCCAGCTTGTGTGCCAAAATATGGCTTAGTGGTGCCATGTTCTCTATTTGCTTACATAGGTTTCCTCTGGGTACTTCACACTCCAAAGACATGCTGGTAGGTAAACTGTCCCTAGTATGATATTCCACTGAGCGGGCCCCCCAAGATGGCTGCCTCACCTCCTTTCTGCCCTAACACCAATTTGATCAGTGCTTGAGTCCCCGGGGAGGGTGGAAGCGGTATTATCAAAGTCTTGATGAATTTCAACAAGGCCAAAATGTGCATCCCGGCATATTGGAAAGAAACCCCCCCCCCCCCCCCCCCCAATAGCAGAATGGCTGCAACACATTAGGAAAACTGTGTAAATGGAGGGAGGACTTTAATACACCAGGCCTGTGAAAACCACCCCCCCCCCCCACCAAATTCTGCAAAACCTGGGCATGCTGGCAGACCAAATCAGCAGAATAGACCAGGCTTTTTTAAGAGTCTAAAATATTAATAGCTGTCGGATGTTTGACCCACGTTTAAAAGAAAGACATGGGGGCTTGTCTCTGGGCTTTTACGACTACACACCGGGTCTTATGACTATACTCGTCATACCGGACAAACACTGAACATCAGGATTCATACCGCTATAACGCCTTTATTATAACTCTTTCAAAGACGAGAGAATCTAGTACTGACCAACTGTTTAACTCCAGCTTCCTCCCCCCCTTCTCTCCCTTATTCCCGACACCCCTTTCCTCCAACTTGGAGGGACCTTCACGTGCCTTGACAGACCCAAGAATGTTGCCTCATCCACAGGTCTAGGCTCGGTCCCTCTCCAAGAACGACCGTGTAAGGCTATTCAGGTCTTGATATATTTTGAGCTACTTATGAACAGTTACCGGTTTCAACCAATTCAGTTGACATTCTATTTTAAATATGATGTATTCTGTTTTGCAGCCTAACTACTGTTTATACTTTATGAAAAATTGTATTTGTAACGTCTCTATGCTTGTACTTTAACAAACCTTTTTAATAAAATTCTTTGGAATGAAAAGTCTTAATGAATTAATGTATAGGAAATCTAATGTTTTTTTTATTTTTTTTTTTAGATGATGATGACGAAGAAGAGGAGGAGGAGGATGATGAGGATGAGGATGATGAAGAAGAGGAAGAAATAGATGTTGTGACAGTGGAAAAAAGGCGATCCTCTTCTAACAGAGCAGTTACCTCCCCAGCGATTTTACGCTCAAAAAACATCAACCCCGCCTCGACAAAGAACCTGCCTACTGAACTCATTCTTAAGAGGTGCGCTCCTGTCCATCAACAACACAACTATGCCGCACCCTCCCCATACATGGAGACAGAAGAGGTAGCTCCTCCTCAGAAAAAGCAGAAAAGTGAGGCTGCTCGGCCTGTAAAGAATGTGGTACAACCAAAGTCTAAAAGCTCCAGCCCTCGCAATTACGACTCTGAAGATAGTGAGCGGAGGCGCAACCACAATATTCTTGAACGCCAGCGCCGCAATGACCTGAGGTCGAGTTTCTTAACCTTAAGGGACCATGTACCAGAACTTATTAAAAATGAGAAAGCAGCAAAAGTTGTTATCTTGAAAAAAGCCACTGAATATGTTCATTCCCTTCAGGATGACGAAGAAAAATTATTACTGGAGAAAGAAAAATTGCAGCTTAGACAGCAACAGTTGGTTAAGAAGATTGAAAACTCCCGGACTTGCTAAACTTTCAGATTTTTAAAAAAAAATTTTTTGTTTGTTTGTTTTCCCTCCTTTTCTGAACTGTCACTGCCACTTTGCACAATTTTTGATTCTTTAAAAGAAAAAAAAAAGATAAAAAAACAAAAAAAATACAGATTTAAGCATTTTTGACGTTACGAATGTTGGCTTAATTTCAAATCCAGTTCGCTCTACAGATGAAATACAATTTTTTTGTATTAGATGTTATTTTGATTTGTGGTTCCGAAACAACTGGATGATATCTTTTGAGGAGTTAAGTAGACTGCCAAATAATTTACTGTTGTGTTATCTCTGTTTTTGGATATATATTGTTTTTGTTACTGATGTACTTTTTAGATGTTTCCATGTGTTTTTTTTTTTTTTTTTTTTTTTCTTTTTGAGCTGCTGATTTTTTTTTTTTTTTTTTTTTTTAATAGCCTCAGTTTTATTTGTATTTTTTCGTAATGGCCTCAGTTGTGTTTTTTTTTTTTTTTTTTTTTTTTATGGTGCTCATTTTGTAACAGATGTTACTGTTCTGGGGTTAGCACTTGTACCTCTGGAGGAATTTCTGTATATACCATTAATACTCCTTCTCTTTTCTTTTTTTTTTTTTTTTTGCCTTTTTGTACAATTTACTTGGGCTACGCTTGATAGCTCTCACTACCAATATGCGACTGGAAGTTCAGACCTAAGTACTGTAACACCTCAATGTTTGAGGAGCATGTTTTTTTGTATACAAATATATTGTTTAATCTCTTGTTATGTACTGGACTAATTCTTACACTGCCTGTATACTTTAGTATAATGCTGATACATAACTAAATTTGATACTTATATTTTCGTATGAAAATGAGTTGTGAAAGTTTTGAGTAGATATTACTTTATCACCTTTTGAACAAAGAACTTTTTGTAAAGAAAGTTATATATGCCTTGTTTTCTTAGCCTGTTTGTCTCTTTTTCCTGTTTTTAATTGTATTTGTTCATGTTTGGCACATAGAACCAGAGGATTTTGGAGTTCTGTTTTTTTTTGTTTGTTTTTTTACCATTCGTTTTTCAACCAATGTACATTTTTAGTGCTTCTTCTTCTAGCACTTTGAAATACCTCATGTTTATGAAAATAAATAGTGAAAAAATATAATGTCTGGAATTTCTTTAGGGTTTTAAAGGAGTTAAATGTCTCTTACAGCCAGCTCAGAATAGAAGTATTGCATACAGAAAGGTCTAAAGAACATCCCTTTTCTATGTTTAAGGTTGGCATTAAATGTAAAATGCTTACCCTTGTTTTAGGGCTGTCAGCACATAAGCCTCCTTCAGGTGCCTGCACACATGGTCTATTTTTATTTTAAGTGCTCCACATTCCAAAAATGCTGAGGGCTCGAATAGGTAGATACATCTGGATTGATTGGTGAAGAGCCCAGTCCAACACCCCGAGCCTCGCTATTGTAATGGGCAGCCTCACTTGCTAGCTTAGAACAGGGTTAAACAAATCCCTAGGCACCTATAAATTGTGTCCTGGTTTTTTGTTGGCACTTCTGTATCCCCCTCCTACTTGCCAACTGTGCTAAAGCCAAAATATGGCTACTGGTGGTTGTCCAATCATTTACCATGTGATTAGCTGGGTCCAATCACAGCTGGTTACATGTAAACAAATGTGACCCGGGAAAACAGTGTGTGCTGTTTAGGCTCGATAGGGAGGGGGTGTGTAGACAATGCATCCAAAGCTGCTGCTAGAAAGCCGACAGAGAATAGAGCCCGTTCTGCCTCCTGCAAAGGTTCAAGGAAGGAAAGGGTGACCCCTGGAAGTGGCACATCTACGATAAATGGAGTAGCAACCTCAGCTGGACTCAGTCATGACTAAGCTCCTGAGGGGGGGGGGGGGGGCGGAGTGAAACATGTTGGTGGAGTGGCCTGGTCGGGGGCCAGGCTGAGGTTGCCACTCCTTTCATCATAGCAAGACACCATAGATGTGCGACTTCCAGGGCTCACCCTTTCCTTCCTTGAACACATGTAAACAAATGCTGGATATTGGCATTTACTTTCCTCATAGTGTGGGGAAAGGAAAACGGATAACTGGCTATTCTGTGACAGGAGACATATACACTGATAATCAGGGCAGCCCCATTGGTGCCAATTAATGTCCATGAGTGCAGCTTATCAGTGAAGAAAAATCTCTTATTTGCAATATAACCAAAATAAATAAAAGGTTTTTGTTTCACAATTTTCAGTCTTTGTTCGTTTAGCAAAAAAAAAAACAGTGGTAATTAACCACTTCAATAGAGGGCATTTTCACCCCCATCCTGCCCAGACCACTTTTTATTTTTCAGCGCTGTCACACTTTGAATGACAATCGCGCGGTCGTGCGACATGGCTTCCAAACAACATTCTGCCTTTTTTATTTTTTGCGCTATAAACAAAAGAAGAGCGTCAATTTTGAAAAAAAACTTAATATTTTTTGATTTTAATAAATATTACTATAACATATTTTTTTCCTCATTTTAGGCCGATATGTATTCTTCTACATATTTTTGGTAAAAAAAATGCAATAAGCGTATATTGATTGGTCTGCGCAAAAGTTATAGTGTCTACAAAATAGGGCATAGATTTATAGCATTTTTATTTTTTAGTAATGGCGGCGATCTGCAAATTTTTTTTTTTTTTCTCATGATTGCAATATTGCGGCGGACATATTGGATACATTTTTGGGACCATTCACATTTATACAGTGATTAGTGCTATAAAAATGCATTGATTACTGTGTAAATGTGACTGGCAAGGAAGGGGTTAACTCTAGGGGGCAATCAATGGGTTAAATGTGTTCCCTAGGGAGTAATTCTAACTGTGGGGGGAGGGGACAGACTGGGGGAGATGACTGATCGGTGTCCCTATGTACAAGGGACACGCTATTGGTCTCTGACAGTACGTGGATCTGTGTGTTTACATACAGAGTCATGGTCCTGCTCATTTACTGAGCAATCGCAGGTGCCTGTCCCCAGTGATGCGACGGGCGCGTGCGCCCCCTAGTAGCCTGGGAAAGAGAAGACGTCATGTGATGTTTCCCCAGAATGAAAGCCTCATCGTCCCGCCGTTATATGACGGTGGGCGGTAGGCAAATAGTTAAATACCACCAAAAGAAAGTTCTATTTGTGTGGGAAAAAAAAATGATACAAATTTCATATGGGTACAGTGCTGCATGACTGTGCAATTGTCTTTCAAAGTGTGACTGCCGAAAAATTACCTAGGCAGGAGGAGGGTTAAAGTGCCCAGTAGACACTAGTAGTCTTGTCCTAAAAGGTGGTTGGAAAAACTCCAGGCAGGCAGCTGAATACTCAGTTTTCGCCCGCCCGGTGCGGTAGGTAAAAGACCTCAGGCCGATAAAGCGCCTGCTTAGGGACAGAAACGTCCCTGGTTTCGCAAACCCCAAAAACCTGCAAACAAGACTGCGTCCGCATGAAGGTTTGCCCCTACCCATTTCTCGGGTGGGGGGACGTCTTCGCAAATTTGCGACCCGGTGGACATTTCAGGTCCCCGACCGGTGGGTTTGCGAGGTAGTCTCTTCAGGGTACAAGATAGAATTTCGACCTTGCCCACCAAACAGATTTTTTCCCTCCAACCTCCAGCTACAACCGACTCATCGGGAAACCCTATTTGGGGCAGTTCAGGGCCTGCTGGAACGCGGGGTGGTTATTCCTGTCCCAGTACAAGAGCGGTTTTAGGGGTTTTACTCCAACCTGTTCATAGTACCAAAGGGCCCTCAATTACTTTGTGAAGGTACAAAGATTCCAGATGGAATTGATTCGCTCTGTCGTCACTGCCTTTCAGCCAGGGGACTTTCTGGCATCCCTGGACATCTGGGGGTGTTCGCACCAGAACTCTTGAATTTTCCAAATATTCAGACCCAAACCATAATAAAGTCTATGGGACCCAAACTTGAAAAATCAGAAGTCCCCATTTTGAAGGCTTATATGCAAGTTATTGGCCATAAAAAGGGTATAGGGGCCCAGGTACTGTCCTGGAGGACATGTATCAATGCAATTAAAAAAAAAAAAAAAAGTTTTTACAGGAGCAGTGATTTTAATGATGCTTTAAGTGAATCAGTAAAAATGAAAAAATATTTTAATGATAGTCCCTGTGGGGTCCCCTTTGTCTGCCTGTAAAGTGGTGCACCTGTACCATGTATAAAACTTGCTGCAGCAAAACTGACATTTATAAAGAAAAAAAAATGACATTTAAATTGCTGGAATAAATACCAATATGTCACTGACCAGTGCAGGCTGGGTCGGTAACGTCACAAGGGGGCGATGCCCCAGGTGATGTCAACGGATGGCCCCTCCCCTTACCTATTTAAGAACTATGATTGATGACGGATCTACATTGTTTTCTGCCTCCTGTCTTTATTTATTTTTGATACTCTTTGGTGAATGGGTAGGGGTAGATTGTACACCATACTTATTCACGGGCCCCCTTGTTAAAGGGGCTTATAGATTTTGCAGACCCCCACAACCACTACCCAGGGTTGTCGGGAAGTGGCCTTTGGGGTGGGCCTGGTTAGTTCAGAAGGAGGGGGCCCTTGCTCAACCCCCCCACTTTTCCTGTCCTGCCAGGCTGCATGCTTGGATAAGAGTCTGGTATGGGTTTTTTACATTTTGGCGGGGACTTCCCCTTAAACTCTATACCAGACTTTAAAAGCCTGGTGTGGATTAGGGGGTGACCCCCATGCCGTTTTTCACTTTAAAAAAAAAAAATATTCAGCTGTCAGCAGTGAAGCCTGTTGACAGCTGATGACTCATCCGTTCATAAAGACGCTGTGGCCAGCTTCCCATCTGGCTTCTTGACAACTGGCTATTCACTGTGCCCTCATTGGGAAAAGCTTTGCTCAATCGGAGTTTAAAATACACTGTGCAGCACACAGTGCATTGTGGGGCACTCAGCAGGCAAACATTCCACTGAGCTCCCCGCAAATTCAGGTGTTCGCCAAATGGACGAACAAGCGATGTTCGGGCCAAACTTTTTCTCAGCTCGATCTGTTTGTCCAACTCTAGTAAGCAGCATGACACAGAGACAGTAGAGAGGACAGTAGCGATCAGGGCAGATTGTCTAACCTGCCTATAAGATTTTTTTCATTGAGAGCTTTTGGTTGATTGACGTTTACTTGTCCCCATATGCATGCGACTTTCCGGCAAAGACAGCCTTTGGGCAGCTTTAGATGCAAGAAAACTTGCTAACCTATTAAAAGGTTCATTCATACTAGAGTGTTGTAATGTATGTGTAAGGCATCCCATAGATGAGCCATTTTTTTTCCGTTCAACCAGCGGGTTGAACAAACAAAAAAATTACCCAATTGTCTACACACTTGATGTGGATGGGAAAATCCTCCCCACTGAGCTATTGTATTCTGACAGCAGGGAGACCTCCTTGCCATCAAAATACCTTGATCAGCACTGCTAACTAGGGATGAGCTTCGTGTTCAAGTCAAACCCATGTTCAACTCGAACATTGGCTGTCCTAAGCCCACTTGGTTTATAGTGCAAGTGTGCTAATTACTGTGCACCTAAGCCCACTTGGTTTATAGTGCAGGTGTGCTAATTACTGTGCACCTAAGCCCACTTGGTTTATAGTGCAGGGGTGCTAATTACTTTGCACCTAAGCCCACTTGGTTTATAGTGCAAGTGTGCTAATTACTTTGCACCTAAACCCACTTGGTTTATTGTGCAAGTGTGCTAATTACTTTGCACCTAAGCCCACTTGGTTTTTAGTGCAAGTGTGCCAATTACTGTGCACATAAGCCCACTTGGTTTATAGTGCAACTGTGCTAATTACTGTGCACCTAAGCCCACTTGGTTTATAGTGCATGTGTGCTAATTACTGTGCACCTAAGCCCACTTGGTTTATAGTGCAGGCGTGCTAATTACTGTGCACCTAAGCCCACTTGGTTTATAGTGCAGGTGTGCTAATTACTGTGCACCTAAGCCCACTTGGTTTATAGTGCAGGTGTGCTAATTACTTTCCACCTAAACACACTTGGTTTATAGTGCAAGTGTGCTAATTACTTTGCACCTAAACCCACTTGGTTTATAGTGCAAGTGTGCTAATTACTTTGCACCTAAGCCCACTTGGTTTATAGTGCAAGTGTGCTAATTACTGTGCACATAAGCCCACTTGGTTTATAGTGCAACTGTGCTAATTACTGTGCACCTAAGCCCACTTGGTTTATAGTGCAGGTGTGCTAATTACTGTGCACCTAAGCCCACTTGGTTTATAGTGCAGGTGTGCTAATTACTGTGCACCTAAGCCCACTTGGTTTATAGTGCAGGTGTGCTAATTACTGTGCACCTAAGCCCACTTGGTTTATAGTCTAGGTGTGCTAATTACTGTGCACCTAAGCCCACTTGGTTTATAGTGCAAGTGTTCTAATTACTGTGCACCCAAGCCCACTTGGTTTATAGTGCAAGTGTGCTAATTACTGTGCACCTAAGCCCACTTGGTTTATAGTGCAGGTGTGCTAATTACTGTGCACCTAAGCCCACTTGGTTTATAGTGCACGTGTGCTAATTACTGTGCACCTAAGCCCACTTGGTTTATAGTGCAAGTGTTCTAATTACTTTTCACCTAATCCCACTTGGTATATAGTGCAAGTGTGCTAATTATTTTGCACATAAACCCACTTGGTTTATAGTGCAATTGAGCTAATTACTTTGCACCTAAAGCTATGAGGTGTGTGTACTGACTTTGTCCTCTGCAGGCCATTATACTGTAATGTCTGGAAGGACAACAAAGAGAGCCAGAGAGTCACAAGGGCAAGCAGGCTCTGCATCTAGAGGCAACAGTGCTGGTGGTGGACATGGTGCATCCTCTTCAGCGCGTGGCCGTTGTACGCGCTCGTCCTTCTTTTCGGGAGCTGGCCACGTTGAGCCTCAACATGCAGACAAATTGGTAGAGTGGATGACCAAGCCATCCTCATCCTCTCTCACTCAGGCTCAGGGTACTTTGTCTGGCAAATTAGCTGCCAAGGCGTCCTCTTCCCTCTGCTCAATGGCATCATGTATTCCTTCCCTAGTCCCACCATGTCCTCCTGAGAAATCCCCTGAACTGTTTCAACACAGTGTTGGGTACATGCTGCATAAAGATGCGCAGCATTTTGAAGGCTCCGATGATGGTACACAGATAGAGGAAGGCAGTAATGTGAGCCCAGAGAGAGGGGGTGCCTGAGAGGGACAGCAATCTGGCAGTTATGTTCCCCCAGCTGCAGCATACTGCCAGGTTTTCGACAGTGATGAGGAGGGAGAAGATGATGAGGTCACTGTCTCTATGTGAGTGCCTGATAGGAGGAGGAGGAGGAGGAGGAGGCACAGGCACATCTCCAAAGAGGCAGGATGCCCTCCAGGGGACAGCTTAAGGTCAGCACACCAACTGCATTACATCGCAGAGTTACGCCTGTGCAGGGCGCTGCTGTGTCTCAGCGTTACTGCAAAGTTCTTTGGTGTGGGCCTTTTTTGAGACATGTGCATCAGATCGCACCGTTACTATTTGCAACATATGTCTCAAGCGTATCTCGCGTGGCCAAAACATCACCCGCTTGGGCACCACATGCTTGACCAGACATATGTCGACCTGCCATGCAGTTCGTTGGCAAGCATACCTGAAAGACCCACACCAACGAACATAGCGGACCTCCTATTGCTCCTCATCAGCTGGGATCTCCAACCCCACTATACCCTCAGTCCTCTCTGAAGCCTGCACTGATAGGACTGAAGGTGTAGAATTAGGTGTGTCACAACCTAGTAGTATATGCGGGCAATCTACTATCGGTACACCAATGGCAGATTGTACCTGACAAATTTCCCTGCCCCAGCTGCTGCAGCGCCGAAAGAAGTACTTTCCAGGCCATCCACATGCCCAGCGGTTTAATGCTAGCTTAGCAAAATTGCTAGCACTTCAACTGCTGCCTTTTCAGTTGGTAGATTCTGCCCCGTTCCGTGAGTTTGTGGAATGTGTGGTACCTCAGTGGCAAGTTCCCAAACGCCACATTTTTTCACGGAAAGGGGATTCCGGCTCTCTACCGCCATGTGGAAGGCAATGTCCATGCCTCGCTGGACAGGGCGATCAGTGGTAAGGTGCATATTACCGCTGACTCATGGTCCAGCAGGCATGGACAGTGATGTTACCTCTCTTTCACGGCGCATTGGGTGATTCTGCCGGCAGCTGGGAAGGACGCAGGGCAAGGTACAGTAGTGGTAAAAGAAAAAATTTCTCGCATCTCCAGATACTCTGCCATAATTTAAAATTTGCGCCGGCGTATCTTTGTTTTGTATCAACAAAACGAGATACGCCAGAATTACACTAAAATACGACTGGCGTAAGTCTATTACACCGTCGTATCTTAGTTGCATATTTACGCTGGACGCTAGGGGCGCTTCCGTAGATGTTCAGCGTAAAATATGCAAATTAGATAGATACACCGATCCACGAACGTACGTACGCCTGGCGCATTCTTTTTACGTCGTTTACTTAAGCGGTAAGCGCATGTCCGGCGTAAAGTTACTCCTGCTCTATAGAGGCGTACGCAATGTTAAGTATGGACATCAGGACAGCGTCTAATTTTCCGTCGTTTACGTCAGTGGTCCCCAACCTTTTTGGCACTGGGGACAGGCATTGTGGATGAGAATTGTGCCAAGGCCCGATGATGCGGGCCGACGATGCGGTTTTTCACGGCTAGTTTGTCAGGAAATGTCTGGTGTTAGCAGTTCAATCATCACAACACTATGGTTAATATGGTATCAGGGTGATTGAAGCACATTATTTTTATTATTATATTGTAATATAAAATTAAATAGTTACACTTACCATAATGCAGAATCTGCCACCAGATGCAGATTGCCACATGCCACCAGATGCAGATTGCCACAGTCACATGCCACCAGATGCAGATTGCCACCAGATGCAGAATGCCACAGTCACATACCACCAGATGTAGATTGCCACATGCCACCAGATGCAGATTGCCACATGCCACAGTCACATGCCACCAGATGCAGATTGCCAAATGCCACCAGATGCAGATTGCCACAGTCACATGCCACGAGATGCAGATTGCCACATGCCACCATATGCAGATGGCCACATGCCACCCTATGCAGATTGCCAGTCACATGCCAAAAGATGCACATTGCCACAGTTACTTGCCATAGTTCCTGCGCCTACGCATTGCCCCCCTCCAGCCTGGGACCCCTGCACATTCCTTCCCCACCACCAGCTCTGGACTCTGCACATTGCTCACCCTCTCCAGCACTGCACACTGTATCCCCCCCTGCTGTGAAGTGTATTGTGATAGCATCTGGGTATGGTCCACACATACTGACCCCCCTGCCACAGCTCACCTCTTGTTCTCCCTGCCCTGGATGTCACAGACGAGCTGCCGCTGCTGCATGGCTTCACTCAAGGAGAGCGGGGGGGGTCGCGGGGCTGACATCCCCCCTAATGTATTGCATCCAGTGCAGAATGCCGGGCTGTGTGGGCGGAACAGCGGTGATGCAGTCGAGCAATGGGAGATGATGTCATCTCTCTGCTCGCCTGCTTCACCCCTAACTGTGGGCAGAAGTGCCGTGATGGCGGCGATCTCTCTCTGCTCGCCCGCCACCGCCGCACCTGAGATAGCACAGGCTTTGCGGCCCGGCAGTAAATTGGCTGCGGCCCCCCTGGTTTACGTAGTTTGTGTAAAACGTTCGCGAATAGGGCTTTGCGTAAGTTACGTTCACGTCAACAGCATTGACTATTTGCGACGTGATTTTGCGCATGCGCAGTGGGATATGTCCACGGACGACGCATGCACAGTTAAAAAAAAATTCATTTACGTCGGGTCACAAATAATTTAAATAAAACATGCCCACCTCTTCCCCATTTGAATTAGACGCGCGTATGCCGGCCCACTTACGCTACGCCGCTGTAACTTAGGAAGCAAGTGCTTTGTGAATACTGCACTTGCCATTCTAACTTACGGCGGCGTAGCGTAAATGATATATGCTACGCCCGGCAAAGAGTTACGCCGGGCTTCGTGGATCTGGCCCTCTATAGCTGGAACTCCGTGTTTAGACGTGAGAAAAAATAGCCAATAAATGAATTGATTGGATTTAAAGCTGCTCCCCTAAAATAGAGTGAATATCTCTTATTTAATATATGTGAGTGTGGTAGAGGGCGCTCTAGCAAATTTGATTGGATTAACAAGTGACTTATTAAAGGGGAGTTCCACCCACAATTTCACTTTTTAAATATAAATACCCCTGTAATACACAAGCTTAATGTATTCTAGTAAAGTTAGTCTGTAAACTAAGGTCTGTTTTGGGGGCGTGTCCAAGATGGCCACCGGAGCAGACGTGCTGTGAGGGAGCTCCTGCATGATCTCCGCTGTTTAACCCTGTTTCCCTGCAGCTGGACAATTCTGACTGACCCAGCCCGGTGCGGACATCGGCGGAGGAAGGTATGACCAAAGGGAGGGGTGCCCTTTCCTCCCGAAAGTCCCTAAAATCCGTTCCCGCTCCCGCTGTGCAGAGCACCCGCGTGGCTGCAAACATGGCGTCTCAGACTGAGGAGACGGGCTCGGAGCAGGTTGCCACAGAACAGTCCAACTTTGAAGCATTGATGCAGGCGATTGGTGCCTGTCAGACCACCCTGACTAGTAAGATCGAACATGTCCAGCTGGATATTAGCCTTATACGTCGGGACATGGACTCCTTTCGCACCCGCCTTACTGAGATGGAGCGCCGGGTGGGGGACACCGAGGACGTGCTGCAGGACCATTCGGCATCGCTCCGCACGCTGCAAACACGGGTTAAACACCTGGAAACCCGCGCAGAAGATGCGGAAAACAGAAACAGGAGAAATAATCTCCGTATAGTAGGACTGCCTGAGGGGGTTGAAGGAACTAACCCTACGGGATTTACGGAGCACCTGCTGCGCACCCTTCTCCCCACCGCGGCCTTCTCCCAGTTCTTTGTCGTGGAGAGGGCGCATAGGATGCCTGCTGCCCGGGGGCCCCCGGGAGCTCCTCCTCGCACCTACATACTGAAATTACTGAACTTCAGGGACAGAGATTTGGTCCTACGTGAGTCCAGGAAGCTAGAACAACTAAGATTTGAGGGGGCCAAATTGATGATTTTCCCAGACTATTCTGTGGACACCCAGAAGCAACGCCGCTCATTCGATCAGGTGAAGCTCAGCCTCAGAAACCGCAAGATTAAGTACAGTATGCTGTTCCCGGCCAGACTGCGAATCCAAGATGGCGAGACTGTGCGCTTTTTCACCTCTCCTGATGATGCTTCACGCTGGCTGGAGACCCTGCCCGGACACTGACATGCTTGTGCACCGAGGGTATGTCTGAATGGCCCTTGTTTGCTGGTCCTGTTTGCCCCCCCCATTGACCCCTTGTAATTTTGTAATTTTTTTTTTTTTCTCCTTCATGTTTGTTTCTGGCTGCTGCCGCCCCCTGACTATCTACTTTGATGGCCGCGTGCCACCTTGCCTGCCTACACTGTCCACACGCAGTTGGGGGGGGGGGGAAATGACTGGATAACTTCCCTATTTTTCCTTTTTTCTTTTTCTGTTGGTTTTTTCTTTGTTACTGGGGTGACGTTTCAACTCCTGACGGCGTTATTTTTTGCAACCGCCTTAAGATCTGAGCCCCCGGAGTCTTTTTGTGCTGCTCCGGGTGAATGAACCAATACTCTGCAGGGAACGATGATCCTTAATAATACGGTGGAGACCTTGCTGCACGTACTGTGATACTCAGGTGTCCTTCTGTTCGTGCAACCCACTGGTTGTTGCCATGTTTGGTTTTGGGAGGAAAGCACACCGAGGTTTGGGGGGTGGTGCGGGGAGGGGGGATGGGGATTATAGTTGGAGCTTCTGTTTTAGCTCCCTTCTGGTTTTGTGTTGCAGCTATGCTACTAATGGACCCTTTTCATGTGACTGTATACTGCTAGTGATTCCTAGACATGCTTCTCTGCTGATTTATGGCGCATGGGGCCCCACGTGTGGGGGCCTCTTGTGCATAAATGATGTGATGCACCTATCTGTCAAATCTCTCTCTCAAATGTGGTGTAAGATGATATCCTGTACTTGTTCAATATCGCTCCCATGGCTCCATTAACCATATTGTCATGGAATGTTAGGGGGTTAAACTCCAAGATTAAGAGGTCCCTGGTGTTTAATTATCTGAAGAAATACTCTCCCCGCATTTGCATACTCCAGGAGACACATTTGCTAGGGAGCAGGACCCTGGCTCTCCGAAAACCCTGGGTGGGCTCGTACTACCATTCCACATACTCAGCCTATTCTAGGGGGGTCAGCGTCCTGGTCCACAAGTCACTTGAGTTTACCCTGATGGATCTACACCTTGACCCGGAGGGGAGGTATGTGGTTATGCATGCCATGTGTGATAGGTTAGAGCTTCTCATTGTGGGCATCTACATCCCGCCCCCGGCCACGGTGGCTGTGCTCGGGGGGCTCACCACGCTCCTGGCGCAGTATCCGTCAGCTGGGGTGATTATTGCCGGAGATTTTAACATGACCCCCAATCCGGCCCTAGACAGACACAATGCTGGGCCCCTGGGAGATTCCCCTCTATCTCACTGGGCGGGGAATTATGGGCTCACAGACGTCTGGAGGATGAGGCATCCGGACAAAAAACAGTATACCTGCCACTCGGCCACGCATGCCTCATTCTCTAGGATCGATTTGATATACACCTCTGACACACTGCTCTCCCGAGTACTGGAGGTGGATATCCTCCCACGGGGCATTTCTGATCATGCACCTCTTTTGCTCACTATGCAGACTGACTCGCTGCCTGGCACTGTGTTATGGAGGCTGTCTGGATTTTGGGTTACGGATGATAGGGTGGCCCCTCTGATCGAGGAGGAGCTGGGGGTTTATTGGTCACATAATGAAGGCACGGTCCCTCCCCCAGTCCTATGGGATGCCTTCAAGGCCTATACTAGGGGACAGTACAAAACGGTGATTGGGAGGGTTAGGAAAGACACGACACTGGCGCTGGAGGTGTCGGAGGAGAGAGTCCTCCGCTTGGAGGAAGCTTATGTAACTACTAAAGATGCTTCGACATATGCTGAGATGCAATCCCTCCATAGGGAAATCTCCCTGTTGCGGGTTGCGGCCACTAGGAAACAACTGCTCTCCCAGTCGCAAAGGATCTTTGAACAGGGGGAGAAAACGGGTAGGTTGCTGGCGTGGCTGGCGAAGGAGCGATCCTCCACATCTCACATTGCCTGTATCCGGGATGACCAGGGGGTGTCCCACTCTGACCCCCCCGGTATTAATGCCCAATTTACAGAGTACTATAGACGTCTGTATACCTCCAGGGCAGAATACACTGCAGACAGCCTAAATGACTTCCTAGATCAGGTAGACTTCCCACAGCTCTCAACTGTGGCCCGGGCCACCCTTGACGCTCC
Source organism: Rana kukunoris (assembly GCA_029574335.1). Taxonomy (NCBI): domain Eukaryota; kingdom Metazoa; phylum Chordata; class Amphibia; order Anura; family Ranidae; genus Rana; species Rana kukunoris. The sequence goes on along the minus strand of CM056052.1, from coordinate 83,680,145 downwards.
AATCACACTTAAGGAGGTGCAGGTGGCTGTGGCCACGCTTCAATCAGCCAAGACACCTGGACCTGACGGCCTCCCCGCCGAATTTTATAAGACAAATAGTGAACTGCTTGCTCCTAAGTTCCATAGGTTGCTTCTGGCCATGTTGGAGGAGGGCAGTCTTCCTCCCTCTATGGGAGAGGCGATCGTTGTAGTCATACCAAAACCCAATAAAGATCCCACACTTTGTGCTTCATACCGTCCCATCTCGCTACTCAATGTAGACGCCAAAATTGCCACTAAGATCCTCTCAAATAGGCTCAATTCAATCATCTTATCCCTGATACATGGAGACCAGACTGGCTTCATGCCGGGCAAGGGCACTGACATTAATTTGCGTCGGTTGTACACGCATCTGTCCTATGCTGAGAGGACTGGCTCTCCTGGGGTGGTGGCCTCCCTCGACGCCGAGAAGGCTTTTGATTCGGTGGAGTGGGAGTTTCTGTGGGAGGTCCTGGCCCGGTTCAACTTTGGCCCTAAATTCATATCATGGGTAAAGCTAGTGTATAGGAACCCCTCGGCGAGAGTTTGTACGAATGGCATGCTTTCCTCCCCCTTCTCTCTAGGTAGAGGCACCAGGCAGGGATGTCCACTATCACCGGGGCTGTTTGCCCTGGCGGTGGAACCTCTGGCTATCCTCCTTAGAAATGCCCCGGAGGTTGGCGGGATTCAGATTGGTCCGTTGGCTGAGAAGCTCTCCCTTTATGCAGATGATGCGTTGCTGTACTTACCAGATGCATCCTCCTCGCTGACAGCGGCTCTGCAGATCATTGATCAATATGGTTTCTTCTCGGGCGTTCGGATCAACTGGTCCAAGTCAACTCTGTTTTCAATGACCCCTGCCCTGCCCCCTATAGACCCGCAGATCCCGTTGGCCCTGGTCTCTAGATTTAGATACCTTGGGATTGAGGTCCAGAGGGACCTCTCTCAATACCTACCTGACAATGTGTACCCGATCCTCCAACAACTAACCGCTAAGTTTCAGGCTTGGAAATCTCTTCCCCTCACGCCTGTAGGTCGAATTAATCTCCTCAAAATGACTTTCCTCCCCAAATTTCTGTATGTATTTCGCAATACCCCGGTCCCCATCCCCAACTCCTTCTTTCAAAAGATAGACCGGGCAGTTAACACATTTGTGTGGGGTGGGATGGCCCCTAGGGTTGCTCGTGCCACCTTGCAACTCCCTTTATCCCTAGGAGGCCTGGCACTTCCCTGCTTTAAATTATATTACTGGGCGGCCGTGGTTGTGACTGTCCGCTGGTGGTTCTCCCAGCCTAAGTCCAACCCTGCGGTCAACCTAGAGGCGGCGGTGCTGGGCTCATACTCGGCGTTGAGCAACCTGGTGTTCCGTGGACCTAGGGCACAACCTGAGATGACGACCCCTATGCGAACAACTGTCCGGGTATGGGAACAAATCACAGTGAAACTCAGTGACCCCAACTCCATCTCCCCCCACATGCCGCTCTGGGGGAACCCTAAATTGACCCATCTACAGACGATCCCGGACCCGGCACTCTGGGCCGGTTACGAGATTAAAGTTCTGCGACAGATCATGTCTGGGGGTAGAATCCTCCCCTATGATGCGCTGAAGGACGCCTTTCATTTGCCACCCAAGATGTTCTTTCGTTATCTGCAGTTGAGGCACGCGGTTCAGGCCCAGTTTCCCGGGGGGGTCGAGCTCCGGTCCCATAGGGTGGAATCGTTTTTGATGTCTATAGGGGCAGACCGTATTCTATCATCTCTATATCTCAGGCTGTCATGTGGGGAACCGGGCGGAGCCTCTAAATTGTTTGATAAGTGGAAGGCAGATCTGCCTGCCCTCGCCGCTGACGACTGGGAAGAGGGAATCCAGCAATATATCCCTCTCATGGTGTCGGCTAGGGACAGGTACATCCAACTTAAGTTTATACACAGAGCATACTACACCCCGGTGCGGCTCTCGAAGATTTATCCTACACAAACGGATAGATGCCCCAAGTGCACTACAGGCCTAGGTACTTTTCTACATGTGGTTTGGGAGTGCCCGGTCATTCGGCGGTTTTGGTCGGGGGTGGTGGACATTATCAACTCTGTAGGCAACGTACAGATTGACCTGAATCCAATCATACTGCTTCTGGGTGTATGTGACAATGTTGTACCTAACACACACAAGCGGCTGTTTGTATTCTACGCCTCCTTCTATGCCAGAAAGTCGATCCTGCTTAAATGGAAACAGCCGGATCCTCCAACGGTCTCCCAGTGGAGAGCTCTGGTGGATGCAACGCTGCCTTTATACAAGCTCACGTACATGAACCGTAAATGTCCTAAAAAGTTTGAGAAGATCTGGGGCGCCTGGTCCAAGCAGTAACCCCGGGTCCCGGGTCCTGCCCTTGAGGCGAGGGGCCGCCTTTTGACTTGGGCCCTCCCCCTTTTCCCCCTCCTTTCCTCCCGCTGCTTTTCCCTAGCCTTGATCTCCCCCAGTCTGGTCCCATATCCCCTCCCCCTTCTACCCTCTCCTCCCCTTTCCCCCAGTCGCCTACCCTGGAGCCCAGGGCCCGGACAATCATACTCCATGCCCTTGCCCACATGACATGTAGAATCTGAAGGAGTGACTGGCAGAGAATCGCGAACATGATGTTTGAGACTCGGTCTATGAATATGGTTTTGTTTCTCCTGTAAGCTATAGCTGCATTGTTTTATTCTTTAATCTAAAAATTTTGTTTTTCTTTTCTGTTTGTTCTGTTTAGATGTTTTTGTGATTATCATTTACTGTATGTCTTCATAACTCTCCTTTTGGAGACAAATAAAAACTTTTCTGTTAAAAAAAAAAAAAAAAAACTAAGGTCTGTTTTGTTAGGTTGTTACAGCATTTAGATATAATCTAAAAATAGACCGTGGCCATCTTAAGTGTGGGCATCATGAAGCCAGACTGTATGACTTCCTGGATTTCAGCTTTGCATATCTCGCACATGCTCAGTGCTGCACACTAGGTTTCAGTCGGGTTTCAGTCAGGTTTGCAAGGACTACTGGGAAACATGATGCCTATTCCAGAAACCCTTGCAAATAGCCTTGTGACTTAATAGCCTAGGCTAATAAGGAGGAGGAAGTAATGAAGGACTACAAAATAAAGGTATTTACAAGCAACAAAATAAATAAAAATTGTCCATTCTGAACACTATGATATTAGGGCATGCAGCACAGACAAACTAAAAAAAGTGGAACTCCACTTTAACATATAATATATGCTTAAAACAAGTGGAACAAACAATAGGTTTATAAACTCATAAAAAGTGACAGAGTGGTGAATAATAAATTGATAATCCAAAGATATTATTTAGTGAGTGCAATAAAAACTAATTAGTAAGTATATGAAAGTGAAGGTCACTTTATATAAAAAAACAGCAAAAAAAATATTAAATTAATCAGCAAAGTCCAGATCGATTGTTGATTGTCTGCCAATGATGGACTAGACAAAATAAATCAAAAAAACTGTAGAAAAATCTGCTTGATCACAAGGTGTCTCTCAATGCTCCTTCACCATAGTGGATATTTGTCACCCAATCATGCTCAGATATATGGTAATGTGCTTACCAGAGAGTAAGGACCTCTTTAGGCTCCATGCACACTAGGAGCAGAAAAAACGTCAACGTTTTTAGCTTGAAAAACGTGGCATAAAAGATACAAAATGAAAGCATATTGTACAAAGTTTAGGAGAGTCTATGAGAGTTTAGGCGAGTCTATGAGAGTTTAGTTTATAGGCGTTTTTTTGCAGAGGGGAGTGTAGTGCAAAAAACGCCCCAAGGTATAACCGGTTCCAGCAACCATCGCCAGCGTCTGGTTTACATGGTGCAGGAATACCTAGGGGCAAGATCAGACTTGGACACCTTCCCCACCGAAAATCCTCTGGCTTACTGGGTCTTGAGGATGGATCACTGGCCAGAGCTTGCACAGTACGCAATTGAGCTACTGGCTTCTTTCTTTCTTTCAGAACGCACATTTAGTGCTGCTGGAGGCTTTGTGACCGATTACAGGGTGCGCCTCTCCACCGACTCCATCGATCGACTGACATTCATAAAAATGAATCAGGCTTGGACCAACACCAGCTACCAAGCACCTGATGCTGATGTAACTGAATCATTTTTTTGAAATGTCAGATCCCTTGGAGACTGCCTATGCTGATGCTGAGTGACTGTCCTGTTATGCTGACTGAATATACTTTTCCTCCTTAATGATCTTGCTGATAGCTAGTAAGAACATTGTTGGTTCTGGGCCCTGCCACCAGTGCCTAAGGCCCAATTTTTCTGCCCCTGTTTAACAAGGGCGCATATTAACGATTTTGAATGCAATACTTTGCATGTGGCTCTTTGCTGCGCTCCAATTAAATTATCTGTAAGGGGTTGCAGTGTTGTGGCACCGCCACCAGTGCCTAAGGCCCAGTTTTTCTGCCCCTGTTTAACAGGGCTGTGTAATACATTTTTTTGATGCAATACTTTGCATGAGGCGCTTTGCTGCGCTCCAATTACAGTATCTGTGAGGGGTTGCAGTGTTTTTTGCACTGCCACCAGTGCCTAAGGCCCAAATTTTCTGCCCCTGTTTAACAGGGGCGTATATTAACAATTTTTGATGCAATACTTTGTATGTGGCTCTTTGCTGCGCTCCAATTTCAATATCTGTGAGGGGTTGCAGTGTTGTGCCCAAGGCCCAATTTTTCTGCCCCTGTTTAAAAGGGGTGTGTAATTTACAATTTTTGATGCAATACTTTGCAGCATCTCCAACTAGAGTATCTGTGAGGGGTTGCAGTGTTGTGGCACCAGCACCAGTGCCTAAGGCCCAATTTGTCTGCCCCTGGCCCCAACAGGGGCATGTAATTACAATTCTTGATATAATATTTTTTACAGCAGGGCGTTCCAGCGCCCACCAAGACTAACTGTGAGAGCTTACAGTGTTGTGGCAACACCAACACCTAGGGCCCAAATTTCTGCAGCCTATATACTGTACGGCAGGCCCCTACATTCAAACATCCAACTTACACACGACTCCTACTTGCAAACGGAAGGAGACAACAGGAAGTGAGAGGAAATCTACCCCTAGGAAGGGAAATTCTCTTCTGTAAAATGTGTCCACTGATGCTTTATCACAATCTTTGTTTCACAAAAAAAAATAAAAAATCATTTGTCTTTGGGACAGAAAGTGAGGTCCAATCTTCTGAACAGATGCACACAGACAGCAAAACAAATTTTACAGGGGTATTAACCCTTCTCTATGTTTTCAGAAAAGCTTAAATATAGATTTTATGTCTCAAGATACACTTTAAAGAAGTACCATTTGAAAATTACAAACAGATTCTACTTAACAACAAACCTACAGTCTCTGTTTTTTTTTAGCACCACCTGCATACTGCTGTTCAAAGTATATAGGACCAAAGGGGCTTGTAATGACCTGGGGGGAGGGGGGCGGGGAAACCCATGCTATTTTTCTCAGTGATTTTCATCCATATTGCAGGGACCAGACATTACATTAAAGCGGCAAGCAGTCTTAAATTACCTTTTTCTTGTAGTAATCTCATTTTGTGCAGGGACAGTTCTAAACACGTGCCACTACTATAGACACCCAGCAGTTACGATATTTAAAGGAATTTTTCATTTTTTTTCACTTTAAGCATCATTAAAATCGCTGCTCTAGAAAAAACAACCGTTTTTAAAACTTTTTTTTCCATTGATACATGTTCCCTTGGGCAAGACCTGGGTTCTCAAAGACGTTTTACGACAATAACTTGAATATTGGGCTTTAAAATGAGCACTTTTGAATTCGAACGTTCGAGTCCCATAGACCTCAATGGGGTTCTAAATGTTTGCGCGAACGTTCAGTCCGTTCGAAGGTTCTGGTGGAACCGAATGCGGGGGTGTTCGGCTCATCCCTACTGCTGACTATAGCCAATGACACTAATTGAGCATTCAAATTCTCTTTGTCTTTGGAAGCCCATGCATGCGCACTTGTGTGTTGTAGCCGCGTGCTAAAAATGCACGCCACTATGGATGGCAACACACTTGTTCTGAAGCAGGTGCCATTTTCTGAAGCATTGGGAAGCTATTTACCATGCTGCAGTGAATGGCATCCTAATATAATGTAGGTAAATACACACAGTATCTCACAAAAGTTAGTACACCCCTCACATGTTTGTAAATATTTTATTATATCTTTTCATGTGACAACACTGAAGAAATTACACTTTGCTACAATGTACAATACAATACACAGACATTAATGTCTAAACTGCTGACAACATAAGTGAGTACACCCCTAAGTGAAAATGTCCAAATTGGGCCCAAAGTGTCAATATTGTGTGTGGCCACCATTATTTTCCAGCACTGTCTTAACCCTTTTGGGCATGAAGTTCACCAGAGCTTAACAGGTTGCCACTGGAGTCCTCTTCCACTCCTCCATGACGACATCATGGAGCTGGTGGATGTTAGAGACCTTGCGCTTCTCCACCTTCTGTTTGAGGATGCCCTACAGATTCTCAATAGGGTTTAGGTCTGGAGACATGCTTGGCCAGTCCATCACCTTTACCCTCATCTTCTTTAGCAAGGCAGTGGTTGTCTTGGAGGTGTGTTTGGGGTCTTTATCATGTTGGAATACTGCCCCGTAGCCCAGTCTCTGAAGGGGGGGGGGTCATGCACTGCTTCAGTATGTCACAGTAAATGTTGACATTCATGGTTCCCTTAATGAACTGGAGCTCCCCAGTGGTGGCAGCACTCATGCAGCCCCAGACCATGACACTCCCATCACCATGCTTGACTGTAGGCAAGCCACACTCGTCCTTGTATTCCTCACCTGGTTGCTGCCACACACACTTGACATCATCTGAACCAAATACGTTTATCTTGTTCTCATTAGACCGCAGGACATGGTTCCAGTAATCCATGTCCTTAGTCTGCTTGTCTTCAGCAAACTGTTTGCGGGATTTCTCGTGCATCATCTTTAGAAGAGGCTTCCTTCTGGGATGACAGCATGCAGACCAATTTGATGCAGTGTGCGGAGTATGGTCTGTGCACTGACAGGCTGACCCCCCACCTATTCAACCTCTGCAGCAATGCTGGCAGCACTCATACATCTATTTCCCAAAGACAACCTCTGGATATGAAGCTGAGCACATGCACTCAACATTTTGGTCAACCATGGCGAGGCCTGTTCTGAGTGGAACCCGTCCTGTTAAACCGTTGTATGGTCTTGGCCATCGTCCTGCAGCTCAGTTTCAGGGTCTTGGCGTTCTTCTTATAGCCTAGCCCATCTTTATGTAGAGCAACAATTCTTTTTTTCATAAAATAACACGGAAATACAGCGCTCAGAGTGTTCACCAATAGGAATAAACATGAGAAAATCATATATAAAGAGTAACTAGCTAGTACGGGAATACTTTAGTGGTAATGTCTATAATGTCTCATTTATTTTTGACCATAAAATCCGTATCAAAAATCCAGATCTATAACGAGGTAATCAATTGGTGAATGGATTTTTTGTAGACAACCAGGGCTGCTTCTCCAAGAGTGAAGTCAACTCCAATATACATGAAAAAAGAAAAGAAAGAAAAAAGCGCCTCTAGGTTATCTAGTAAAATTTAATAGCAAATAGGACGTATCCAGCACTTACATAAAATAAGGCAGCGGCAGGAGATGAAAAAGCTGGCAGTCAAGTGTGTACAGGCTGTGGGGAGCATCAGATCAGAGACTTGAAGAGTGCCGAGTATATCACTGCTAAAGGTGGAAGTGCTGACACTTAAAACGGGACAGCAGCTGATGAGGAATGTCCGTGAACCTTTAATGTTCTTAGCTGGAGTGCTGGCAAGGAGCGATGTTTACGATCTGTGAGCTGTAAGGCTGAAAGGGAAGCAGCTCGTATGCAGAGTCTGTTGGATGGTGACGTCAGGAGGACGGTGGCCGATCAGGGCCAAAAAGCACACAACGCGTTTCAGAGCTAGCGCTGGCTTGTTGAGGAAAACCGCGCGCTCCTTTCTCAAGACCCAATTTGGACATTTTCACTTAGGGGTGTACTCACTTTTGTTGCCAGCGGTTTAGACATTAATGGCTGTGTGTTAAGTTATTTTGAGGGGACAGCAAATTTACACTGTTATATAAGCTGTACACTAACTACTTTACATTGTAGAAAAGTGTAATTTCTTTAGTATTCTCACATGAAAAATATATAAAAAAATATTTACAAAAATTTGAGGGGGTGTGAGATACTGTACCTGTATAATATCAGACAGACAAATTTCTCACCGCTCCAGGTGAGCCCCGTGTGCAATCAAGGGTTGTTGAACCACCAAGGTGCTGGCAATGCTAATGATAGCAAATTGAAGGACGAAAACTGGACAGCCGCACTCCGAAATCACTCCGAAATCACTTAAAATAAGTTGTCTTTTATTTTTCAACTGTACACATAGTCACTGCAACCAACAAAATACAGTATGGCCGACGCGTTTCGCACTTACAATCAGTGCTGAGCCATGACTAAGCACCGATTGTAAGTGCGAAACGCGTCGGCCATACTGTATTTTGTTGGTTGCAGTGACTGTGTGTACAGTTGAAAAATAAAAGACAACTTATTTTAAGTGATTTCGGAGTGTGGCTGTCCAGTTTTCGTCCTTCAATTTGCTGTATAATATCAGACATGCCTCATTTTTTACAATGCAGTGCACAAATATGATCAGCCTTATTGGAAGCGACATATTTTCATGACACATGCATTGTTATGTGCTGCAAAATGCAGGTGTGAACCAGGCCCAACACATAGCATGGATAGAGGAATCTCTTATGCCTTGTATACACGGTTGAAATTTCCAATGGAAAAAGTCCGACAGAATTCTTACTTTTTTCAGTCGGAATTTAGAAAGAGAACATTTTTTTTTTCCAACGAAACAATTGTTTTTATCGGAAATTCTATTCTTCTGTAGGGAACTCTGATGGAGAAAAAACACGCATGCTCAGAATTAAGTCGACGCATGCTCAGAAGCATTAAACTGGCAAATTACATTTTTCTCGGCTCGTGGTAGTGTTGTACATCACCACTTTCTTGACGGTCGGAATTTGGTGTGCAAGACAGCTTAAACGAAATTCCGGATTATCCCGATGGAAAATCCGATCGTGTGTACAAGACATTAGGCTGGATTTTCACCTATGCAATTTTAGTGCTTTTTGCATTTTTTAGATTTGCACTACAGTCCCTTTAACATGGTTTCCTATGGAACACGTTCTGTAGTGCAATTCTGCAAAATGCAAAAATCACAAATAATGCATAGGTGTGAATCCAGCCTAATGCTGGGTACTGTAATCAGACAGCCGTGGTAACCAGGTTGAATGCTCATTTGCCCTTGGTTCAAACATATGCATTTTTTTGTGCTTTTTGCTGAACCGCACAGTCCATTTAACATGGTTTCCTATGGATCTAGTTCACATCTGTGTGTTTTGAGCCAGTGGGTTTTTTGTAAAGAGTCAGGGACAGATTTTGTTTAATGTGTAATAAACTTCAATGGTCCCACACCAAAAATGCCATCAGCTGTCAAAAAAAAACAGGCATTCAACCTATATTGGCTCCTGAATGCAGTCAGACAATTGTACACTGCTCTATAAAAAGCAACCAATCCACTATGGGTGCCTCTTCAAAGATCGGCGCAGCTGTAAATGAGCCCTACAAGACACACGATGAACAAGATCAAATTAGATTTGTAAACAAATATTTTTGGAAGGTGGTGAAAAGCCAATAAAAATACAGCATACTGTAAGATCTATGGCGCAGTCTGGGAAGGCAGACGCTATATAAATTAATTGTACGGTGAACATGTGACTGATAGAGCGAGGAACATATGAAAGTAATATTCTGACACATGTTCCCCCCTACATATTAGAAACATTTTATGGCTTTTATAAATGTTGCAAGTGTTGCCAAGCTGACATCTCTTGTTACATAATGACTGCTTTGTACAGCGACCGGAGTTTAAAGAGGAACATTATGCTGCATAAAATTTTACATGACTGAACTCTGCGAGTCATGTCATTATAGAAATTGCCCTTTCCAGAAAAATATATTTGTTATTGTGCCACAGTCTAGAATTCTGTGCTGGGAGGTGTTACTTTTCCAAGGACTCATTCACACTGCCAATGACGTACATGTCGAATATATGCATTCATAGGAGATTTCTTAACACATTTGCAGTTAATGATTTTAAATGGTGTAATGCACACTGAGGGCTTACTTGTATTTATGGTTCATTCAGCTTACCTGAATTTATATAAAATAAAAATCTGTGTGTCTAGGGGTAGATAATCGGAATCGAAACATTAACCACTTAAAGCGGAGTTCCACCCAAAAATTGAACTTCCGCTTTTGGGGACCATCGCCCCTCCGGTGTCACATTTGGCACCTTTCAGGGGGAGGGGGTGCATGTACCTGTCTAAGACAGGTATTTGTACCCACTTCCAGGAATACACACTTGCGGCAGTCACGCCCCTACCCGCACCGTTCCCAGGAGAGAGCGGGGATGCATGCGCACTAGGGAACCAGGCAGTGAAGCCGCAACACTTCACTTCCCGATTCCCTCACCGAGGATGGCGGCGGGTGCACCCGAAGGACGAGCGATTGCTCTGCCTTGGCTGCCGACATCGCGGGCGCGCTGGACAGGTAAAGTGCCCATATTTTTTTTATTTTTTTAAAGTTTTTTTTATTCAGGTTTTTCCCATAACACAAAAGAAAACAAAACAGAATGCACACATAGCTCAAGTGCCTACAATACAGTCACAGGAATAACAGGTACAATACACTAATGCAACGTGTACATAATGACAGACAATAGGTTAGGGTGCATCGAATCTCTTCCCAGTTACAGCCCCAGTAGGCCCATAGGGCAGCTTAGCCGGGACCGCTTGCGAGGACCAAGCCACAGAACAGGAACTCAGTGCACTCTATTAGTGATGAGCGGAATACGCCATATTCGATTTCGCGATATTTCGCGAATATATAGAAGAATATTCGCGAATATTCGTTAATATCGAATATTTGTGATATTTTATCAAAAAAAAAAATTGCGAAATTTCGCTAATGCGAAATTTTGCTAGTGCGAATGCGAAATTGATTGCGAAATTCTCGTCAACACGCGAAAACGGAGATCATTTCCTGGATTACTAAACTAATATGCACTAAACACTAACTCTACTTACACAAACTTATATGACTAAAACTAAAGCTAATTTTATTTTTTTTATACACAAAACACAGAAGGGCAGAGAACGTATTCGCGAATATTCGTAATACGAATATTCGCATTGCGAATATTCGGCAACATAAAAGGATCGCCTCAGCTACTCGGCCCAGGGTCTCTAATCATACCAGCAATGCTTTTAGACGTCGATGGAGATCAGATCACTAGGATGTGATCTGTTTTAAAAATAAGTTTGAAAAAATACGAATATTCGCAATAGCGAATATTCACCGCGATATTCGAGTTATTCGCGAATACTCGAATATGCAATATTCGTAACGAATATTCGCAATGCGAATATTTGTGAGCAACACTACTGTACACTCTATTTCAGCAAGCAGTCTCAGGCTCTGCCAGCCAAGCACGCCAAACCTTGTCATACTTCAGTGGACAGCCACGATTGACATACGTGTCTATGTACAGGGGAAGGCTGGTGTTCACCAAGCGCTTCCACTGCACCAGAGAAGGGTGTGTGGGTTCCTTCCAGTGCATAGCAATATTTTTACGTGCATAGAAAAGCAACAGGCTGACCAAAATGCGCTTTGCGGAAGTCGGGACAATGTTTTCAACTATTCCTAAGAGACACACCTCCATCAATGGCAACTGGACCACGGCAACTTTATTAACCATGTCTAACACCGTTTCCCAGTACTGTTTCACCCCGGGGCACTGCCAGAAGATATGGGAGAAGTCGCCAGGGGAGGCGCCACACCTCCAACACACCGGAGAGTGCGCAGGGTTCATCTTATGAAGCCTGTGCGGGGTGAAATATGCTCTATGAACTATTTTATATTGCACTAACCTGTCTCGGTTAGAGACCAGAGATTGAAAGGGGAGATCCCAGACGTCGTCCGTGTCCAGTGTGGGGATGTCACCTTGCCATCTGGATCGCAGCCAGTCTGGGGGGGGGGGGAGAGACACAAAGAGCAAGTACGAGTACAAATGTGAGGTAGGTTTTGCATCACAATTAAACCTAAGTGTTCTCTCCAACTCCGACTAGGCCACAATGCAGGATGACAACAGGAATTGAGCTGTAAAAGCATGTGACAGCTGGTAGTATCTAAAAAGATAATGATGAGGCAGGTTAAACGTGGAGGAGAGATCAGAGAAGGGAAACAATGCGTTCTGTGAAACAATATGTGATATGAGTTTAATGCAGTATTTTGACCATGCGTAGGGATCTAAACGTTTATAGAAGTGAGCTAGGCTAGGATTGATCCAAATTGGGGCATTTGGGGAAATTTCAGAGGGTTTGCACTTTTCAATGGCTAGGCCAGTTCGCCACACCCGCAGGGTGGTAAGCATGGAGGGGGTCAAAGGGTACAGAGCATGGGGGCCCCGGTAAAGCAAAAGTTGGAGGGCCTCCAGCGAAGTAACCATCGAGGCCTCCAGCACAGTGGATGAATTTGTCCCATCCCGCCGCAACCACCAAGCCGCAGTCACCAACTGCGTGGCCAGGTAGTACTTATAGCAGTCCGGAAATGCCATGTCACCCTGCGTCCGCGGCCTCATTAATGTTGTTAGCCGGTACCTGGGCGGGGAGGGGCCCCAAATGAAAGAGGTGAAAATCTGGTTCAACTTCCGAAAAAAGGACCTGGGCCCCCACTGCGGGAAATGGCGGAAGAGGTAAGTAAGCTTAGGGACAATCTTCATCTTAATAAGATTCACTCTTCCCCAAACAGACAGAGGGAGATTACTCCATGCTTTAAGCTTTAATTGGGCTTCTAGGAGCACCGGGACCAGATTCAGCGATATGTAGTCAGAAGCTGAGGCGGAGACATGCACACCTAAATATTTAAAAGAGTTGACCCAGCAAAGGGTACTATCAGGCAGGGAGGAGGACCTGGCTTCTTGGTCAATCAGAAAGAGTAGGGACTTGGACCAATTCACCCTGAGTCCTGTAACCGAGGCAAACGTGTCCAGAACAGTCAATGCTCCCCACAGTGAGGGACCCGCGTCATTAAGGAAGAGTAACATGTCGTCCGCGTACAGGGCCACCCTCTCCATCAGCAAGCCCACACGGAGACCTTTAATATCCGGTGAAGTGCGGAGAGCTTCCACCACCGGTTCAATAGCAAGGGCAAATAGGGCCGGAGAGAGAGGGCCACCCTGTCTAGTTCTCCTGAAGAGCCTGAGGGGGAAGGATAGTCCACCACCCAGGCACACTGGTGGGGGACCTGTATATCACCTGGAGCCACTTAATAAAAAGTAGAGGGAAGCCCATCCTGCGCGACGTTTCCCACAGAAAGGGCCACTCCACCGTGTCGAAGGCCTTTTCCACATCTAACGAAGCCACTGCCCACGTTCCCACATTAATGTGTTGAGTGTGAATGTTGGTGAAAAGCCTCCTGAGGTTGACATCTGTGGACCCAGGGGGAATGAAACCCGTCTGGTCCGGATCTATCACTGAGGGCAACATGCGATATAACCGAAGAGCCAGAAGTTTAGTCAGTATTTTAAAGCCTGTATTAAGCGGTATGAAGCGCAGGATGTGGGGTCCTTGGGAGGTTTGTATATCAGCGTTAAGTAGGCATGGTACATGGACGCAGGCAGACTGCCATCCGCCAAACATGTAGTATATAGCTGTGCTAGCAGGGGTGCCAGGAGGCCCATATGTACTCTATAAAAGTCTAGCGGGAGTCCATCTGGCCCAGGCGCCTGGCAGAAAGGACTGGATGTCTTTCTGAACCTCTAAGGTTGTAAATGGTTGAACCAAGGCTTCCCTCTCCTGGTCTGAGAGCCAGCCGAGCGCCAACGGGTCCAGTAGGTCGTTTAGCATCTCATAAGTGCCCATATTTTAAAAGTCAGCAGCTGCAGTATTTGTAGCTGCTGACTTTAAAAAAAAAAATGTTGGCGGAACCTCCGCTTTAACCACTTAAGGACCGCCTCCTGCACATATACGTCAGCAGAATGGCACAGCTGGGCACATGCACGTACAGGTACATGCTGTGCTAGTACCCGTTGGAGTACGGCGATCGGTCCACGGAGCTGAAGAACGGGGAGAGCCGTGTGTAAACACAGCTTCCCCGTTCTTCACTGTGGTGGCAGCATCGATCGTGTCATCCCTCTTATAGGGGGACACAATCGATGACGTCACACCTACAGCCACACCCCCCTACAGTTGTAAACACACTTCAGGTCACACATATGCCCATCAGCGCCCCCCGTGGTTAACTCCCAAACTGCAACTGTCATTTCCACAGTAAACAATGCATTTTAAATGGTCCCAAAAATGTGTCAAAATTGTCGCAAAAGTGTCCGCCATAATGTCGCAGTCATGAAAAAAAAACGCTGATCGCCGCCATTAGTAGTAAAAAAAAAAAATGAATAAAAATGCAATAAAACTATCCCCTATTTTGTAAACGCTATAAATTTTGCGCAAACCAATCGATAAACGCTTATTGCGATTTTTTTTTACCAAAAATAGGTAGAAGAATACGTATCGGGCTAAACCGAGGAACATTTTTTTGGGGGATATTTATTATAGCAAAAAGTAAAAAATATTGAATTTTTTTAAATTGTTGCTCTATTTTTGTTTATAGCACAAAAAATAAAAACCGCAGAGGTGATCAAATACCACCAAAAGAAAGCTCTATTTGTGGGGGAAAAAGGACGCCAATTTTGTTTGGGAGGCACGTCGTACGACCGCGCAATTGTCAGTTAAAGCGACACAGTGCCTTTTTGTAAAAAGGGGCAAGGTCCTTTAGCTGCATTTTGGTCCGGGTCTTAAGTGGTTAAAGTGGATGTAAACCCAATTTTTTTATTTTTTTGATGTTACAATGTAGGGTATACGATTTCCTATCATCTGTGCCCAGTCTTGCCACACATAGTTAATCCAGCTTTGAGCAATCCTCTTTTATTTTTCAGTGAAATAAAATGGACTTACAGAGAAAAACCTTAGTCCGTTCTGCCCCCTTGCTGTGAGTGACAGGTTATTTACATATCTCATGCACTAGCCTGAGACAGAGGCACATCCTGTGTAAAAAGTTCACAATTCACACCCCACTCCCCTCCTCTCCCTTCCAGCTCTCCCAGGATTGGCTGCATTTACTGTGTTTTGACTGGATGTTTCTCATCATGGGGTGTGATCCACAGTTCAGTGTGATGAGGAAATGCATGTATAGTGCAGTGAGAACAGAAAGCAGAATATACACAGACAAGTAATCTGATTTAGGTTAGATGTATCTGGTGAGAGCTGGGCAGAGGAGAAGCTTGAGTGATCTGATTGTTATATTGCAGTGTGTGTGTCTGAGGTCACCTGATCACAGTTGCAACATCAGGTTATTTACATATCTCATGCACCAGCCTGGAGACAGGCATTATTTTTTAATTCCCACCTCCACTCCTTTTCTGAAGTCATGTGGTTACTTTCCTGGATTTTGACAGGATGTTAGGGATCATAGCAGAATTCAGTGTAAGGAATACACAAGAGACAGCAAGCTACGAATGGCTCCGGTAACGGGGCAGAGGGCACCGTAAAGAGCTGGGGGGCCTTCCCCACTGCCGATAAAAGTGATTTGCGGTGAATCCGCCGCAGAGACTACTTTTATCTTGAAGCAGACCACCCGCTCTTGAAGAGGATACCGGGGTTATGGTAGCTTGCAAGACATTTTGGAAAATGTTATGCTCCCTACTTTATGGGAACAGTTTGGGGATAGCCCCTACCTGTTCCAACATGACAAACAAAGCCAGGTCCATAAAGACATGGATGAGCGAGTTTGGGGTGGAGGAACTTGACAGTCCTGATCTCAACCCGATAGAACAGGTTTAGGATGAATTACAGCGGAGACTGCAAGCCAGGCCTTCTCATCCAACATCAGTGCTCGACCTCACAAATGCACTTCTGGAAGAATGGTCAAACATTCCCATAGACACACTCCTAAACCTTGTGGACAGCCTTCCCAGAAGAGTTGAAGCTGTTTTAGCTGCAAAGGGTAGGCCAACCCAATATTGAATCCTATGGACTAAGACTGGGATGACATTAAAGTTCAGGTGCGTGTAAAGGCAGGCATCCCAATACTTTTAGTAATATAGTGTATCTCTGGGATGCTGAATTGTCAAGTACCTATGCAGGCAGTGCAGGGGTCCAAGGATTTGAAATCCCCGCTCTACTTCTTCCCTGTGCAGTGCTTCCAGGACAGACCAGAGCTATCTTAATCTGGTGTTCTGATGAGATGGGTCCCACGTCAGATAATGCCTGGGCTGGTCTGCGCAGGTGCAGCACATGCGCAAACGGAGCCTCCGAAAATCTCAGAAGATGAACAGCTGTTCTTCAGCTGTACACAGCGCCTGCGCAATCAACACGCTGCACGCTCCTGATGCTCAGGGCCGGTTATTCATTGAATACAACATACAGAAGAGGCCGCATGATGGGCAGTGCGTTTCTCAAAGGGGCGGATGGCATGGTGGTGGGAAAGGTCAGGTGTATGGTGTTGGTTCATTTTTCCTGAAAAGGTGAACTAACACTTTAAGATAGCAGAATTACACGCCCAAGCCTCGGATAGATAGATAATGTGTACCCTACCATGATCATCTTTGTGTGTTCCTACTTTCCCAAGCTCGGTGTCATAATCTCACAATCTAGTTCTTTAATACAGTTCCGCCAAGGTCTGTTAACATTTAAACAGCAGCTAAATGTCAAAGATGTCACGTATAATTATCAGCAAGCTTTTTATGTGCCTGAAATACGATGTACATGAGCAGATTTGTTAGTGAACAATAAAAAGGGGTCTCTATTATATTTGAAAACGATTAAGCGCAACTTATTGCCTGGTAGCATGATATGTCAATATCCGCAGAGATCAGGTATCCAGACCCGTCGAGGCGTGAACAGATTTCCTTTACAAGTGAGGAAAACTAATAAAGCGTTTGAAGTTCTGCTTCACTCAAATGACTGAGATCAATCTCGCCATATCTGCAGAAATTTGTTTTATTTCTCTGCTAACCACCCTCTGTGTTCCCTCCGCTTTGTTCCTTGGATTGAATATCATGAGTTTTTCCGTAATGCTATCGTAATGCTATCGGTTTCATTGTCGTGATAATGGCGCTGGATGATTTTCGGTTAGTTTTTCTCTGAAAGCTCGCTGCTTTCATCTAAGATCTAGCTAGTCTAGCTGAGAGAGCCTCCAAATGGAGCTTTAGGCTAATGATGTCTCATTGTGGCCTTCCATAGCATTATGTTGTTGCACTTAGAGAGTAAGTTCATCTTTTCAGAAAAAATGAAAAGGTGAACTAACACGTCTACCCTCCCCACCCCCCTGGTCCCGCTGGAGTTACCCCCATAAGTGATGAGCTGTCAAGGCCTATTTAAAATTCCTGCACTCATAGATGAATTAACTTCTTCAGATCCCCGCTATAGCCAAATGACGGCTACAGTACGGACCTGCTTTGCCGGGAGGCCGTCAACAGATGTCCCCCCCCCTTTGCACTCTCCCTGCGCGCCCCCTGCAGGGTGGGGAGTGTGCTGTAATCACTGAGGCCCCTTACCAAGTGATCAGCTGTCAGCCAATGACAGCTGATCACGTGATGTAAACAGTAGGTCGGTAATCGTTTTTTTTCTCCTCACGCTGACAGCATGAGGAGAAAAAAAAGCTGATCGACGACTTTTGTGCAAGGGGCATTGGTCTCGAAGAGGAAGAGGCACATCTGCCTCATCTGTGCCCACCAGTGCCACCTGCCAGTGCCCACCGTGCCACAAATCAGTGCCCACCAGTGCAAAACAGTGCCACCTATCAATGCCCACGAGTGCCACCTATCAATGCCCACCAGTGGTGCCAATAAGTGTCACCTACCAGCGCTGCTCAGTGCCAATCATTGCTACTCATCAGTGCCCATCACTGCCACCTATCAGTGCCCATCACTGACAGCTATCAGTGCGACCTATAAGTGCCACTTCTCAGTACCCACCAGTACTACCTTTCAATGCCCTTCAGTGCCACCCATCAGTGCTACCTCTCAGTGTCACCACTCAGTGCCCACCAGTGCCACATATCAGTGCCCATCAGTGCCGCCTTTTGGGGCCCATCAATGCAGCCCACAGGTGCCCATCAGTGCAGCCTATCGGTGTCCATCAGCGCAGCCTCATCAGCGTACATTAATGAAGGAGAAAAATTACCTGTTTTCAAAATGTTCAAGCAAAATCTAAAACATTTTTATTTTTAAATTGATCTTTAATTTTTTTTTGGGGGGTTACCACTTTAGAGTGAGGCCCCGTACACACGTACGAGAACCTCGACGGGCCAAACACATCGTTCCGCCCGTCGAGGTTCTCGCCCGGCCGTCAAAATCGTCGACCAAGCCGTCGGGAAAGGCGCCGAGCCATGGTTCTCGATGGGCCAATCGAGCAAATAGAGAACCTGCTCTCTATTTTGGCTCGACGGCTTTCCCGACGGGATGCTCACCGAAACCGTACACACGGCCGAGGTTCTCGGCAGAATGAGGATTCCAGCGAGCTTCTCGCTGGTTTCTGCCGAGAATCTCGGCCGTGTGTATGGGGCCTTACAGAGGAGGTCTAGTGCTAGAGTTGTTGCACATGCTCTAACACACGCGGCGATACCTCACATTTGTGGTTTCAATGGCGTTTACATATGTGGGTGGGACTTACGTGTGTGTTCGCTTTTTTTACATTTGTTTTTGATCACTTTTATTCCTATTAGGCCCCTTTTACACATGTGCGGACCATATGTCCGCTTTTTCATCCATCCGTTTGCGGATGAAAAAGGGACATACATTGGTCCCTATGTGGTTGCGGGTGTCAGCGGATAAACATCTGCTGACACCTGTAATCACCCGCCTCCGCAAAGATCCGATTTTGCAGATGGAAGAAGATCCTATTTTTTCTTCCGTCTGCAGGTTGGATCGGATGAACACAGTCCGTGTTCATCCGATGCCCCATAGGGGAGAGCGGAGAAAAGACAGGGCAGTCCCTGCACAGTGTGCGGTGACCGCCCTGTCATCTTCCGGCTATGCGGGGATCTACGGAGCGATCCCCGCTGAGCTTACGGAGCACACGGAGGAGGATCTTTACTGATCCGCTCCGTGTGAAAGGGCCCTTGTAATTGGAATCACTGTGACAGGTCCTCTTTATGGAGAGATGTGGGGCCAACAAGACCCCATATCTCTCCTCCAGGCTTAAAAGCATATGAGATTGTGAAAAAAAATTCACTGATCTAATGCCGACAGCCACGATTGCAGCTTTCTTTACTTCCGGGTACCCGGGCGTGACATCATAACGTCGCGCCCAGGCCTCTGGCGGTCATAGAGATGACCGGTGCCATCGTTCTTTGGGCCTCCGATGGCACCTGAGAACCCGGAGAACCATCCGGGGCTGTCCCCTCCCGCCGCCTATAAGAACGATCGAGCGGTGGAACTGCCGCTATGATTGTTCTCTGGGTGCACGGAATCGCCCGCTAAAAAGAAGGATATCTGAATTATACCTGTAGCTACAAGCATCATTCAGATATCCCCACCTCAATACCAGGACGTCATATGACGGCGTGCAGTATTGAGGTGGTTAAAGAGGAGCTCCAGTCTGGGTAAAAAATAAAATACTGTAGCTGCTGACTTTCAATATAATTACACTTACATACAGTAGTTAAATAGTTGGTAAGTTTGAATAAAGACAACAGTCCATCCAGTTCAAACTATGTAGATGTGTGTGTGTGTGTAGAAAAATAATTTCCCATATCCCGTATATTATTTTCTTTAAGATGCAGAAACAATAGTCTGTCCAGGGATCCAGCAATGTTGGCACCCCTAGACAATCAGCTTTTTCAATCAGCTTCGGGTGCAGGTGATGGCATCTTCACTGTGGGAAACCTGAAGTGAAGCCTTCGGGCTTCAGAGCTGGTTTCCTACTGAGCATGCACAAGTCATGCTGTGCTTTCTGAATGATCCCGCCATCTTCTGGGACCTGTATATCCCCCAGAAGGCAGCAGGGGAAGGAGGAGGGACATGCACAGAGATTGCCGTGGCGAAGTGGGAGCAGGTACCTGTCAAAACAAAGTACCTGCCCGCCTCAAAAAAGTACCAAATGTGGCAAGGTAGGGGGGAAGGGTGCGAACAAGCGGTGCGTATTTTTTTGTGTAAAGGAAGTGACATATGTTATTTGCATGTCTACCCCATCAGTGCTTGTAATATTGTAATACTTTTAATACAAATTTTATGAACTATCATAATAAAGTCCTTATTTAACTACTTCAGATCCGCGCTATAGCCGAAAGACGGCTACAGTGCTGACCTACGTTGCGGGGAGGGCACCCATGGACATCCACCCGTGCTCGAGCAGCCGGTGCGCCCCCTGCAGTCCCTCCAACAGATCACTCTGCAGTCCACAACTACTATACTACTGGAGTGGGCGGCGCCGGCCGGATCTATGGGGCTACTTTCTGGTGCCTCCTGCCCTAGGTGTAGCTCATCTGAGGCCGATTATATGCATATGTTTTGGTCATGCCCAGCTCTGTCCACGTATTGAAAGGATTTGTTTTCATTCCTTAAGGATACCCTGCACTTCCCTTTTCCCTCCACTCCGCAGGTTGGGTTACCGGGAGTGCTTAAAGGGGTAGTTCCCCCAAAAACCTTTTTTTTAACATTGATTGAGGCTCGTTTTGTCAAGGGGAATCGGGTGTTTTTTTTTTTAGAAACGAAGCAGTACTTACCGTTTTAGAGATGCATCGTCTCCGACGCTTCCGGGTATGGTCTTCGGGTCTGGGCGTTCCTATTTGATTTTCCGAAAGTAGCCAAACGACGGTGCGCAGGCGCAGTATAGAGCCGCACCGGCGCTCGGCTTCTTTCGGCTACTCGTGACGCGATGTATGCGACCGTCGGAAGCCTGTCGGAAGCCTGTCAATCAAATAGGCACGCCCAGACCAGACGATCATACCCGGAAGCGACGGAGACGATGCATCTCTAAAACGGTAAGTACTGCTTCGTTTCTAAAAAAAAAACACCCAATTCCCCTTGACATAACGAGCCTCAATCAATGTTAAAAAAAGTTTTTGGGGGGAATTACCCCTTTAATGACTTTGTATCTACAACCCATGCTCAAGCTCTGATACGCACGATTTTGTTCTATGCTAGGAAAATGATTCTGCTGCATTGCCTTTGCTCCTGATATTCAAATGTTGTATCGTATGATTAATAAGGTTTTACTGGTATATAAATGCATATATAAGAGTAGGGCAAGCCCTCGAAAGTTTAGTAAGATCTGGCAGCCCTGGCTTGATATAGCAGACTCCTTTTGGAAGGATACCCCGCTCTCTCAATCGTAGGGAGCTGCAAGCTGGAGGGATGTGGGGTGCTCTGGTGGTTGCTGGAAAGTTGGGAGAGGGCTGGGGTGTGCATGGATTTGGGTGTGGGGGTGGGTGGGTGGATGGTCGGGGCTGTTGTTTGTGTGTGATTGACTGAGTGTGAGTGTGGTTAGTTTGAATGTACTGCATCTGGTTGGGTTTCTTAATGTTTCATAGGTTATACGGTGTGGAGCCCAATGCGGTCCACGTTATTTATCCTGGAACGCTTGTTGTTATGGTCCCTGTGTTGGGGCCCTGAGGTACTAATCCACGGGATGTGATGACTTCTGCCTTGTATAACATTGTCTCTGTGATAATCTGTAAGAGTGCATAAAACAAATAAACAAAGTTTTCAAAAAACAAAAGGAGGGACACTGGAGCCGAGCTGAACCATCGGGGTGGGTCAGGGAGGGACGGTGAGAGTAGCAGTTACTCAAAAAAATAGTCTGCGGCGGCCACAAACCCTGCAAGGACCGCTGCTGCTAATAAAGTTACTGTTACTTAATCTCTTTGCAGTGCAGTATACAATTCTACCCTAGAACTACCAGTAGCTTTGCTCTAGATTCGACCATCCCTGATTGGGCCCCATGAGCCCCATGAGCATCTGGGGCCCCTGGGTTGTGCCCAGGTGTGCCCGCTCAATAAGACGGCCCTGCTTCTCAAAATCCTTAAGGTTTCTTGGATGTTGCTTGGCAACTTGAAGTTTCAGCTCTCTCCATACATTTTCTATAGGCCACTCTATGACCTTAATGACCTTCTTCTTCTTCTTGTTGCCTTAGCGGTATATTTTCGATCATTGTCATGCTGGAAGACCCATCTACAACCCATCTTCAGTGTTCTGGCTGAGGGAAAAAGGTTCTCATCCAAGATTTTTACAATACAGTGCCCCGTCCATTGGCCCCTCAATGTGGCAATGTTGGCCTGTACCTTTAGCAGAAAAACAGCCCCAAATTATAATGTTTTCACCTCCGTGCTTGACTGTAGGGATGGTGTTCTTAGGGTCATAGTCAGCATTTTTCTTCCTCCAAACACGGCGAGTCAAGTTAATGACAAAGAGCAACATTTTGGTCTCATCTGACCACAGCACCTTTTCCCAATCCTTCTCTGAATCATTTAAATGTTCATTGGCAAACTTCAGACAGTCCTGTACACGTGCCATCTTAAGAGTTGTGTTATCAATGGTTTACTTGGTGACTGTGGTCCCAACTGCCCTGAGATCATTCACAAGCTCCTCGCATGTAGTTCTGGGCTGATCCCTCCCTTTTCTCATGATCATCTTTAACTTATGAGGCAAAATCTTGTATGGAGCTCGAGGCTGAGTGCAATTTATGGTTATTTTGTATTTCTTCCATTTGCGAATAGTCGCTCCAACAGTTGTCTACTTCTCACCAAGCTTCTCGCTAATGGTCTTGTAGCCCATTGCAGTCTCGTGCAGGTCTATAATTTTGGCCCTGCCATCCTTTGACAGCTCTTTGAATGGAAGAAATAGATTCTGTGGACAAGTGTCTTTTATACCCATAACAAGTTGTGGTTAGGAGCACCTTCTTATATTGAAAGGGCTAATCTGTGTACAACATGAGCACATACTGTAACCAGTCTGTGAGAGACAAAATGATTGCTGGCCGGTAGGGAAGCAATTACTTATTTTACTCACTGAACTGCAACTCAATATAACATTTATGTCATGTGTTTTTTCAGGATTTTTTAGTTAATATTATGTCTCTATCATTTAAAATACAGCTATGATAAAAATGATAGACCCTTCATTTGTTTGTAAGTGGGCAAATTTACAAAATCTGCAGGGAATCAAATAATTATTTTCCCCACTGTTTGAACTGTTGTTCTTGATTGTTGCATGAAGTAGCAAATCAGCTCCTTGCACTGGCCACTGCATGGGTGGGTAGGTAAGGTGTGGCTTAGGTGCAAGGGAGTGTGGGGCATAATGTCAGCAGGACTCCTGCTAATGAGTTAAACATGGATTGAAATTGATGCTAAGGAATCACTATTTGTTATGGGGCTAGGGGGCGCCATTGAGGAACTGACCATCAATAGTACCACCATAGATGTGCTTGCATCAGTCGGGAGGACTGAAGTCTTGATTGCCTTTTTTTAAAAACATGTTTAAATAAAAATGCATTCAATGATAAAAGTTTTTTTTTTCTTTTAAATTTCATGCCGGGAGCTTTTTGTTTTGCTTAGATATGATTATTTCAGCCAGCACACAGTCATTATGAATAGGTGAGGTTAAGGTGTTATGTTACTGCACTGTAGTAACAATAGGGTTTTGAATGTCACTAACACACAAGCTGTGAAGTCTAGTTGCCAAGTTAACATTTCTTGTTCAAGCCGGGTGGGGTGCACCTCCTCCCTTCTGGCAGGAACCGTGCCAGCCTGCCAGCGGCATTGTCTCTGGTAAATATATGCCACATGTTGTTGACATGTTATGGATATTTCTTCTTTATCTTGTGGAGATTACAAATGCTGTATTGAAAATGTGGCATGGTAGTACGTTGACGATTGAGTGTTGATCTGCTGCTCTTCCAACATGAAAAGACAAAGCGTGCCAAACTGTCCTCATGTACATCTAAATATTTTCTTGTACACCAAAAGTCCACTTTTTGAAAAAATAATCCATTTGTCCACATTGATTAAAACAAACATGTGTAGCGCATCCCCTGAGAACCCACAAGTAGAATTGGATCTCTCAACCCTGCACAGCCAGGCACACTGAATTTTCACAGTCACTTCAAGTCAGAGAGCAGTCCAGTGCTTTGTTTTTGATATTTATTGAGGGATTAGAACTTGGGTAGGGATTGGAAAGTTAAGGGATACCCACTTGACTTCAAACAACGTCAGGGACAACTTCTTCTATATGCGCACACTGTTGGAGCTACTGTATATAAATGCTGTATAATAATAATATACAGTCTATATACACTCCTCACTTCTTCCAGCACACTTGCTTGCAGAACTCCAGCTGACACACTGGTGAATCTGACACAGCACTACTGCTTCAACATGTTTTGTTAAAGTGTTTTTGATGCTTCTGCTGTGATGCCTTTTTAACCTGCCTAGCAGTATTCCCGAGTGTGGAACGGGGTGAGATTTTTGTGCTACGATCTGTAACCCCAAGCCACACTCGGGATTGCCTCGCTGGATGCTGGAAAAGGTTACTTACCTTTTCCCTGGTATCCAGCAATGTATTTCCGCAGTGCACGGCGGCCGGATGTTCCGCCCCCGATGCACTGTGTTCCACTGATCTCCGTTCCCTGCGACGTTATGACGCACGGGGTGGAGAAAGGTGCCAAATTCAAAAAAGAAAATAAACACAGTACATACAGTATACTGTAATCTTATAGATTACAGTACTGTATGTAAAAAATACACACCCCCTTTGTCCCTAGTGGTCTGCCCAGTGTCCTGCATGTACTTTTGTATAATAAAAACTGTTCTTTCTGCCTGCAAACTGTAGATTGTCCATAGCAACCAAAAAGTGTCCCTTTATGTCAAAAGTGATTTTAGAGCAGCTAGAAAACAGCGATAATAAATTATAATCACTTGCAGAATTGAGCAATAGCGATTTGTGGGGAAGTTCGTCATAAAAAAATAAAAGTAATGACAGCGACAATTCTGCAACTGAGAAAATTTCAGTGTTTTTGATTTTATTACATTATTGAATATTTTTTTTTATAATTATATTATTATTTGTTATAATTATTTATAGTTATTTATTATATTATAATTTATGATTTTGTTTTTCAAACTTTATCATACCCGAGATGTCTACTAGACTCTTGTTTGGACTGATTTAAGTGAGTTATTCCTAAGAATTACAAGCCTACAATGTAAAACGCCAAATTTCCTTGCAAAATAATGGTACCGCTTTCAGCACCTAAAATCTGAAATAATCATAACGCCAGAGAGGTTAAAGCTTTAATGAAGCCTGACAAATGCACTGTGGGTGTTGATTTTCTATTTGTTTTAAAGGTGCCCAATAGAACCCTAGCTCATTAGTACCCCTGTTCTGCAGATCTCCAGCTCATTAGTATCCCCATTGAGCAGATCCACAGGTTATTAGTACCCCCGTTCAGCAGATTCACAGCTTATTAATACCCTCCTTCAGCAGACCCCCTGCTCAGTAGTACCCTCAGCTCTGCTAATCCCCCACTCAGTAGTACCCCCAGCTTTGCTGATCCCCCGCTAAGTAGTAACCCCCAGCTCTGCTGATTCCTTGCTCAGTAGGGACCCACAGCACGGCTGATCATCTGGTTTTCTGATCCTTCTCTCTCTCTGGTCCCTGTTCACCTCCTGCTATGTTGCTTCCACACTGCACACCACGTGTGACCTCTGCTACTTTCTCTTGCTCTGGTCACCAAGCTTTGCTGATCCTTTGCCACTCAGTCCTCACTCTCCAGTCCTGTTCTCCTTCCGTTATAACGTTCCCATGTTGCAGACAACGTGTGCTGTTTGCTAATTGCTCCGCTCCAGTCTGGACTTTGCTTACCTTCTTGCTGCTCCACACTGCACACCAGATGTGACATCTGCACCAGACACTTCCAGAGTATACATTACATAGAGGAACCGGAAGTGACACTGATCACATCTTTACTTTTCAATTGTTGGTTTCCCAGTGCATCCTGGGATATCTCATACCTGCAATACCTCCAAAGCAAAGTGAAGCTAAGGTTGCAGGTGCTGTAAGCAAGCTTTGTCCAGCCTCTGCTGACAACACATTGGTTCCCACAGAAAGGTGGGGTGTCTCAAAATGGTGATCTGCAGTAGAATGTTACAGGGAAGTAAATGTGTCCAGTAATTGAGGTCTGTGGTAGGGTAGTACAGAAGAGACTTGGTGCCTGCCAATTTTGGTCTACAGTAGATAGACATCTATGGCTGTCCAAGATGGACAAATCTCTAAATGACCATAGATGTAAGATGACCATCTGTTGGTTATTATATGTATGAGAGTGTGCACTCCCATCAGCATGGAATGAATTCTACCAGTTGACTTAAATTGTTCTCCTAATATCAGGGATATCATTTTGATCTGCACCTTAATGATTTATACGCATAACTGAAGCCAAGAACTTGAGAGAGTGGTTTGCCCTGGAGTCTTCTTGGACTCGCACTAGTGGGACCTGCCGAGATGTTCCCTCTAACACTGATAATGATTTACACATGTTTTAATAAATCCATAACTTTTTTTCCTACAGAGAATATTTAATCATCAACCATGATATTTTTCCAACAATTTTTTTTTTGTTGCCAAATTCTTTATGAGCATAAGCCTTATCCCCAAGATGTACACCCCCCCCCTACACTTAGTTGTACAGATTGAAAAACATGGGCTGTATTCAGCTAAACCCCCACCCTACTCCATCTAGACATCCTCCCCAAGGACAAAAAAACACTCTTTCTAATCATGCTGACTTTAATTAACATACCTTGCAATGTGATGATAATTTCCCTTTTAAATGACTCAGCTGTGTGAGTCTGTGCCATGTCTAGAGGCTCCTCTGTGCTTCCACCTTCATACTTTTTTGCTCAGTCATGCATCAACAAATAATCACTTTGTGACGTTTGCTTTAATCTGTCATCTATCCATGGATGAAAACACTGTAATTAATATGAAGAAGTGTCAGCTGGTAGATCATCAGGAAATTAATATTTATAGGATGACAACTATTTTTAATATTTTGAAAAGACTGAAGTTGAATATGGAGAATAGCTTAGATCTCAAAATAGAAAGTTTTTACAAAATGGAAATTTGAAACAACTATATAATAAATTAAAGTAAACCTATCACAATCATGGGAAGAGAAAACTGAGCATGTGATTAACAAATGTACAAGTAGAGATGACTGTCATGAACCATGAGATACTGAAGTGTTTCTACATGAAATCCTAATTTATGTATTACAGAAGATGAGACATTGTGGAGTACATATGGCAAGAGATACTGGAAGTTGCTTAATTAGGTCACTAGGACAATGACCCTTCAATGGCTCCGACTAGTGAAATAAGTGGAGTTGGGCTTGTGAGATACATTTTATTGTCCAGTGTGTAGAGGTGTTAATTGTTGTTCTGATTGCTTCATTGTAGTAATTACCCCGTGGGGGATTCTGTCTCAACACACATATTCAGGCTATTCAAGCTTTGGGACCAATCTCTGCTGTGTAATTTTCAAGTCCTCATTTGCATGGTTTAAGAGGACCTGAGTGAAGACTGCATACTTTACAATGGACCAATAGGAAAGCGGTTGTTGGGGGCGGGATGTTCCAAATCCTGTATAAAAGTGTGCTGTGTACTTTCAATAAAGTGTGTCCTGTTTACATTCAGCATTAAGCCTTGGCTCATGTATGGATTATTCGGCGATTCCAGGAATATTCCTACTCATGGAATATTGGGTGATTTCTTTTATGGGAGAAGAAGGGAAGGCTTGACGGGGATATGTTCTACCACCGTCACAACTGGTTGGCAGCAGTGGGATTTTCCCTTCTACTTTCCTTTACACCAGGATTCCAAGCAGACACTGGGAACAGTGAATGGAAGACTGGTACACCCGGCTTAAAAGAAATACACGGAAAGGACTACTGGAAGTTTGTAGAAGGATTGCTAGCAACAAAACCGAGCGTGTCATCATAGCAGAATTAATGGAGCTAGACCAGGAGAACTCGGTTGCAGCAACGCCAGCAGTACAAGAGATGGAGACACCAGTGATTCAGGAGGAGGAATCACCAGCCAACAAGCTAATAAGAGAGAAATTAGCATGGTTTGGTCCGAACCCAACGGCGGATGTGGTGCTGAAAGTGATGACCCTGGTAGCGGAGGAGGCTAAACAAATAAGAGACGCAGAGCTACAGTTAAAACTGGCAGCAGTCCAACAAGCAGTCGCACATTCTCCAAACAGTGAGTACAGCACAGCAGCACCAACTAAAGAGATAGGAGAGGTGCAGACACCAGTCTCCATGGAAGAGGAATTCCAAAGGAGGTCACAAGAGATGCGGATAGAGCATAGAGGACCCGTATCAGAGGAGGTCCTGCTGGGATGGGCGGATGTGATTCGGTGCCAACTCTGGAAGGAAGCGCTAGCTCTGGAGCAGCAACACCAAGGAGAGGTCCTGCCCTACATCTATGCAAGGTACTGGCCGCAGTATGACGTACGAATGCCGTTGTTGGGGGAACAACCGAAGCAGGAGTGGATAGCGGAATTAAACAGGCTGATCCGGGCAGAGATGCAGCTGGATGAGAGCTACAGAGCCCTCCGGTGGTATGTAGCCCAAGAGTGCCCGTGGTCAGCGGATGACAGCCCCACAGAAGGCTATGACTATGATGGCCTGGGATTGTTGTATTGGAGGATGTCCAGTGATCCCGACTTTGGGGATGATCGGGAGTGGCGCTTGGAGGACATAATGGAGCACAGAGAGAAAAAATTGAATATCTCGGAAGCGCACTGGCTACAGGAAGATTTGGAATTTCTGGCCGCTCGGGAATGGGACCTGGAGATCGCCTACAAACAGCTGCTAGACTCTGCTCAGTGCCAGGGCCGGGCTCCCTTTGCCTGGGACTATCAGGAAATACTAGTGGACAAGGCTGAAATCCTGGCTGAAGAATCGTCCATGTGGCAGGGTAACAGTGTGCTTTTCCAACCTGCCCCTGCAGCTATGGACCAGGAGGTTATATGGCGGATGCAGCAAGTGCCGACTGACCTTGATGAATCCGTTTCTGCATGGGACGATCTTGAATGGAGGAATGTGCCTGTCCAGCAGTATGCCAGTGAATCGGCAGTGGAAAATCTGGAGATTGCCATTCCCAAAGCTGAAGTTCTGACCGCAGGGCCGAGCTCTGCTAACCTCTGCTCAGTACCTATAGCATCTTCTGGGTTCCATGGACAGGAGATGGTGAACCCCTATCCCCAGACACCAGAGACAGGGGATTTAATAGATTTTTCTGCTGAGGAAAAACAACCTTATGGGCCTCCAGCAGAAGAGCTGGTATCAGGGCCAAACTTCGCTGTGCTCTGCCCAGCACCAATAGCAGTATTTGTGGAGTTACAAGGAACTTCCCCAGCTAAAGCGCTGGTCACCGGACAGAGGGTTCAAGACCTCTGCCCCACCCCTGTGGCAGTTTCGGAGGCTTAGGGTGAGAAGATGGCGATCACTCCCCAGCCACAGATTACAGAATGTATGGACTGTTCAGAGGATGTTATGGATTATGCACCCCCAGCAGAAGTGCTGGCAACAGGGCAGAGTGCCAGCCATCTCTGCCCAGCACTGGGACCAACTGCGGAGTTCCAGGGAGCCGGGGCGGTTGGCCCCCCTCCCCAGCAACCAGCTGAGGTGGTAAAGCTCTTACCCCCAGCTGAATCACTGGTAGCAGGACAGGATGCTACTGGCAGCTGCACCCCACTACAGCTTGAGTGAATATCGGTGGATGGGACTGTGGTCTCCACTCACAGCAACCCAGCGGAAGAGCTGGCAACAGAGCAGAGTGCCCTGGGCCTCTGCTTTCACCTAACAGAAGAAGGGGTTCCTGGGTTAGTGGATGGGACTTCAGTCTCCACTGGCACAACCCCAGAAAATGGTACAGGACTGAAAGAGGAGGATGTCGGCTTTGCTTTGCAAGCACTGGGTGATTTTCACCTCACACCAGTGGATGTGACTTCAGTCTCCACTGGTATACCCCATAAATGGTGGCCAGTTGGCCCAGATCCCCAACAGCATGATGGACTGAGCCCAGCCACCCTGCCATCTCTCCAGTGGCTGAAAGGACTCCAGGGAGAAGGGCTAGTCCAGGCCTCTCCCCAGCAGCAGACGTGTTCTCTGAGAGAGGCAGAGGATGGCGGGTTGAGTAATGCTCGCTTTGGAGCAAGTGATTTGGGGTACTGTATGGATACCGGCATTGGGGGACTGGAACTACTAAATTCAGAGACAACCCATCTGGTGTCTCCTACTGGGTTAGTCCCCTGCCAAAAGGGGAGATGTGTGACAGGCCTAGCCGGGACAGGGGCTTTTGGAGAGGACTGAATGCGAGCCTCTTGCCGTCCGATTATGGGCCAGGGCCTCAAAGCAGGAAGGTGGATCATTCATCCCGGCAGACAGTCCTGGAACCTTAAGACTACTTGCCCAACATCCTCGAGTGACCCGTTTGGGTCCCACTGTGGATGTTGAACTATTTCCCAGGGGGAGTAATGTCATGGACCATGAGATACTGAAGTGTTTCTACATGAAATCCTAATTTATGTATTACAGAAGATGAGACATTGTGGAGTACATATGGCAAGAGATACTGGAAGTGGCTTAATTAGGTCACTAGGACAATGACCCTTCAATGGCTCCGACTAGTGAAATAAGTGGAGCCGGGCTTGTGAGATACATTTTATTGTCCAGTGTGTAGAGGTGTTAATTGTTGTTCTGATTGCTTCATTGTAGTAATTACCCCCTGGGGGCTTCTGTCTCAACACACATATTCAGGCTATTCAAGCTTTGGGACCAATCTCTGCTGTGTAATTTTCAAGTCCTCATTTGCATGGTTTAAGAGGACCTGAGTGTAGACTGCATACTTTACAATGGACCAATAGGAAAGCGGTTGTTGGGGGCGGGATGTTCCAAATCCTGTATAAAAGTGTGCTGTGTACTTTCAATAAAGTGTGTCCTGTTTACATTCAGCATTAAGCCTTGGCTCATGTATGGATTATTCGGCGATTCCAGGGATATTCCTACTCATGGAATATTGGGTGATTTCTTTTATGGGAGAAGAAGGGAAGGCTTGACGGGGATATGTTCTACCACCGTCACAATGACCTTAAATGAAACTTCTCTGTCGAAAAGATTAGTGGATCCAGAAATGTAGGCAGCTGACATTATAGGTAAATTTTAACTTTTCCGGCAAACTTGAATTTAGATGTTCATTGGCATGACTGTAAATGTTTGTATATTGATTGGCGCAGTGGGGTGGAAGAAGGTTGAAGGGCACATATAATTTTCTTTTTTCACTATGACTGTACTTGTGCCTTCTTGAGGAGGGGGACTCACCGTGTTTGGACGAAGAAAAATGTTGACTATAACCCTAAAAACACCGGGCCAGATTCACGTACATCGGCGCATTTTTGGACCGGCGTAGTGCAACTCCTTTAAGTTAGACCGGCTTAATTTTGAGGCGCAAGTACCGTATCCTCGTAGTATTTTCGGCCAAATTTGCACCGGTGCAATGTAAATTCCGAGGCGTAAGGCAGTGTAATTCAAAGTGGGAAGGACCTGGGCGTGTTCCATTGAAATGAGCCGTGACCCCATGCAAATGAAGGGCCGGCCAGACTGGGCATGTGCACATGAAGCAGACTATGGTCAGCACCTCTCTGAGCATGCTCAGAACTCGGCACGGCGCAATCAGTTAGATAGGAAATAGGCCTGTCAGACTTAGTGAGCTATGCACAGTGCTTAAATAGACCGAGAGAAATGCCCTTCCATTGCAAAAGTACATCCAATTGTTTTCCCTTCCTGAAGCAAGGTGCTTTTATTCCATTGTCTGTTGCTGTTTGGAGGTTTGTGTCGTGTCGGTGTGTATATATATATATATATATATATATATATATATATACAAAATATTAAATAAGATACATATAATAATATTAAAATTTGTAAATTTACATTAGTTAAAAAAATTAAAATATATATTTATTATATTAATTAATATAAAATATATACTAAACAGAAAAAAATGTATATAAAATATATATTTACCCATTAGGGTGAAAAGAGCCACTGGCAAGGAAATGGAGTGTTGCCAGTACCTTGCCCAGTGGCGGTCGGCAGATCCTCTCCCGTGTAAGAACAGGGGAGTCCGCGCTATGGTAAATAAAGTAGCTGTTGCCTCCCAGTAGGATCCCTATGTGGGGAGCTAATATAAATATGAATAGTAGAAAGGGAAATGGCGCTGCTAAATTAATACCTTTGTTGGGTATATCCGTGGGGTGAGCCCAATGGTAATAAGCCCCCCTTTTGGCTGGAGTTAGGGTGCAATTGGAGAGATACCCTGTGTTAATAGGAGGGTAGATGTTGGTTCCTCAGCTTCCACTAATTTCAGTGAAATTGAGTAAAGGTGGATTAATTAGGTCAGGAGCCTGTGCAGGCCAGCAGGCCCAAAGATTGCTAAAGTAAAATGATCCTAGGCTGCTATAAGGATGCCAGTTGTGACCGATGCACCCTAAACCATATAAACAAAGAAAAAAATGTGTCTCTAGAGTCTAATAGGTAGGAATCCCTACTAGTGTGTGTTTTTTTCTTTGTTTTATATGGTTTAGGGTGCATCGGTCACAACTGGCATCCTTATAGCAGCATAGGATCATTTTACTTCCTCTCCTCTCCCGTGCCCTCCTCCGTGCCCTCCTTCTGCGCTCATCTAAAGTCAGTAGTATAGCTATCAGCAAGGATGCCCCTGGCATGTTGGCATACAGATTAATGTCCTGCAAGTGTGGCTGCTCAGCTTGGCCCTAATGGTGTTGCTTTTGCTGACATGTAGACGGATTGTCTAATTTTAAGCAAGCTTTTATATGGTCTAATTTTAGACCGGCCATGCAGCTGATAAGCACATCGTGTAGACTGCACCGCACAAACTTACTTTTGTGGATCGGCGTATCTCCCTCATTTGCATATTTGCATGGCAAATCAATGGTGTGTCTAGTGCAGTTTTGCACGCACGCTGCGCCGGTCTATCCAAATTATGTCGGTCTAAAAAATGTGGATTTCAGGCGTATATCGTTTTGGGGATATGGTGCATAGATAAGCGTGTGCATTTTTAGACTTACGCGTGCCTAACTCGTGATACTCCGGAGTAAGTGCTTTGTGAATCTGGCCCACCATCCCTACAGTCAAGTATGGAGGTGGAAACATTGGCCCAGATTCAGGTACATCTGCGCATTATTGGACCGGCGTAGCGCACCGCCTTTACGTTAGACTTGCGCAATTTTGTCGCGTAATTTTCACGTTTTTTCAGAGGCGTAAGGAGGAGTAATACAAATTGGGAAGGACGTGGGCGTGTTACATTGAAATGAGCCGTGACCCCATGCAAATGAAGGGCTGGCCGGCTCGCGCATGCGCGCTTGAAGGAGACCATGTCAGCTCCGCTGTGCGCATGCTCACAACTCGGGAGCGGCGCAATCAGTGAAATTGGAAATGGACTAGGGCAACGTTGTGAACTACGCAGACAGCATAAATAGACACACACAAACGCACTTGCATTGCAAAAGTACATCCCTTTGTCCCTTCCCATTTAACCAAGTGCTTTTGTCCTGTTGTTCGTTGCGGTGTGTTTTGTAGTTGTCAGATTAGTGTTCTGTGTGATCAAGTGTTTGCTAGTAGATTTTTGAAAGTGGTTTTTGATAAGTGTTTGAGAGACTGTTTGTTTGATTGATATATTTGTGTTTGTTTCTTTTCCTGCTGTATTTTTGTTTTGTTTTTTGGTGACTGTTTCTTGCTCAGTAGTTTTCTCTGTGTGTGTGTTTTTTTTTTAATTGGTTGTGCTTGTTTGTGTGCGTGAATTTTGTTGACTGGGACTGTTTTTTTTTGGAAGGATGACTGAGAGAAAACGAAAGCTGAATTTTACAGTTGTGGAAAAACATATTCTTGCCCGGGCCATTAGCGAGTATGGGCGTTACCTCCACGGCCCACAGAGTGCCAACACCACCCCGGCCAGGAGGAGGGAGATTTTGGATAGGATCACTGACCAGGTGAATTCAGCGGGGCAGGGGGAGACACGGACCCGGTCTGGGATTGACAAAAAAATCAATGACCTCCGGCGTCTGGTCAAAAAGAAGCTGGCCAGAATGCATGCCCATGCCAGGGGCACAGGAGGGGGCCCACCATGCCGTATTAGCCTGACAGCGGAGGAGCGTGCGGTGGCCCTGACCGTTCATCGGCATGAAGTTGCGGGCCTGCCCGGCTTTGACTCAAGTCCGGAGCCCGTGGTGCCAGGTAAGTTTTTTTTTTTTTAATATCAGGTGTGTAGCATGTGTGGGGGAGGGGGTGAAAGGGAATATGTGGCAAGTGTGTGGATCCTCCAACCTGTGAATGTTTTGTGTCATCCACAGATGTGCAGGAGGGTGCAGGGCCATCTGGCCTGACCGCACCAACCCCAGGACAGCAGCCTAATGAGGCCCCCCCAACAAGGCCGGAGTCCGCGGAGGAGGTTCAAGAGGAGCAGGAGAATCATGAGGAGGAGGAGAATCATGAGGAGGAGGAGTCCATGTCAGGCACTGGACGTTTGGGTTTTGAGGACTCTTCCCCTCTGGCTGGCAGCAGGCAGGCCTCCCTAAGGGGGAGCCCCCCCCCTCCTCCCCCAACATGGCTCCCCTCAAAAGGGCCTCCCCTTCTCCCCGGCCACAAGCATCAGCTGGAGGCAGGATGTCATCCCGGACCACCAGGGGGTTGGCCGATCTCCTGCCCGCCACTCTGAGAAGGGACCAGTTACTCCAGACCCGCCATCTGGGACAGGTCAGCCAGACATTGGTGCGGATGGAGAAGAGCCTGTCCTCCATCAAGGATACGCTGGGGAACCTGGACTCCCACTCCCGGGCTTTCACAACCTGCCTAAATGAACTGCAGACGACATCAGCAGGCGTTGGGCAGGATGTGAGGGCCCTTACCCTGGCTATCCAGTCCAACACGGCAACACTTGGTGCTGCCCTGGACAGAATAGCCGTGGCCTTGGAGGGCAGGCCGCCAGGTGGGCAGAGATCAGGGGCTGCTCCTCCTTCCCCGGTTTTACCCCTCCCCATGAGTCTTCCCTGAGAAGCCGGGGCCGTGGCCGGGGGCGCCCCAGGCGTGGCTCACGCAGAGGGCAATAATTTGTTTTTCCCCATTTTTTTTTTTTTTTATATTTTTTTTTTTTTGCTGGAATTTTTTTGCTTTTGCAGGTCATTTTTTATTTTATTTTTTGGGTTGTGAATGCTGTGTGAATGTGGGGGTGACATTCCTGCCGGAAAAGGGGTGTCACCCTCTATTTTGGTGGAGAAGGGTTCCCCAGGACCAGGGAGAAGTGATCCCCAGGTCCGTGTGAATGGTGTATGAATGTACAGTGACATAATTGGAGCCTTGGCGTGGCGTTGCTGCTCACAAGTCCTGCATGGTGGACTGGTGCCAATCCAATTTGATGTGGATGTGGGGTGTGTGTGCTAGGGACCACAGTGGTGTGCATGCATGCATTCTCATTGTGCCATGATTAATAGGTGTGTTTAACGTGCAAAGATGCCCAATGTGAGCTGTCTCCTGGCTGCTCTTCCCTCAGAAGAGGGGGTAGCCTCGGTTAGGGGGGGATTGTCTGGTTCAGGGGTCAGGTCATCACGTAGGTCAATCTGCAGGCCCTTTCTTTCTGCGAAGTTGTGCAGCATGCAACATGCACCGATGATCTGGCACACAAAGTTTGGGGAATACAAGAGGGTACCCCCAGACTTATCCAGGCATCGGAAACGTGACTTTAGGAGGCCAAAGGTGCGCTCCACCACTGCTCGTGTTTGGGCATGTGCTTGATTGTATCTTTCCTCTCCTGGGGTTTGGGGGTTCCGGATAGGAGTCATGAGATGGGGTCCCAGTGGATATGCAGAGTCACCTGGAAGGGAAAAGACAGGAGGATGTTAGTCATGCATGTGCCCCTTGTGATGTGCATCATGGGAGGGGATAGTCATGCCTGCCACCTATGTCACTCACCAACCAGCCAGGTGTCCCCATACACGTTCTGATCGAATTCCATTCGGATGTGGCATTGATTGTATATGTAGCTGTCATGGCTGGACCCTGGGTGTTTGGCACGGACGTGCCATATGAGGCCTTGGGCATCGACTATCACCTGTACATTGATGGAATGCCAATGCTTCCGATTGCGGTACATGTGCTCTGTGTATCCTGGGGGGCTGGAGTGCCACATGTGTGCAATCAATGGCCCCCACAGTGCGTGGGAATCTGGCAATTCTGTAGAAATCTGTCTTTGCCTTCAGCCGCAGCTCCTCAGTGGTGGGTTTGATGATTTGGTTGGCCATGCGTCTGAGAATTGCAGGGACAACCTGGTGCACACATCTGCTCATGGAGGATTGTGACATCCCAGCCACCACTCCACTTGTACGCTGAAAAGAGCCACTGGCAAGGAAATGGAGTGTTGCCAGGACCTTGACCAGTGGCTGCACTGCATGTGAGCGGTGTGTTGGGCTGGTGATGTCCTCCTGCAGGGTTGTGGTTAATTCCAGGATGACATGAGGGGTGAATCTGAAGATGCGAAACACCTCAGAATCACTCATGCCAAACAGGTCTATGCGGGTGCGGTATATCCTCTCCCGTGCCACCCTCCGTGCCATCCTCCGTGCCCTCATCCTTCTTTGTTCATCTAAAGTCAGTAGTATAGCTATGTGCGACGATGCCCCTGGCATGTTGGCATACAGATTGTTGTGCAACACGTGTGACTGCTGAGCTCCTCACTAACAGTGTTGCTTTATCTAACAAGTAGACTTTTTTTCTCTTTTTAGACCAGCTTTTATATGCTCTAATTTTAGACAGGACATTTTGCTGTTGCGCACACTGCGTCGCCTGCGCTGCCCCAACGTTGTTTTGTGGATCCCCATAAGTCCCTCATTAGCATATTTGACTAGCAAATCAATGGTGTGTCTAGCGCACTTTTGCGCGGAAGAATGCGCCAGTCTAACGAAATTACGCGGAAATTTTCGCGTATCTCGTTCTGTGGATGCCGCGCAATGAAACGCACGCGCACATTTCGACTTACGCACGCGCATCTCCTGTTGCGCAGGCGTAATCGCTCTGTGAATCTGGGCCATTATGCCTTGGGGCTGTTTCTCTGCTAAAGTTACAAACCGACTCTGCCACATTGAGGGGCCAATGGACAGGGCCATGTATTGTAAAATCTTGGATGAGAACCTTCCTTCCTCAGACAGAACACTGAAGATGGGTCACGGATGGGTCTTTCAACAATGACCCAAAACATACAGCAAAACAACAAAGGAGTGGCTCAAAAATAAGGTCTATTCAGTCTCCAGACCGTAATCCTATAGAAAATGTATGGAGGGAGCTGAAACTTTGAGTTCCAAAGCGATAGCCAAGAAACCTTAAAAAGGTTTTAAACCTCAGGAAAAAAAAAATCCCTGCTAGACAAAGGCATTGCATGCTAGCTCATTATGAAATACTTACCTCAGGACAAAGCTGTTGTAGCGGCACCCGCACACCGCTGAGACAGCTGACATTCTCCCCGGAGTTTCTTTCAGGTTCATAGGCTCCAGCGCTGTGATTGGCTAAAGCCGCCATTATCCCACCGTTCATGGCACAGGGCTCGGAAAGAACAGTACCGTGGGCCGTTCCTTCAGAGTGCATACTCCAGTGATGTCACTGGCTGCATGCAATGTAAATATCTCCTAAAATGTATAGGTTTAGGAGATATTTTCACTACCTATAGGTAAGCCTTATTATATAGGCTTACCTATAGGTACATGTCAGCAGAGGAAATTTACTTCCTCTTTACGGATTTACAGAAGATCTTTAACCACTTAAGGACCGCCTACTGCACATTTACGTCGGCAGAATGGCACGGCTGGGCACATCAACGTATATATACGTTGATTTTAGTACCCAGCCGTGGGTCGCGGGCACGCACCCGCGACCCGGTCCGAAGCTCCAGGACCGGGACCGCGGGATTCGCGGACCCGATCGCCGCTGGAGTGCGGCGATCCGTCCCTGGAGCGGAAGAACGGGGAGAGCCGTGTGTACACACGGCTTCCCCGTGCTTCTCTGTGGCCGTAGCATCGATCGCGTCAACCCTGTAATAGGAGGACGCGATCGATGACGTCACACCTACAGCCACACCCCCCTACAGTTGTAAACACACACATTAGGTCACACATCCCCTACAGCGCCACCTGTGGTTAACTCCCAAACTGCAACTGTCATTTCCACAGTAAACAATGCAATTTAAATGCATTTTTTGCTGTGAAAATGACAATTGTCCCAAAAATGTGTCAAAATTGTCCGAAGTGTCCGCCATATTGTTGCAGTCACGAAAAAAATCGCTGATCGTCGCTATTAGTAGTAAAAAAAAATAATTAATAAAAATGCAATAAAACTATCCCTTATTTTGTAAACGCTATAAATTTTGCGAAAACCAACCGATAAACGCTTATTGCGATTTTTTTTACCAAAAATACGTAAAAGAATACGTATCGGCCTAAACTGAGGAAAAAAAAAGTTTTTTTATATATTTTTGGGGGATATTTATTATAGTAAAAAGTAAAAAATATTGCATTTTTTTCAAAATTGTCGCTCTATTTTTGTTTATAGCGCAAAAAATAAAAACCGCAGAGGTGATCAAATACCACCAAAAGAAAGCTCTATTTGTGGGGAAAAAAGGACGCCAATTTTGTTTGGGAGCCACGTCGCACGACCGCGCAATTGTTAGTTAAAACGACGCAGTGCCGAATCGCAAAAAGGGGCAAGGTCCTTTACCTGCATTTTGGTCCGGGTCTTAAGTGGTTAAAGAAGAGTGGACCAAAATCCCTCCTGAGATGTGTGAAAACCTGGTCACCAACTACAAAAAAAGTCTTACCTCTGTGCTTGCCAACAAGGGTTTCTCCATCAAGTACTAAGTCATGTTTTGCATGTGTAGCATCACCTTCGAAAGGGCCGATGGATTAATATGGGATCAGCAAATTAAGTTACCCTTGCTTGGTCTAGGGGTGCACCAGAAGCCACTAAGTAATAATTGAGTGTCCACACCGTCAATAAAGATTTTCTCAATGCTTTAATTCCAGGCCAACATAGCCAAACATCAACTCGGTGAAAGGAGAATAGGTTGAAGAAGAGATAGAGATTCTCGATGTCAGGCCTGGATATATGTACAGCAAAAATCAGCCCCTTGAAAGATAGTTTTGCACGCGTCGCCACTTTAAATGCTGTTTGGGAGGAACGGGTCTCTCTCACTGACCCGGCTCTAGGCCTCTGCCACAGGCCAATGTAGTATAGATAATTTATCAACGTACAAACAGAGCAATGCCTCCCAGTAGTTATCTCAGCATAGATCACCGGGTGACAGCAGAGCGTACCTGTCTATGGCCCGGGCGCCGGATCCTCTCTACGGCATCGGGAACCCAGTAAGTCACTGGGGTCCCTTTGGTTTCATCCCAGACTGAGACTCAGCAAGGCCTAGAAGCCTGGCCAGGTGGGTCATGCCGGCAGGGTCCATGGATGCACACACCCCGAAGGTGGGTGCCGCACCCCGACTCCGGGCCCCCGCGCAGGAGAAGGAAAAAAAAACAGAACACGTGACCTCCATTGCAGATATACTGTACCCCTCCCCAGCATTCCCAGCGGGGAAAAACCCCTCCAATTGGCTACTGGGGAAGACTCCATCCTCCAGAAACCCCTCTAGCTCCCACTGCCGGCCAAAGATGATACTCACATCCCCAGAATGCAGTCTGAGCCAGTGGACCTTTCCAGAATGACACAGGTCATTAACCTGAACAAATCACGACCGGGAGCAAGGCAACTCTCTCAGTCAACTAGTTTCTAGTGTAGCGCCCACGCTTCGAGCAAGGGGGCGCTACATACACCCCCCCCCCCAAAATAGACACTGTCCCCAGTGTCCAAAGCACTCAATCACAAATGCTGGCCTGACATCAATGTAAACCAGACAGAAAAAAGAGAAGGAGCAGGAAAGGAAAACAAAGCACACATATCAATTTACATTATCACATATAATACACGGCATACACATCCCCATCTACCTAGCTACCCAGTCTCCGCAGCATTGGCGATAGGTGGGTCAAAAAAAAAAACCCTGTATAAACTGAAAATTTGTAAAACTACACAATAATCACATTTGCTTCCCCAGACAGGAATGAGGCTGTGGACTCAAGCCTGAGCACAAAACCTCTCTCCTCTCGAAAGGGACTACATCATAACTAATGCTACAAAGAAAGCATAGGATATAAAATGTAATGAATTCAATATACAGTGTCTCCTATACTTGTACTCCCGCGGTGCAGAACACTGCCCCTAACGGTCAGCGCTCCGGTACTGCAACCATCCACACACAAAAAAAACTGACTCAAGAGGTGCGGAAATAGTGCAAAGAGGACAGAAGTTCTTCTTCCCCCTTTTTCTTTTTTTTCCAGAACATAGTAGAACCAAAGTCTTGTGCAAGAGCCCTCCCCATTCTAACTGACTGAACCCAACCCCTCCCGAAAGTTTATTTCACAAAAGTCTCTGTGGTTCTGGAGAAGAAGGGAGGAAATGGGGAAAACTGGGACAAACAAAACAGTTCAGTTCACACAGAATGGGGCATACTTGTCCATAACTTCCCTGGATCAATACAGCAAACTGCTTTGATTCTCTTCACTGATAGAACCGGGGTCCGGCAGCCAGATAATGTCTCCTCCCGGTGTAGTGATTTTTACTTTGAAGATCTTGTCCTCTTTACCGGGGCACTTTAACACAACCCGGTCTTGGAAAAGATGACGACCACAACTCCATTTGTGGTGACATTCCTCAAATCTGGCTTTCAACTGTGGCAATTTAGGGTTGGCACTTACTAAAACACAGGGTGCCT
The DNA here is from genome assembly GCA_029574335.1 of Rana kukunoris. Taxonomy (NCBI): domain Eukaryota; kingdom Metazoa; phylum Chordata; class Amphibia; order Anura; family Ranidae; genus Rana; species Rana kukunoris. Next base: position 83,639,003 of record CM056052.1, on the reverse strand, counting down.
CCAGGTACGACCAAATAGCCTCCTGGCACCAGGCCTCCCGCTCCCAATCAATACGACAAAGAAGGGAGGGAGGCACATAGGGGTACTCATACCCATACTCAGAGGCAACTCTCCGGGACACCACACACTGTAAGCGGGCTAGTCTAGGCAGAGTCTTTGGGTCCCCGCGACCTGGCAACACCAGGGCATCCGGAGCCCTTCTTAAGACAGGCACATTTAGGGATACGGGAGTAGTGAGAGCAGCAACTGATGTAAAACTCGACTCATCCACTCCCCAGTTCAGACTCGGAGCCTCTGTAGACGAACGGCTGGGCCCTCTCGATGCAATCTCAATAGGACAATCCTTCTCCCCGCAAGCATCACCAGGGACACTGGGCTTCTCCGCATCCCTTGGCTCTGGGTGAAAGTTACAGCCACCACTCGCTGGCTTGTCTGGCGAATTAAAGTCAGTTAAGTGACACGCTTCTGATAATGGAGGGCTCCCAACAGGCATGTCTCGACCACAACCGGGAGAGTCCGGTGCGGACTTTCTCTTCGTACGAGCATGCCACCAGGAGAATGTTGTCTTCGAAGTGGGTTCGCTTCAAAGGGTTTGTCACATCCGATGAACTCGACACACTGGATAAAACACTTTCCAAGTCCGGATTGTCCCTGGGATTTGCCTTCAGCGAGGAGGGTGGCGAGGCGGCCGATGGCAGGGTCAGAGTGGACAAGATGGAGATCACCTCAGGGTCCCTGACTCCCGGATCCACAAATGGCACCTGCGGGGATGACCCTGGCTATGTAGATTCCACCTCCCCGGTGAGGTCGGCCGTAAGAAAGTTCGCCCGATACCCCTTCGGGGCTAGTGTGGGCGAGACAGCCACGAATGAGTAGGCCCAGCATTTCTTGCAGCGGGCAAAATAGATAAGAAATAGATAAGTCCCCACACCGGTAACAGATCAGGCCCAACACCTCAGTTCCCCCACTGGACAGAAGAGAAAACTGCCCTTGGGTGGCCAGCCGGACACCTGTGTCTGTCATAGACACTCCAGATGGGACGAAAGCATCAAATGTCCCTGATGTAGTAGCAGGGGCCTTCAGCCTCTAAGCAATTTCCGAGGGTCGGGCGACAGCCATCGTCATACTAAAATGAGTGGTGTTCTCCTTCTTGACGCGTGGATGGGCGTGACTTTGCTCGCTTGGCGCGAAATCTCCAATGCACGCCTCACGCAGGGGAGGGTGACTCCTCCCAGACAGCAGAACTTGTCCGGACACATTGCAGGCGCGTGCCAGGCCGCACGTATGCCCCAGCTCAACGAAACGGGACCAAACCCCCACTTTTGCCAGACAGTTCAATACACGATTAAGACATTCACTTCTGGTTGATAACAGCTGAATCCCGGACGTGCCACCACGTGTAGTGTCACCCCCGAAAGGGCCGCTGGATTAATATGGGATCGGCAAATTAAGTTACTCTTGCTTGATCTAGGGGTGCACCAGAAGCAATTAAAGTGGAAGTAAACCCTTCTATCATTTTTAGCCAAGGAAGCTGCCATCTTGGCCTCTGTTTAATCTTCAACTGCCGTGGTGCTGCACATGTGATCAGTTATGACACCAGCCATTGGATGGTTTGACAGTTTGGTTGAGAGCACAACCAACATGACAGTTGGCAAACCCGGCATGTCGGAAATTTAACTGCTTTTTGAAACTGTAAGATCGATGGGTATACTTCCACTTTAAGTAATAATTGAGTGTCCACACCGTCAATAAAGATTTTCCCAATGCTTTAATTGCAGGCCAACATAGCCAAACATCAACTCGGTGAAAGGAGAATAAGTTGATGAAGAGATAGAGATTCTCGATGTCAGGCCTGGATATACAGTATGTACAGCAAAAATCAGCCCCTTGAAAGATACAGTTTTGCACGCGTCGCCACTTTAAATGCTGTTTGGAAGGAACGGGTCTCTCTCACTGACCCGTCTCTAGGCCTCTGCCACAGGCCAATGTAGCATACAGTAGGTAGTTTGTCAACGTCCGAACAGAGCAAATCCTTCCAGTAGTTATCTCAGCATACCATTCCCACCTTCCTTTTCCCCCACTTTATTTTTTATTTTTCCCCCTGTTTGTCTAGTTTTGTCACTTTTTTCGTTGGTGCTTGCACTTTAGTGTGGCGAGTAGGGTGCTTGTCCTCGGGCCTGCTCTGAAAATCTTGGGAGTAGGTGGACATGGCCTTCTGGCTTAGTTCACCTGCTCTCATGGGGTCTCCCTTTGGGGGAGCCTCACTGAGGAGGGTTCTGTTTCGGCAGTCCCTCCGAGGATGTTAGGCCATGTGGTTTCGGCTGCATGGGCCTTAGTGGGGTCCTTGTGGTTTCGGCTGCTTGGACTCCTATACTCTTTTCCCTGCCAGGAGCCTAACGCCCCGGAGGATCAGAGCTGGGTCCTTTTCGAAGGACCATTGACGATGGCACCCGTCGCAGTTTTTTGTGTTTCACTCTTTATGTGTGTGCACATTTTTTCCTGCACCGGGTGAAGTTTTTTGGGTTGTGTTTTGCACGCCACAGGCTTTTCAATAGAAAAAAAAAAAAAAGCATAGATCACCGGGTGACAGCAGAGTGTACCTGTCTATGGCCCGGGCGCCAGATCCTCTCTACGGCATCGGGAACCCAGTAAGTCACTGGGGTCCCTTTGGTTTCGTCCCAGACCGAGACTCAGCAAGGCCTGGAAGCCTGGCCAGGTGGGCCACGCCGGCAGGGTCCATGGATGCGTACACCCTGAAGGTGGGTGCCGCACACCGACTCCGGGACCCCGCGCAGGAGAAAGAAAAGAACCCCCGAACACATGACCTCCATCGCAGATATACCCCTCCCCAGCATGCCCAGTGAGGGAAAACCCCTCCAATTGGCTGCTGGGGAAGAATCCATCCTCCAGAAACCCCTCTGGCTCCCACTGCCGGCCAAAGATGATACTCACATCCCCAGAATGCAGTCTGAGCCAGTGGAACTTTCCAGAATGACACAGGTCATTAACCTGAACAAATCACGACCGGGAGCAAGGCAACTCTCCCAGTCAACTAGTTTCTAGCGTAGCGCCCACGCTACGAGCAAGGGGGCGCTACACTTGGGGATCAAATACTTATTTTACTCATTGAACCGCAACTCAATTTTTACAATTTGTATGGATTTTTGGTTGATTTTATGTTTCTATCATTTAGAATACACTTATGATAAAAAATATAGACCCTTCATTTCTTTGTAAGTGGGTGAACATACAAAATCTGCAGGGGATCAAATAAATATTTTCTCCACTGTAATGTTCAGCCTGTTTTATAAACGGGGCACCCCTGCCAGAGCCTTGCTCTTTACTGCAGCACAGTTTTTTCAAAGCAAACCCCTAGCCTGCTAATTAAACAATAATGGAGTAGCAAACTAACGAGTCATCAGACTACCTTCTCCTTCCGTCATCATGTTCCCTCAGCATATGTGGACTTCTATTGCTGCAGAGCCTGGTGGACTTATATTGCTGCAGTGCAAGGAAGCTGATGTCAAGACAAATTATATTATTATTAATTATTATTATACAGTGGAACCTTGGATTACGAGCATAATCCGTTCCAGGAGAATGCTTGTAATCCAAAGCACTCGTATATCAAAACGAGTTTCCCCATAGAAGTCAATGGAAACGAAGATAATTTGTTTTCCACGTTGACTTCTATGGCATGCAGTACCGCATGTGGCCTGAGGTGGAGGGGCGGAGAGTCTCGGGAATACTCGGGGACAGCTCGGCTGATCTCGGAAACCCTTGGATAGAGTATTTCCCAGTATTTCCAAATACTTTTATAAAGTAAATTTCCAAACCGTTCCGATGGTCACTGGCGTCCCCAAACCTCTGGCCAAATGCGGTACTGCACACCCCATTAGCTTGAATTCTGCTCATTTTCAACACTCGCAAACCAAGTCAGAATAAAAAAAAAAAGTTATTCAATACGTTCATTCACTGCGCTACTCGTAAAACAAGGTTCCATTGTACAGGATTTATATAGCGCCAACAGTTTGTGCAGTACTTTCAAACATGGTGGCAGACAGCTAGGCCCCTTTCACAATGAGGAGTTTTCAGGTGGTTTAGCGCTAAAAATAGCGCCTAAATACTGCCTGAAAAACTCCTGCACTGCATTCCTGAGGGCTTTCACACTGAGGCGATGCGCTGGCGGGACCCCTCCAAAAGTCCTGCCAGCAGCATCTTTGGAGCGGTTTCCCATTGAAAGTAATGGGAAACCGTCGTAATACCGCCGGCAATGCGCCTCCGCAATTCCGCTGCAATTCAGATGGTATAGCGCCGCTAAAAATATACTGTCACCACACATCCCGCCCCAGTGTGAAAAGGGCCTTACAGGGCCCTGCTCGTTTACAATTTAGGAGGGAGCGTCAAGTAAGGGACAAAACAAGGTATTTACATTAATCACAATAAAAATAAATATATTTTTGAATATTTATATACTGTAACAGTATTGATTGTTTTTTTTGTTTTGTTTTTTATAATTAATTACAGTATCATTGTGAAAGAAAAAAAAAATAGAACAATGGCACTTTTCTTTATCATTTGTTTGGAGTTCTGCCTTAAAGAGAGACTGAAAATTCTTCCCTTTAAGATGAAGATTTAAATCTAAGAAACACTACGAGCATAAAGAATCGTTAGCAAGAAAGAAACCTGGGAAATATCTCACGAACCCCACTTGTGTTGAAGCTTCATTAGTACTGCAAAGAAGCGTAAACAATTAATTGCTACGGAGGTTACTTATCTAGGGAGCCCATCTCCCTCTGAACATGCTGTGTGGTAGCGCCATCGTTCTATAGAGACAAGACATGGCTTGTCAGTCTCATTTATGAAGGAGCTTGAACCATAAGAGAATACTATCACAATCATTTCATGGTCTCCACCATTATTCGCTCACTACCACCGATACTCTGTCAGTATTTGACACCAAAAGCACCCCCTCCTCCTTCTCGCTATTAGAAGGCTAGGATTCAGAAATGCTGTTTAGAGATTCCTCCACAGCAGGGAGGGCTTTGAATAAGCAGGTAGGCATTCTGAGTTCTATACCAGACCCCTGGCGAACAAAAAAAGTTGTATTCAATTTCCATAGCAGGGGTGCCTTGGAGTGGCATTCAAATGACATTGCAAGAAAGCATTTGAGCTTTCCTAGTGAGTGTGGCATGGCTGTGAATTTTCAGCGCATGTTAAATAGGAAGGTTGACACTTTTGAGAGAGAGAAGTTACCCAGAGTGTTAGTGTCACCGTTTTTGTTAACAATGCAGCCAAAGGGCAAGCTAGTTTTCCTTCTTTACTGTTTGCAATTGAATTTTCTCGGTTCATAATTTGTTGGGAGTTTCTATTTAAGACTGTGTGGATGTGAGGTTGTTTCAAAGCAAGCCTTGCTCTTTAAATCAGCCACCAAATTCAACATATATTTTTAAACATCAACCTATGAATTAAAAATCCTAACTGGTCTTTGTATCTCCTAACTGGCTCCAGTTTGGGTGTGAACATTTTTTAAATTGAAAGGGGCATCAGTAACATCAATATCAGCAAGGGAGGTAAATTAACCTTTTAAATTCACCTAAATGCATATGTAGGGACCTTCCTTAAGCAGTTGTGTCCCTTGGATAAATTAGTGCTGCTGGGCTTTACTGGTCCTTGTATCTCCTAACAACAAAGGTCTTGGGAATGCCCAGGAAAAAAAAACAAGCCTACTAACCGACCAGCTCGCAGACAACCAATTAACCTGTCTAACAGTATGCGTTAAAAACAGGGGTTTTGTCCACACGCATTTGCAAGTGCATGCGTGAGCCACGTCATGGCACCCTCGAATTTGTGGTTCTAACACTAAACTATGAGTGTCCCCACAATGGAGGCACATGCTTTCTGATGGATAGATGAGGGCAGGTGGACTGAAGGGTAGCCCACCCCTTCTTAAAGGTACAGGAGCACACCAAACACCCAGCATGTAGCACAATGGCTGCAACGGTGTTGGTGCGCTGCTGGACCAATACACACACTTGTCCACCACCCTCATCTATAGTTGGCCATTGCAGTAAGCAGCATTAGAAGGCTGAAACAGATAAAAACAAAGGCATGGGGAATGCCCAGGAAAAACCAAGCCTACTTACCGACCAGCTTGTAGACAATCAATTAACCTGTCTAACAGTAGGCATTTAAAACAGGGGTTTTGTCTGCACGCATTTGCAAACGCAAAACGTTGCCACAAAGCCATGTCCTTGTATCTCCTAACTGGTTCCAGTTTAGGTGCAAATATTTCTTAAATTAAAGGGGGCATCAGTAAGGTCAATTTCAACAGGGGAAGGAAATTAACATTGTATAATGGTCTAAATGCACATGTAGGGACCTGACCTAAGCAGTAGTATCCCCAGGCTATATTTAGTGCTGCTGGGCTGTAGTCAGCCTGAGCTCTAACTGATAGTTCAGCTTTCCCCAAGTTCACCCTAAATGTAGAGTTATTATTTGTCCAGGATGAATATCTCCCCGGCCAAGCACTAGGAGGTTTTTTTTTTGTTGCCAGTGATGCATGCTGAGGAAGGATATAAATATTTGGGGTGACCTTGAAAAATGCCTTTTCTTCTAGGCTCTGCCAATAGAGGCTGTGTTGCAATGCATTTCTGTTATTCTAGGCCTGCTGCCTACATCAGATGTGCTGTGCTACAGAAAGGCTCAAGCTATACCTACTGGCTGTACTGCTGGAGGGTATATCCAGAAGAAGTGGAACAAGAAGGTGAATGCCTTGATCGGAGCTCCAGGGGTGAAAATTAGTCAGCTGGAGAGTGTCCTGAAGAGCTGGGTAGAAGATATTGCAGACAAACATTTCAGAAAGCTCTGGTGGTTTATCAAAGGGGTATGTGTGCCAAATTGAAGTTCCTCTAGAGCAGTGATGATCTTGGCACCCCAGATGTTTTGGAACTACATTTCCCATGATGCTCAACTACACTGCAGAGTGCATGAGCATCATGGGAAATGTAGTTCCAAAACATATGGGGTGCCAAGGTTTGCCATCACTGCTTTAGAGTCTGAATAGCACAGAGTCATAGTCTAGATTATAGGGCCATTTGTTTGCATTGACCATCCATGAGTGGTAATACAGAGTGTGCATTTTGATATTTCCGGGTTATTCTGTGTTCTGACCCCTCTTTCTGTAAGTTTATTAGTCCTAAAATAAACTTTTTACATCTTTCCTACAGTACCTGGCACCCAATGTTGTCCACCCTACAAATAGTCAAAGATTCTGTCCTATGGTAAAATCCTAACCCACTGAGCCACCTTGAGGTCCTCCACCACCTTTGATAAGTGGGCGCTGCATATACAGTACAGCTTCCTTGTAATTTTTCCTTCCATCTGATGACTAATTGACTTTTTTGCCACACTGCAATATTGGGCTGACTGTCTTGCTGTGAACTTCTGTGCATGTGCAATGAGCATTATGTATACTTCAGATATGATTTGGTGATATCTATCATGAGTGTGGAACTCTGTGCTTATACCCTAATACCTAAATATTGAACCTGCTGTCCTTAACACAAAACAATGTTAGGGAATTCTGTATGTGTTTTGTTCAATGTTACATACATGACAGCACACCAAATTATATAGATATATACTGTATTTTTCTTTGCTAAAAAAAAAGCAACCTTTAGTTTTAAGGGTGGTGTTTTGGGGTTGTCATTTTTTTCCCCATTACTATAGTAAAAATAAAAGTTGGGTTAGACCTGTTATCTCTGTCCTTATCTATTATAACTGTCCTGTTACTGACATTTGTTTGCAGTAAAACTTCCCTTAAAAAACGTGTAAAAAAGTGGGCTTTTGTTCAGTGTGTGTGATTTGGGGGCTGTAAATTATTTCAGGGGGTATGTTGTCTTTAATTTTATGCTGATAGGAATTTTTCTAGGCATAAAAAAAAATTCTGCAGCTGCAAAGCTTTCCTTGAAAAATTTTTTTTTTAAGGTTGGTGGTTTTTTGGTGTGTTTTTTTTTTTGTCAGGGATGGATATCTTTCAGGGAATGTACAGATTTTTTTTTTTTGTTGGGCTGGTAGGATTTAATATGCAGCATTTACTTGTTTCTGACCATTTGTACTTTGACACAACTTTTGATGCAGCACCAGTGTGCACCAAATTGTGTGCACCAAAAAAACATCAGGGTCTATTGCTCACATTCACTGCATCTCACTAAAGTAAAAAATAAAAGTTGATGGCTAGGCCTATTTGACCTGATCAAATTTACATTAATTGTATTATTTTCAGTATATTGAACTGTAAATTTCACAACCAAATATCCACTGACAATGTACACTGATACATAGGCTGCCAATGAAAACTATAATGTTATGTCACATCACACACAGCTACATGTAAAACCCTCTCCCTGTTGCATGGTATTTTTTTAACATTTTCTTTGCATTTTGTCCCCTATGGTAGTGCCCAGCTTTAACTTTTTTTACAGTAGTGAGTCTATTAGTCCTAAAATGGGCAGAATATACTAACAGGATTTGCCTCCGTTGGACTTCAATAGGATTTGCCTTTAAGTTGAGGTTTGACGAATTTCAAACAGCATTTGCCGTACCCTGAGCAAATTGAACCGGGGGAAGATTGGCTTACCCCTTTGGAACCTATAAAATAGCAGCTGCTCCTGATAAAGTATCACATCGTGATTACTATTAGTGCCGGTTCACACAATGGAACCGTTCTAATAGGAGTGACTCAAGTCGCTCCGACTTAGAAAAAGATTCCTGTACTACTTTGGGGTGACTTAGGAGCGGCTCACATTGACTTCTATACAGAAGTCATTTTGCAAACCATGCTAAAGTTGCTCTGTACGGGGCGGCTTCAGAGTTGGAACGAGAGTCAGACGACTTTGTGCTGATTATGGAGAAACAGCAGAGTGACTATAAATAGTAAAACCGCTTTCTACATTGTTTCATAAAGGTGACAGGACTGTTGCTATTTTGTTAGATAAGCCAACTTGTTGGATTATTTACTCTCGGGAAAGAAAGGTTTATTAATGTTAAATCTTGCGCACAGCACCACTTCTTTTGATTATATACATTATTTAATGTGGCTTGAACTATATTTGGTTTTAAAATCCCTAAGCATGATTATTATGGGGTATGAAAAGATTATTCATACATGCTCCAAATAATTAAAGCAAACCTGCTTGTTTGCTATTGACGTGTGTCGTTATGCTCTCTAAGATCTTCACGGAAGTTGTGGATGCCTAGAGGTTTGGCAAGGGATTTTAAAAGATCACCAAATTACTTGAAATCAATTATTAGACTGTAGGGAAAATATTTTTTTAGTGGTGTAGATTTTTACACATTTGCTATTTGTCCAGGATTGATAAGTTCAGCAAATTCAAGTTTTGGTAACTCTTGCAACAGTTGGAGTTAAGGTTTGTGCATCTACAGCCAGAAAGACTGTACTGTACATGAGATTTTGGTTAAAAATCCCTTGTTGTCCAACATTAGTTCAGTTTGCCATTGAACATGAAGAGACAAAGGCCAAGCCTTCTGTAACAATGGGCTGATCAATAAATTAGTTGATCATAATACCAGTAGACATGTTTGCTTTACACAGTATTTCATGGGTAGAACCTCAGAAAACTTGGGAGCATGGTGGGGGAAATGCTATAGTTTGGTGTTGCTTTGCTGTTTCAGGGCCTGGGCATTTCACAGCCATCAAGTCAACTTGATACATTCTGCATCATATGAAAGTTTGCTTGATACAAAGGTGAGGCCATTTGTCTAGAAATGAGTAACATGGTAAAGATCCAAAGCACACTAGCAAATCCACCAAGGATTGACTTAAGGTGTAGATTTAAATGGTAATGGATTGGCCTAGTCAAAGCCCTTATTTGATTCCCATTAAAATGTTAAACATGAAGGGGGGGGGGGGTTGGATTGAAACTGGCAGTTTATGAAAGGAAATCCACAAACATCTTGCAAATGAAGGAATCTTGTATAGAGAAGTGGTCGAACATTTCACTGGGTTGATGTCACAGATTGAAGGGCAGTTATACAAAATGCCTAAAAGAGGTCATTTATGCTACAAGGGGCAATACCAGATTCTAATGCCAAAGGTGGCCTTAATTTTTCCATTGTACATCTTTATATCTAGTGAAATTCTTGATGAAAAAATTATTGAAAAGTTAAATTTTTGTTCTTATTAAAGTAAATCATTTTTATCTGCATACTCTGTTTAAACAAAGATGTAATGTGTGTTGAAAAAGCCAACGATTTCCATGGGGTGTACTTAATTATTCACTGCACTTGTCACATGTATCAGCTTACTATGTAAATGTTATTTTAATTATAGATAAAGTAGGGAAGGGTTTAAACTTTTGTCAGGTTTTAACTGCTCTCTGCATCTCTACTGAACTTCCTTTTTTTCTCACATCCATCACTTAGGCAGATTATTGGGGTAAATCTCTCCTTTGAGGCCACAGACAAAAACAATTTAACACAGTTCCATCACCCACTCAACTAGAAAAATTGCCTTTAAAGCTCAATTTAAGATTCCATATGTATTACTATAACTCAGTCAAGCTGCATATACAATAATAAATATGGTACACTTGTATTTTTATTTTTCGTTACTAACTTTGTGCTGCAGGATGGGTTAACATACTCTGGGCTCACAGCACGCTAGAGAGTCAGACTGCTGCTTAATACAGAGTGCAGTGGTCCAGGTCTCTAGCATTCCAACATGTCCATTTGAAGCTCTTTAGTCAACAGTGGGCCGCATCTCTAGCATCCTGCTAGAACAGGGAATTTTAACCAGTGATGCAGTGCAAAGTAAGTAAAAACAGAACTTCAAACATATTTATTACTGTATATGCAGACTGAAGTACATTTATACATATGGCAGCTTCAAGTGGGTTTTAAGGCTGCCCGTGTCCCCATTGAATAAGGTATCCTCACATACTTTTCTGTCTGCAACCCATCAGAAAAAAAGAGAAATATGAACTCACAGTGGTTAAAACTGACATTTTACATGCTTATAATTTGACTTTGCTCATTCTTCCTACATCACCTTGCTAATATTAATATTTTTTTTTGTTTTATTTACATACCTTATTTTGAACCCAGTGGCATCATTAGTGGATTTCAGTCTGGAGCAGTGGGTATTCCTAGGCAGGACGCATTTGCATGCAGTTTTCCCTAGTTAATGCCCATGCATGATGCTCAATAGTGTTGCTCACGAATATTCGCATTGCGAATATTCGCTACGAATATTGCATATTCGAGTATTCGCGAATAACTCGAATATTGCGGCGAATATTCGCTATGGCGAATATTCGTATTTTTTCAAATTTATTTTTAAAACAGATCACATCCTAGTGATCTCCATCGACGTCTAAAAGCATTGCTGGTATGATTAGAGAGAGACCCTGGGCCGAGTAGCTGATGCGACTCTTTTATGTTGCTGAAAATTCGCATTGCGAATTGTCGGCAACATAAAAGAATCGCATCAGCTACTCGGCCCTTCTTTTGCATCAGAGCCAATCAGAATAACTCGAATATTCGGCAAAAGGAATATTGCGCGATATTCCTTTTGCCGAATATTCGAGTTATTCTGATTGGCTCTGATGCAAAAGAAGGGCGGAGAAGAAAATCGCGCAATATTCCTTTTGCCGAATATTCGAGTTATTCTGATTGGCTCTGATGCATCAGAGCCAATCAGAATAACTCGAATATTCGGCAAAAGGAATATTGCGCGATTTTCTTCTCCACCCTTCTTTTGCATCAGAGCCAATCAGAATAACTCGAATATTCGGCAAAACGAATATCGCGCAATATTCCTTTTGCCGAATATTCGAGTTATTCTGATTGGCTCTGATGCAAAAGAAGGGCGGAGAAGAAAATCGCGCAATATTCCTTTTGCCGAATATTCGAGTTATTCTGATTGGCTCTGATGCAAAAGAAGGGTGGAGAAGAAAATCGCGCAATATTCCTTTTGCCGAATATTCGAGTTATTCTGATTGGCTCTGATGCAAAAGAAGGGCGGAGAAGAAAATCGCGCAATATTCCTTTTGCCGAATATTCGAGTTATTCTGATTGGCTCTGATGCAGCATCAGAGCCAATCAGAATAACTCGAATATTCGGCAAAAGGAATATTGCGCGATTTTCTTCTCCGCCCTTCTTTTGCATCAGAGCCAATCAGAATAACTCGAATATTCGGCAAAAGGAATGTTGCGCGATATTCCTTTTGCCGAATATTCGAGTTATTCTGATTGGCTCTGATGCAAAAGAAGGGCGGAGAAGATGATCGCGCAATAGGAATATTGCGCGATTATCTTCTCCGCCCTTCTTTTGCCCCCTTATTCTCCTTTCTTTTAAGTAGAGTTAGTGTAGAGTTAGTGTTTAGTGCATATTAGTTTAGTAATATAGGAAATGATCTCCGTTTATGAGAATTTTGCAATCATTTTCGCATTAGCGAATTTTCGCATTAGCGAAATTTCGCATTAGCGAAATTTAGCAAAATTTTTTTTGGATAAAATATCACGAATATTCGATATTAGCGAATATTCGCGAATATTCTTCTATATATTTGCGCAATATCGCGAAATCGAATATGGCGTATTCCGCTCAACACTAATGCTGAACCACCATAGTTGAAATAACTGAAATCCAATGAATGAAAGGGGTGGACCAGGGACAGTCAGGCTGGGAAGGAAAGGTCTAGATCAGGGTTTCTCAAACAGGGTTCCACCAAAGGTTGCTAGAGTTTCATTGAACAATGGGAATTTTCTATCTTTCAGATAAGTTCCTAGTGACTCCATCAATCCTTTTGGCTTTCTGTAAGGGGTGGTGGCGGGATTCCTCCCAATGACCACAAGTACCAGAAGCATTCTTCCCATTGATCATCACACTAATGTATCAAGAGTTGTAGAGTGGTCATTTTTAGTAGGGGTTCCCTGAGATTGGAAAGTTATTTCAAGGGTTCCTCTGTGTTAAAAAGGTTGAGAAAAGCAGATCTAGATGATGGTGAGCGTCTTCCAGCAAGTGAATGACACAGGCTCTGTCTGACTTGCTGCAGCTTCTGATGAAAACTGTAAGAAGCTTACAGTGCAGTGTACAATAAAATCAGGTTAAGCAATTTCAATACCGAAGAGGAACCCATGCAACTGTGCAAGACTGTAGTTTAGGCTGGAGTAAACAGTATGTTCATATGAAAAAAAATAAGTGGTCCACACCTATGTGATACGTTTGTGAACTAAACATTTTTATGGGAAACCCAAAAGAGCAGTAGTGGTCAGACGTGATACGTTTGTGAACTAAAAATTTTTATGGGATACCCAAAAGAGCAGTAGTGGTCGGGATCAGTGGAGGAAGTGGAGTGATGAGTATTTTTTTATATGTTTTTTTTTTTTTAATTTAAGAGTTTGGCTTTAATGGATGTACTGTCAGTCTGTATAACTATATCTGTTATATCTAACAGTACTTTAGTACATTACTTTATGCTAGAGTGTTATATCAACTATCTTTTTTTTTTATTACCTGCGTCATACTGTATATGCTTTTTCTTTATCGAAGCTTATATCTCTTGCTGTTTCTACATCATTCCCTTATTGATTTCACAATATGCTGAAATCCAACACATCCATATCATTAAGTGGTTTTATGGCTCCCTACTCTCTTTTTATATCCTACTCTTAATCAACCGCATTCAATTAACTAATTTGGTCTCCAATCAGTGATTACCATTCTGTGTCATGATGCAAGCCCAGCTGAAATGGAATCATTTTGTTTATGTGTGAAGCCATCAGGAGGGATGATGTCCTGTGCTACGGTTATTAGCAGTGTAATAAAGATATGTGTCTTGCTATTTTATCCATCTGAAACTAAAAGGCAATTTTGTTTCAGATTAATAAAATGGTTATTGTGTTATAGCACTATGTATTCTTTGTGTGGACTTTTGATGCATGAGAATGAGCATGTGTCATGATAAAAAGTATTGGCACGTAATGATGTATAAATAAAGAAAACTATTAATTTTACTTATTTTTGCACAGCTAACAAATTTTGCATAATTTCTGATTGAACATTAAAGGGCCCAATAATGTAAAACAAATACTGTATATTGGTATCTGTATGTGGTCAGTACTTGCAATGATATTATTCAGTGCATGAATTCCTTTATTTGGATTTTTTCCCATATTTACCTGCAGGCCAGGCTGTCCAGCAAAAATGACAGTTGAGGCAAACAATTAGGGCCCATACACATGTAACATTCTCCTCCAAAGAGGCCCCCCTTGTTAGAGTACAGAGCCTGCCAGACCCAGACACAGTTCCAAATACACGACAAATGTACCGTATTTGGTGGCGTATAAGGCGACTGGGCGTATAAGATGGCACCCTAATTTTCGAAGCTAAAAATGTGGTTTTGGGATATACTCACTGTATAAGACGACCCCCTTCTCACACACCTCGCTGTGCTCATTGCATACCTCACTGTGCTCATTGCATACCTCACTGTACCCATTGCCTACCTCACTGTGCCCATTGCCTACCTCACTGTGCCCATCTCCAGATTTCCATGCCTTATCCCTGTATGCAGAGTCAGACTTCGGGCGTCTATTGTTTCAAAGCCACACCGCCTCCTCGTCCTGTTCCGTGATAGATGGAACACTCCGTTTCCCAGCAGAGCCTGTGTTCGCTGTTCCGCCTATCATGGAGGTCCTCTCATCCGAGGCCGAGGATGAGAGGACCTCCGTGATAGGTGGAACACTGAACACAGGCTCTGCTGGGAAACTGAGTGTTCCGCCTATCACGGAACATGACGAGGAGGAGGCGCAGCTTTTGAACAATGAACGCCCGCAATCTGACTGACTCTGCATTACAGGTACTGGCGTATAAGACGACAGACGACTTTTGGGGGATATTTTTAAGTACAAAAGGTTGTCTTATACTCCGGAAAATACGGTAGGCTCTGTCTAGTGGGATTTAGTTTTTGTGCATTTTTTTAAAGAAAACTTGGGAGGATAAGGGTGCAGGATACTCCAAAACATTAAAAGAAATTAACAGGAGGACAAACTTTAGAGAGAATTTTCTTGTAACAAATGTTTCAGGAAGAAATAGGGAATGGCCAGCTAATTTAGGACTCTATGCGAGCAGTCCCACTCTTTACAGCAACCTATGGCACTTACTTCCTCAAGCATGTGCACACCTGGGATCCACTATCAAAATCTTACTTAAAAAGTCAAAGGGCAGCTTTCATGTGACAATCCTCTCTAAAAAAGGAAGCCTCTCTTTAGGTCAGCTACCATAAGTAATGCCCTCCAACGGGTATCTTTCAATCCAGATGCCTTCAGATCCTCTGCCAAGTACCTGCTAAGACTCAACATCAGACTAGGACATACTGATCAAGCCTCCCAAACAATTCTCATCTCTCTCAGCCACCTTCTCAGTGCCCCTCCCCAGGGATTGGATAAGCCAAACTTAGGGAAACCCAACTAGTTCCAAAAAACAGATCACCAATCCACCTATTACAGCAGAGCCAAACCACTAAATTTAGTTTAAAGAGGAGGTTCACTCTGGATTTTATTTAATGTTAGTAGCTACATAACTTATGAAGGGATCCAGCACCATCCTCACGCAGGCTAGTTCTGCCCTAGCCTTTGTCCGCATCCTAACTGTGGGCAGCCAGCTATGCTGCTTTCAACTTCACAACCAGCTGCCCACTGCCCATGCATGAGCCGCCCTGAGCTTTGTGAATGATGTGATGTGTCCCAGAAGACTGTAGGGCGGAAGGGTGCAATATATTGGATTTATATTTCTCTTCTCCATGCTCCGTGTGGCACACAGAGACATACAACAGAAAGGTTGAGTACATTTTTCCTCATTTTCACTGGTTGCCGGTGTGATTTCTATATTGTCAGCACCTGTTAATTGATACAGGTGAGTTTAGTAAAAAATTACAGGAGCATCACAAGCTTGAAATGCAATTATTCTATACAATTTTGAGAAGGTGCCAATAATTTTGTCAAGTCCATTTCTGGAGTTTTGCGTGGAATGTGTCAGTTTTGGCTTTTTGTTTCTCCACTTTTTTGTGTCATACCAATACAAACAAAAGAAATAAACATGAGAATGCCAAAACATTTGTAATTGCAACACGTTTCTGGGCGAAGTGGTGCATTATCTGACAACATTTTTGGCCATGACTGTGTCTATTCCCTTGGTTATGTGATCAGCTCGTAGCACCTGGCTTCAGGGGAGAGGAGGAACAGTCGACAACAGATGCCCCAAAGTAAGTCTATGGGTGAGGTCACCAACCAGGCTGGGGAGATCATGTGATTGGACCGAGTGCCATTAGAATAAGTAAGTGTAGACATCTTCCTTCTATAGCAGTGGTTCTCAACCTGGGGGTTGGGACCCCCGAGAGGGTCAAATGATGATTTGCCAGGGGTCACCAAATCCTGGGCTGTTCCTGAAGCCCGCACCACTCTCCCAGCTCTTCTGCGGCTGCCCAGCAGGGCTGTCTCTGGAGCCTGTGGCCACCCAGCTAGGCTGTTCCTGGAGCCCACGGCCGCCCACTCAGCCTCTTTGCAGCCCTCCATTCAGTTCAAGGCATGGCTGGGGGCAGAGACTAGCGGTCCGCTGACTGGTGAGGATTGTGTGGTAAGAGGGGCTAGAGGAGACCCTATCTCCTGATTTTAGCATAGGTGTTACTGCTACGAGACACCACAAAGTTGGAGACACAGTAACACTACCTGTGATTAGAGTTGCCATCAAAAGTCCTCACTACAGTTCTTAGATCAGCAGATGACCTGAATCAGGAGCACCTAAGTTGGCTGATCAGAACTCCCCCCAGCACTACCACTCAGTAAGAGAAGGAATAAAAATAGAGAAAACATGGAAGGGATAGGAAAAGAGAGGGAGGAAGAAATAAAAAGAGAGAGAGAGAAAGAAACAAGACTAGAGAGAGGGATGGGGAAAAAAAACAAGAAATAAGGCTAGAGAGAGATAAAAGGGAAATAAAGGAGAACAAAGAGATAGAGTGGTTAGGGGCGCAAATTACTTTTTTTGCCTTGGGTGCTGACAACCCACGCTATGAAAATAATTTTACTTTTAGGGGTCCCACAACTTGGGAAATTGTATCAAGGGGTCACGGCACTAGACAGGTTGAGAACCACTGTTCTACAGGGTAGTTAGTATAGATGTTAGAGGGGTAAGCAGTTTTAAACGTAGTTAGTTCTAGCCTTGTCTTCCACTTTAAACACGCTATAATGATCAATTGGCCAGGTGTATGCAGAGATAGCATTGGTCCAGAGACATACAGTAATTTCCTGGTGGGATTGTTCATAACCATATTAAACTCTGTTTAACCCATGTATATTGGCAACATCTGTGTTAGGGTGCCAAAATAAATACAGTAAATAACAATATTGTAAACATTTCTTATATAGGTATAAGAATAAACTGTCAAACATATATTGTATTTTATTAAGAAATTGATCAATGATATTGAAAACATGACTAAAATAAATCTCTTGTGTATCAAGGACCAGATACATAGAAATGTATCTTCCATTGTGTAGTAAAATAATTACAATGACGTTTCCAGATCAAGTACATATAAAGTAAGAGGAAGTTAATGCTATCTTAGCATGCCGTGTGTATTTGTTACCTCAGTTCCACACTTTGTAAGACTCTGTATTTACTAGGGAATATACAGTTTTTGCTTGTAGGCATCATAGCACAATGCAGTCAGAACACCTATGGATTCAGTTACTTAGCTCCATCTCCATCCACCAAACCCAAAGGGTTGGCAGAGGTTCCAAAAAAGTGGGACTTTAAATGTACCTTATAGAGACAAAAAACATATAAAGAATGCAATAACGAAAGTTAAAAAGCACTCTACAATTCGACACATATATAGGGTGACCATCAATTAACCCATCATTAATTGTGTCATTCCAAAGAATATACAGTATCTCACAAAAGTGAGTACACCCCTCACATTTTTGTAAATATTTTATTATATCTTTTCATGTGACAACACTGAAGAAATTACATTTTGCTACAATCTAAGGTAGTGAGTGTACAGCTTGTATAACAGTGTAAATTTTCTTTCCCCTCAAAATAACTCAACACACAGCCATTAATATCTAAACCTCTGGCAACAAAAGTGAGTACATTTTAATTTTCTTCTCTGTAAGATACATTTAAGTTAAATTTTTTTGGAACTTCTCCCAACCCTCTTGGTTTGGTGGATCGAGAGCATATTGGATATTGTTCCGATTAGGGATGGTACCTATAGAGAGCATTGTATACATAACATGAACCCACCCCTTGTTTTTTCTTAAAGTGATTGTAAAGGTTCTTTTTTATTTAGCCTGCTCTGTGCAAGGGTTTTGCACAGAGCAGCCCCGATCCTCCTTTTCTGGGGTCCTCCAATGGCGCTCCTGACTCTTCCTCCTAATCTGGTGCCACCTCAGAAAGCTGCTTTCCATGGGGGCACATATGTGGGCAAGCTCCCAAGTCCTGCTGCTGCATTCATTGACACAGTCAGCGGGACTCAGCTCCACCACTGGCTCCCGTGTTACTGGATTTGATTGCCGATGGCTCCTGCTGCTGTCAATCTATCCATTGAGGACCTGAGACAGTGGCTGGAGCTGCTGGGCTTGTGCGCTGGAATGATTAGGATCAGGTAAGGAAAGGGCGGGGGCTCTGGGGGGCAGGTGCAGCACAGAAGGTTTTTTCACCTTAATGCATAGAATACATTATGGTGAAAAACCTTGAGAGTTTACAACTTCTTTAATCTTAAATGTCAATGTACACTGCCCTAAACTTGTCTGTAAAATTGCTCCTAGACAAAACTAGTTCTTGAATTGTTCATCACATCCACAATCCACATACTTGGTAACATGTTCATCCCAGCCCCCAATACACTTTCAACCCTTCCCACGGCCCAAACTTAAAAGTCTAACTAAAGGCAAAAAAAAATTTGAGTCTTATGCCGCATACACACAATCGTTTTTCATTAAAAACTATTGTGCACTGGAAGGTTCCATATGCCTTTGAATATGTATACCTTGACGTGATCGTAATCGTAGCGTACGCCAGCCCCATTGAGAATCGACGTGCGCAAACAACGTAAATGACGCACAACACGACGCGGTCCCGAGGCCATACTTAACATGGCATCCGACAGCAGCCGACGGCATCCGACGGGACTTCGTAAGGTTACTCCACATCTTAGCAGGGGTAACCTTACGCGGACGGAAATGACGTTAACCACGACGGGGCGGCGTAAAAGCGTTCGGGAAGCGTTCGGGAATCGGTGTATTAGCCTCATTTGCATAGGCAAATGAGAAAACAACGTAAAGGCCACCTAGCGGCCGGAGTTGTCATTACATCTACGATCCGCCAGTGTAATTGTTTTACACATGGTGGATCTTCACCTGTATCTATGCGTAAGTGATTCTAGGAATCACACGCATAGATACACGGGCAAAAAAACGGCGATACGACGCTTCTGAGAATCTGGCCCATTGTGTGTAGGTTCCAGAGTATTTTTCTCGACGAGAAACATGGACATTAAAAATTTAGAACCTGCTCTATTTTTCTCAATGTTTTTCTCGTCGTAAAAATGGTTGTGTGTAGGCTTTAATGACGGAAAAAAAACATGCATACTCAGAAGCAAGTTCTGAGAAGGGAAATGTGCATAATCAGCCCAATGGGTGGCGCCATTCGAATAGAACTTCCCCTTTATAGTTTGCGTACGTGTTGTATTTTTCACGATCGTGTGTATGCAAGGCAGGCTTGACAAGAATCACGTTGAGAAAAACAACATTTTTTCCATGACGTGGAGAGGAGTTAGAACACCTGTCAGGTTTTTATTGATGTCTGTGCCCCCTGTTAGGGAACATAATCCTCTCTATTTGTCCTGTTTACCAAAAGGGAAAGAAAATCCCAAATTTTGGATTTTCACCAGAAGAGTAATAGAGGGGAAATCTTCCAATATGAACACTAAATTCAGGGACTCTAGCGACAACTAGAAATTAAATGGTTTTTTTAGCACTTCCTGTTGTGACTATTGGACAGGAAGTGAGGGGAAAACTTCCCAAAGGGACACAAACGGCAAAAAAAGAGGCTAGTATCCTCCTTTACTCTATTCCCAAAAAATGTTTAGCCTTTAGCTTTACTTTACTATGCCCACCTTTTAGGAGGTCTTGTCCAGATCATGTCCACATAACAAACAGTGCTGCCCTTAGTTATGTAGGAATTGCTTCCTTGCACCCACAATCCCCTTGGTTAAAGCTGTTGTACAGTTTCCTAAAAAAGTACAAAAAGTAAACCCCTGCAGGGTTAAATCATATTTTACTAGTATGCATGGGATACTAGCACATTATGGAAAGCTTACTTACAAATCAAGCCCATCAGTGCTGCTCTCCCGGTCTCTGGTGCTTCCTTCCAGGTTTTGTATCTTTGCTAGCTTGAAGGCGACATGGTAAAGTCATTCCCGCACATGAGCATGGAAATCACATCGCCGTGGCACACAGACCAGGCTGTAAATGTGGTCTGAACCGGGCATGTGTGGCTCAAGTCACATTACTGCTGACAGGCAGAGGGTAAATTTATGACAGAACAAGACTCTATGGTTGCTTCTGTTATAAAAACCCTGCCTGTCTATGAAACAAAAAACGAAAACAAAAAAACCCTGCCTGTCAGCGGTGTTTGTAAATTTGACCTTACTACCACTTTGATACCATATTTTAGAGTTACTGCACATGCTTGTTAACTCAAATAAGGGTGTGCTGTAGTCTTAGGACACAGCCCGGGACAGAGGACCTAGATGTCCAGAAATAAATCTCTCTACTGTGGATATAAAAAGTCTACACACCCCTGTTAAAATGTCAAGTTTCTGTGATGTAAAAAAATGAGACAAAGATAAATAATTTCAGAACTTTTTCCACCTTTAACTTGACCTATAAACTGTACAACTCAATTGAAAAACAAACTGAAATCTTTTAAGGGAGAAAGTAAAAATAAAAAATAAAAAATAATGTGGTTGCATAAGTGTACTAACCCTCTTATAACTGGGGATGTTGCTGTGTTCAGAATTAAGCAATCACATTCAAACTCATGTTAAATAGAAGTCAGTACACACCTGCCATCTTTTAAAGTGCCTCTGATTAACCCCAAATAAAGTTCAGCTGTTCTAGTAGGTCTTTCCTGACATTTTCTTAGTTGCATCCTCCACCAAAAGCCATGGTCCGCAGAGAGCTTCCAAAGCATCAGTGGGATCTCATTGTTAAATGGTATCAGTCAGGAGAAGGGTACAAAAGAATTTCAAGGCATCACGTGGAGAAAATATGGCACGACAGTGACATTACCAATAACTGGACGTCCCTCCAAATTTGTTGAAAATTATGAGAAGAAAACTGTTCAGGGACGCTGCCAAGAGGCCTACAGTAACATTAAATGAGCTGCAGGAATATTTGGCAAGTACTGGCTGTGTGGTACATGTGACAAAATCTCCCGTATACTTCATATGTCTGGGCTATGGGGTAGCGTGGCAATACAGAAGCCTTTTCTTACCAAGAAAAACATCCAAGCTAAATCTCCCCAAATCATGTGTTATGGTCTGATGAAACCAATGTTGAACTTTTTGGCCATAATTCCACAAGATATGTTTGGCACAAAAACAACACTGCACATCACCAAAATAACACCATACCCACGGTGAAGCATGGTGGTGGCAGCTTCATGCTTTAGGGCTGTTTTTCTTCAGCTAGAACAGGGGCATTAGTCAAGGTAGAGGGAAGTATGAACAGTTCCAAATACCAGTACATTTTGGCACAAAAACCTTCAGGCTTCTGCTAGAAAGCTGAACATGAATAAGAACTTTGGGCCAGATTCACGTACATTGGCGCATATATTGACCGGCGTAGTGCATCTCCTTTGCATTAGACCGGCTCAATTTAGAGGCGCAAGTACCGTTTCCTCGTAGTATTTGCGCACAAATTTGCACCGGCACAACATAAATTCCGAGGCGTAAGGCGGTGTAATTCAAATTGGGAAGGACGTGGGCGTGTTCCATTGAAATGAGCCATGACCCCATGCAAATGAAGGGCAGGCCGGATTGCGAATGCGCGCATGAAGCAGACTATGGTCAGCACCTCTCTGCGCATGCTCAGAACTTGGCACGGCGCAATCAGTGAGATTGGAACTAGGCCCGGTCAACTTAGTGAGCTAGGCACAGTGCTTAAATAGACTTAGAGAAATGCCCTTCCATTGCAAAAGTACATCCATTTGTTTCCCTTCCTACAGCAAGGTGCTTTTGTTCTGTTATTTGTTAGTGTGTGTTGGTTTGTGAGGTGTCTTTGAGATTTTTGGTGAGTGTTTTGGAGAGTGATTTGGAGAGTGTTGTGTGAACATGAGTGAGAGGAAGTGAAAATTTAATTTTTCCTTGCGGGAGAAGGAAATAATTATCAGGGCCATTACCCAATATGGGTGATTCCTGCGCAGCCCGGAGAGTGCCAACACCACCCCGGCCAGGAAGAGTCAGATTTTGCAGGACATCGCCGACGAGGTAAATGCTTTGGGGGGTGAGACCCGGACATGCCAGGGGATCCAAAAGAAGATCAATGATCTCCGACGTGTGGTCCGTGGGAAGCTGGCCAAGATTGCAGCACATGGCAGGGGCACTGGAGGGGGCCCACCATGCACTGTTAGGCTGACTGAGGAGGAGCGTTTGGTGGCCCAGACCTTCAACAGGCAGCAAGTTGAGGGGCTGCCTGGCTTTGACTCCATTGAGGAGGCTGTGAGGACAGGTACGTTTTTTTTTTCTATCTGGTGTGTAGCATGTGTGGGGGGGGGGGGGAGGAATATGTGGCAAGTGTGTGGATCCTCCAACCTGTGATTTTTTTGTGTCATCCACAGATGTGCAGGAGGGTGCTGGGCCACCTGGCCTGTCCGCACCATCCCCGGGACACCAGTCTGAGGAAGACCCCCAGACAAGGCCGGAGTCCTCTGAGAAGGTTGAGGAGTTTGAGTTTGAGGAGGAGGTCATATCAGGGAATGTTAATTTTGGAGGAGTCTTCCCCTATGGCTGGCAGCAGCCAGGCCTCCATCAGGGGTAGCCTCTCCCACTCCTCCCCCAACAGGCCCCCCCCCAAGGGGCTCCCCTTCTCCCCAGGCACAAGCCTCATCCGGAGGCAGGAAGGCGACCCACAAGACCAGGGGGGTGGCCAAGGTTCTGCCTGCAATTCTCAGAAGGGACCAGGCCCTTCAGACCCACCATCTGGGACAGATCACCCAGAGTTTGGGGCGGATGGAGGAGAGCCTGTCCTCCATAAAGGATTTAGTTGGGGACATGGACTGCTACTCCCTGGCTCTGATCAATTGCCAAAATGAACTGCAGGCTACCACAGCAGGCATTGGTCAGGATATGCGGGCCCTCGGTCAGGATGTGGGGGCCCTCACCCAGGCTATCCAGGCCAATACGGCAACCCTCCATGATGGCCTGACCAGAATTGCCGTGGCCTTGGAGGGCAGGCCGCCAGGTGGGCAGAGACCAGGGGATGCTCCTCCTTCCCCGAATTACCCCCCCCCATGAGTCTCCCCTGAGGAGTCGGGGCCGTGGACGTGGCCGCCCCAGGCATGGGTCATGCCAGCGGCGGTAGTTTTTCTTTGGCTTGTATGTGTTTTCTTTGCTGTGCATTTTTTTTTTTGCTGGTCATTTATTTTTTCGCTGGGCATTTTTTTTTTGGATTACGTTATTTTTTCTGTTTGTGAATGGTTTTTTAATGTGGGGGTGACATTCCTGCCGGAAAAGGGCTGTCACCCTCATTTGTGGTGGAGAAGGGTTCCCCGGGACCAGGGAGAAGTGATCCCCAGGTCTGTGTGAATGGTGTATGAATGTACAGTGACATAATTGGAGCCGTGGCGTGGCGTTGCTGCTCACAAATCCTGCATGGTGGGCTTGTGCTAATCCAATGTGATGAGGATGTGGTGTGTGTGATCTAGGGACCACAGTGGCTGCACTGCATGTGAGCGTTGTGTTGGGCTGGGGATGTCCTCCTGCAGGGTTGTGGTTAATTCCATGATGGCATGAGGGGTGAATCTGTAGATGCGATACACCTCAGAATCACTCATTCCAAAGATGTCTATGCGTGTACGGTATATCCTCTCCCGTGCCCTCCTCCATGCCCTCCTCCGTGCCCTCCTCCTTCTGCGCTCATCTAAAGTCAGTAGTATAGCTATGAGCAAGGATGCCCCTGGCATGTTGGCATACAGATTGTTGTCCTGCAAGTGTGGCTGCTCAGCTCATCCCTAACGGTGTTGCTTTAGCTGACATGTAGACAGATTGTCCAAATTTAAAGCTGCTTTTATATGGACTAACTTTAGACCGGATGTGCAGCTGATGCACACAGCGCGTAGCCTGCGCCGCACAAACTTACTTTTGTGGATCGCCGTATTTCCCTCATTTGCATATTTGCATAGCAAATTAATGGTGTGTCTAGCACATTTTTGCACGCACGATGCGCCGGTCTATCCAAATTACGTCGGTCAAAAAATTCTGGATTTCAGGCGTATATTGTTTTGGGGATACGGCGCATAGATATGCGGGCGCATATTTAGACTTACGCCGCGCATCTCGTGAAACGCCGGCTTAAGTGCTTTGTAGATCTGGCCCTTTGTCTTTAGCATGAAAACAACCTAAAGCATAAATCCATATAAACAAAAGAATGGCTTCACCAGAAGAAAATTAACATTTAGGAAAGGCCCAGCCAGAGCCCAGACCTGAATCCCAATGAAAATGTGTGGGGTGATCTGAAGAAGGCTGTATACAGGCGATAGCATCTGACAGATTTGGAGTGTTTTTGCAAAGAAGGTGGGCAAATATTGCCAAGTCAAGATGTGCCATGCTGATAGACTTATACCCAAAAAGACTGAGTGTTGTAATAAAATCAAAAGGTGCTTCAACAAAGTATTGTGTAAGGGTGTACACACTTATGCAATTATATTATTTTTGTTTTTTTTATTTTTACTTTCCTCCACCTAGAAGATTTCAGTTTTTGTCCAATTGAGTTGTACAGTTTATAGGTCACATCAAATGTGGAAAAAGTTCAGAAATGATTTACCTTTGTCTCATTTTTTTTTACATCACAGAAACCTGACGTTTTAAAAGGGGCATGTAGACTTTTTATAATCTATCTATCTATCTATCTATCTATCTATCTATCTATCTATCTATCTATCTATCTATCTATCTATCTATCTATCTATCTATCTATCTATCTATCTATCTGTCTGTAGTGCTACCCCCTCAGGAGCCGCTGGATAGATTTGGGATGGCATGTTACCTGTATGAATGTCTAGGGGTATGATGATCATGATGATGAGAACAATGAAGGAATGTCCAAACAGCTTTCTTGTGCTTTTATTCTTGCCCAACACGGCAAACTGTGAACTTGGAGTAGATAGAGCAAAGATGGATGAAAGGGAGAATTTGCAGACTCAGGCCTAGAAATGACGGAAACAGTCCTGCTTCCTAAAGGGACTTTAACTTCGTCACCACTCCAGTCGGAGTGGGTACAGCGTATCTGGACAGTATCTCTCACAGAACTGACAGCCAGAACATCACTAAGAATCTTGAGAAGGAATACAAGTCTCTGCCACAGACTTGACTGAAATAGAAATAGGAGTGAGACCTCTGCCACAGGCCTTTTGCTTTAGAACACAATTTGTGAGGTGAATCCTTCTCAAGATTATTGATGCCCGAATCTCCCTCAGGTAGTTTTCTTCAAATAGTCACCGACTGACAGGTTGCCATTAGACAAACTCCCAGTGTCCGGTCACCTTGATCCCCGATGGCTTGTCTAGGCCCTATTGGATTGCCTGCCCCCGGGCTTTCCTCAGACTGACTCCCCACCGAACAGCACAACTCGCTTGGGATCTTCTCCTCAAAAGTATGGGACCGAATAAGTCACTGGGTCCCATCACCGCATCAGTTGCTTCGGGCCAACATGGTCCCAGAACCAAGAACAACGCGTGGCACGTGCGCCCCGGCCTGGTAGGCCATATCGCCGGGGCCCGTGATGTGCGCACACCCTGAAGGTGGGTGCTGCACCCGGATCAAACCTCGAACTCCCCCCGCCCAACATGGCGTCTCTCTAGAAGTACCCTCCCCCAGCATTCCCTGCAAGGGAAAAACCCCTCTGATTGGCTGCTGGCAAAAAGGCACTCTGGCCTGGACTCCACTGCTGCCACCTGTCGCCCCGAGGTGGAAAGGCACCCTTAGGAACACAGAATGAGCTGGCAGCACAGCCCAGCTAGAACAGAAGCTGAATTTACACAAATCATATGGATCAGAGCTACATAACTCTCTCATTCCCCTCTAAATTTAAGATAGCACTTGGACTGAAAGTACACAGGCGCTACACATATCTATCTATCTAAAGTTAGGATCTTTCTTTTCGGAAAAACGCACGGTATCATACGGAGTCCTTCAAGGATCCCCGCTGTCGCCGGTGTTATTCAACATTTATCTCTGTCCGCTTTTTGAGATCATCAGCAGTCAAAAACTGCTCTATCACTCATATGCAGACGACAAGCAACTGTATTTCCGCATTTGCAATAAAAAGGATCACCACCTCAATCTAGAGACATTCCTCTCTTTGATAAAGGACTGGATGACAAAGAGTTATCTAAAACTCAATGGAGCGAAAACAGAACTCCTTCTGTTTCACGCCAAACGTAAGAATCTACCTGCAACAACTTGGACACCCCCACCCATTCTGGGCAAAATCATCACCCCTAGCGCCAAAGTCAAAAGCCTCGGGGTCATTTTCGACTCCTACATGACTATGGACGCACAAATAGGGTCAGTAGTCAGCGGATCTCACCATCTGCTGCGCCTACTACGCAGGCTTATCCCTTTTATCCCCAAAGAAGACATAGCGGTCGTGGTGGGAGCAATTGTTAACTCCAGATTGGACTATGCAAATGCCCTTTACCTCGGACTCCCAAAGTACCAAATCGCTCGTCTACAAGTCGTTCAAAATACGGCCGCTAGACTTGTGACTGGGAAAAAACCCTGGGAATCAATCTCACCCTCACTGAGATCACTTCACTGGTTACCAGTAAAAGACAGAATCACTTTTAAAGCACTCTGTCTAACGCATAGATGTATCCATGGGAATGCTCCCCATTATCTATGCGAAAAAATAAAAGCCCATAACCCCAATCGCGTGTTGCGATCCACTAATCAAAATCTCCTGCAGATACCGAAAGCTGGATACAAATCCAAAGGAGACAGAAGATTCGCGGTCCAAGGTCCCAGACTATGGAACGCTTTGCCAACCAGTATTCGGTTGGAGGAGAACTACTTAGCATTCAGGAGAAAGATCAAGACTCATCTCTTTTGATACCAAAGGAGACAGGAACAACAAGCGCCCAGAGGCGATTCAGTTCGCATGTGCCGCGCTATATAAGTTTTCATTCATTCATATCTATCTATCTATCTATCTATCTATCTATCTATCTATCTATCTATCTATCTATCTATCTATCTATCTATCTATCTATCTATCTATCTATCTATCTATCTATCTATCTATTCATTGGGGTTGATTTACTAAAGGCAAATAGACTGTACACTATGCAAGTTCAGTTGCTCTGTGCTAGGGCATTTGCTCCAGAGTTTTGTTGGTGAGGGGAAGCTCTGCTGACTTGCATCATCCAATCATCTGCATGCTTTTTTTTCCTTGCATGTGATTGGGTACTCTTTGCAAAGCAAAGCTTTAACTCATTTATTAAGCTCTGGAGCAAATGCCCCTGAGAAGTGCACCGTTTATTTGCCTTTAAAATATCAACCCCACTGTTTAGCAGGGGCTAATGTTCCTAAAAACAGTTTCTTCATCCTTTATCTATCTATTTATATATTTTTTGTTGTAGTGTATTTTGAGTCAAAATGCAGTATTTAGCCAATCAAGGGTTAATGGCCATAATCTGTTGACAGCCGTCCAGATCTGTGTTTTGTTTGGAGATCACAGTGCGAGCGCGGGGTGGACCCGTACAGTGCGAGGACACAGAGGAGAGGCTGCTGGGCTGGAGGCATTTTAGCATAAAGATCACATGCTGCAGCCCGCACTCTCATTGTTCACTTTTCATAGTCGCCATGGAAACAGGAGCAGCTGCTAGATTATAGGCCTTAGCTGGGTGTTTCACAGGCAGCGCGCTCTTCTTGTGTGTCCTGTTCATGTGATCTGCCAGCTAATCACCCTCCTGCTGCCACTGGTGTCACACCAGACTGTGCCCGATAATGTTTACTAACATTGCCCACATGGCTCCCTTTTTATAATGCTTTGCCCAAAATATGTCAGGACAAGTGGATTTCCAGGCAGCGGGCCAACCTGTCGAGAAAATCTGGCACAAGGGGAAACCACCATCCCCGTAGACTCTTTTTTTTTGTGGCATTTAGCTGCAGGGGTTATTATTATGTCCACAATGGCCTTATTCTGAGTATAAATGGCCATTATTTACCAAATATGTCTTCATTTTCCTATTAGAGGTACTGTAAGCTTAGTAATGCACATCATTTTCATATTTTTAGAAACTCTCTAGTACAAAAAAACATTCTAGTTATCATTGCTAAGACCCATATCTTAGGCTCATAGGATAGTGAAGGTTCCAAAAATGGCCGGTGGGATAGGTAGATAGATAGATTCAATATAATGATTCTTCTTTTCTATGGTGCTCATTCTTTCTTTCTTTCTTTTTTTTTTTGAGTCACTAACATTTTGTTATAACTGTTTTATAAGTGCTAAAAACTGTTGTAATCTTAAAATTCCCTTCTAGTTCTAATTTTGACTACAGAATGGTTAGCCTTTATCGTCTGCGGATCTAAGGCCTCGTACACACGATCAAATCTGTCCACTGGAAACGGTCCGCTGGACCGTTTCAGCAGACAGATTCGATCGTGTGTACGGCCGAGCAGACAGATTTGTCCACCCGACAGATTTCAAAGCATGCTTTGAAATCTATCAGGTGGGAATCTGTCCGCCCGACATGTCTGCTGGTTAGTACACTTACCAGCAGACATGTCGTCCCGCTCCGCCGCCGCACCGCCACCGAATGGATTCGGCGCATGCGCGGAAGTGTTTTACTTCCTGGTGCGGTGACGTGGCGGCGTCAACGTCACTGCCACGTCACCGACACGTCAGCGCGCTCTCTGCTGGCGGGGATTTTGGTTTGCTCATGTGTACACGCGAGCAAACCAAAATCCCAGCAGACAGATTTGTTCAAATCTGTCGGACGGACAGATTTGAACAAATCTGTCCGCTCGTGTGTATGGGGCCTAAGAGTGAAGGTAGCCCAGAAGTTTAGCAACATACATTGGGCAGGGCTGGCACCACACAGTCCACAAAAATGCTGTGTGTCTCAGCCTGCAGAAGGGAATTTTGACAGATTGACAGGTATTTTTCTGTATTTGCAGGGCCCTTATAGGCATAAAACATGGGAAAATGTGCATGTATATAAATGTAGATATACTACACATACTGTATATACAGTGTATATATAATATATAAAACAAATGTTTTAAGAAAGAAAAAAATATGCACATACTAATATTAGTTATAATATAATATTATAATATTTAATATTATATATTTAATAATTTATTATAATATTAGTGACACAATTATTCTGTGCCAAATGGCAGTACCCAAGACAAATTCATGTAAGGCTACTTTCACACTGAGGCGCTTTGCAGACGCTATAGTGCTAAAAATAGTGCTAAAAATAGCGACTGCAAAGCGCCCTGAAAGAGCCTCTTCTCTCATGCTCAAAAATGTCCTGCTGCTTTAGGAGCGGTGTATCTATAAGCGTTCCTGGGCAGTACCACCGAACCACCAGGTTTTAACCCTTTTCCGACCGCTAGCTAGCAGTGGTTAAAAGTGCCCCGCTAGTGGCCTAATAGCGCAGCAAAAATGGTGGTAAATCGCTGCTAAAAATAGCCTAACTGTCTGAGACAAACAGTAATTTATCTAAGCTATGGTGTGGCAGAGAGGACCTTTTAACATTCCTGTCTTTAGTGCATTCTCACCCCTGGAGCACAGCATCACTGGTTGCTAAGACGCTGTCTGCTGTGTAGCCGACAGCATCGTAGCAAATAATTACACATCCCTGGCTCCATTCAGATTCCAGCTAAGAGATCCCTGTCATTACACAAATATGGCCATTGGGTAATTTGGGTAAGGACACCAGCAAACATCCCGCCCCATTAAACTGAGGACTGAGAAATGTCCTGGCTGGCAGCTCAATGGGTCATGGGGCCATCATTTGCTAAGAAGCCTGCACCTAGCAACCATTAGTCCTGTAACATTTATGATAGCTTAAAAGCACATACATGATGAGACCGTATGCAGAACAATACGTTTACAGTTATATAATAAATAATCAAAAAACAATATTTTACAATGGATTTGAATGGCCGGGGCCCCTTTATTATTGGTAATTTATTTACCAAATTATAATAAACATGTCCATTTTATATAACATAACACTCACTTACTTTTAACCATAAACTATCACTTCAACTTAGCCACAACAGTAGAGTTGCCACCTCATCCCTTTAAAACCGAACACATATTAATTACACAGGTTCTGTGGCTAATTAAGGTGGTAATTAAACTCACTTGGTGCCTTATCTGTATTAAATTAGCCTCAGAACCTGTGTAATTCATATGCGTTCGGGTTTAAAGGGATGAGGTGGCAACCCTACACAACAGCTCGAGTTAGAACTATGACATGTTCAATATCTGTATAACTGTCCCTTTTCATGAGTAAAGGACTAAACCACATTACAAGGGCCACAACAATGGGAGGGAAGGTGGGATGCTCCTTCTTCTTTTCTGGTCCATCACTGGCTGCTGCTCCTACGCAGATTTAATCCCTTATATAAGGGCTAGCTTGTGCCACCTTCAACATGTGACATGCCTTTAGCCAATGATATTTAAAAATTGTATTAAAAAAACTGTACAAATAACTGTCAACTCTGACCTTTAGTCTGCTCTGGCCTCATAGATGGGCAGAGCAAATTCTTTTGCTCCTCCCTTTTCCCTTCTACTCTGAGAATGGTGTCTCTCTGTATGCCAAATTAGGGTTGGTCTTAAAGCGAAGGTCCACCCAATTATTTTTTTTAAAAGCCATCAGCTACAAATACTGCAGCTGCTGACTTTTAAAAAATTGACACTTACCTGTCCAGCGCGCCCGCAATGTCGGCAGCCGAGGCCGAGCAATTGCTTGTCTTTCGGCTGCCCCCCTCCGCCATCCTCGGTGAGGGAATCAGGAAGTGAAGCATTGCAGCTTCACTGCCCTATTCCCTACTGCGCATGCGCAAGTAGCGCAATGCGCCCACACTGGTCTCCGCTCTCTCCAGGGACCAGCAGTGTGGCTCCCATGGGAGTCAATGCCTGGAAGTGGGTGTGAGTACCACTCCCCCCTGAAAGATGCCAAATGTGACACTGGAGGGGTGGAACTCCGCAAACAAGGATAATCTGAATCTGTCAGACCATGTACCCATAACTCAGCAGTAAGGTTACTATAATCATGTAAATATTCCATTACTCTGCTTATAAGCAGGCTTGAGGAACGGTACAAGGTCATTGGGATCCTTGTGTTGCCAATGCAGCTCCCTTATACCCAGAAATTATAAGAATTCATTCACCCTGGTGGTTGAATGTAGCGCTGGAAGTACAGGAAGGTCAGTTTGTGCAACTGGTAGGGCTGCAATTAAAGTAAACATGTTGCTTTGCCCTGCATGAAAAAAACACAGGTTTACTTTACCAATTGGGTATAGTAATTCTTGGTTAGTAATGTGTTAAACTAGCCGCACAAAATGTTATATATGCTTGATCCTTCAAATTCTGTGCTTAGTGTGGTTCAAAAAAATACTTTCTTGAATGAATAATAACACAACAGACCCGATATCTATGGTTCAGCTACCTGTGTCATACACTACCTATTGAATTACCACTCCATAGATAACTCTCTATCAGGAGCATCTAGTGCTCCTGCTCCTCATTCCAACATCCTGGGTTTGGCTGTGACATTCTCCTTGTCTGTCTGTCCACCTGCAATGTAATTAATGTGGCCAGTCTCTGGGTGTAGACCAAACCTGATTTAAGCACACCAAGCCTTCAGTATCACCAAGCCTGTGATATCATGTAACATGTTTTCCAAGCTACCTGTTTGTCTGTTCTACTGATTGGATTTCCCTGTGTATGGCCTAAGATCAGATATTGATTATTCTCTGAACTCTGCCTGCCTTTTACCTGGACTGTCATTCAACCACTCTGGCTGTCTGCCAACCAGAAGTACCTGCTCAGTTTCCACCTGCCCTGCCATGGTGGCCATGCACTATAGAACTGTTTATAAGTCCTGGGGGCAACCAAGTACCTGTAGGCCTGCTTGCCTTATGTGAAAGGGGACTGCTATAGGTGAAGAACACAGTAGCCAGCTGCAGTGGATATAAAACGTCTACACAACCATGTTGCAATGTCAGGTTTCTGTGATGTAAAAAAATGAGACAAAAATAAATACATTGAAAACGTTTTCCACTTTTAATGTGACCTATAAACTGTACAACTCAGTTGAACAACAAACTGAAATCTTTTAGGTGGAGGGAAGTAAAAATATAAAACTAAAATAATATGGTTGTATAAGTGTGCACACTCTTAAACTAATGCTTCAGTCTTTCTGGATATGAGTCCATCAGCATGGCACATCTTGATTTGGCAATATTTGCCCACTCTTTGCAAAAACACTTCAAATCTGTCAGATTGGAGTGCGCATGCGCGAGGGATCCAAGATGGCCGCGTGATCCGGAGCTCCACCGTACACTGCTCCCGCGGCACCGACTGCAGCCTTCAGAGGGATCCTTTACGCCCACCTTCGAGTGCCCCAGACTCCCACCGACCCGATCTATCCCCCTATATGACGAACGCCCCGGTTCGTCGCGATCTCGGGCCGCTATTCGATCAGGCCCAGCCATCCAGGGGATCCAAGATGGCCGCCGCAGCACAGCCTTCCGCAGCACACGTTGAGGGACACCCTGAGCCGAGACAGGTAATCGCTCCAGCAACCCTCTCCTTTACTCCAGCTCACCAGAGTGCGGTTCCCTCTCTAATGACTCCCTCACCAACATCCACTGAATCCCTGCTGGGCCGGACCTTTGGTGATGCAGGCCACATTTCAACAGGCATGTCAGTACACATGCAACAGGAGAGCCCCTTTCCCAATGTGTCATCCCCAGAACCTTTTTCTGATGATCTATTCTTTAAATTGTCAGCTCTTCTGGACAGGGGTCTGGCGTCTACGGCTGCTAAAATAACTGCAGACATTAAGGCTGATTTCCAGAACTTGGGCTCAAGGATGGAATCAATAGAACACAAGCTTGACCTCACAGTATCCGCCACTAACCAGAA
The DNA here is from genome assembly GCA_029574335.1 of Rana kukunoris. Classification (NCBI taxonomy): domain Eukaryota; kingdom Metazoa; phylum Chordata; class Amphibia; order Anura; family Ranidae; genus Rana; species Rana kukunoris. The sequence goes on along the minus strand of CM056052.1, from coordinate 83,605,520 downwards.
CTTTGGCCATATACAAGCACTGCAGGACAGACTAGACTCAGCTCTTATCAGGATTGATGAACTCGAAGACAGATCCAGAAGGGACAATTTCAGGATCAGGGGTCTCCCAGAGACTGTAATGGATGTTATGCAAGCTACCCATGAGCTGATATCATCTCTGATCCCGAATATCCCGCAACATCGCTTGGAACTTGATAGGGTTCATAGGGCTCTGGGACCCCCCAGAAAAGATGGCACTCCTAGGGATGTTATCGTAAAGCCCCATTTTTTTCTGGTCAAGGAAGAAATAATGAAACAAGCCAGAGCATCGAATCAAATTCTGTGTCAGGGTCATCCTGTTCAAATTTTCACCGATCTGTCCCAATCCACAATTCAGAGACGCCGTTCCCTGAAACCTCTGCTTTTGGTCCTGTCTCAAAATGCCATAAAATATTGGTGGTCTTTTCCATTCGCCGTCAAATTTTCTTTTGCTGGGAAGTACTACTCTTTTTCCTCTCTTCAAGAGGGAGAGAAGATCCTCCTTTCTTTGAAGTTAATCTCCCTGGAAGCTTCCATGGACACATCAAACCAACCGCTCAACCCAGCTAAACGCCCTTCTCCGAATAGTCCGCTTACCCCGCTTTGGAACAAAACGAAGTCAAAGAAACAGAAAGATGTCCTTCAAACCTGAAAGATCTAGAAGGGAATAAGACTTTGGTTCCTTTTTCGGTGTGCTCCCTATGGGTGAGATGTTATGACACTCCTCTCCATGACGGACTGATCTATCCCTCTGTTGGCCTTAGGCTTCAGACAATAAGTTCTCTCTAATTACACCAAAACATTGTTTTTTCTTGCTTTTCCTTTTTTTTTTTTTTTTATGTTTATTCTTGCTGTTTTTATTAGGTGCCCGGGAGCTGAGTACCTTGCATGCGCCTCCACCTATCTCTCGGTTTCTTCAGAGCCCGTGAGATGGGTTGTCTGCAGTTTTTTTTGCAGACCTTATTGATAGGATCTGGCTCTAGGGGACCTCTGTGCCTCCTGGAGTCTGATCCGCCTCTCCCAGAGGGATTATCTGTGATCCCTCTGTCTTTTCATTCTATTTCTCTCTCTTCTCTCATCTCCAACTTCTCTCCTTCCTACCCCCTCTTTCCCTTGCACCACGGGAACATTATCATCTTTATCTCTTTTTTTTGTTTATTGTCAGGTATATTCTGGGAGCCCCGTATGCATCTCACTCTTAGTTGGACGTCTCATCTGCTTGCTGTTGTGGGTCCGGTCTTGATTGAGGTAAGTGTCGCAGGGATCTCTCGCATTTCTTTTCTTCCCCTCAATGGCTGACAAACCCATACCGGTCCTTAAAATAGCCTCTCACAATACTCAAGGCCTTAATTCCCCCATCAAACGGAGAAAGCTCTTTGACAAATATAAATCGCTTAAATGCGATGTTATATTAATACAGGAAACCCACTTTCCCAGGAGATACAGTCCTTCTTTCATTCACCATAATTTCCCTACATTTTATCTAGCGAACGCAGAGGATAAAACTAAAGGGGTAGCGATAATTTTTTCCAAATCTTCTAATTTTTCCTGGCGTGCTGAATTTAGAGACCCGGATGGTAGGTTCCTACTAGTTAAAGGCCTGATTGATAACCATATGTTCTCTTTTATTTCATATTACGCTCCGAATAAAGGCCAATTACCGTTCTTTCGTTCTATGCTTTCTACTTTAAGCCCCCTGATTGAAGGGACCCCCATCCCACTAGAGCTAGTTTGAAATTTGCCCGTCTTCTTCATATACACGGCTTAGCTGATGTCTGGCGGGAACAAAATCCAACATCTAGGGACTTTACTCATTTTTCTTTCCCACATCAATCTTATGCCAGGATTGATCATATCCTAATGTTCACTTCTCATCTACCTACTGTCTCAGGTTCCAAGATCCTGGATTCATCCCTCTCTGATCACTCCATGGTTGTAGCTGTTATTTATAATCCCTTTCGTAATCCTAAACCTTCTCAATGGAGACTCAATGAATCCCTCTTATCCGACCCCGTAGTCCTTGCTGAAGTTAATAAAGCTCTCTCTGAATATTTTACTTTAAATAACACTGGGGATATCTCCGCTGAGGTTCTTTGGGCAGCTCATAAAGCTACCGTTAGAGGAAAATTTATCCAATTAGCCTCTAAAATGAATAGGGAACGGAAAGTTGACATTAATAGACTCGAAAGGTTATACACTTCCCTTAAAACCCAACACAAGGCATGCCCCTCTAACGCTCTATTGACTCAAATAGAAACTGTAAGGCTGGAGCTTAATCTAGCCCTTACTACACGGGCTGAAAAAGCGCTTAGATGGAGTGGTGCTAAATTTTGTTCTCAAAAGGACAAATTGGGAAGAATGCTTGCTACCAAATTGTCACCCAGAGCGAAACTTTATACTCTTCCCAGGATTAGGACCCACCAACAGTTTACAACCTCTGATCCCTCTAAAATCCTTGCTGTGTTCAGGGATTTCTATGGTAAATTATATGGATCTAGTCGTCAGGCTTCTGAGAGTTCTATTTCTCAGTTCCTAGACACCCTCCCTATCCCTAAACTCTCAGCAGATCACATAGCCGCTATGGAGGTTCCGATCTCTGAGGCGGAAACGTTGGAAGTTATTAAAAATCTGAAAAGAGGTTCGGCACCTGGTCCGGACGGCTTTTCAGTGTCGTATTATAAATCATTCACAGAGATTCTAGCCCCCTTTATGACAAAGTTTTTTAATGAAAAGGTTTCTGGAAGTCCCCTTGGTGCGGAATTGAACTCTGCATTTATAACTGTCATACCCAAACCTGATAAGAATCCGGAAGATGTTGGGAACTATAGACCAATCTCACTGATAAACAACGACGTTAAAATACTCACCAAGATCCTTGCTAATAGATTGAATTCCTTCATCAGTCTATACGTCCATAAAGATCAGGTGGGTTTTATCCCAGGTCGGCAGGGCCCTGACCAGACTAGAAGAGTCATCGACATTATGTCGATTCTCCAATCTAACTGGCCAGGAGGACTGAAGCAGCAGGGTATGCTCTTGGCGCTAGATATCCAAAAAGCTTTCGACACAGTTTCCTGGCCTTATATCTTTACACTTCTAGATAGATGGGGTTTTGGTCGTCGTTTCTTGGGTATTTTAAAGGCTCTTTATTCCTCCCCCACAGCGCGTATTCGTATACAGGGATATTACTCCTCTCCAGTTCAAATAGCAAGAGGCACGAGGCAGGGTTGCCCTCTCTCCCCTATCATCTTCGCTATAGCCATGGAAACGCTTGCGATTGCGATTAGAGAAAACCCAAACGTGATGGGGGTCTCATGTGGTCCCAAGATGCACAAATGTGGCCTTTTTGCCGACGACTTGATTTTATTTGTTACGTCCCCCTTGATCTCCATTCCAAACATAAATAAGATTCTTGACATCTTTGGGGATGCCTCGGGTCTGCTAGTCAATTTCTCTAAATCTCTTGCGCTTAATGTTTCACTTGACCCCGAAACGGTTTCCCTGTTAAAACGAGACTTCCGGTTCGAATGGAATGATTCTGCTATCAAATACCTCGGCATTTTCCTCACGCCCAAATTTGAAACTCTTTACTCCCGAAATTATCCCCCAATGTACCGTAAATTGGAACAGGACCTGAAATCTTGGTCTAGACTTAACTTGTCATGGCTGGGAAGAATAAATGCCGTAAAAATGACCCTGCTTCCTAGGCTTCTCTACCTTTTCCGAGCCCTCCCGATCCCTTTGAGGAAGGATCACTTGAATTCCTTCCAGAGCAAAGTTTTGAAATTTATCTGGGGAAGTTCAGGTTATAGGATTAAACAACAATCTCTCTTCCATTCCAGGAAACAGGGTGGTCTAGGACTGCCCCACTTATATAATTATTACCTGGCTTCGAGATTGGCCCAATTCTCCATAACTTTTACAAATTGGAATAAACCTGACTGGGTACAGATTGAACGACAGGCAGTTCCTCTACACACCCTGGATTTCCTCGCATGGATGGCCCCCAAGTCGAGACCTCCTATTCTAGCTCCTACCCTTTCTCACTCGTATGCGTTATGGGATAAGTTGAAGTTGAATCCCAACCTCACATCTGATGTTAAACCCCTGTCTCACCTCTTTCGTAACCCAAATTTTCCCCCTGGACTAGATATATTGGCGTTTCGCTGGTGGATTGATAAGGGACTGTATCGCCTGGGTCAGTTTTTCACCCCTACTGGCCCTGTTTCCCTATCTTATTGTATAAGTAAACTAGAACTCCCACCTTCTGAGAGATTCCGCTTTCTTCAAATTAATCATTATTTACATAGCATATGTTCCTCCAAGCCCCACCCTTATAAATTCACAGACTTCGAATTATTTTGCAGCCAGTCCATTGAGGGGAGGGGAGGCATTTCGATTGTCTATGCGTCACTTTCCTCTCCAACCGCTAAATCTTCCTTCATGCTTGCATGGGAGGAGGATTTTAAGTTTAAATGGAACCTGGAGAACTGGCAAGCAGCTGTTTCTTCAGCTTTTAAAGGTATCATTAACGTCTCTCTTATAGAAGCCAGTCTGAAGGTCATAACTAGATGGTACCTAACTCCTTCTAAGTTGGCTAGAATTTTCCCCTCAGCCGATCCTTTATGTTTTAGGGGCTGTCAGTTGCTGGGCTCATTTGCGCATATCTGGTGGGAGTGCCCTAGAATCAGGTCGTTCTGGAGAAAGATTCTTTTAACTATTAAGAAGGTTACCGGCTACGAAATGGTAGGGCATCCTGAGTCCTTCTTGTTGAACGCTCACCTTCCTGGAACTTCCAAACAGACACGCAGATTGATTCATTTTATTTTGCTGGGTGCAAAGATTACTTTGGCCAAAGCTTGGAAACTACCGAGAGTATCTGTTAAAGCAGTGATCAGGAAGATTTCCTGGATCATGTGCCAGGAAAAGGTGGCCGCCATGCTGAATGACTCATTACCGGGTTTTGAATTGATCTGGAATCCTTGGGCTCAGTTTATGGGTATCTCGCTCATTCCGGGAACCTAGGTCAATTTTTTGATAAGTTCTCCTTCAGCCTGCTCGGATAATCTTTTCCCGTGGTGCATCCCCCTCTTGTTCCCCTACTACCACTCTCTCTTTCTATCTTCCCACTCTTTTCCCCTTATTCCTTTCCCCCTTTTTTTTTGAGCTGTCCCTTTCCTTTACCCCTTTCCCTTAATTTTTTTTTTTTTTTTTTTCCTTCTCTTCTCTACCCCTTTCCCTTATTTTTTTTTCTCTTCTCTTCTTTTTCTTTTTTCTTTTCTCTTTCCTCTAGTTCTTTTGCTTATTATGGTTCTCATTCCTGCATTATTCCGTTTAGATATGTTCTATATATTTCTGTTTCCTCCCCAGTGTGGGGTTGTCCGAGGTGTCCCCACCCGCTTGCACAGTGAGTTCCCATTGGGGTGCTGGCGGCTGGGGACTCCCCGGTGATACTACTCTCTTGGGCCTTTATTGACAGTGCTGAGATATCTCTTGAGGCATTGCTAATCTGGGGGGTGGTCGAAGATCTCCCTTCATCGAATCTTATTGGTCGATCTCTGGGGCTTTTGTATTTTCTTTTGGTTTTTGTATTTATATTTTAATTGGTTATGCATTCTTTAAGTTTACCTTCCATTTTTGAATTAGAACTGCCCCTGCTTGTATCACGGGTTTCACCCAGTAGTCAACCAAGAGTCTATATCTCCTATATCCTGACTTTTCTATTTCTGATGTTTGCAGGAATGAATGTTTTATGTACGGTTTCTTATTTTTTGTTATTTCTTTATGATAATAAAAACTCTTTGAAAGCAAATCTGTCAGATTGTGAGGTCATATACTGTGCACAGCCCTCTTCACATCACCCCACAGATTTCCAATCAAATTCAGATCTGGGCTCTGGCTGGGCCATTCCAAAACTTTAATCTTCTTCTGGTGAAGCCATTCTTTTGTTGATTTGGATGTATGCTTTCTTTGGGTTGTCATGTGGAAAGACGAAGTCCCTCTTCATGTTAAGCTTTCTAGCAGAAGGTTTTGTGCCAATATTGACTGGCATTTGGTTCATAATTCCCTCTACCCTGTTCCAGCTGAATAAAAACAGTCCCAAATCATGATGCTGCAACCACCATGCGTACACACGGCAGAGAACCTCGACGGGCAGAACACATCATTCCGCCCGTCGAGGTTCTCTGCCGGCCGTCAGATTTGGCGACCCACCCGTCGGGAATGGCAACCAGCCATTCATCCCGACGGGCCGTCGAGCAAATAGAGAACATGCACTCTATTTCTGCTCGACGGCATTCCCGACGGGATGCTCGCCGAGAGCGTACACACGGCCGAGGTTCTCGGCAGAATGCGGCTCCCAGCTAGGTTCTCGCTGGTTTCTGCCGAGAACCTTGGCCGTGTGTACGCCGCCTGACTGTGGGTATGGTGTTCTGTTTGTGATGTGCAGTGATGTTTTTGTGCCAAACATATCTTTTGGAATTATGGCCAAAAAGTTCAATCTTGGTTTCATCAGACCATAACACATTTTCCCCACATGCTTTTGGGGGACTTCAGATGTGTTTTTGCAAAATGTAGCCAGGCCCAGGCACAGCCCAGACATATGAAGAATACAGGAGATTGTTGTCACAAGTACCACACAGCCAGTACCTGCCAGATATTCCTGCAGCTCCTTCAATGTAGCTGTAGGCCTCTTTGCAGGCTCCCTGACCAATTTTCTTTTATCTTTTCATAATTTTTGGGGGGGATGTTCAGTTTTTGATAATGTCACTGTGCCATATTTTCTCCATTTTATGAATACTGTCTCCAATGTGTTCCATGGTAAATCTAATGCCTTGGAAATTCCTTTGTACCCTTCTTCTGACTGGTATATTTTAACCACTTCCATACCGGGCACTTACGCACCTTCCTGCCAAAGCCAATTTTTTAGCTTTCGGCGCTCTCGCAATTTGAATGACAATTGCGCAGTCATGCTACACTGTACCCAAACACTTTTTTTTATAAATTTGTTCCCATAAATAAAGCTTTCATTTGGTGGTATTTTTTTTTTTTCTTTTTATTTCTTTAAAGTGTATTTTTGTGCGTGAACTCGAGAGAGAGGAGCCGGACTGCAGGAGTTGGGAGTAGGCAGACCCTCCCCCCGGAGGCAATCGCCATCCTTCTCCATGCCCCTGGTGGCAATGGCGGGTGTGAAGGGGGGCCTCCCACTCACCCCGCCCTACCTGCTCCTCTTGGGAGCCCAACTGGGGCCCAACGGGACCCCAATGGGGCAGAGGGACTCCCCCTATGAGGGAGTGAGGGGGCCTAGCCCACCCAGCCAGCCCCGTAGGTCCTTCGCCTCTCTTTATTTTAAGAGACCGCATGGCCAAAGTGCATGTGTTTTAAACCAATTTTGTGTGCGTGCAAGTGTGGTGGTTTTTGTGGGGGGGGGGGGTGGGGGTACTAAGCACAGGCGTACCTTGCATAGCACACCCACCGGGAGCCGGGCTGAGACCACCAAACTCAATTCACATGTAGCCGAGACCGGGATCCGAACCCTTGGCTGCAGAGGTGAATGGCTTGTCAGCGCAGTGCCAATCACGTTGAGCCACCACAGCTCCCTCATTTGGTGGTATTTGATCACCTCTGCGATTTTTATTTTTTCACAACAACTAAAAAAAGCCCGAAAATTTAGAAAAAAATTAAGGCCCAGATTCACAGAGCGATTACGCCTGCGCAACAGGAGATGCGCGTGCGTAAGTCGAAATGTGCGCGTGCGTTTCGATGCGCGGCATCCCCAGAACGAGATACGACAAAAATCTACTTTTTTTGTCCCGCGTAATTTCGTTAGACTGGCGCATCCGTCCGCGCAAAAGTGCGCTAGACACACCATTGATTTACTAGTCAAATATGCTAATGAGGGACTTACGGGGATCCACAAAACAACATTGGGGCATCGTCGCGCATAGCTATACTACTGACTTTAGATGAACAAAGAAGGATGAGGGCACGGAGGATGGCACGGAGGATGGCACGGGAGAGGATATACCGCACCCGCATAGACCTGTTTGGCATGAGTGATTCTGAGGTGTTTCGCATCTTCAGATTCACCCCTCATGTCATCCTGGAATTAACCACAACCCTGCAGGAGGACATCACCAGCCCAACACACCGCTCACATGCAGTGCAGCCACTGGTCAAGGTACTGGCAACACTCCATTTCCTTGCCAATGGCTCTTTTCAGCGTACAAGTGGAGTGGTGGCTGGGATGTCACAATCCTCCATGAGCAGATGTGTGCACCAAGTTGTCCCTTCAATTCTAAGATGCATGGCCAACCAAATCATCAAACCCACCACTGAGGACCTGCGGCTGAAGGCAATGACAGATTTCTACAGAATTGCCAGATTCCCACGCACTGTGGGGGCCATTGATTGCACACATGTGGCACTCCAGCCCCCCCCAGGAGACAGAGCACATGTACCGCAATCGGAAGCATTGGCATTCCATCAATGTACAGGTGATAGTCGATGCCCAAGGCCTCATATGGCACGTCCGTGCCAAACACCCAGGGTCCAGCCATGACAGCTACATATACAATCAATGCCACATCCGATTGGAATTCGATCAGAACGTGTATGGGGACACCTGGCTGGTTGGTGAGTGACATGGGTGGCAGGCATGACTGTCCCCCCCATGATGCACACATCACAAGGGGCACATGCATGACTAACATCCTCCTGTCTTTTCCCTTACAGGTGACTCTGCATATCCACTGGGACCCCATCTCATGACTCCTATCCGGAACCCCCAAACCCCAGGAGAGGAAAGATACAATCAAGCACATGCCCAAACACGAGCAGTGGTGGAGCGCACCTTTGGCCTCCTAAAGTCACGTTTCCGATGCCTGGATAAGTCTGGGGGTACCCTCTTGTATTCCCCAAACTTCGTGTGGCAGATCATCGGTGCATGTTGCATGCTGCACAACTTCGCAGTAAGAAAGGGCCTGCAGATTGACCTACGTGATGACCTGACCCCTGAACCAGACAATCCCCCCCTAACCGAGGCTACCCCGTCTTCTGAGGGAAGAGCAGCCAGGAGACAACCCACATTGGGCATCTTTGCACGTTAAACACACACATTAATCATGGCACAATGAGAATGCATGCATGCACACCACTGTGGTCCCTAGCACACACACCCCACATCCACATCAAATTGGATTGGCACCAGTCCACCATGCAGGACTTGTGAGCAGCAACGCCACGCCAAGACTCCAATTATGTCACTGTACATTCATACACCATTCACACGGACCTGGGGATCACTTCTCCCTGGTCCTGGGGATCCCTTCTCCACCAAAATTGAGGGTGACACCCCTTTTCCGGCAGGAATGTCACCCCCACATTCACACAGCATTCACAACACAAAAAAATAAATAAAAATTACCTGCAAAAGCAAAAAATTTCCAGCAAAAAAAAAAAATTACAAAAAAAAAAGGGGGAAAAACAAATTAATGCCCTTTGCGTGAGCCACGCCTGGGGCGCCCCCGGCCACGGCCCCGGCTTCTCAGGGGAGACTCATGGGGAAGGGGTAAAACCGGGGAAGGAGGAGCAGCCCCTGATCTCTGCCCACCTGGCGGCCTGCCCTCCAAGGCCACGGCTATTCTGTCCAGGGCAGCACCAAGTGTTGCCGTGTTGGCCTGGATAGCCAGGGTAAGGGCCCTCACATCCTGCCCAACGCCTGCTGATGTCGTCTGCAGTTCGTTTAGGCAGGTTGTGAAAGCCCGGGAGTGGGAGTCCAGGTTCCCCAGCGTATCCTTGATGGAGGACAGGCTCTCCTCCATCCGCACCAATGTCTGGCTGACCTGTCCCAGATGGCGGGTCTGGAGGAACTGGTCCCTTCTCAGAGTGGCGGGCAGGAGATCGGCCACCCCCCTGGTGGTCTGGGATGACATCCTGCCCCCAGCTGATGCTTGTGGCCGGGGAGAAGGGGAGGCCCTTGTGAGGGGAGCCATGTTGGGGGAGGAGGGGGGGCTCCCCCTTAGGGAGGCCTGCCTGCTGCCAGCCAGAGGGGAAGAGTCCTCAAAAGCCAAACGTCCAGTGCCTGACATGGACTCCTCCTCCTCATGATTCTCCTCCTCCTCATGATTCTCCTGCTCCTCTTGAACCTCCTCCGCGGACTCCGGCCTTGTTGGGGGGGCCTCATTAGGCTGCTGTCCTGGGGTTGGTGCAGTCAGGCCAGATGGCCCTGCACCCTCCTGCACATCTGTGGATGACACAAAACATTCACAGGTTGGAGGATCCACACACTTGCCACATATTCCCTTTCACCCCCTCCCCCACACATGCTACACACCTGATATAAAAAAAAAAAAAACTTACCTGGCACCACGGGCTCCAGACTTGAATCAAAGCCGGGCAGGCCCTCAACTTCATGCCGATGAAAGGTCAGGGCCACCGCACGCTCCTCCGCTGTCAGCCTAATACGGCATGGTGGGCCCCCTCCTGTGCCCCTGGCATGGGCATGCATTCTGGCCATCTTCTGTTTGACCAGACGCCGGAGGTCATTGATTTTTTTGTCAATCCCAGACCGGGTCCGTGTCTCCCCCTGCCCCGCTGAATTGACCTGCTCAGTGATCCTATCCAAAATCTCCCTCCTCCTGGCCGGGGTGGTGTTGGCACTCTCTGGGCCGTGGAGGTAACGCCCATACTCGCTAATGGCCCGGGCAAGAATTTGTTTTTCCACAACTGTAAAATTCAGCTTTCGCTTTCTCTCAGTCATCCTTCCAAAAAAAATCAGTCCCAGTCAACAAAATTCACGCACACAAACAAGCACAACCAATCAAGCAAAAACACACACAGAGAGAAAAATACTCAGCAATAAACAGTCACAAAAAAACAAAACAAAAATACAGCAGGAAAAGAAACAAACACAAATATATCAATCAAACAAACAGTCTCTCAAACACTTATCAAAAACCACTTTCAAAGATCTACTAACAAACACTTGATCACACAGAACACTAATCTGACAACTACAAAACACACCGCAACGAACAACAGGACAAAAGCACTAGGTTAAATGGGAAGGGACAAAGGGATGTACTTTTGCAAAGCAAGTGCGTTTGTGTGTGTCTATTTATGCTGTTTGCGTAGTTCACAACGTTGCCCTAGTCCATTTCCAATTTCACTGATTGCGCCGCTCCCGAGTTGTGAGCATGCGCACAGCGGAGCTGACATGGTCTCCTTCAAGCGCGCATGCGCGAGCCGGCCGGCCCTTCATTTGCATGGGGTCACGGCTCATTTCAATGTAACACGCCCACGTCCTTCCCAATTTGTATTACTCCTCCTTACGCCTCTGAAAAAACGTTACGCATGCGCAATTTCCTGCGCAAAAGCTACGAGAATAGGGTGATTACGCGGCAAAATTGCGCAAGTCTAACGTAAAGGCGGTGCACTACGCCGGTCCAATAATGCGCAGATGTACCTGAATCTGGGCCTCAGTTTTTATTTTTTTCTGTAATTTTTTTTGTAAATAAGTACGTTTTCTTCTTCGATTACAGGCACTGATATGGCAGCACTGATGGGCACTGATGAGGTGGCACTGATGGGCACTGATGAGGTGGCACTGATGGGCACCGATGAGGTGGCACTGATGGACCCTAATAAGCGGCACTGATGGGCACTGATAGGCGGCGCTGGTATGCAGCACTGATGGGCACTCATAGGCAGCACTGATGGCCACTCATAGGTGGCACTGGGCACATTTATATGCGGCACTGATAGGCACCCATAGGTGGCACTGATGGGCACTCATGGGCAGCACTTATGGGTGGCACAGAATGGCACTGATAGGTGGGCACTGGGCATGGATGGGCACTGAGAGGTGGCACTGATGGACACTGAGGGGTGGCACTGATGGCATTGCTGGTTATCACTTGTTGATCCCATATTGTGCCAGTCAGTGCCCATGTTGCCAGTCAGTGCCCATTTGTGGGCACTGATTGGCATCTGTTCTCATTTTTATTATTTTTATTATTGCCCCCGTCCCTGGTGGTCCAGTGTGGGCTTCCCTGGTGGTCCAGTGTGGGCATCCGAGGGGAGGCTGCGTTGATAAACAATCAGCACCAACCCCCCTGTCAGGAGAGCCGTTGATCGGACGCGAGTGAGGAAGAGCCGATCAACGGCTCTTCCTGTTTACATCGTGATCAGCCGTGATTGGACATGGCTGATCATGTAGTAAAGAGACTCTGCCGGAGGCTCTTTATCAAAATCGGAGATGCAGGGTGTCAGACTGACACCCCGCATCACCATTCACCGCGCTGCGTGCCCCCACGGGCGCACGCCGGCATATTATCCTGCTGGATGTCAATAGACGTCCAGTCAGGATTTCAGAACCACTTCCCGGACGTCAATTTACTATTGACCGGGCGGGAAGTGGTTAACAATGAGATCCTTCTGATGCTTTAAAAGCTCTCTGTGGAAGCTTTTTCTTTTGGATGCAACTAAAAAAATTGAAGGAAAGACCTACTAGAACCGCTGAACTTTATTTGGGGTTAATTAGAGGCACTTTAAATGATGGCAGGTATTTAATTTTGAATGTGATTGCTTAAAGGGTCACTAAAGGCAATTTTTTTTTTTTTTAAATATCAAACATGTTATACTTACCTCCACTGTGCAGCTCGTTTTGCACAGAGGACAGGAAGGGATGAGTGAACCAGCTTGGGTTCTGTTTGCCGCTTTTTTGAAACCCTGGTAAACTACACAAAACTGAATGGGCCAGATTCAGGTAGGAGAGCGGATCTTTATTTTGGAGTAACGTTTGTCATTTACGTTACTCCGCCGAAATTTTAGGAGCAAGTACTGTTATTCACAAAGCACTTGCTCCTAAAGTTGCGGCGGCGTAGCGAAAATGAGCTGGCGGAATTCAAATTGGGCGGGTAGGGGGCGTGTATTATTTAAACTAGGCGCGATCCCGCGGCGAACGTACTGCGCATGCGTCGACTGTCAGTGCGCATGCTCCAAATTCTGTCAGTGAATGTCAATGACGTCAATCCCCATTCACGAACGTTTTACGCAAACGACGCTAAACTTTTTTCATTCGACGCGATGACGACGGCCATACTTAACATAGGATACTCCACCTAGGGGGCATGTTTTTCTTTACGCCGCGTATCGCTTACGGAAACGTCGGAAAGTCACTGCGTCGGGCCCGCGTACGATCGTGAATTTCCGTCTCTCGCTGATTTACATATTCTTGGCGTAAATCAGCGGGAACGCCCCGAGCGCCATTTTTAAAATTGCAGTTCCGATACGACGGCGAAATACAATTACGCCGCTCGTATCTGAACTCAATCCCGGCGTATCTTGTTTTCTGACTACAGAAGACAGATAAGCCGGCTCAAAGTGAGAGTTATGCTGGCGTATCACTGATACCACAGCGTAACTCTACCTGAATCTGGCCCAATGTTTTTTTTTTTAATCAGATTATTTTTATTTTTGCAATTTACAATCAATACAAAGACATTGTACAAAATACATACCACAAATACAAAAAAAAAACATGACAAACCCCACCATAGTAAACATCCACCTTTGAAACATGAAACCAATGAAAAGAGAAAAGTTCAATAAATAACAGTTGATGCTTGATAAATAAAATGAATTAATCATCTCAATAGGACATACCTATTGACAGAAAAAAAAGTATATATATATATATATATATATATATATATATATATATATATATATATATATATAACCACAATCTAATATATCCATCTATATAGAGCAGTACTTATTTGTCTATACCACAACCGAGGACATAGCCTGAAACCATTGTGACCAGATATTCTCAAATTTACTCAGAGTTCCTTAACCTCCCTGGCGGTATGATTCTTTCAGATTTTAGGTTCTAAAAGCGGTACCATTATTTGCAAGGGAATTTGGCGTTTTATACTGTAGGCTTGTAATTCTTAGGAATAACTCACTGAAATCTATCCAAACAAGAGTCTAATAGGCATCCTGGGTATGATTTTTTTATTTTTTTCTTATTAAAAATTATAATATAATAAATAATTATAAAAAATTATAACAAATAATAATATAATTATAGTAAAAATTATTCAATAATGTAATCAAATCAAAATCACTGAAATTTGCTCAGTTGCAGAATTTTTGCTGTCATTATTTTTATTTTTTTATGACGAATTTCCCCACAAATCGCTATTGCTAAATTCTGCAAGTGATTCTGATTTATTATCGCTGTTTTTTAGCTGCTCTAAAACAATTTTTGCCATAAAGGGACACTTTTGGTTGCTATGGGCAATCTACAGTTTGCAGGGAGAAAGAACAGTTTTTATTATATAAAAGGACATGTAGTGTACAGGGCAGACCACTAGGGACATGGGGGGTGTGTATTTTTTACATACAGTACTGTAATCTATAAGATTACAGTGTACTGTATGTATAGTGTTTACTTTTTTAAATTTGGCGCCGTTCCCCCCCCTACGTCGCGACGCTCGCAGGGAATGGAATCGGCGGAACACACAGCATCAGGCGGACATCCGCCCGCCGTGTACTGCGGGGATTCATCGCTGGATCGCAGAGAAAAGGTAAGTAAACTTTTTTCTGCATCCAGCGAGGCAAGTCCGTGTGTGGCACGGGGTTACCGATCGTAGCTTTAAAATCTCACCCCGGGCCACACACGGGAAGACCGCCAGGGAGGTTAAAAAATAGGTGTGTCTTTTGAAGGAAATAATCCGATTTAGGTCAAAGATCAAATCAGATAGAGTAGGAGGATAAGGAGAGGTCCACTTAAGGGCAATCTGTCTACAGGGCACAAAAAGTGCACGTCTAAGGCCTCGTACACACGAGCAGACAGATTTGTTCAAATCTGTCCGTCCGACAGATTTGAACAAATCTGTCTGCTGGGATTTTGGTTTGCTCGCGTGTACACACGAGCAAACCAAAATCCCCGCCAGCAGAGAGCGCGCTGACGTGTCGGTGACGTGGCCGTGACGTTGACGCCGCCACGTCACCGCACCAGGAAGTAAAACACTTCCGTGCATGCGTCGAATCCATTCGGCGGCGGTGCGGCGGCGGTGCGGGACGACATGTCTGCTGGTAAGTGTACTAACCAGCAGACATGTCGGGCGGACGGATTCCCACCCGATAGATTTCAAAGCATGCTTTGAAATCTGTCGGGTGGCCAAATCCGTCGGCTCGGCCGTACACACGATCGAATCTGTCTGCTGAAACGGTCCAGCGGACCGTTTCCAGCGGACAGATTTGATCGTGTGTACGAGGCCTAATAGTATTTACAGTAGGAGGAGTTTAAATGTGTGGATCATGATAACCCTAGTTGAACCAAAGTAATGACATCCAATAGCCTATTTAGAGTACAAACCACCTCTGCCCAGTATCTCCGAAGTTTAGGTCATCGCCACATGAGATGTATCAAGCCTGTGTTGCCACACCTTGCACAGGTTGAATCTGGTCGCTAACTAATATTACCGTATTTTTCGCTCTATAAAACGCACCTGACCATAAGACACACCTAGGTTTTAGAAGAGGAAAACAAGAAAAAAATATATTCTTAACCACTTCAATACCCGCCCATTGACAATTGACGGCCAGAGATGGGATCTCCCATCCTAAGTGGCCGTCAATTGACGGCCTGGGCTTTGCAGGTGAATATCTGAATGATGCCTGCAGCCAGAGGCATCATCCAGATATCCTCTTCTTCAGCCGGCGATTCTGCACGACATAAGAACGATCATATCGGCGGTTCAGCCGCTTGATCGTTCTTACAGGCCGCGGAAGGGGACATCCCCCCCCGCCCGCCGCCATCCGGTGCTTCTCCGGGCTCTCCCGTGCCTTCGGGGGCCCGGAGAACGAATCATCCAGCGTCGGCAGGAAGCATAGAGATGACTGGTGACCAGATGGTCACCAGTCATCTCTATGACCGTCGGAGGACCCGGGCGCGATGTGATGAAAAAAAAAAGATAAAAAAAAAAATTTAAACGCCCCAGTCCCTGATAGCTCACGTGCAGAAGCGAACGCACACGTAAGTCCCGCCGACATATGTAAACGCCGTTTAAACCACATAAGTGAGGTATCGCCGCGTGCGTTAGAGTGCCAGCAACAAATCTAGCACTAGATCTCCTCTGTAAATCTAAACTGGTAACCTGTAAAAAATAAATAAAGCGTTGCCTATGGAGATTTTTAAGTACCGAAGTTTGGCGCCATTACATGAGTGTGCGCATAATTAAAGCGTGACATCTTGGGTATCTAGTTACTCGGTGTAACATAATCTTTCACATAATACAAAAAAATTGGGCTAACTTTACTGTTTTGTTATTTTTTTAATTCATGAAACAATTTTTTTTACAAAAAAATGGCGTTTATAAAATGATTGCGTAAATACCGTGCGAGATAAAACGTTGCAATGTCGTTTTATTCCCTAGGGTGTCTGCTAAAAAAACATATATAATGTTTGGGGGTACTGCGTAATTTTCTAGCAAAAGAATGATGATTATTACATGTAGGAGAGAAGTGTCAGAATAGGCCCGGTATGGAGGTGGTATAAAAGCCCGGTATTGAAGTGGTTAAACAAATGGTGTACTAAAATATTTACCAGTGCCCATGAAATGCAACCGGACCTGTGCCAAAGAAATGCAGCCTGATCATTGCCATTAATGCAGCCTGACCATTGCCATTGGCACTGTGTAGTGCTCCTCTTACCTTAACTATGCATACTGTAGGTGTGACTGGCTCCCGCGTCCTCTGTGGCTAGCTTGCTTCCACGTCCTCTGTGGCTGGCTGGCTGGCTCCCGCATCCTCTCTGGCTGGCTGGCTCCCGCGGCTTCTGTGGCTGGCTGGCTCCCGCGTCCTCTGTGGCTGGCTGGCTGGCTCCCACGTCCTCTGTGGCTGGCTGGCTCCCGCGTCCTCTGTGGCTGGCTGGCTCCTGTGTCCTCTGTGGCTGGCTGGCTCCCGTGTCCTCTGTGGCTAGCTCCTGTGACGAGCTAGCATCCTGGCCCCGCTGTAGATGGGTCACAGTGGCTGGCTGGTTGCTGTGTGTGGCTGGCTGGTTTCCTGGTGTGGGTGAGTCACCCTGTGTGGATGACTGGCACCCTGGCTCTGCTGTGGGTGGGTCACTGTAGGTGTATGGCTGGCACCGTGCTGCGGGTCAGTGGTTGGCTGGCATGGTGCACCCTGCTGTGGGTGGCTGGTTGGCATGGCACACTCTGCTGCGGGTGGCTGGCCTGGCTCCCTACTGTGAGTCAGTGAATGGGTGGCTGGCATGATGCACCCTGCTGTGGCTGATAAAGAGAGGTGGGCTGACTGACAGAGGAGGAGGGGGGGCTGACAGAGGTGGGGTGGTTGACAGAGGGGGGTGGTTGACAGAGGGGGGTAGCTGACAGAGGGGGAGGGGGGCTCTGACAGAGAGGGGGCGCTTACAGACAGAGAGGGAGGGGGTGCTGACAGAGAGGCACATGCAGCTGGTCCGGTCGCCAAATCTGACGGAACACCACGATCCTTCACAGGCCAGCCCAGCCTCCACAAAGCTCTGCCATGGCCAATCGCAGATGCCCATGTCGGCCGCCTACACATGACATCAATCAGCCAATCACAGGGTGCTTGTCGCCCATCGCTAAGCACGGCTTGCAGCGGTTTCCAACAGCATAGGTGTTCTGTAGCTTCTGGTCAGCCCACCCCTGCAAGTGCCGCTACATCAAGAGGCCTTCGCAATTTTCTCGTGCAGGGGAAAAAACACAGCACTGAGCAGTTTGCTGGCAGTGGTGGGGGGACGTTGCTGGCTGTGACCGGAGGCATTGCCAGCAACGGCGGGGGGCGGTGCCTAATGTACTGTCGCTCCATAAGATGCAGAGATGTTTTCCCCCGTATTTTTTGGGGGAAAAAGTGCGTCTTATGGTCCGAAAAATACGGTATATAAAAATTCAGTGCTTCTGTCAACCCTACAAAGGACGAAAATCTGAGTTATGCCACGTACACACAATCATTTTTCGGCATAAAAAAAAAAAAAAAACATTTTTAAAAACTTCATTTAAAATGATCATGTGTGGGCTTCACATTGTTTTTTATCTTGTGAAAAATGACCAAAAAAAAAAATGTGAACTTGCTGCATTTTTTAACATCGTTTTAAAACATTTTGTTTTTTGAGTTGTAAAAAATTATCGTGTGTGGGCTAAAACAATGTTAAAAACAACGTTTTAAATCCGCACATGCTCAGAAGCAAGTTAGGAGACAGGAGCTTGACTGGAACTTACCCTTTAGAGTGCCGTCGTACGTGTTGTACGTCACCGCGCTTTGCTCATCATTTTTTTAAAACGATGGTGTGTGGGCAACATCGTTTTTAATGATGAAGTTGGAAAAACATAGTTTTTTCTACATGCTGAAAAACAACGTTTTTTTTCATTCTGAAAAACGATCGTGTGTACGCGGCATTAGTCTATGTGATGGGAAAAGAGAAACGTGGGGCGAAGATCGAATAATATTATCCCAAGCATCTTCAGAAATAGGGCCAAGATCCTGTTTCTACCTATCCCTAGATCGAAAAGAAAAATGTATCTCAGGCCGCGTACACACGTCCGAGAACCTCGTCGGGCTAAACCCATCGTTCCACCCGACGAGGTTCCTGATGAGCGGTCGAAAAGGTCGACGAGCCAAATTTCCTCATTGAACAACGAGGAAAAAGAGAGCGTGCTCTCTATTTTGGCTTGACGAGCTTCCCGACGGGACACTCGTCGAAAGTGTACACACGACCGAGAACCTCGGCAGAATATGTCTCCCAGCGAGCTTCTCGCTGGATTCTGCCGAGAAGCTTGGTCGTGTGTACGGGGCCTAACAGTGCCCTGTATATCACAGAAATAAGACCCTTAGTTGACCTAGCTTGTACTATTCATCTAAAACAGGAGTAGACGGAAAAAAATAACTCAGCTGAAGAAAATGGAACCTTCAAGGCATGTCGCAGTTGAAGAAACTTAAAGAACCAAGTCGACTAGGAACTTTAATTTGAACCCCAATGAAGTCTATGGGATGTGAAATCTTGAAGATTAACACTGGCGGTTTTCAAGTGTAATAGGCAAGGAGTTGTCAAACAAAGGACATAAGGAACTAGGGAAGGTAGGAATGAGCAAATCGACTTGGGTTCAGTTTAGTATGTCAAACTCATCATCAAATCCAAAAATTGCACACTTTAATCTGAACCCCACTGAAAATCAATTTTGATCATTTTGATGTGTAATATTAAGAGATTGTCAAACAAAAATCATATGTAGCTGGGCAATTTTTTAGTACCTGCTTGCAAAGTACTTTTAAGCTGTTGTGTTAAGGGACAGTAGGATTCTCATGGACAGTCACTCTGTATTCTGTCATCACATGATTTGCATGTTTGATTGAATTATAAATTTAGATTGGTTTTATTACAGTAGCACATCCATCTGATTTATTTCAACTTGAAAAAAGGTTCTAAAGCGAATCTAAAAGCTACAGTATAGGAAAGTTTAATGCTAAAGCCCCTAACTTTATACCATTTGGATGGTGGCAAAACATTTTTTTTCCATCAATAATTTTTATTGAATTTTTAGAATACAAAATACAGCAGTAAAGTATATACCAGTTTTCCGTGAAGAGTAAAAATACAAAAACAGCAAGTAACAAGCAAGGCGTATCTGATCACTTTGGTTAATTATCATACGACAAACAACAAGATAGGGTGGACAAGCATAAAGATTGATATACAGACATGTCGTACAATAACATCTGATAACAAAGTCCTGTCAATTCGGGTGCTTTGCGCGCCTCCCGAGTTCACAGGAATAGTGCTGCATTAGACCAACATGTCCATGCATGCCAAACCTTGAGGGCCTCCTCTATGCGGCCCTTACTAGAAGCCAGTGTAAGCTCATAGTTATAATGTAGATTGACTAGTTCTAAAGTGTCTTCTATCGTCGGGGGTTTGGTGGTTTTCCAGAGTCTGGCGATGCTCAGCCGAGCCGCCAGAAGGACATTGGTGACTACTAGTCGTGTGCGAGCGGGTATTTGGTCTAAATTTATGGTCAGTAGTGCCAGGGCAGGCGATGGAAGTATAGGGCTCCCCGTTAGATCTGTCAGTAAACTAAAGATGACGGTCCAGTATGTTTGGATGGATTGGCAGGACCAAAATATGTGTAGCATATCACCTTTGGCTCCGGCACATCTCCAGCACGTGTCGGAAGTGTTCGTACCAAATTTAGCAATTTTTGATGGCGTGAGGTACCATCGTAAAGAGATTTTTAAAGTAAGTTCCCACAGTGCCGCGTTTTGAGTGGCTTTATAGACGGATCTGAGTGCAGATTGCCAGTCATCTTCAGTAAAAGTTTGGCCTATGTCTACATCCCATTGGAAGTGTGGTTTGGCTTTGGAGAATGTCTGTTTTTGGCTAAAGACATTGTAAAACAGAGAGATTCCTTTCTTTTTTGAAGGGTAGGTGGTCAAGAAAGACCACGTCGAGGGGGGAATAGGGTAGCACGGTTTAGGCATCTGAGACGTACAGTGTTTGATTCTAAGGTAGGTGAAGAGTTCCGATTAGGACAGGTGGAATTTAGATTGGATTTGAGGAAACGCTAGTAGTGATTCTCCGCAATATATATCTTGAATGTAGGTTATACCTTTGGCTGTCCGATGTTTGAGGTCGAGGTCTATAGTGAGGTGTTGAAGGCATTTCAGTGGGATAGGAGGATGGAATGGACAAGGGTGAAGTTCGCCCTGTTGAATTAGAAACTTCCAGGCTGAGGCCGATGCTCTCATCGTGGGAGGGAGTGAGCTAGAGACCGGTGCACCAAGCGGGACCCCTAGTATCCAATCTCGGAGATTGCAATGCTTAACTAAGTTAGATTCCAGCTGTCCCCACAATGTAAGAGGGAACGGCTGGAACCAGTCCTTGATTTGGGCAAGAATTGTAGCCCAGTAGTATTCTTTAAAATCTATGGAGCCCGCCCCTCCTGCACATTTGTGTTTAGTGAGTATTTGTTTTGCGCAGCGAGGTTCCTTACCAAGCCACAACAATTTGTTTAGGGTGGTTTGGAGGGAGTGGAAGTAGGACGATGGGATAGGGATGGGCAATGTCCGGAACAAATATAGTAGTTGCGGTAGATGCAGCATCTTAAAAGCTGCGAGTCTACCGTGCCAAGAGAGTTCATGTTTGGCCAGGCCAATGGTGTCTCTCTGGAGTGTGTCGAGGAAAGGTTTAAAGTTGCTTTTAAATAAGTGTTTGGTGGAACATGTTAGTTGGATTCCCAAGTAGGAGATCTCGCGGTTTGCCCAATTGTAAGGAAATTGTGATTGCAGTAGGTTCTTGGAGGTGGCATCAAGGCCCAGGTCGAGAACATAGGATTTGTTGGCATTTACTTTGTAGTATGATACCTCACTAAACCATTGGAGGGTTCTATGTGTTTCTGGAAGTGACGTTGTCGGATCAGTTAGCATAAGTATGACATCGTCTGCGAACAGACTGATCTTATGAGAGGCAGGACCTATTCGGAAACCAGAGATTCGTGGATTCTGCCTTATGTGTTCTGCTAAGGGTTCTATGAGTAGATTGAAAATCAGTGGCGATAATGGACAGCCCTGTCTGGTACCGTTCGTTATGTTGAATGGTTGGGATAACATGTCCGCTGAGAACACTCGGGCCGACGGGGACGTGTATAGGGCAAGTAGCGCGTTGAGTATATGGCCTTGGAAACCGAATTTCTCGAGCACCCGTCGCAGGTACCCCCAGTGGATTCTATCGAACGCCTTTTCTGCGTCCAAAGCTAGTAGCAGAGAAGGCGTTCCACTGGACTCGGCGTGATGAAGGATGTCGATCACTCGTCTCGTGGCGTCCGACGCCTGCCTGCCAGTCGTAAAGCCAGACTGGTCTTTGTGGATCAATGTGGGCATGATGTTGATAAGTCTTGTGGCAATCGTTTTTGCGTATATTTTTAGGTCCAGGTTAAGGAGCGATATTGGGCGGAAGTTTTGGGGTACTACCGGGTCCTTGCCCGGTTTGGGCAGCGTGACCACTAGCACTTGCAGGGATTCTTTAGGGAATTTGGAGGAGGCAACCGCATTGTTAAAAACTTCAGTTAGGGTGGGCGCCAACTGTTGGGCAAATTGTTTGAAGTATTCTCCAGAGAGTCCATCTGGTCCCGGGGACTTGCCTAGGGGCAGAGATTTAATGGTTGCTAAGATTTCTGGCGTAGTGAAGGGTACATTTAGTTGGGCTAGTTGGTCAGATGAAAGGAATGGGAGGCTAATGTGGTTAAGGAAGTTGTCTATATTATTCGGGGAAGGTTGGTGTGTGTCTCGGTCATTGCATAGGTTGTATAGGTCTCCGTAGTATGTGCTGAATGCATCAGCTATGCCCTGGGGGTTCGTGATTCTTGCATTGGTGTGTGGGTGGAACAGGTGATTAATTTTGCTTTTAGCCTTCCTACCTTTAATGCGCTGTGCTAGAGCTTTGCCTGCTTTATTGGAAGTGGAGTAGGAGACTGCCTTCCATTTCCTGTGATAATGCTCAAAGGATTGCAGGAGAAGTAATCTCAGTTCTTGCCGAAGGGAGAGTATATGGGCGGCCCTAGTCGGGTCTGGGTTGGATTTATTGAGTCGTTCAGAGGCTTCTATTTGTGTCATAAGGGTGTCTATTCTCATTGTTCTATTTTTTTTGTGGGAAGAGCTCATCTTGATTAGAATCCCTCTTATAAACGCTTTATGCGCATTCCACACCATGCCTGGATCGGACACAGATCCCGTATTGATGTCAAAGTATTCTGACAGGTGTTTAGAAATAGTCGGTGAGAAAGAGGGATGTTGCAGGATGTAGTTATTAGCTCGCCATAGCAACGCGGGCCTAGTGGCAGGAGAGTCAGAGATGGTGATGGTGATTGGGGCGTGGTCCGACCAGGTCATGGTGTGGATCATAGATGTGCTAATAGATTATAAAAGCCATTTGTCAGTGAGGAACAAATCAATGCGTGAATACGTTTTATGAAGGGGGGAGAGATACGTGTAATCACGTTCAGAGCCATGGTAGCACCTCCAAACGTCAAATAGGTTGTTTGATGCTATAAAATGCTTTAGAGGGGATTCTCTGCGTTTCGAGGCCGTAGTGGAGTCTAGGGACACATCCGGGACAAGATTAAAATCACCACATATAATCAAGCTTCCCTGTTTGATGGGGAGCACGATTTTCATCATTTTTCGGAGGAAACCAATCTGTTTGACGTTGGGGGCATAAATGTTAACCAGGGTGTAAGCCATACCATATCGTGTGCCAGATCTTCTCCAGAGTACTGGCATTTACATTTTTTATTTCTGCTTTTATTGTTTTATCATTTTTCAGCCTAATAAAGGCATACCTTTCTTAAAACAAACTACACCATGTGGAGTTTTTCTTTTGTTTTGGATGTATACAAGCGTCACTCCATCTGAAGTCTTGGAACTACTCTCCATCTTGGACCCTAAGATTCCTGGGAAAGATCCACAACCTGTTGAATCATCACTCCCTAGAGCTGTCCATCTGAGGAGCTCTTACACGCGCATTTGACACATTGCTCCTGGCATATGTGTCCAACATTTGTGGTAAGAGTACCCATCTTTTCTTATACATCTGTTTGGTTAACCTGTATGTCCATCTGTGCTGACCACGGGCACCATCAGACTCTCCAGTAACACAGGAGCGGTGGATAAGAGTGTTCCATATGAAGACTTGCCTGCTTTGACTTGAAGGACTTGTTTTGTTATTTACACTTCACTGTTTGTATATAGGGTTTCACCACCCTGTATATATCTTCTTGTTCTTGTTTTTGGACTACACCATCATAGTGTTACCCATGTAAATGAGACTGGTCCATATTGCTTCATGCAATCTCATGCCCACTAGCGCTGCACTTATTTTTTCTTTCATTGTTTACTCACAGGGTGTTTCACTGTTAGTGCTGGCTGCTTCTTTTCTCTTCACATTTCAGCAGCGCAACTTTATTTTGTTTTGTTTGTTATATCATTTATAGTACATACAAGTATAACATAACGCCCATCTGGATCTACCACAACAGATTTTAGCAGGAATTTTACAGTGTCTCTTATTGCTATGAGTACTCCCCTCTTCTTGGAGGTAAAGGGGGCTGAAAAGATATGGGGGAATGGCCTGTTGGTACAAGCAGGTGCGCCAGTTGACAGAAAATGTGTTTCTTGGACACACAGTATGTCACATTTCAGGTCTAAGGCAGTCTTCCATAAAGAATGTCTTTTCGCTGGGTGGTTGAGCCCATTGGCGTTGAGAGATAGGATTTTGGTTGCCATTGGGAGGCAATATTTAAGTGAAAATGTGTAAAGAAAGTCACTTACGGTTCGAAGACAAGGATGAGCTTGATCGCTTGGCGACGGTAAGGCCTCCTGTACTGCAGTTGCTAACCAGAGGTCGGTGCCGTGCGGGCCACTTCAGAAGTAACAGGCTTGCTGCAATAGTGATTTGAATTATAAGAACTGATCAAGCAAAAAAAACTGGTATTATCAACAAAAATGGTGTACAATGGTGGTGTCACCAGGAAAATCAGAAAGCGGAGTGTAGGGACAAGATGTCCAGCTAAACCGCCTGGTCAGGAGATGAACGTCACAAGGCTGATAGGTCAAAACCTAAACTGCAAGGGGGAACAAAAAAGGTAAAAAAAAAACAAATAACAGGTAGAAAGCTGGATGCCAAGGAGAGCATCTGTCACGTAGATGTGAAAATGGATACCCGAGGTTTTCATGTCATTTGTTCCGGTTCCTCGTCTTGGGCATCGGGGCTGCGGCGAGTGTTTCTGGATCCACGGTGTCCTGTCTGGGCTGAAGAGTTTTGAGGCAGGTCAGGGAGGATTTCCCAGGAATGGAGTAGTTGCATTCCCTTTTGTAGGTCTTGAATCGTGTGCGAGGAGCCATTTTTTGTCACAATTAAAGTGGCCGGATACCGCCATTTATACTGGACCTTGTTGTTGCTGAGGCCCTTGGTGATCGGGCTAAGATGTCTTCGGAGTTGCAGTGTGTATTTTGAAAGATCAGGGAAGAGGAGGACACCTTCAAATGGGTGTTGTAGCGGTGGGCCCCCTCTGGCAGCCATCATTACCTGTTCTTTGATGTGGAAGAAATGGACCCTCATCAGGACGTCTCTCGGGACCGAGGCAGCAAGATGTGGCGGTTTGGCTATACGGTGGATCCGGTCAATTATGAGATCTCTAGGTGAGGCGTCAGGCAGAATTGTATGCAATAATTCCTTGGCGTACTTGGGGAGGTCAGCTGGCGGTACAGATTCCGGGACCCCCCTAAGTTTCAGGTTATTACGTCTTGATCTGTCTTCTAAATCGGCCAGCTTGGCCCTGACCCATGTCTGCTCTGTCTGTATGTCCTCATGTGAATCTACCAATTCATTTACCGTGGTTGTGCATTCTCCCATACTGTTCTCTAGGTGTGTGACCCTGTCCTCCAGTACATGCATGTCAGAGGTAATTTTGGAGAAGACAGAGGACAGGTCTGTCATCAGGGAGGACTGGAGGGAGAGTAACATGTCCTTCAATGTGGTATCTACCACTGGTTGCCCTGTCGTGGGGAAGGAGGCCATGGAGGAATGCAGGGCCTGATTCGCCGGCAGTAGGCCGCAAGCCGGGGCCTTGATTTGCGGGGACGTCCGCGGCGGGTTACGATCGGTGCGGAGCCGCGCCTTCGCCGGGCTTCCCGTCACCGGGTTTTCACCCGTTTTTGGCGTGGGAGGTGAGGAGGGACAAGGGGAGTCCTGTGACACCGGGATGGGGTCGGACAATCCCGAGCGGGTCTCCATCGCCGCGCTGCTGGCGGCGCCATTTTGCGGCTGTCTGACCTGGCCCGGGAACTGAAAGAAGGCCGTCAGCTTCTGCGGGTGGTGGTCTGGTTTCCTTTTCCCAGGCATCGCTGGTGGATGTCCTCTGGTTCTCAAGAGACTGGAATAGGGGTAGATAACCTTCCAACTCGGGTCCTATTCGCTCCGTTTGTCTCCCTGGCATGTGAGCTCAAGCTTTAAGCAGCCATCTCCTCCGCTGGTCAGCCACGCCCCCCCGCAAAACATTTTTTTATGCATTAGCTTGTGATATTCTTTTTTCACAGTTCCAGACTGTATTGCCCTAACGTTTAAAAATTTGGTGAGTCCACAAAAAAAACTTAAAAACCACCACCCCATATTTCATACATAGTGCAGGTTTTAATCCTGGAATACAAATTAACTATGGTGTTAGTTCACCTTTACATTTTTTTCTGTAAAGCATTTTTACTAGGCCTCATTTTAAAAAGGAGAGACACTAGGCAAGAAGTAAAAATGATAATGTATTATTTTACAGAAAAAAAGCCAGCAAAATATTGTACTGACTACACGCACAGTATTTAAACCTTTTACATTTTATGCATCTTTTAAAGTATAGACACCAGATTGCTTCCAAGAAAAAAAAAATCAGCATTAGAGTGTAATATTTTACAAGAAAGAGCTATAATATTATTGTATGGACTTCTGGCACAGATATTCAGCAATTTTTCTGGGTGCCATTTTCTAATTGAGATACTAGCTAGGTTTTAATCAACAAATTATAATGTATTATTTTACACAAAAAGTCCAGAAATTACACAGATTCGATGTACACGATGTAAGCAGTTTAAGATGGCTGAAAATTAAAGAGAGAGATGAGGCAGGTTTTATATTGGAATAAAAATTAAAGTGTACGATGTAGGCCATGGCCAGTGCTCAAGTCAATGGTTTCTTCTCCTCAGTGAAAATGGCATTTTTTATTTTGGTGATTTGGTGCACTAAACTGTATCACGCAAGTATGAGGTGATGTGCTGCAAACAAAAGGCAGCTTTGCTGTGTGAGAAACAAACTCAGTCTGCTGGCAGCAACATTACTGTATAGTGGTATTATAGCAGAAACTCTCTCCCTGCAAATACCACCCCTATCTTTTCCAGGTCTCTTAAACACACCCTCAGTGGATATGTGACTGACTGGAATTAGAGCAGTTTTCTACAGCAAATTTTGAATTGACTTGAATATTTGCATGTAGATCCTTCTATGAAATGTAGGAATCAAGACCTAAACTGTATGATTCTCCTATAAATTTGATTTGCATGCATGTGTTCAAATGAATACCCTGGGACATTTCAAAGATTGCTGCCAACCCCCTCGGTTCTGTACATTCAACCTTTCCTTTTGAGACCAATTCAACAGCCATATTAAAGGTGTTGTAAAGGAATTTTTTTTTTTCATAATAAGCATCCTTTAACTGCAGACATTCCTCTTTTCACTTCCTGATTGTTTGTTTTTGCTCAGAAGTTGCTCTATTTCTTCTCTGTTTACTTCCTGCTTGTCTGATTGTTACTCACCACTGTGAAGGGAGGCTTTACTGCGGTGGTCAGTGACGTGCTCGCCCCCTCCCGGGAACTACATATGTGTGTCAGGACACTCTCTACGTGTAAGGCCGCGTACACACAACTAAATAAATCCGATCAAATCGGTCTGACAGACAGATTTGATCAGATTTGTCTGCTGGGCTATTTTGGTTTGATCGTGTACTCACGATCAAACCAAAATCCCTGCCGGCAGACAACGCGGTGACGTGGCGCTGACGTTGACGCCGCCACGTCACCGCACCAGGAAGTGAAAAACGTACACGCATGCGTCAAATCCATTCGATGCATGTGTGGGCAGATATGTCCGCTGGTTAGTGTACTAACCAGCAGACATGTCGGACGGACGGGTTTCCAGCAGACAGATTTTGATTTCTGGACCGTTTCCAGCAGAGAAATTCGATCGTGTGTACGCGGACTTAGAGACTTCGAGGAGGTGTGAATTACTGGGCGTGGCCACAATGCATACTGGGAAATGTAGTTCTTACATGAACGAGCACAGCATACCAGGAAGTGAATGAGAGAACAGAAACTAGAACGCCGGAGGTGATATAGATGAAGGAATTTAATAGGCATTTACATTACACTATTCTGTCTGTCTACCTTGCAGACATAGGGCCAGATTCACAAAGCACTTACTCCGGAGTATCACGAGTTAGGCACGCGTAAGTCTAAAAATGCACACGCTTATCTATGCACCGTATCCCCAAAACGATATACGCCTGAAATCCACATTTTTTAGACCGACGTAATTTGGATAGACCGGCGCAGCGTGCGTGCAAAACTGCACTAGACACACCATTGATTTGCTAGGCAAATATGCAAATGAGGGAGATACGCCGATCCACAAAAGTAAGTTTGTGCGGTGCAGTCTACACGATGTGCTTATCAGCTGCACGGCCGGTCTAAAATTAGACCATATAAAAGCTTGCTTAAAATTAGACAATCCGTCTACATGTCAGCAAAAGCAACACCATTAGGGCCGAGCTGAGCAGCCACACTTGCAGGACATTAATCTGTATGCCAACATGCCAGGGACATCCTTGCTCACAGCTATACTACTGACTTTAGATGAGCGCAGAAGGAGGAGGGCACGGAGGAGGGCACGGGAGAAGATCTTTGTCAGGTATATCCGTGGGGTGAGCCCAATGGCAATAGGCCCCCCTTTTGGCTGGAATTAGGGTGAAATTGGAGAGATACCCTGTGTAAATAGGAGGGTAGATGTTGGTTCCTCAGCTTCCACTAATTTCAGTGAAATTGAGTAAAGGTCCCTACTAGTGTGGTTGATTACACTAGTAACCACACTAGTAGGGATTCCTACCTATTAGACTCTAGAGACACATTTTTTTCTTTGTTTTATATGGTGTAGAGTGCATCGGTCACAACTGGCATCCTTATAGCAGCATAGGATCATTTTACTTTAGCAATCTTTGGGCCTGCTGGCCTGCACAGGCTCCTGACCTAATTAATCCACCTTTACTCAATTTCACTGAAATTAGTGGAAGCTGAGGAACCAACATCTACCCTCCTATTAACACAGGGTATCTCTCCAATTGCACCCTAATTTCCATTGGGCTCACCCCACGGATATACCCGACAAAGGTATTAATTTAGCAGCGCCATTTCCCTTTCTACTATTCATATTTATATTAGCTCCCCACATAGGGATCCTACTGGGAGGCAACAGCTACTTTATTCACCATAGCGCGGACTCCCCTGTTCTTACACGGGAGAGGATCTGCCGACCGCCACTGGGCAAGGTACTGGCAACACTCCATTTTCTTGCCAGTGCCTCTTTTCACCCTAATGGGTAAATATATATTTTATATAAATTATTTTCTGTTTAGTATATATTTTATAATAATTAATTTAATAAATATATATTTTTATTTTTTTAACTAATTTTAATATTATTATTATTATCTTATTTAATATTATATATATATATATATATATATATATATATATATATATATATATATATATATATATATATATATATATACACACACACAACGACACGACACAAACCTCCAAACAGCAACAGACAACGGAATAAAAGCACCTTGCTTCAGGAAGGGAAAAAAATTGGATGTACTTTTGCAATGGAAGGGCATTTCTCTCAGTCTATTTAAGCACTGTGCATAGCTCACTAAGTCTGACGGGCCTAGTTCCTATCTAACTGATTGCGCCGTGCCGAGTTCTGAGCATGCTCAGAGAGGTGCTGACCATAGTCTGCTTCATGTGCACATGCTCAGTCTGGCCGGCCCTTCATTTGCATGGGGTCACGGCTCATTTCAATGGAACACGCCCACGTCCTTCCCACTTTGAATTACACCGCCTTACGCCTCGGAATTTACATTGCACCGGTGCAAATTTGGCCGAAAATACTACGAGGATACGGTACTTACGCCTCGAAATTAAGCCGGTCTAACTTAAAGGAGTTGCACTACGCCGGTCCAAAAATGCGCCGATGTATGTAAATCTGGCCCATAAATTTTAGGCAACAATTTTTTTTCCTTTACAACTCCTTTAAGAGAAAAACATTATTGTATAATAGTAAAGGACACCAGACAAATTCCATCACAAAATTAAAATAAATGAGGCTTCAGCTCTTTAATGTCTATAATATTTATAGCTTAAGCTTGATATGACATTTATAGTGAAATTATGTTCGCCTAAGCCATGCAAAGCATTAATGGAAGGGGTTCATAGAAAGAGGAAAAACATACAGAGAGGAGACTGACCTGATTTGCCTGCATGGTTCAGGAAGGGATAGAAGCAGATTAAAAGTGCCTGGTAATTGGTTCCCCATTGGTTTTTCCAGGGCATGAAGCTACAGTGTGAACGTATACTGCCTGATGTTAGTAAGTCTTTTAAAAATCTGCGCTAGGTCAAAAATGATGTATAGCAAGCAGCCGCTTAATCAACTGTGATACCAGCTTTCAAACCATTAGTTTAAATTAACCCAATAATTATCAATACATATAGTGCAAAGTGCAAAATTGTGAACAAATTTATATAGATCACCCTTGTCGGCGGTAAGGATACCTGAAACTCTGGTTTCAGAATTTGATTTTAGCACAGTTTCAGCCATAGAAGTCCTGGATTTAATTGCTAAATCTAAGGCTTCAGCACCTCCCTCCGACCCGTGTCCGGGCCAGGTGTTTAAAGAAGCCAGTGTTATTTTAGCCCCAGTTTTAACTGATCTTATCAATTGCTCTCTAGTGGATGGTACCGTCCCCAGATTTTTTAAACAAGCAATTGTTACCCCTATTTAAAAAAAAAGTGGTACCGATCCCTCTGACCCGGAGAAGTCCAGGCCTATTACAGGGCTATCCTTCCCAGCCAAGATAACAGAGAAGGTAGTCTGTGGTCAGCTGCAGCTTTTCATGGAGGAGGGCAATCTGTTCGACAAGTGGCAGTCCAGTTTCCGACTTAAACATGGGACGGAGACGGCGTTGCTGGATGTCATGGACCATCTACTGGTCGACGCGGACCGCGGGGCCCACTCAATCCTCATTCTTTTGGATTTGTCAGCCGCATTCGACACAGTAAATCACCAGATTTTGCTGACGCGGCTTCAGGAGGTGGCGAAAGTGAGTGACCAGGCCCTGAAATGGTTTAAGTCATTCTTAGAGGAAAGGGAGTATAGGGTGAAACTGTGGGACTTCTACTCGGAGCCTATCAAAGTGACATGTGGGGTCCCACAGGGGTCCCCGCTATCCCCTCTTCTCTTTAACATCTATCTTCGCCCTCTGTTGGCGGTGATCGCAAATCTGGGACTTTGATTTCAGTCCTATGCGGATGACATCCAGTTGTTCTCCAGAATCTCGACCAATGAGCCAGAGGCGGAGGCCAAGTTGGTTGCAGGTTTGGAGATCATAAAAAGCTGGATGGCAGCTAATTACCTGCAGCTAAACCAGGCCCAAACCGAGGTTCTAAGATCGGGGAATATTACTGGGGGACACTGGGTATTATCGTGGCCCGATGGGGCTCGGGTGTGCCCCCGGCCGGCTGACACGGTGGGGACACTAGGGGTCCTGATTGACAGCAACTTGACGTTAATCCCCTATGTCGGTCAGGTTGTCAAGACCTGCCATTTTAAGATGTGGCTTCTTTACCGCATTTTGCCTTTTCTATCGGATCTGGAAAGGATTTCGGTGGTGCGCACTCTGGTCCTTCCGCATCTGGACTATTGTAATGGTCTCCTGGCTGGACTGTCTCAAGTCCAGATTGGGAGACTTCAAAAGGTCCAGAACCAGGTGGTAAGGCTTGCATTAAACCTCAGAGGCCACTACCCCACCTTGAGACATCAGGCTGCCCTGCATTGGCTGCCAGTTGGTCAGAGGGTGCGCTTTAAAATTTTAACACTTGTTTTTAAAGCGTTTCACAGGCTAGGACCCGCCTATCTCTGTGCCAAATTGAATAGACATGTTACTGGCCGCTCCCTTAGATGGAGCTGCCAATTCCGCCTTGAACAGCCAAAGAGTCGGCTGAAAAAATGGGGGGGCCGGGCTTTTTCTGTGTGTCATGGACCATGAAATACTGAAGTGTTTCTACGTGAAATCCTAATTCATGTATTGCAGAAGATGAGACATTGTGGAGTACATATTGCAAAAGATACTGGAAGTGGCTTAGTTTGTCCTGACTAGGTCACTAGGACAATGACCCTTCAATGCTTGGCTCCGAGTCGGGCTTGTGAGAGACATTTTATTGTCCAGAGTGTAGAGGTGTTAATTGTTGTTCTGATTGCTTCATTGTAGTAATTACCCCCTGGGGGCTTCTGTCTCAACACACATATTCAGGCTATTCAAGCTTTGGAACCAATCTCTGCTGAGACATTTTGAAGTCCTCATTTGCATGGAAGGTGGACCTGATGGGGAACTGAAAAAAGGACCAATAAGAAAGCGGTTGTTGGGGGCGGGATGTTCCAAATCCTGTATAAAAGTGTGCTGTGTTTTCAATAAAGTGTGTCCTGTTTACATTCAGCATTAAGCCTTGGCTCATGTATGGATTATTCGGCGATTCCGGGGATATTCCTACTCATGGAATATTGGGTGATTTCTTTTATGGGAGAAGAAGGGAAGGCTTGACGGGGATATGTTCTACCACCGTCACAACTGGTTGGCAGCAGCGGGATCTTCCCTTCTACTTTCCTTTACACCAGGATTCCAAGCAGACACTGGGAACAGTGAATGGAAGACCGGTACACCCGGCTTAAAAGAAATACACTGAAAGAACTACTGGAAGTTCGTGGAAGGATTGCTAGCAACAAAACCGAGCGTGTCATCATAGCAGAATTAATGGAGCTAGACCAGGAGAACTCGGTTGCAGCAAGGCCAGCAGTACAAGAGATGGAGACACCAGTGATTCAGGAGGAGGAATCACCAGCCAACAAGCTAATAAGAGAGAAATTAGCATGGTTCGGTCCGAACCCAACGGCGGATGTGGTGCTGAAAGTGATGACCCTGTTAGCGGAGGAGGCTAAACAAATAAGAGATGCAGAGCTACAGTTAAAACTGGTAGCAGTCCAACAAGCAGCCGCACATTCTCCAAACAGTGAGTACAGCACAGCAGACACAAGGAAGATTCCGTTTAGCGCTTTTAAAGCTTTTGATGAGAAAGAACGGGAGCGGCAACATGAGCTGAGAGCTGCAGAAATACGACGATCGGTGACAACGCCTAAAGAAGCAGCACCAAATGAAAGACGAGGAGAGGTACAGATACCAGTAACCATGGAAGAGGAATTCAGAAGAAGGTTACAAGAGATGCGGATACAGCACACAGGACCAGAATCAGAGGAGGTCCTGCTGGGATGGGCGGATGTGATTCGGTGCCAACTCTGGAAGGAAGCGCTAGCTCTCGAGCAGCAACACCAAGGAGAGGTCCTGCCCTACATCTATGTAAGGTAATGGCCGCAGTATGACGTACGAATGCCGTTGTTGGGGGAACAACCGAAGCAGGAGTGGATAGCGGAATTAAGCAGGCTGATCAGGGCAGAGATGCAGCTGGATAAGAGCTACAGAGCCCTCCGGTGGTATGTAGCCCAAGAGTGCCCGTGGTCAGCGGATGACAGCCCCACAGAAGGCTATGACTATGATGATCTGGGATTGTTGTATTGGAGGATGTCCAGTGATCCCGACTTTGGGGATGATCGGGAGTGGCGCTTGGAGGACATAATGGAGCACAGAGAGGAAAGATTGAATATCTCGGAAGCGCACTGGCTACAGGAAGATTTGGAATTTCTGGCCGCTCGGGAATGGGACCTGGAGATCGCCTACAAACAGCTGCTAGACTCTGCTCAGCGCCAGGGCCAGGCTCCCTTTGCCTGGGACTATCAGGAAATACCAGTGGACAATGCTTAAATCCTGGCTGAAGAATCGTCCATGTGGCAGGGTAACAGTGTGCTTTGCCAACCTGCCCCTGCAGCTATGGACCAGGAGGTTATATGGCGGATGCAGCAAGTGCCGACTGACATTGATGATCCCGTTTCTGCATGGGACGATCTTGAATGGAGGAATGTGAATGTCCAGCAGTATGCCAGTGAATCGGCAGTTGAAAATCTGGAGATTGCCATTCCCAAAGCTGAAGTTCTGACCGCAGGGCCGAGCTCTGCTAACCTCTGCTCAGTACCTATAGCATCTTCTGGGTTACATGGACAGGAGATGGTGAACCTCTATCCCCAGACACCAGTTGCAGAGACAGGGGATTTAATAGATTTTTCTGCTGAGGAAAAACAACCTGATGGGCCTCCAGCAGAAGAGCTGGGATCAGGGCCAAACTTCACTGTGCTCTGCCCAGCACCAAGAGCAGTATTTGTGGAGTTACATGGAACTTCCCCAGCTGAAGCACTGGTCACCGGACAGAGGGTTCAAGACCTCTGCCCCACCCCTGTGGCAGTTTCGGAGGCTCAGGGTGAGAAGATGGCGATCACTCCCCAGCCACAGATTACAGAATGTATGGACTGTTCAGAGGATGTTATGGATTATGCACCCCCAGCAGAAGTGCTGGCAACAGGGCAGAGTGCCAGCCATCTCTGCCCAGCACCGGGACCAACTGCGGAGTTCCAGGGAGCCGGGGCGGTTGGCCCCCCTCCCCAGCAACCAGCTGAGGTGGTAAAGCTCTTACTCCCAGCTGAATCACTGGCAGCAAGACAGGATGCTACTGGCGGCTGCACCCCACTACAGCTTGAGTGGATATCGGTGGATGGGACTGTGGTCTCCACTCACAGCAACCCAGCGGAAGAGCTGGCAACAGAGCAGAGTGCCCCGGGCCTCTGCTTTCACCTAACAGAAGAAGGGGTTCCTGGGGTAGTGGATGGGACTTCAGTCTCCACTGGCACAACCCCAGAAAATGGTACAGGACTGAAACAGGAGGATGTGGGCTTTGCTTTGCAAGCACTGGGGGATTTTCACCTCACACCAGTGGATGGGACTTCAGTCTCCACTGGTATACCCCATAAATGGTGGCCAGTTGGCCCAGATCCCCGACAGCATGATGGACTGAGCCCAGCCACCCTGTCATCTCTACAGCGGCTGAAAGGACTCCAGGGAGAAGGGCTAGTCCAGGCCTCTCCACAGCGGCAGACGTGATCCCTGAGAGAGGCAGAGGATGGCGGGGTGAGTAATGCTCGGTTTGGAGCAAGTGATTTGGGGTACTGTATGGATACCGGCATTGGGGGACTGGAACTACTGACTAAATTCAGAGACAACCCATCTGGTGTCTCCTACTGGGTTAGTCCCCTGCCAAAAGGGGGATGTGTGACAGGCCTAGCCGGGACAGGGGCTTTTGGAGAGGACTGAATGCGAGCCTCTTGCCGTCCGATTATGGGCCAGGGCCTCAAAGCAGGAAGGCGGATGGGTTATCCTGGCAGACAGTCCTGGAACCTTAAGACTACTTGCCCAACATCCTCAAATGAGCCGTTTGGGTCCCACTGTGGATGTTGAACTGGTTCCCAGGGGGAGTAATGTCATGGACCATGAAATACTGAAGTGTTTCTACGTGAAATCCTAATTCATGTATTGCAGAAGATGAGATATTGTGGAGTACATATTGCAAAAGATGCTGGAAGTGGCTTAATTTGTCCTGACTAGGTCACTAGGACAATGACCCTTCAATGCTTGGCTCCGACTAGTGAAATAAGTGGAGTCGGGCTTGTGAGAGACATTTTATTGTCCAGAGTGTAGAGGTGTTAATTGTTGTTCTGATTTCTTAATTGTAGTAATTACCCCCTGGGGGCTTCTGTCTCAACACACATATTCAGGCTATTCAAGCTTTGGGACCAATCTCTGCTGAGACATTTTGAAGTCCTCATTTGCATGGAAGGTGGACCTGATGGGGAACTGAAAAAAGGACCAATAAGAAAGCGGTTGTTGGGGGCGAGATGTTCCAAATCCTGTATAAAAGTGTGCTGTGTTTTCAATAAAGTGTGTCCTGTTTACATTCAGCATTAAGCCTTGGCTCATGTATGGATTATTCGGCGATTCCAGGGATATTCCTACTCATGGAATATTGGGTGATTTATTTTATGGGAGAAGAAGGGAAGGCTTGACGGGGATATGTTCTACCACCGTCACACTGTGCTCGGCCCGAGAGAATGGAATTTACTTCCCCTAAGTCTTAGACAGAGTCCGGACTTACTTACATTTAGGAGGGATCTTAAAACCAGACAGAATGATAGGAGTATTGAGGTTAGGGCATTTTGGAGGGTAGTACTGCTGAATTTGTTTTATGGGGAATTGTGTGTTGTCTCTCCGTTGGTTTTATGTGATTTTTATGGTTTTATATTGTATCGTATTGTTTTTTTGGTTCTATATTGTTGTTATATTAAGTGATTTTAATCGTGGTACATATTGTATATTGTTACTATGTTAATTTATGCCTGTAACACCCGGTCTCGTTGTGAATTGTTACGGTCTGGAAGCGTTTCGATACCTTCGGGTGATTCTACGCTATACAAGCAATAAACAATAAACAATAAACAATAAACAATAGATACAAGATACTTGAATCAATATAATCAATGATATCCAATGTGCAAAAAAAGCGCAAACAAAACAGGACCAGATTAAAAATAATTAGATGTAATAAATAGTCCTTGAAAATAAAATCAGTAACTGATGATCTATAAAGTGCAATGTGCAATTAAGTTAAATGGAAAGATCCACCACCAGACTTAGGAAATTAGTGTACATCTTTTACCAAATGTGTTGGACCATAAATTATAATGGTCTTATGCGCATGTGGTAAACCCAAGGAGCCAGTATCAATTGTAAGTGATTGCCCCTCGATAGTGGATCCAAGTGGATCAGCAGAGGATAATTCCAAATATTTTAGAAAGGGTAAAAGAACAAGCCAATATAGTGAAGCCTGTTTAAATATCCATATTTTTTACAGGTAGTGATAAAATACGGTACCTTCAAGCTACTTGTAATCATTGCATAGCAATAGTCCAGTAAGACACCAGGCAGCTAGTAGGTGATGACATCACGCACGTTCCTTGCGAGTGTCTTGCTGCTTTGCCCACACATGAGCCATCAGCTTGCTGGACTATTCCCATGCAATGTTTACAAGTTGTTTGAAGGTACTATTTTATCACTACCTGTAAATAAATATGCTAAAATATTTGGAATGATCCTCTGCTGATACACTTGGATCCACTAAGGAGTGGCAATCGCTTCCAATTGATGCTGGCTCCTTGGGTTTCGGGCCACCACATGCGCATAAGACCATTATAATTTATGTGTCCAACACATTTGGTAAGAGATGTACGCTGATTGCTTAAGTTTGGTGATGGCTCTTTCCATTTAACTTCATTGCACATTGCAGTTTCTAAATCATTGGTTACTGGTTATATTTTCAAGGACTATTTATATCGATTTATTTTTAATTTTGGCCTGATGGTTCTGAATTTTGACAGTACATTGTGGAAAATGTAAAGCCTCTCAAGGTGATGCTAAATAAGAATATATATATATATATATATATATATATATATATATATATATATATATATATATATATATATATATATATATTACAATTAGAGGAGATCATACCTGTCCAGTTATGGTTGCATCCTTATTATGTAGTTTCCCTTGGGTTTGGTCTCAATGGAATGGCTGTGCACTTCTATGCTGGAATGCCCTCCAGTAGTTGTAGTGTGGGTGAGTGAAGAATGGAAGTTGTCCAAAAAACATTTCACTGGGGCTTTGCTTTCAAGGACCCCTCTTGTTGTAATAAGCCAAGAGCTGATTGCAGCAATATGTTATTTAGGGTTAGTTAGTCATCAGGATAATTGTGTTATTTAACAACTCGTGGTTAATATTTATAAGTTTTTCTCATAAATGGCTGCTGTGGTCAATTAAAATCTGCTCATGCAGTCTTGATGCTTCATTTCAGTGTAATGGGGGTTTGGCAACACAATCAACAAATCCTCTGGTGACTGGTCCAGAGTATAATTGCATTTTAGATGGATGTAGAAACAGTAATGTTAGCTCCAGTTACAACTATGTGCAATATGTTGATACTTTACTGATAATAATATTAATGGATGACAGCAGTGGTTGTAGTAATATCATAAGAAAAGAGCCTTGTGGTTGTCACCATTCCTTTTAACTACAGCTCTGTTATTTAACACTCCTATGCACAATTAAAGGCCAGGAAGACATTTTGAGTCAGACAGGGCACCAATTGTCAACACAACTGTGACTGGTTCTCTCCAAAGCAGACCTTGTGTCAAAAAGGTCTATTTGATCACTGTGCTTCCCTGCCCAATTGCAAAAAGCTGTTCAAAAAATAAAAACTTTAGGGAAAATATCTTACATTATTATTATTATTCTGAATTTGTATAGTGCCAACAGTTTGTGCAGTGCTGAGGGCAGACAGTACAGTTATACAATTTAATACAGGAGGAATTTAGAGGACCCTGGTCGTTAGAGGTTATTCTCACTCACGCTTAGGTATACTTACTTTCACCTTGCATCTGCCCTGCAGTGGCTAGGCTTGGGTGAAGTCTCTCTGCTTTGGCGAAATCTGAAGGCTAAATAGACAAAGTCTTGTAAGAACACACTCCTCCACTGTGTTTGAGTGTAATTGCACAAGATTTGAGCGATTTTGCATTCCTGGGGATCTTGTTGTTTAGATGCATAACGCCACTCCCTGCAATTTTTTTCAGCATTTTGCATTGAGAGTGGGAATACTTTGCATGTAGTGCATGGTCTAGCTTAAGAGGAGGCATGTACAAGCACTTTAACAGTGCCACCATTTCAACAATCTAATGAAGCCAGACCAGTGACATCACAGAGTCAGTCAGTCAGTGGGAGAGTAGGACGCTTCGGTCTTCCGCTCGAGTCTGCTCTCGCCAGGGACCAGACAGGCAGACAGTGACAGGCAGACTGCTAGGTAGGCTTGACTATTCCTTCCAGCAACTCACTACCTGGCTTCCCCCGGCTTCCCCCGGCTTTACCTGACCCCCCTGGCTTCCCTCCTTCACCTCTTCTCCAGCAGGTAAGCCATCTACTGAGGCTGCAGGCGGCCATCCTTCTCAGGACAAGCCGCTGCTGCAACTTAAAGCTTCGGCTCTCCCCCTCTCCACACCTCCCCTCCTATACCTCCACACTACCAGCCCCTCTCAAGCTACCCATCCGCCACCTATTTCTGCAATCCTTGCAATTTTCCGCCGTTTCGGGCGTTTTTTCAATACCTCCGCGCCGGCCTGGAAGCAATCGCGGCAGCCGCGATCTAGGAAAGACCGCGGCTTCACCCACGGCCTAGCGGCGCACCGCTTCTCACCCCCTCCAACTGCCACCAAAGTCCCAAAACGGACCAGAAACCCACCCCATACCCCCTGGAAAGTACCTCTCACCCCTGTCTATCGATCCTGGCCCCAACTGTAGCACCGATCCACCCCATCTGGGAGTTTACCAGCCTGGATCCTGCTGCCGATCGGTGGCCATCTTACTACACCCAGCCCCAAATCTCAACACCATTACAAACTTGATCCAGGGTTCGCCCGATCGCCTATCAAGGGGTCAGGGAGGAATTTTTTTCCCTGTCGCTGCATATTGGCGTAGCACGGTCAGGTTTTTTTTTGCCTTCCTCTGGACCAAGCCAGGATAGAGGATTCAGTTAATCCTTGACAATCCTTCCCCTCCCCGGTGTTTGGCGACCATGGTTAATCGGCAATACTCGGCAGAGACCATTTGGGGTCTGAGGCGATTTGCCGCAATACTACCAGCCATCACCAAAAAAGCCCTTCAAACTGAGCACCTATTGAGGATCAAAGATCAATTGTCAAAGGTCTCAGCCGTTTGCCCCAACCTAAGCACAAATCATGTGCTTTGATCAACACAAGATCGGCAGTAAAACACTGATTAGAAATCCATGATTTCATCCTACAATACGATTTAGACTGCCTCTTTATTACAGAGAGCTGGCTTACAGCCGGCTGTAACACCATTCTAGGAGAATTGGTGCCAGAAAACTACCGTATTATAACGGAAAACAGAATAGGGCAAAGAGGAGGAGGATTGGCGGTGATCCATGAGACTCATCTTGCGATCACAAAACCAGTCCTTCAAAATCCTCTTCCATTCATGGAAACCCTTATTCTGCAACTGCAAGCAAACTCCCAGGAGACCGTCCGGATTCTACTCTACTATAGGCCACCCGGCCCAAAATCGCAGCTTCTCCCTTCATTGACGGACTTTATCTCCACCTATACCCTGAACAGCAAACACCATTTGCTGCTCGGGGATTTCAACCTCTGGGCCAACTCCCTGCAAGACCCCGTTGC
The DNA here is from genome assembly GCA_029574335.1 of Rana kukunoris. Taxonomy (NCBI): domain Eukaryota; kingdom Metazoa; phylum Chordata; class Amphibia; order Anura; family Ranidae; genus Rana; species Rana kukunoris. Next base: position 83,565,283 of record CM056052.1, on the reverse strand, counting down.
CGACGCCTGCATTGACCACCTGGAAGGATTAGGCCTTCAGCAATTAGTATGTGGGCCCACACATGCCTCAGGTCACACGCTCGATCTTATTTTCAGACACGATCTGGAAATAAAAATCTTGGGAAATGAACCATTGCCATGGACAGATCACCATGCAATTAAATCCATTATTCCCGATTTCCCCCCCTTAACAAAAACATCAAATCCAGTGACAACACACTGGACTAGTTGTCAGAAGAAGCTCCATTCGGAATTCTTCAAAGCCACGTTAAGGAAAAAAATAAAAACAATTCAGCCGCATCAAACGGCTGAGGAAACACTGGATGCCATAAACACAGCCCTATTACAGTCAGCCGACTTAATAGCGCCGAAACGTAAAACCCACATCCGGAAAAATAACTCCAGCTGGTTCAACAACCAACTGGCGTTACTGAAGCAAGAGCGCAGAAGGGCAGACGCCGCCTGGAAAAGAAGCTCTTCAGATGAGAACCTCTCAATCTACAAGGAAATAACCAGAAAATACCACAAGGAAATCTTCGATTACAAGAAAAAAATTTTTTCTCAGGCCATCAACAATGCCCTCAACCGCCCCCGCAAGCTCTTCAAGCTGGTCACTCAGACCATGAATCCAGGATGTCTTGAAGCCCCCAATTCGGACACACAAGAATTTTGCAATGAATTATCGGATTACTTCATTAATAATATTGAGGGAATCCGGCAAAGCATTCAGCAAAACAACTCCCCCCATAGCCCCCCCAGTAATTATTCACACAACACCGGCAGTAACTCACCACAACCAGGTAAGTTCACGCTGGAACCCGTCTCTACCCATGACACTAAAAATATCATCGGTACTCTGCGTAGCAGCACTGCGCCGAATGATATCATTCCCACTAAACTGCTGAAGGAATGCGCCGACATCCTGGCACCTCCTATCACGCAGCTTATTAACCAATCCTTCAGGGAGGGCATAGTGCCCTCCCAGTTGAAGGAGGGTATAATTCGACCTATCTTGAAGAAACCCACCCTGGATCCACTCCACCGCCGTCCCATAACAGGCCTAAACTCTCTTTCTAAGGTCATGGAGAAAGTAGTGGTACAACAGCTGCAACAGCATCTAGATACCCATAACTTACTTGATCCATACCAATCGGGATTCCGGCCCGGACACGGGACAGAAACCGCATTGCTCAAGATATGGGACGACGGTCTCGAGGCCGCGGACGAAGGAGAATCTTGTCTTCTGGTTCTGTTGGACCTAAGCGCAGCCTTCGACACAGTAGACCACAAGCTTCTATTGACTCGGCTAGCTGAAGTAGCCAGAGTCGCAGAAGGCGATTTATCTTGGTTCTCCTCTTTCTTGGAAAACCGATCGCAAATAGTGAAGTTAGGACCTTTCACTTCTGAAAAACGCACAGTATCATGCGGAGTCCCTCAAGGATCTCCTCTGTCGCCTGTGTTATTCAACATCTATCTGCGTCCTCTTTTTGAAATCATCAGGGTCCAGACTATGGAACGCTTTACCAACCAGCATTCGGTTGGAGGAGAACCACCTAGCATTTAGGAAAAAGGTCAAGACTTTTCTCTTTTGATATCAAAGGAGACAGGAACAACAAGCGCCCAGAGGCGATTCAGTTCGCATGTGCCGCGCTATATAAGTTTTCATTCATTCATTCATCAGCAGTCAAAAACTGCTCTATCACTCATATGCAGATGACACGCAACTGTATTTCCGCATTTGCATTAAAAAGGATCACCACCTCAATCTAAAGACATGCCTCTCTTTGATAGAGGACTGGATGACTAAGAGTTATCTTAAACTCAACAGAGCGAAAACAGAACTTCTCCTGTTTCACGCCAAGCGAAGGAATCAATCAGCAACAACTTGGACCCCCCCGCCCATTCTGGGCAAAATCATCACCCCTAGCGCCAAAGTCAAAAGTCTTGGGGTCATCTTTGACTCCTACATGACAATGGACGCACAAATAGGGTCTGTAGTCAGTGGATCTCACCATCTGCTGCGCCTACTATGCAGACTTATTCCTTTCATTCCTAAAGAAGACGTAACAGTCGTGGTGGGAACAATTGTTAACTCCAGACTGGACTATGCAAATGCCCTTTACCTCGGACTCCCCAAGTACCAAATCGCTCGTCTGCAAGTCGTTCAAAACACGGCTGCAAGACTTGTGACTGGGAAAAAACCCTGGGAAGCAATCTCACCTTCACTGAGAACGCTTCATTGGTTGCCAGTGAAAGACAGAATTGCTTTTAAAGCACTCTGTCTAACGCACAGATGTATTCATGGGAATGCCCCCCAATATCTGTGCGAAAAAATTAAAGTTCATAATCCCAATCGCATCTTGCGATCCACCGACCAAAATCTACTCCAAATACCGAAAGCCAACTACAAGTCCAAAGGAGATAGAAGATTCGCGGTCCAAGGTCCCAGACAATGGAACGCTTTACCAACCAATATTCGGTTGGAGGAGAACCACCTAGCATTCAGGAGAAAGATCAAGACTCATCTCTTTTGATACCAAAGGAGACAGGAACAACAAGCGCCCAGAGGCGATTCAGTTTGCATGTGCCGCGCTATATAAGTTTTCATTCATTCAAGCCATCCTTTATGTAGCCTTTAGGGTTTATTAAAAGAACACCAAAGGTTTGTCTTTTATTAGATCAATTGATTGCTGTAAGCTAGAGCCATTAAATATCACTTACCTCGTTTTTACTTTTGACCTCCAAAATACAGTAATCCAGGTTTGAAAATGCCATTTCCTGTATCTCCTCTTCTTGTTTTTCACCAGCATCTGAGCCGTTTTGCATGGTGGAAAGCAGAATGTGCTCACCCCCTTCCTATGACTACAGCCCTGTGTGAAGATGCTCTCTTATCCCTCACAGGCATGGAGGCTAAGCCTAATGGGGACTGTAGTTTCCATTAGGCCGTGATGTAGCAATAATGAATGCGCACCGTAAACCAGGAAGTCAGTGAGAATAACTATTCAGGAGTGACGGAGGTGAATAAAACAGCTCGATTTCAACAGGTATCAAACTAGTTACAATTCAAAACATTACTTTTTACTTTATCAGCTACTGTCAGACTTTAATTTAAGAGGAAAATATTTTTGTCTTTACAACCCCTTATGTGCAGAGCATGTGATGTTTACTGGTGCATTTGCTGAGTGTGGTGCAAAGCATCTGTATAAGCCTTTGGAACATTTCTAATAATCTAGTGGCCCCAACATTTTTTATGATAGGTCTCCATCTGGGGTTCTGACCCACTAATCTTGTACTTATATTGCTGTAATGTATAATTTATGGTAAGAAAAGTAGTCTCATTTGGGTAAATATAACCTATTAATAGTAAATGTTCTCCATATGGTAATGAAAGACGAACTTGTATCTTTAGTATTCATTATTGTGTAAAACTGCATTAAGGTGACTTTATTCCGGCATCTGTCAATCAATCCTTGTAATTTTGCCTTTTATGTACCCATGAAATTACAGCTCATTTTCAAATCCAGAACATTTCTGCAAATTGCTCGGTTATCAAAAGAGCCTTTTTAACTACCAGGCTTCCTATATGTTGGAACTCATGCATGCTTGATTGGATGGTGTGACTTCCCTAAGGCTATTTGAGATTTCTTGTGAAGCTGTTACAGGGAAAGCTACATTAGTGTATTTAGAGAAAAACGTATAAGAAAGGCAATAGTGGGAATTTCTCCCATTACAGAGAAAAAACACCTTCTGTTTTTCTTCAAAGGGCCTTTAGTAAAACCAATGAAACAAATTGTACAGAAAAAGAACTCCCAGTAATGCTGTGTTATCACTGAGGCTTTCCAGCTTTAACGTGGATCCAAAGATAGTGCGTGGAATTCATAAAGAGTGTTGTAGACACTCTTTAGAATTGTGTTGTTGATTTTAAACTAGCAGGAGGAAAGTCCAACGCTAAACTAAGAATTATTTTACCAAAATAGTATTTGATGCACACTTCCAACAGAGGTTCAAACATTTTTTTGATAACCATAGATTCATGTTCAGACATAAAAGTATATATATATATATATATATATATATATATATATATATATATATATATATATATATTTATATATTTATTTGAGAGGCAGGCTCAATGGACCATTTGGCCTTTTTCTGTAATTACTCTTCTATGTTTCTATGTTGTGGTCTTCTATATGACAAATGTCAGTGCCTGTGACATGATTCATATACAGATGGCCGAAATTGTTGGCACCCCAGAAATATTTTCAGAAAATCAAGTATTTCTCACAGAAAAGTATTGCAGGAACACATGTTTTGCCATACACATGTTTGTGTGTATTGGAACAAAACAACAAAGGGAGGAAAAAAAGCTAATTGGACATAATGTCACACAAAACTCCAAAAATGGTCTGGTCAAAATTCTTGGCACCCTTAACTTAAAGGGGTGTTCCAGCCAAAAAATGTGTTTATTAAAAGTCAGCAGCTACAAAAAGTGTAGCTGCTGGCTTTTAATAAACACTCACTTACCTGCTCCTGCGTTCCAGCGATGCGCCGACCGGGGCTCCGCTCCTCTCCCCCCCTCCCCAGTCGGCGTCTCCATCCCGACTGTGGGCACCCAGCCGTGACAGCCTTCGGCTTCACGGCCGGGCACCCACTGCGCATGCGTGAGCCGCACTGCGCATGAGCGCGCGGCGCGGCTCGTCGCTGATTGGACAGGCGATTGCCTAGGACCTGTCAGTGTCCTAGGCCATCGCCTACAAGGAGGGGCTGAAATAAGGCGATTACGCCTCTCGCCTTATCAGCCCCTCGGCGGAAGCAGGAAGTGGGACAGGAAGTCCCACTCCTACTGAAGCCCCCACTCCCCTCCAAAAAAAATTACATGCCAAATGTGGCATGTATGGGGGTGAGGAGTGGATTAAGAGGAAGTTCCATTTTTGGGTGGAACTCCTCTTTAATATTTGGTTGCACACCCTTTGAAAAAAAAATAACTGAAATCAGTCACTTCCTATAACCATCAATACATCAATAAGCTTATTACACCTCTCACCCGTAATTTTGGACCACTCTTTCTTTGCAAACTGCTCCAGATCTCTCTTATTGTAAGGGCACCTTTTGCCAATAGCAATTTTAAGATCTCTCCACCAAAGGAATTTATATCTGGACTCATTGCTGGCCACTTTAGAACTCTCCAGCGCTTTGTTGCCATTAGGGATGAGCTTCGTGTTCGAGTTGAGCCCATGTTCGACTTGAACATCATCTGTTCGTCCGTTCGTCGAAATTCAAACAAAACGGGTCGTTGGCACCAAATTCGAGTGACGCGCCATGGCCCATAGTTCACTGCGGCATTGCGCGCTGATGATTGGCCAAGCATGCACTATGACCCGCATGCTTGGCCTATCACAGTGCGCAAAAGGGTGGCTTTGGCCAATTATGGCTCAGGGCTTTAGCACACGCCCCACACTATAAAAGGCCGCCTGCAGGGCGGCCTCGTGTAGTGTGTTCCGGGCTTGTTCCAGATCAGACAGAGAGAGAGAGAGAGAGAGAGAGAGAGAGATTGTCTTTTTTTTAGCTAGATAGAGCAGGCAGGCTAGTCAGTTAAATTTACAGTGTGTAAAGCTGGGGTCTTAAATTAAAATTCAAGAAGGTCCGTTCACTAAAATTTTCTTTGGGTCGAGGTCCGAATCTCAAGTCCCCATCATAGTGCCCCTTTACATCAGGTGTCCCCATCACAGCGCTGCTTTAAATCAGGGGTCCCCATCACAGCGCTCCTTTAAATCAGGGGTCCCCATCACAGCGCTCCTTTAAATCAGGGGTCCCCATCACAGCACACCTTTACATCAGGCATTCCCGTCAGAGTGCCTCCTTACATCAGATGTCCCCATCAGTGTTCCCCTTAACATAAAATAAGGGTCAAGCTGATGGGCACATTTTATGTTAAGGGAAACGCTAATGGGCACATTTTATGCTAAGGGACACCCTGATGGACGCATTTTATATTTGGAGCACTCTGCTGGGCACAACAAAACTTGTCCCTTATTTCAAAATCAGTGAAAATGAGTGTTGTTCATAAAATATGCCCATCAGTGTGCCCCTTAACATAAACTAAGGGTCACGCTGATGGGCACCTGTTATATTAAGGGGCACTCTGATGGGCACATTTGATTTTAAGGGGCATGCTAATGGGTATATTTTTAATGTGCACACTGGTGGGCACATTTTATGTTAATGGACACTCTGATGGGCACAACAAAATGTGTCCATTGGTGTGCCCCTTAACAAAATATGCCCATCAGTGTGTACATTAAAAATATACCCATCAGAGTGCCCCTTAAAAAGAAAATTGTCCATCAGAGTGCCCCTTAACATAAAAAAATATGCCCAGCAGTAATTACCAGCTAACATGTGGCCCACATACCTTGAATGAGAGCACAACAAAAGGGGCAGAAGCTGCAAGATAAGGAGAGCCAGTACCCGGGAACCGAGAGTATCAGGAGGCGCGCACGTGACGTCACACCCCCCTACTAGCAGGAAGAGTTAGGACCAAGTGTCCTGACTTCAGAACACCGGGAATCTCAAGCAGCAGGGGGGGGTGGGTCACACACGTGATGTCACGCCCCTACTCGCGGCTGTGCAAGCTTTTCATCTCGGAGACCTGAGGTGAGGACCAGGGAGTCGGCTCGTGCACGCACGCACACACGCACTCAGCGTCAATGGGGAAAACCCTCGGTCCCAGCAAACAAACAGCTGTGACATTAATGATTATACTGGCGGTCCAAGCAGAAGCGGCACTCGGTCCGGATTCTGACCGTGGGACGCCATTTAGTGACGGCTGGTGTAGAGGATATATATACCTCCCAGGATTTGTACATATATTTATATACTGTATAGTTTAGTTCTTCCTAATCTGTCAGGCAGTTGATTGAGCTAGCTGCAGTGTTCTCACGTATTGTCTTGCCCGTGTTCTCAGTGCACCTAAACCAACTTGTTGTATACTGCAAGTTTGCGCATTACTTTGCAACTAAACCCACTTGGTGCATAGTGCAAGTGTGCTCATTACTTTACAACTAAACCCACTTGGTGGTGCATAGTGCAAGTGTGTTCATTAATTTGCAACTAATCCCACTTGTTGCATAGTGCAAGTGTGCTCATTACTTTGCAACTAAACCCACTTGTTGCATAGTGCGAGTGTGCTCATTACTTTACATCTAAACCCACTTGGTGGTGCATAGTGCAAGTGTGCTCATTACTTCGCAACTAAACCCAATTGGTGATTAGTGCAAGTGTGCTCATTACTTTACAACTAAACTCACTTGGTGGTGCATAGTGTAACTGTGCTCATTACTTTGCAACTAAACCCACTTGGTGCATAGTGCAAGTGTGCTCATTACTTTGCAACTACATCCACTTGGTGCATAGTGCAAGTGTGCTCATTATTTTACAACTAAGCCCACTCGGTGGTGCCTAGTGCAAGTGTGCTCATTACTTTGCAACTAAACCCACTTAGTGGATAGTGCAAGTGTGCTTATTACTTTGCAACTAAACCCACTTGGTAGTGCATAGTGCAAGTGTGCTCATTACTTTGCAACTAAACCCACTTGGTGGTGCATAGTGCAAGTGTGCTCATTACTTTGCAACTAAACCCACTTGGTGGTGCATAGTGCAAGTGTGCTCATTACTTCGCAACTAAACCCACTTGGTGCATAGTGCAAGTGTGCTCATTACTTTGCAACTAAACCCACTTGGTGCATAGTGCAAGTGTGCTCATTACTTTGCAACTAAACCCAATTGGTGCATAGTGCAAGTGTGCTCATTACTTTGCAACTAAACCCACTTGATGCATAGTGCAAGTGTGCTCAATACTTTACAACTACACCCACTTGGTGGTGCCTAGTGCAAGTGTACTCATTACTTTGCAATTAAACCCACTTGGTGCATAGTGCAAGTGTGCTCATTACTTTGCACATAAAGCTACTTGTTGTGTAGTGCACGTGTCCTCTGCAGTTTGCACCAAAAGCTACGAGGTGTGTGTATTGCCTTTGTCCTCTGCAGGCCATTATAATGTCTGAAAGGGCAACAAGGAGAGGCAGAGAATCACGAGGGCAAGCGGGCTCTACGACTACAGGCAACAGTGATGGTCGTTGACAAGGTATATCCTCATCAGCACGTGGCCGTGTGTCAGGCTCGTCCTTGTTTTCGGCAGCTGGCCGTGTTGAGCCACAACATGCCGAAGACTTGGTAGAGTGGTTGACCAAGCCATCCTCATCCTCCTCATCCTCTCTCACCCATGCTCAGGGTACTTTGTCTGGCAAAGTAGCTGCCAAGGCGTCCTCTTCCCTCTGCTCAATGGCATCACTTACTCCTTCCCTAGTCCCACCATGTCCTCCCGAGGAGTCCCACGAACTGTTTGAACACAGTGTTGGGTACATGCTGCATGAAGATGCGCAGAGTTTTGAAGGCTCCGATGATGGAACACAGATAGAGGAAGGCAGTAATGTGAGCCCAGAGAGAGGGGGTGCCCAAGAAGGACAGCAATCTGGCAGTCATCTTCCCTCAGTTTTCGACAGTGATGAGGAGGGAGGGGATGATGAGGTCACTGACTCTACGTGGGTGCTTGATAGGAGAGAGGAGGAGGAGGAAGAGGCACAGGCTCATCTCCAAAGAGGCAGAATGCCCTCCAGGGGACAGCTTAAGGGCAGCACCCCAACTGCATTACATCACAGAGTTACGCCTGTGCAGGGCGCTGCTGTGTCTCAGCGTTACTGCAAAAGTTCTTTGGTGTGGGCCTTTTTTGAGACAGGTGCATCAGATCGCACAGTTGCTATTTGCAACATATGTCTCAAGCGTATCTCAAATGGCCAAAACATCACCTGCTTGGGCACCACATGCTTGACCAGACATATGTCGACCTGCCATGCAGTTTGTTGGCAACCATACCTGAAAGACCCACACCAAAGTACAAAGCGGACCTCCCTTGCCCCTCATAAGCTGGGATCTCCAACCCCACTATACCCTCAGTCCTCTCTGAAGCCTGCACTGATAGGACTGAAGGTGTAGAATTAGGTGTGTCACAACCTAGTAGTACATGCAGGCAATCTACTATCGGTACACCGATGGCAGATTGTACCAGACAAATTTCCCTGCCCCAGCTGCTGCAGCGCCGAAAAAAGTACTCTCCCAGCCATCCACATGCCCAGCGGTTGAATTGCTAGCACTTCAACTGCTGTCTTTTCAGTTGGTTGATTCTGCCCCCTTCCGTGAGTTTGTGGAATGTGCGGTACCTCAGGGGCAAGTTCCCAAATGCCACTTTTTCTCATTGAAGGCGATTCCTGCTCTCTACCGACATGTGGAAGGCAATGTCCATGCCTCGCTGGACAGGGTGGTCAGTGGTAAGGTGCATATTACCGCTGACTCATGGTCCAGCAGGCATGGACAGGGACGTTACCTCTCTTTCACGACGCATTGGGTGACTCTGCTGGCAGCTGGGAAGGACGCAGGGCAAGGTACAGTAGTGTTGGAGGTTGTTCTGCCACCACGCCTCCAAGACACTACTACACACCCCTCTCCTCTACTCCCTCCCCTTCTTCCTCTGTGGCCTCTTCCTGTGCCGATGTGTCCTCGGAACCAGCCGTGCTCCGTAGGCGTACACCTCTAGCACCGCATGGCAAGAGATGCCATGCGGTGCTAGAGCTGGTGTGCTTGGGAGACAAGAGCCACACTGGGGCAGAGGTTCTATCAGCTCTTTAGGGGCAGGCTCAGAGGTGGTTGACACCACGCCAGCTTAAGCCAGGAATGGTGGTTAGCGACAATGGCACCAACCTCCTCTTTGCCCTGCGACAAGGACAACTGACCCATGTGTCCTGTTTTGCTCATGTTCTGAATTTGGTGGTGCAGCGGTAATTAGGCAGGTACCCGGATTTACAGGATGTCCTGAAGCAGGCCAGGAAAGTCTTGTGCATTTCAGAAGGTCATATAATGCCACTGCTCGGCTGACAGACCTCTAAAGGGAATACAACCTGCCCAAGAACCGCCTAATCTGTGACATGCCCACCAGATGGAACTCTACATTGGCCATGCTGCAGCGGCTGCACACGCAGCAGAGGGCCATCAATGAGTACCTGTGCTAATATGGCAGCAGAACTGGGTCAGGGGAGCTTGTTTTTTTTTCTCCACGCCAGTGGGCCTTGATCAGGGATGCATGCACTGTCCTGTCACCATTTGAGAAGGCCACGAGGGTGGTGAGCAGTGACAGTACATGCATCAGTGAAACTGTCCCTCTTATTCACATGTTGGAGCACACGCTACGTGGAATAATGGACAGGGCACTTGAGGCAGAACAGAGGGAGGAAGAGGAGGACTTTCTTACCTCTCAAGGCCCCCTTTATCCAGACAGTGGTCCTGCTTGCCCGCCTAGCACACAGGAAGAGGAGGAGGAGGAGGAGGAGGATTGTATCAGAAGCATGGAGGTGGAGCTTTTGACTCAGCATCAGCAGCAGTCTTCAAGGGATCAATTACAGTCCCAAGGAACCCATGGACTTTTACGTGGCTGGGATGAGGTGGCTGAGGATCCTGACGTCCTCAGTGACCCAGAGGACTCTGCCCGAATGCCTCAGCAAACCTACGCTGTATGGCCTCCCTGATAGTGCAAAGCCTGCGTAAAGATCCTCGTATTCATGGTATCAAGGAGAGGGATCATTACTGGCTTGCAACTCTCCTTGATCCACGTTACAAGGGTAAGGTTACGGAACTTATCTTGCCATCGCAGAGGGAGCAGAAGATGAAACATCTTCGGGAGGCCTTGCAGAAAGGTCTGTGCAACACGTTCCCAGAGACTGGGGGGTTACCAAATCCTGGTCCTGGACAACGTGCTGCTGAGGCTTCGGTGAGTCACAGAAGGAGCAGTGGAGAAGGTGGCCATCTGACTGATGCGTTCAGACAATTTTTTAGGCCACAGCCCCAAGGTATGACCGGTTCCAGCAACGATCGTCAGCGTCTGTTTTACATGGTGCGGGAATACCTAGGGGCAAGAGCAGACTTGGACACCTTTCCCACCGAAAATCCTCTGGCTCAGTGATCATCAACCTTGTCCTGCAGGGCCCACTAACAGGCCAGGTTTGCAAGATAACTGAAATACATCACAGGTGATATCATTTGCTTCTCTAGTGATTGCAGTATTCTAGTCTGCATCTCCCCAAGGTAATACATAAAACCTGGCCTGTTAGTGGGCCCTGCAGGAATGGTTGATGACCACTGCTCTGGCTTGCTTGGTCTTGAGGATGGATCACTGGCCAGAGCTTGCACAGTACATAATTGAGCTACTGGCTTGTCCTGCATCCAGCGTTCTTACAGAATGCACATTCAGTGCTGCTGGAGGCTTTGTGACCGATTACAGGGTGCGCCTCTCCACCAACTCTGTCGATCGACTGACCTTAATAAAAATGAATCAGGCTTGGATCAACACTAGCTACCAAGCACCTGATGCTGATGTAACTGAATAATTTTTTTTAAATGTCAGATCCCTTGGAGACTGCCTATGCTGATGCTGAGTGACTATCCTGTTCTGCTGACTGAATATCCTTCTCCTTCTCAATGATCTTGCTGATAGCTTGTAAGAACACTGTCGGTTCTGGGCACCGCCACCAGTGGCTAAGGCCCAATTTTTCTGCCCCTGTTTAACAGGGGCGTGTAATTTACAATTTTTGATGCAATAGTTTGCAGCAGACTCTTTGCTGTGCGACAACTAGAGTATCTGTGAGGGGGTTGCAGTGTTGTGGCAGCAGCACCAGTGGCTAAGGCACAATTTTTCTGCCTCTGTTCAACAGAGGCGTGTAATTTACAATTTTTGATGCAATACTTTGCAGCAGGCTTTTTGTTGCGCTCCAACTAGAGTATCTGTGAGAGGTTGCAGTGTTGTGGCACCAGCACCAGTGCCTAAGGCCCAATTTTTGATCTAATATTTCACAGCAGGGCGTTCCAGCATCCACCGAGACTTGCAGTTTTGTGGCAACACCAACACCTAGGGCCCAAATTTCTGCAGCGTAACAATCCTTGTTTCACAAAAAAAAAAAAAAAAAGTATTTTTTTCAAAAAATCATTTGTCTTTGGGACAGAAAGTGAGGTGCAATCTTCTGAACAGATGCACACAGACAGCAAAACAAATGTTACATGGGGTGATAACCCTTCTCTATGTTTTCAGAAAAGCTTAAAAAAATTCTATGGATGAAGCTACACTTTAAAGAAGTACCAGTTGAAAATTACAAACAGATTCTACTTAACAAAAAAAACCTACAGTCTCTGTCTTGTTTGCACCACCTGTATACTGCTGTTCAAAGTATATACGGCCAAAGGGGCTTGTAATGACCTGGGGGGAGGGGGGCGGGGAAACCCATGCTATTTTTATCAGTGATTTTCATCCATACTGCAGGGACCAGACATTACATTAAAGCCGCAAGCAGTTTTAAATTACCTTTTTCTTATAGTAATCTCATTTTGTGCAGGGACATTTCTAAACATGTTCCACTACTATAGACACCCAGCAGGTACGATATTTAACCACTTAAGGACCCCCGCACGCACATATACGGCCACAGAATGGCACGTACAGGCACAAGGGCGTAAATTTACGTCCCCGCCTGAGTGCGGTTCGGGGGTCCCATCGGGACCCCCTCCGCGGCGTGCGGGGGTCCCCCTACCTCTGGGAGCGATCCGGGATCTGCGGGCGGATGTCCGTGATATCCGCCCCCCCCGCGATCGCTCCCAGCCAATGGGAGCGCGCTCCCAGCCTGTCACTTCCTCCTCCTGTGTTTACACAGGAAGGAGGAAATGATGTATTCTCTCATCGCAGCGCTGTTTCCCAGCGCTGCTGATGAGAGAAGACATCACAAGTAAGTGTGCACCAACACAACACTGACACACACTCACATAGGCATATTAACCCCTTGTGATCGCCCCCCCCACCCCCCTGTCACAGTGTCACTGAATGCAGTGATTTAATCACTGCATTTAGTGTCAGTGTGACAGGCAGTGTAAAAAACAGTTAGTGTTAGGTTCAGGATAGCCCCCCCACCCCCCCTAATAAAGTTTTAACCCCCTGATCACCGCCCTAGTTAACCCTTTCACTCCCTATTGCCAGCGTCACTAAGCGATCATTTTTCTGATCGCTGTATTAGTGCCGCTGTTCCCGCTAGGTAGCTATTTTTTTTTATTGCGATTTTTTTTTTTACTAAAGACATGTGGCTAAATAAATTTTGGCCTAAATGTTTGACTAACATTTAGTTTATTTGATTTTTTTTTTAACAAAAAGTAAAAAATAGTGTTTTTTTTTCAAAAATGTCGCTCTATTTTTGTATATAGCGCAAAAAATTAAAATCGCAGAGGTGATCAAATACCACCAAAAGAAAGCTCTATTTGTGGGAAGAAAAGGACGCAAATTTTGTTTGGGAGCCACGTCGCACGACCGCGCAATTGTCTGTTAAAACGACGCAGTGCCGAATCGCAAAAACACCTTGGGTCATTTACCAGCGTATTGGTCCGGGTCTTAAGTGGTTAAAGGAATTTTTCATTTTTTTCTTTCACTTTAAGCATCATTAAAATCGCTGCTCCAGAAAAAAGGACCGTTTTTAAAATGTTTTTTTTTCATTGTTACATGTTCCCTGGGGCAAGACCCGGGTTCTCAGACATTTTCCCACAATAACTTGCATATGGGGCATTAAAATTAGCACTTTTGAATTCGAACGCTCAATGGGGTTCTAAATGTTTGCGCTAACGGTCAGTCCGTTCGAAGGTTCTGGTGCTAACCGAACACGGGGTGTTCGGCTCATCCCTGGTTTCCATCCATTTCTGGGTGCTTTTTGACGTATGTTTGGGGTCATTGTCCTGCTGGAAGATCCAAGATCTCGGATGCAAACCCAGGTTTCTACAGTGCGACCCAAAATCCTTTGGTAATACTCAGATTTCATGATGCCTTGCGCACATTCAAGGCACCCAGTGCCAGAGGCAGCAAAACAACCCCAAAACATTATTGAACCTCCACCATATTTCACTGTAGGTACTATGTTCTTTTCTTTGTAGGCCTCATTCCATTTTCGGTAAACAGGAGAATGATGTGCTTTACCAAAAATCTCTACCTTGGTCTCATCCGTCCACAAGACATTTTCCCAGAAGGATTTTGGCTTACTTAAGTACATTTTGGCACACTGCAGTCTTGCTTTTTTATGTCTCTGTGTCAGCAGTGGGCTCCTCCTGGGTCTCCTGCCATAGTATTTCATTTAATTTAATCTTCGACGGATGATTTGCGCTGACACTGATGCTCCCTGAGCCTGCAGGACAGCTTGAATTTCTTTGAAACTTGTTTGGGGCTACTTATCCACCATCCGGACTATCCTGTGTTGCAACCTTTCATCAATTTTTCCTCTTCCGTCCACACCCAGAGAGATTAGCTACAGTGCCATGGGTTGCAAACTTCTTAATAATGTTGCGCAGAGATCTAGATCTCTGGAGATGGACTTGTAACCTTGAGATTGTTCATATTTTTCCACAATGTCGGTTCTCAAGTCCTCAGACAGTTCTCTTCTCCTCTTTCTGTTGTCCATGCTTAGTGTGGCACACACAGACACACAATGCAAAGACTAAGTAAACTTCCCTCTTTTTTATCTGCTTTCAGGTGTGATTTTTATATTGTCCACACCTGTTACTTGCCCCAGGTGAGTTTAAGGCTCCTTACACACGGAGCGGTCCATTTTTCGGTCCGCTCCGTGTGTCCGTCAGCTCAGCGGGGGGTCTCCGCTGAGCTGTCGGGCGGACAGGGCGGTCCCCGCACACTGTGCAGGGACCGCCCCGTCTCTCCTCCACTCTCCCCTATGGGGAGTCGGATGGAAACGGACCGTCTGTCTGTTTGCATCCGATCCGTTTGTCCGGACGGAAGAAAAATAGGACATTCTTCCGTCCGCAAAAACGGATGCGGATCGAGCGGACGTTAGCGGATGCATCATCCGCTAACGGATCTGATCCCATAGGGGTTCATTACAAGTCCGTAAACGGACTTGTAATGAACGGACAAACGGTCCGCTAGTGTGAAAGGACCCTAAAGAGGCATCACATGCTTGAAACAATCTTATTTATCCACAAATTTGAAAGGGTGGCAAGAATTTTGACCAGCCCATTTTTTGGAGTTTTGTGTGACATTATGTCCAATTTGCTTTTTTTCCTCCCTTTTTTTGTTTTGTTTGTTCCAATACACACAAAGGGAATAAACATGTGTATAGCAAAACATGTGTTACTGCAATATTTTTCTGTGAATACTTGTTTTCTGGAAAGTTTTCTGGGGTGCCAAAAATTTCAGCCATGACTGTACATGTCGGGAACAGGTGCAGGGACTTATTACATGGAGGCTTGGTCAGAGGTTGCACTGAGGTCAGAGTGTCTATAGGGCTTAGACACTCCCTGCTATGTGCATGTTCAGCCCCTGGGCTGCACCGTAACAGTTGGTAGTAGACATGAAAAAACATGTAAGCAGGTGCAGTTAGCTAGTCTTCCACTAGGTCGCTCTGTCCCAGAATAGTGGGATTTTTTTTTTTTTTTAAATCAGATGCTTTCCAAGAAAGTTTTTATTTTGTTTGTCACAGAAAAAGAAACAAAAACACAAAGAGTACATTCAAACAGCACTTGATGTATCCCACCCTCTCCCCATCTTCAAAACAGCAACAGACAAATGACTGATAATAATAAAATTGTTCACATATCCCTTCATATCACACATACAGTAAAGGTAATTACATCCCTTCAGTGTATAGAGCTCAAGAAAAGCAAATCACATAAAAATGTATGAATGATAAATCCTTTTTCTACTAGAGTGCTTGTACAATAACAACATTGCACATGTAATAGTCGACAATTAGGCCACTATTTGGCAGTGGTTAATAAAACAACAATTCTTCAATCCCACCTGTGGTCTGTCGTCTATTTTTCACATACTACTACGTGAAACACATATCCATAATGTATTAAATATTACCTGTAATATTAGGCTAAGAGTCTGTGCAAAATTAATTGTGTAGGTGCAAGGCCTGCGGTCTGTTGCAATTATTCCAACATTTTGTAAATTTCAACATATGTTGATATGGAAGTTTTTCTCTCTCGATCAGAACATTTAACTGATTGTTTCCCCACATTAAAAAAATAAACTGAAAATAGAATTTTTAAAGAGGAAGTAAACCCTAATGGGTTTTACCTCTTCTTTATTTCCGTGCAAAGGAAAAGCATAATGGGCTTCTATGCATCGATGCACGAGCGCCCAGAGGCGATTTAGTTTGCATGTGCAGCGCTATATAAGTTCTTCACTCACTCACTCATCGCATAGTAGCCCATTATGTGTAACTTACCAAAAAACAAAGCCTGCAATGTCACTGTTGTCCTCACTGGCTGGAAGCTTCCATTTTTGCCCCTCCTCTTTCTGGGGCCAAGGACTCTGGCTCTGTGACTGGCCGGAGTCGTGTGATGTCACACCCGAGCATGTGTGTGGGAGCCGCCAGTCATGGCATGATCCCTTTAGAAACGGCACGATTCTGCCCTTCCTAAAGAGCAATTGTGCCAATGACATTGGCACATGTGTATATTGTAAATATCTCCTAAACCGTGCAGGTTTAGGAGATGTTTCCAGCACCTACAGGTAAGCCTTAAAATAGGCTTACCCGTTGATAAAAGTGGTTGTACAGTGTTTACAACCACTTTAACCACTTAAGACACAGACCATTATGCAGGTAAAGGACCTGGCAAGTTTTTGCGATTCAGCACTGCATCGCTTTAACTGACAATTGCACGGTCCTGCAAAGTGGCTCCCAAACAAAATTGGTGTCCTTTTTTTCCCACATATAGAGCTGTCTTTTGGTGGTATTTGATCACCTCTGCGGCTTTTATTTTTTGCGCTATAAACAAAAATACAGCGACAATTTTGAAAAAAATGCAATATTTTTTACTTTTTGCTATAATAAATATCCCCCCAAAATATAAAAAAATAAAATGTTTCCTCAGTTTAGACCAATACGTATTCTTCTACATATTTTTGGTAAAAAAATCACAATAAGTGTTTATTGATTGGTTTGCGCAAAAGTTATAGCGTTTACAAAATAGGGGATAGTTATATGGCATTTTTATTATTATTTTTTTTACTAGTAATGGCGGCGATCAGCATTTTTTTTTTTGTGACTGCGACATTATGGTGGACACATTGGACACTTTTGACACCATTGTCATTTTCACAGCGAAAAGTGCTATAAAAATGCACTGATTACTGTGAAAATTACAATGGCAGTGAAGGGGTTAACCACTAGAGGACGCTAAGGGGTTAAGTGTGCCCTAAGGGAGTGATTCTTACTGTAGGGGGCGTGGCTGTAGGTGTGACATCACTGATCATCATTTCCTATATCAGGGAACAGACGATCAGGGACAAGTCACAACAGAACAACGGGGAAGGTGTGTTTAGACACACCTCTCCCGTTCTTCAGCTCCTGTGACCCAATCGCACAAATTATAAAACAAATACATTTTTCTTATGAAGTTCATAAAAAAACAACATAATTGATAATGTGGATGCCCAAAATTAGCCAGTAATACTCATTATATTACAGTCACCTGTAGAGATACCCCTATAGGAGCCACTGGTAGTTTGCCTGGGTCTTCCCCACTTTTGCCCTGAAGCCAGGCACAAGATAGATTTACACAGCCGTT
The DNA here is from genome assembly GCA_029574335.1 of Rana kukunoris. Taxonomy (NCBI): domain Eukaryota; kingdom Metazoa; phylum Chordata; class Amphibia; order Anura; family Ranidae; genus Rana; species Rana kukunoris. Next base: position 83,547,559 of record CM056052.1, on the reverse strand, counting down.
TGCACACACACTGCCGCTCATTGTCTTCAATGACCAGGCTAGGGTTTTGTTTTTGTTTTATTTTTGGAGAACTTAGATAGGAAGAGGATTTAGTTGGATACTCCAAGAAATAGAACTATTCACAATTGAGGACATCTAATTGACCTCTCGGTTAAGCTCTGGTGAAGTCCTTGCTGATAACAGATAACAGACTTCTCCTTAAGGGCCAGTTCACACCAGACGCAGTTCCGTTCAGTTCCGTGCATATTTTTTCTGCACTAAAAATGCATTCACATTGTTTTGCTTGTATTCCAATGGTTCTAGTTGGCTCTAGTTTACAGCATGCAGTCAGTTTTCGGTGCAGAAACTGACCGGAAACTGACTGCATGGTGTAGCACATGGAACTGAACGGAACTGCGTCCGGTGTGAACTGGCCCTGAAAGTTCAGACCCTCAGCTAACTATATATCACACCAGAAGGGGTTACAGGCACAGGCCTATAGATCCTTTAGGTTGTCTGTACTCACAAAATATCCAGGGATAGCTGGTAGCCTCATTCCAACTTCCAAGTGACACTCTATACCAGTGATAACAGACCAGATCACTAATGCACAGCCCCTTTAGCCAGCTATCTGTAGAAGCAGGGCCATTCTCACTAACTTTAGGCACTCAGTACTCCCACCTGAGGCCGCATGGCAGCACATTCTCTCTCAATTCAGGCCCTCGGGTTGTCCACCTGAGGCCACATGGCATCAAGTTCCAGGAGAAGCAGCAGCCTCCCCCCTAGCTGGTGCAATCCTCTTCTAGGAACGACTACAAGCCCATGTGCTCCTAGTATATAAATACAGACACCAACTAGGGGCAGCTCCCCTTGTAATTGGCCAGGGCTTTATGAGTATTCATTCGTTCACCTGCATGGTTTCTCCCTATTATCCAGAAACTTCACTGGTTGTTTAGATTCAGGGAAACTCAAAACAGCACGAGTCACACCAGAGCTAGCCGATCAAAGCTGTTAAGCAGACAGATATTACATTTACCTAGCTGTTCCTCTGTTAACTAGAGCAAGCAAAAACTATTCTATAGTAAGTGAGTGAGTAAGTGGGTGAGTAACTTGTATAGTGCTACAAATGCAAACTAAATCGCCTCAAGGCACTTTTTTCAGCCAGTCTCGGCCTTGTGTCTTCAGAAGAGGTGGGTCTTAAGCTTCTTCCTGAGGGCCAGATGCTTTTCTTCCATGCGGATGTCCGTGGGTAGAGCATTCCATAGCTGAGGTTTTGGTTAGTTGATCGGAGGGGACGACTAGGGGTGTAGTGCTAGAACATACCTAGGAGGGTGCTACACACCTCACAACACGTCAGCAAATTTGTAGTAAATACAGTCAAACTTTGACAATTTATTACATGCGAAACCCAATATGTTTTGATTTGAAGCTAATCTTCAGGGGTATATTGGTCATCTGTCTGTAATGTAAATACATACTGTATATCAGAAGATAGTATTATACATTGTATATAGTCAATACATGCAACTTATATATTTATAGTCCTGGCACTGATTTACTCCAAAATCTACCAAGGTATGATAAATGATCAGCACCAAAATAAAATAATTGGTCCATAGGTTAGTGGTAACACCAATAGTGCTCTTTCCTCTTTATCGACAACCTATGAAGAGTATATAGCTGATAAGTGAAGAGTTTTTTATCCACCAACCTCAAAATCCATATTTTGAGATCCAAGTCAAAGTTTGTCTGAAATGAATTAAGAAATTTTTTCCAATATAAGAATACTTTTGGGCATCTCCAAAGAATTTGTATAAGGGTATCTGTCTGTCTCATATTATGTACATAAAGGAGTATCCCTACTGTTGTAATCTCTGCAGAGTATGATAAATCCCATGTAATATAAAGAGTTGGGTAGGGGAAACTGACACCACAGGTTTTTGTCGCTAAAGCCTCAGACCAGTCTGTACCTGTAAGCGAACTGACATCTGTATCCCAGTCTTTCCTGCATCTCAAGTAATTACTCTGCACAATTTGAAGGAATAGCATTTTGTAAATAGTGGAATATACTACACAGTGTATTTCTTGAAAGACACACCATATGTACATGTAAACATGAATCTGGTTTAATTGTTCATTTATTGTTTTAATGCTAAGGCCCCATTTAAACTGAAATTAGGTACATACTGTATCTGTGTAAAAATAAACTTATGGCCAGGCTATGAACATTTGTATATTTACATATTCTTAAGAAGCAGTAATTGAGATTTAAAATAAGCCCTGTATGACCTCTGTTGCTGAAGAACCTGTGGAGCAATTCATACCCATAATTCACAGCAGAATCGCTGAAGTTCGAGTAATTTTTTAGAGATCATCTGCTCTATGCTCACTTGCCAGACAATTCATTTCAACAGAAATTCTTCCCATATGGTTATATGTGCATTTAATGTGTTTTATATGTGTTATTTACCAATAAAATTCTCCATTGTGTAGACCAGCCTTTCTCAACCTTTTTACTGCTGGGGAACCCTAAAAATAATTTTCAGGTCTCGGGGGAACCCCTGATAAAACCTATTCATTGGGGGTCAGTGAGAACACTGCCCTTTTTTACAGTAGTGGTAAGAATGCCCCCCTTACAGAGAACTATGAAGATCATTGGTGTAATACCACTGGCTCTTCCAAGTGAAATTGGCTCAGAACTATGTAGGCACCATCAAACAGAAGGTAAATCAGCCACAGCTCAAGGAACCCCTAGCCACCTCTGGAGGAACCCTAGGGTTCCACGGAACCCTGGTTGAGAATGGCTGGTGTAGACATTTAAAAGCCCTGAGACAGCTGCTGGACGCCACTACTTTGAATGTGATGTCAGCAGCCACAGCAGACTGTCATGCAAGTGGTACTCTATAGCCTTGGTTCCGAACACATGGCCTACTGGCCCTCTGTGTGCAGCCTGTGAGCTATTGGGTAATAGTTAGGCAGCAAAGAGCCAGTGGGGTGACCGATGCTGGAACGATCTCTGTGTTCCAGCACTCTGCACTGAAAAAAAGATTGTACTGTGGGACAGGGTTATTGATGCCAACAGTACAAGGAGAGAGGGGGGGGGGGGGGGAGAGGGAGATAGAGACAAAGAGAGAGAGAGGGGGAGAGAGAGAGAGGGGGGGAAAAGAGAGAAAGAGATTGTGTTGGGTGCGGAATGGTGGATGGTTCAATTTCACTACCATGGTCACTAATACAGAGGATGGAGGATTACATTGCATTGCCCCTGACAACCAATGCAAGGTGAGGTCTGGGAAGTTTCCCCCAATGCAAGACCCAGATAGCAAGGATAACTTGTAAAACACTTCCGCGCATGCGCCGAATCCATTCGGCGCCAGTGCGAGACGACATGTCTGCAGGCCATGCAGCCGCCTGGATGAATGGCTGCTTGCCATTCCCGACGGGCGGGTCACCGATTTTGACGGCCGGCAGAGAACCTCGACGGGCGGAACGATGTGTTCTGCCCGTCGAGGTTCTCTGCCGTGTGTACACGGCCATAGAATGGGCTGCCTGCATGCAGCACCTACAACATAGGTGTCAAAACACCAGGCCATTTCATGTGGAGCTCCAGCCCTCCTCTGGTCCTACTCCAGACGCTTACTTTCTGCTTTCAAGCAATGCATCCAGCTTCTTTTCAGCAGCAGCATAAGGAAAACTGTGAACTGTGATGTAAGAGAGAGTGGGGGACTCAACTTCTGATGGTGGGGTGGCTCTTAACATCTAATGTAAAGGGGAGGGGATGCGCTGGACATCTAATCTTAGGCCGCGTACACACGATCAAATCTGTCTGCTGGAAACGGTCTGTGTGTACGGGCGAGCCGACGGATTTGGCCACCCGACAGATTTCAAAGCATGCTTTGAAATCTATCGGGTGGGAACCCGTCCGCCCGACATTTCTGCTGGTTAGTACACTTACCAGCAGACATGTCGTCTCGCACTGGCGCCGAATGGATTCGGCGCATGCGCGGAAGTGTTTTACTTCCTGGTGCGGTGACGTGGCGGCGTCAACGTCACCACCACGTCACCGACACGTCAGCGCGCTCTCTGCTGGCGGGGATTTTGGTTTGCTCGTGTGTACACGCGAGCAAACCAAAATCCAAAAAGACAGATTTGTTCAAATCGGTCGGACAGACCGTTTTGAACAAATCTATTGCCTCGTGTGTACGAGGCCTTACAGATGCACAATGAAATTAAATTTGACACCTCTGACCAAGAGGTTAGATACACCAGAAAAATGTCACATTCACACTATATAGACCTCATTACCCATGTTAACAAAACCTTAAAGGGTCACTAAAGTAAAAATGTTTTTTTTTAAATAACAAACATGTTATACTTACTTCCACTGTGCAGTTCATTTTGCACAGAGTGCCCCCGATCCACGTCTTCCTGGTCCCTCGGTGGCTGTCTCTGGTCCTCCCCGCAATTAGTCATGCGAGAGCTCGCATGGTGGTCACTAATTGCAGGCACGCTGCTGTGATACAGCGAGTGGCCATAGCTGCTCACTGTATCACTCGGCCCCGCCCTTCGGCGCGCCGCGTCACTGGATGTGATTGACAGCAGCACCAGCCAATGGCTGCGCTGCTCTCAATCCATCCGCTCTAGCCAATCAGTGGCCAGGCTGAGCTGCGAAGAGAATATCGGGACCGTGCGGGACTTTCAAGGGGAAGTATAATGGGGGCTGGGGGCAGCAGCAGATGTTTTTTTTTAGATTGCATTAAAGAGGTGGTTCACCCTAAATGTAAGCTCTCCCATGTGATCCATTTGCTGTATTTTTTATTTTTTTTTTAAATCCCCCACTTACTGTATTATGTTAAATTTTAATTTCTTACCCCCGTGGTGGACGGCGCCAGTATAGCGCGTCACATCTTACGAAAATACCCGATAAGGACTCGGGTAATCTCGGCGAAAATGCGGCGCCTGCGCACAGACCTAGGAGCTGACTGCGCAGGCACCGTATTTCTCCGAGTCCTACGGCTATGGCGCGTCACGCCCTCCAAAAAACGCCGGAATAGGACTCGGAGAAATACGGCGCCTGCGCAGTCAGCTCCTAGGCCTGTGCGCAAGCGCCGCATTTTCGTCGAGATTACCCGAGTCCTTATCGGGTATTTTTGTAAGATGTGACGCGCTATACTAGAGCCGTCCACCGTGGGGGAAAGAAATTTAAATTCGACATAATACAGTAAGTGGGGGATTTAAAAGAAAAAAAACAGCATACTGGCGCTGACGCCAGTATGCTGGATCACATGGGAGAGCTTATATTTAGGGTGAACCTCCGCTTTAAGGTGAAAAAACATTTTCCTTTACAACTCAGTTAAGATGAACCCCAGGCAATCAGCTAAGTACACAGTTGGGATGTATGTATGGGAGTCCTTTTACCCTATCTAAGGGTTTTTATATCTATCCATCCAGTCTTGAGATTAATTCAGTCCTGCCAAAAAGCACAGCCAATTTGATGACCTGATCTGCTGCAGTTAATTCCAGTCTGCCACATTTAAAGCAAACTGATGGGTTCTCTTGATCAGAAAGTTGATCAGAAACCCAGCCACGTGTACTCACCTTTATTGCACTTTAATCCAGCTCCCTTTGCCTGCAGGAGTGCTGAGCGTTAGTCAATGTCATAGCTTACCTAGGGTTAATCACCTTATTTCCTATCTTATGCCACATACACATGGTCGGAAAAGTTTGATGTGAGCTATCGGTCGGAAATTCTGACCGTGTATAAGCCCCAATTTAAGAGCTGGTTCTCAAATTTTCAGATGGGAAAAGTTCTTGTCGGAAATTCCAATCGTCTGTATGGAATTCCAATGCGCAAAAAAAAAACACATGCTCGGAATCAAGTCGACGCATGCTCGGAAGCATTGAACTTAATTTTTCTTGGCTCATTGAAGTGTTGTATGTCACCGCATTCTTGACGGTCGGAATTTTGTGTGACCGTGTGTATGCAACACAAGTTTGAGCCAAAATTCCGTCTGAAAAAAATCCACGGTTTTCTTGTCGGAATTTTCGATCATGTGTACGCGGCATTACTCGTGTTTGAGCCTGGAGAATGGCCTCTCAGTCCCAAACAATGCATTTTGGCCAGAAAGGAAGGTAGACAAAGGTAAGGGGGTGATAGGCAACAGTGAGGGTGAAACCAGCTGGAGTCCATCTATAAGTGTATTTTAGGTTCAGGTTTAAGATGATTTCTTTTGGACTAGACCACTTATGAGTAGACATGTGCATTTGTTTTCGTTAGAATGCATTTTCGTCCGAAAATTTGTTTTTTTCGTTACCGTTTTAACAAACGATAACGAAAGCGCAAGAAATGAAAACCGAAAGATCCGACATAAAAAATGCTTTATTTTTGTTTTCATTGCGGTAAAAATTCGATATAGAGCGATTCGACATTATAGGGAAAAGATTCGACATTATACGGAAAAGATTCGACACTATAGAAATAATAGATTAGACATTACAGAGATTAGATTTCGATTTATGAGAAAATAGATTTGACATTATTACTAGTCATACAACATTAGAATTCTTGTAGGCGGAATATTCGAATGGAAATGTACGATTCGACGTAAAGATTCGACGTTCCGTCGAATATTATTTTGACCATTCGACAGAAACCAAGTATTATTTGATTTTCGGACGAAAGCTGTTCCCCAACGAAAAACGAAATGAATCAAAACAATTTTCGGGAGTAACTAAATAAATTTATTTTCCAAACGAAAACGAAAAAGCGAAACGAAATATTCCAGTCTGCACCTGTCTACTTATGAGTAGGAACCTCTACAAAACAAGCCATAATCTGTTTCTGAAATCCCCAGGTTGGGAGCTATTCTATACATTGACTTGGAAATCACATCTTTTGGGGTCCTAGAATAAAAGCAGCGATGTTTTAAATCCTTGACAAATGATGCACAGCTGCTTGGGGCCCACCTTAGATGATGTTGACCACCGCTGCTCTAGTCTATAGAATTTCCTTCTGAAGGACGCATGGATGGAAGAGTGACTAAATGCATTTATAAATGGACTGGGTGCCATTCTTACAAAGAATGCTTTTGGACATTTTAACCAATACATTACACAGCTGGCGTGATTAATTTGATTGCCATGTATGTGTTCAGGGATGTATTTTTCCCCATTGTGAGTCCTAGCGGACAGCTGCCATGCTGAGGGTCAGGTTCTTGTCTTCCTGAGGATCAACGTAGCTTGAATTTATAAACAGTTGACCTTAAGGGAAATCAGTATTTTTCTTTCTAGCATCACTTTGTAACTATAGTTCAAACTCTTTTTGTTTTCCGGGGCTGTGTTATTGGACTTTGTATCAGAAAGATTCCGTTGCAGCATCTGCACCACAGTCATGTTAATGAGCCGCAAGGGGCACGGAACGTGGCATGTGTCTGATTAGCATACTAATACAAGGCATTTACTAACAGAGCTTTGTTGGTTATGTAGCCCTGTGCCCCAAATGTCTCAGCGATCTCCAGGGTGAGCAACACAAATATGCTAATTTGTATAAAAGTTACAGAAAAGTCCCCATTGCTATAATAAGTGTATCCATAAGTAATGCTTAGATATTACAATGTAATACTGAAAGATGACAGTAAGTAATCATAATAATAAAACAGCTATGAACTTGTCACTGTATATAATGAAACTTACAGAGACAATACTGTTACATAAGACCTGACCTGTGTAATTATGACTTCACGCAGCAAGGAATATTATTAGTATAATACAAGTTATGTAAGGATTTCAGCGGAGTGACTAAAGCACAAGGTATTTGCTCACAGAAGTCATTACATCAGCCCTTGACATGTTTTTTAATCTCACCTTCCTTGTAAAAGCAAGAAAGGACCCTCTTTATTTATTTTTCTTGTTTGTTCACAGAAAATACTTGAAATATGTAGTTTGTTGCTTTTTTTTTATCCTTTTGGTTTCTATGGGCCAGATTCAGGTAGATGGGAGCATCTTTGCTCTGGAGTAACGTTTCTCATTTACGTTACGCTGGCGAAATTTTAGGAGCAAGTGCTGTTATTCATGAAGCACTTGCTCCTAAAGTTGCGGCAGCGTATCGTAAATGAGCCGGCGGAATTCAAATTGGGCGGGTACGGGGCGTGTATTATTTAAACTAAGCGCGATCCCGCGGCGAACGTACTGCGCATGCGTCGACTGTCAAAGCATCCCAGTGAGCATGCTCCAAATTCTGTCAGTGAACGTCAATGACGTCACATCCCCATTCATGGACGTTTTACGCAAGCGATGCGATTTTTTTTTTTCGACGCAATGACGACGGCTATACTTAACATAGGATACTCCACTAGGGGGCTGCTTTATCTTTACGCCGCGTATCGCTTACGGAAACGTCGGAAAGTCACTGCGTCGCGCCCGAATACGATCGTGAATTGCCGATTCCCGCTGATTAACATATTTTTTCAGCGTAAATCAGCGGGAACGCCCCCGGCGCCATTTTTAAATTAAAGTTGCGATGCGATGGCGAAATTCAATTACGCCGATCGCATCGGAACTCCAACCCGGCGTTTCTTTTTTTCTGGTTACAGAAAACAGAAACGCCGGCTTAAAGTGACAGTTAGGCTGGAGTATCACTGATACTCCAGCCTAACTCTACCTGAATCTGGCCCTATATCTTTACATTAACTACTTGCCGACCACCACGTGTACATATACATTGGCAGAACGGAATGGCTGGGCAAAGCAATGTACTGGTACGTCGTTTTGAATTTCCCACCGTGCGGGTGCGTGTGCGCCCCCCCGCCACGTGTTTTGTGACTGGACCATAGGGACCCACGGACTCGATGTCTGCCGGTGTCCCGCGATCGTGTCACGGAGCTGCAGAACAGGGAGATGCCTATGGAAACAAGGCATTTCCCTGTTCTACCTAGTGACAGGACAGTGATCTGCTGCTCCCTGTCATCGGGAGCAGTGATCGCTGTCGTGTCACTTGTAGCCCAGCCCCCTTACAGTTAGAATCACTCCCTAGGACACAATTAACCCCTTCATCGCCCCTAGTGTTTAACCCCTTCCCTTTCAGTGTCATTTACACAGTAATCAGTGCATTTTTATAGCACTGATCGCTGTATAAATGACAATGGCCCCAAAATAGTGTCAAAAGTGTCCAATGTGTCTGCCAGTCACAATAAAAATCGTTGATCGCCGCCATTACTAATAAAAAAAATTAATAAAAATGGCATAAAACTATCCCCTATATTTTAGACGCTATAACTATTGCGCAAACCAATCAATATACACTTATATACACTTTTTTTCAAATTGTCGCTTTTTTTTTTTGTTTATAGCGCAAAAAATAAAAACCGAAGAGGTGATCAAATACCACAAAAAGAAAGCTCTATTTGTGCGAAAAAAAGGACGTTTTGTGTACCACGTCGCACAAGCGCGTAATTGTCAGTTAAAGCGACACAGTGCCAAATGGCAAAACGTGCTCTGGTCAGGAAGGGGGGGAATTCTTCTGGGGCTGAAGTTTTTAAAGTCTACAGAAAGCAGATGGAAACCACCTAGGCCCTTTGTATTTATATCTGTATTCAGTCCTACTTTTCTAACTAGTTAATGCTTGAAGCCCAACTCCAGGCAAATAAACAAATTAATGAACCTCCGCTCCTCTCACAGCTAGAGCTGTTCCTGCAGTTTTTTCTCCCCCACTCTCCACCGACCTTAGGTCCTGATGTCATTGCCCAACTAGGGACAGTCTACCATGCCATCATGGGGGAGCGCCGCGTACCATGGGAGCCCAGGATAAGGTAAGTAAGACTGTTTCTTCTCTAACCCTAGATACAACAAACAATTAACTCTCGTAGTGTAAGTACAGCTCCATTGCAAATAAATAATTTTGTGCCTGCCTGGAGTTGGGCTTTAAGTCATTGTTACAGTGGGGATCGAAAGTTTGGGCACCCCAGGTAAAACATTGTATTAATGTGCATAACAAAGCCAATGAAAGATGGGAAAAATCTCCAAAAGGCATCAAATTACAGATTAGACATTCTTATAATATGTCAAAAAAGTTAGATTTTATTTCTATCATTTACACTTTCAAAATTACAGAAAACAAAAAAAATTGCGTCTGCAAACGTTTGGGCACCCTGCAGAGTTAATATCTTGTACTGCCCCCTTTGGCAAGTATCACAGCTTGTAAATGCTTTTTGTAGCCAGCCAAGAGCTTTCAATTCTTGTTTGAGGTATCTTTGCCCATTCTTCCTTACAAAAGTCTTCCAGTTCTTTGAGATTTCTGGGCTGTCTGTCACGCACTGCTCTTTTAAGGTCTATCTATAGATGTTCAAATATGTTGAGGTCAGGAGATTGTGAAGGCCATGGCAAAACCTTCAGTTTACTCTTCTTGATGTAATCCCCCATGGATTTTGAGGTGTGTTTAGGATCATTATCCATTTGTAGAAGCCATCCGCTCTTTAACTTCAGCTTTTTCACAGATGGCATCAAGTTACCATCCAAAATTTGCTGAAATGTTACTGAATCAATTTTTCCTTCTACTCGTGAAATGTTCCACGTGCCACTGGCTGCAATACAACCCCAAAGCATGATTGATCCACCGCCATGCTTAACAGTTGGACAGAGGTTCTTTTCATTAAATTCTGTGCCCTTTCTTCTCCAAACGTACCTTTGCTCATTCCGGCCAAAAAGTTATATATTATAACTTCATCGGTCCACAGAACTTGTTTCCAAAATGCATCAAGTTCAAACGCTGATTTCTGTGGTGAGGACGTAGTAGAGGTTTTCTTCTGATGACTCTTCCATGAAGACCATATCTGTACAAGTATCTCTTTATAGTGGAATAGTGTACCACAACTCCAGTGTCTGCCAGACCTTTCTGGAGGGATCGTGCAGTCAAACGTGGGTTTTGAATTGCTTTTCTCACAATCCTGCGAGCTGTTCTGTACGATATTTTTCTTGGTCGTCCAGATATTGCTTTAACTTCCACTGTTCCTGATGACTGCCATTTCTTAATTACATTCCGAACAGAGGATATTGACATCTGAAAACGCTTTGCTATCTTCTTATAGCCTTTTCCAGCTTTGTGAGCGTCAACTATTTTCAGTTTCAGTTTTCTAGACTGCTTAGAAGAACCCATGGTGCTGATTGTTGGGGCAAGGTCAGATGAGTCTGGGCATTTAAAACCTTTCAGATTGACATCACCTGGTCTTCCCAGACGATGATTGAGAACAATCCATGACACTGGCAGGTCTCAGCTTTGCAAAGGGGACAGTGCATGCTATAAATTCTGCAGAGTGCCCAAACTTTTGCAGACGCCATTTTTTTGTTTTCTGTAATTTTGAAAGTGTAAATGATGGAAATAAAATCTCATTTTTTTTTACATATCATAAGAATGCCTAATCTGTAATTTGATGCCTTTTGGAGATTTTTCCATCTTTCCTTGGCTTCGTTATGCACATTAATAGAAATTTTTACCTGGGGTGCCTAAACTTTCGATCCCCACTATATGTCAGTTATTTTTTTGCATCTATGTCCCTTTAAGGAGATTTTCCTTCCCTTACTGTGCTGTAGACACAACAGGGTGTGAGATGAAATCTCTTCAAATTGAGAATATCCCCCATTGTAAGTTTTCCCCTCCATTCCTGTTTTGGTGACAACTCCAAAAAATTGACTATTCTTTTAAAGAACAAAGAGACTCCACTGCTCTAGATCAGGCTATGTATCCCGCTGCTATAGCCATTCATCAGGTACTGTTTCAGCTCGCAGCTCCAATTAAAGTACAACAAAGGTTTAACACCTTTATTGTAGAAATCATTAAAAAACATAGCAAAACAGTGGGCATGGGGGGGGGGGGTGTTGACGCGTTTTACGCTGCCAGTGCTTACTCATAACATTAAAATTACAAATAGAGTGTATTTCCTCAACAGACAACAATGAAAACCTAAACAAAAAAATAGCCCACGCTCCTTAAACACTATGGGGGTGAAGTCATAAAGAGTGTTGTAGAAATTCTTTACAATTCCATTGGGCCTCTGGACCGAAATTGTCAATGACTGTGATAGATTCATGCATATGCCAGAAACAGGTAACATGAATCTGTTGGAGGTCAGCACTAAAGTCAAGGTGTCCATACTGGACAGTCCTTGCTTAGTGTGCTCATTCCTACAGCTGCTACACCTGTCACACATGCAGGCACATGGCCAAGGAGTTGTGTAGTGAAGTGGGTGGAACCTCAAAGGGAACTGAGGGACTACTTCCTAATCAGGTCCACATTTTATTTGATTGAGTTCCCATGACAGTAAGCAGATCCATAGGCACTATTCAGTTCAATAGGACCTATCGAATCCACCTGCTGCCATCCATTATAGTTAACAATAAAGACCTGAGAGGACTGCCTAACCATCTCATCCAAAAGTTACAAAACGTGGACTTTATATAAACTTTAAGTACACTCCTACTCTCAATGCTAGAGTAGACATTTTCACCATGTTGTCATTCACCACTGCTGTTATATTCCGGAATTGGAGATATGCGCACTTGTTATATAATATATCCTAGAAGTAAAGGTTTCGATGTGGAGACCTAAGTTGGAAAGTGTTGGTTTTAGGCCTGATTCACACCTATGCTTTTTGCATTTTGCAGATTTGCACTATAGAACGTGTTCCATAGGAAACCATGTTAAATGGACTGTAGTACAAATCTGCAAAAAGCATTAAAAATGCATAGGTGTGAATCCAGCCGTAATGTATCGGGCACATGATATTTAAAGCGGAGTTCCAGGCTGTTTTTTTATTAAAAAAGTGTAGCTGCTGCCTTTTTAATAAACAGACACTCACCTGTCCTACAGTCCAGCGATGTGGCTGCACAGAGCCTCGCTCCTCTCAGCAGCCCAGCCATAGAAACTGGCACCCGGCCGTGACAGCTTGCGGCTTCTGGGCCGGTCACCCACTGCTCATGCAACAGACATGCTGCATCTTTCTGAGTGGACATGCAAATTTTCTGGGACCTGTAACGTGTCCCAGAAGATTGTCGAGAGGGAGGGGTTGCCTAGGGGGAGAGGAGGAGTCACATAGACAGCCTGAAGTCAGAAGCAGAAAGTGGGACAGGAAGTCTCACTCAAAACTAGGCACCCACTCCCCCCTTCAATAAATTACATGCCAAATGTGGCATGTAAGGGGGTGAGGAGTGCTTAAAGCGGAAGTTTCACTTTCCGGTGGAACTTCGCTTTAGGAGTCAGATAAATTGGGCTCATTGCATATGTATTGTAATTTATTTTGTACCTATAAAGTGTAAAATACATTTGTAATGTAATTGAAACGTCTTACGGTACCCCAAAGTCCTGCATTAGAGGGTCCTTCCTGTAGACAAGAATGCCAATAATAATAATAATAACAATAATAAAGGAAAGATATGGATGCTACAATACACTAGGTGTGAATGTAAGAGCAATTCTAACCCAAGGTTGTTGTTGCTTCTGACCAGCTTGACTGTAATTGGGCCATTGCCTACCTTCTGATGACAGTAATATGTGACTTTCCTGCAGTTTATCCAGGAAGAGTGAAACTGTCAAACAATTCCCAGTAGACTTCTTAAAGCAGAACTTCATCCAAAAGGTGAAGTTATGTGGTTCCACCTCCCCCTTCTCTACAACATTTGGAACAGTTTTGGGGGGAGCGGGTACCTGATTTTGACAGGCACCCACTCTCACCTCCGGTCACATTCCTACAGCGATCTGAGTGGAAATTGGGCCCTCCCCTCTTCCTCCGCAGCATCTTGGGACAGATCACAGGTCCCAGGAAACTGCAGGAACAATCACGGGGTGCAGTGCGGCTGGCGCATGTGTAGTGGGCAGGTGGCTCTTTAGCCACAAGGAGTCACAGTCGGCTGCCTACAGTTAGGATGCCGGCACCTGCACCCAAAGACTGTCAATGAGCTGTGTCACTGGATCCTGGGACAGGTAAGAGAGTATTTTTTAAAAGTCAGTTTAAGGCTACAGTACTTTCACACTGGGGCACTGCGCCGTCGGGGGTAAAGCTGCACTATTTTTAGCGGCATTTTACTGTTGTTTTTGAAGCAGAGGCGCTTTTAACCCCCGCTAGCAGCCGAATAAGGTTAAAACCACCTGAAAAGTGCTGCCCATTGATTTCAATGGGCAGAGGCACTTTAGGAGCGGTGTATACACCGTTCCTACAGCGCATCAAAAATGCGGCTAGCAGGACTTTTTTGAGCTTTCTGCCAGCGCACTGCTCCAGTGTAAAAGCCCTCAGGCTTTCAAGCTGGAGTGAAAGAAGAGGCTCTTTCAGGGCGCTTTGCAGGCGCTAAAATTTAGCTCTATAGCACCTGCAAAGTGCTTCAGTGTGAAAGTAGCCTAAAGCTACGGTATTTGGAGCTGCTGACTGAACAGGCTAAAGCTCCTCTTTAAAGAAGAACTCAAGGTATGAATATTTCTTCATAGTACATTGGTCCGACTTAGATCTGCTCTAGCTTCTGGGTATCATGCCAAGCAGCTGCCCTGCTGCATTGTGAACACAGGAGATGACCGCTCGGCATGGGCTCCATTCAGAAAATGCTTTAAATTTTCTCAATAGATGCAAAGCGTTCTTTGATTTTGTGATGTGGAGCATCAATCTCAACCTTGTCCAATCAGAGAACTCTTTGCATTTATTGAGAAAATACAAAGCATTCTCCAAATGATGTCTGTGCTAGGCAGGAAACCTCCTATGTATGGTAAGTAGCAGGGCAGCTACTGGGCAAGGGACCTGGAAACTAGTGGAGATCATTGGAGTGGCAGTGCCTACTATAGTGATTTCCAGCTTTAAGGGGATCAGCAAGGTATGCATAGCTACATTGGACCAAGCTGGATGTAAAAGTATCCATACCTGGAATTCTTCATCTCTCACAGCTAACTGTCAAGCCCCGTACACACAGCACTCGGCAGAAACCAGCCAGAACCTCGCTGGGAGCCGCATTCTGCCGAGAACCTCGGCCGTGTGTACGCTCTCGGCGAGCCCCGCCCGTCGGGAAATCCGTCGAGCAAATAGAGAGCAGGTTCTCTATTTGGTTGACGGCCCGTCGGGATGAATGGCTGGTTGCCTTTCCCGACGGGCGGGTCGCCGAATCTGACGGCCGGCAGAGAACCTCGACGGGCGGAACGATGTGTTTTGCCCGTCGAGGTCCTCTGCCGTGTGTACGGGGCCTGAGAGGCATTTCAGCTGCTGGTTGTTCTATACATCAATTAAAAAACAGACTCTTTTAATCAATATATATGCTATGATTTGCAATAGCAATCCAAAAATGTGCTTGAAAATACAAAAGGATCCTTTATGAAATGGGTAATAATTTACATTTTCATATGACACCATATAATTAGTTTAATTAGGTATGTGCATCCTTTTACTTTCTATATTTCTTTAGTAAAATAAGTATTTTTTTATTTACTATTTATTACCTGTTTTTTTTGCTGGCAAGCCACTACTATATATCTTTGATCATCTAAGAATATAATCTTGCATCAAAACTGAATTAATTACGGCAAAAGCATTACAGCAGTTTCAAATGACAATTTGCCATCCACGAAAAAAGACAAAAAAGAAAAAAACTTTCTTAGAACTATGGGACAATGGGCCTGACACCTTTTAATCATGTCACTGTAAATCTGATCCTTGTTCAAAGAGCCCTCTTTATATTTGAGGAAAGCTAATTCATTGAAGGTTGTGACCAACATTACAGCTGAATTGTATTATCTTTCTTTTGGGTTATTTTATATGTAGGTTGTAACAAAGCTTTTGCTTTCATTTTATTGCCTGGTAATAGACCTATCCCCTCCCACTCCAATTCTCATTGTGTGGCTTTGCAAAATCCGCAGCCTTACTTGTTTAATCGACTCTAGGGAGAAATACTTTTTTAAAGAGTTATTTCATTTTCTTAAATATAGATTTTTGTTTGAGTTTATTCTGTACTATTTTAGTTTGTACAGGATGACCATAATTAAAGCCCTAGTACTACAACAGATTCTGAGGCCCCGTACACACGACCGGTTTCCTCGGCAGAATCCATCAAGAGACTCGGTGGGAGAGCTTTTTTGCCGAGGAAACCGGTCGTGTGTATATTTTTCATCGAGGAAACTGTCGAGGAACTCGACGAGCAAAAAAAAGAGCAAGTTCTCTTTTTCCTCGACGGGAGTCAAATTGGCTCATCGTGTTCCTCGCCGGGCTGCTTTTCGACGAGAAACTCGAGCGTGTGTATGCTAAGAAACCCGTGCACCTTCAGTAAAAGTAGCGTTTGTAATGGAGATAGCACATTTGTCACGCTGTAACAGACTGAAAAGTGCAAATGTCTCTCACCAAACTTTTTTCTAACACGCAGTAACATGAGATTAGCAAAAGGAGCTCCTGCCGTTGTATGTGTTGAAGTCACCGCGTTTGAGAACGAGGAGATTTGGTCTTTAACGTGTAAGCAAAGCAAGATTGTCGAGTTCCTTGACAAGCCTAACAAGGAACTCGACGAGGAAAACGATGTGTTTCGCCCCACAAGTTCCGCGGTCGTGTGTACGAGGCCTCAGTCACGCTTCAGTGAAACCGAAAATTACCCTACGTCCCTTGATTGCAGGCTTTCACAATAAAAAAATTGCTGATGAAATGATCTACATGGGTTGATAGTAGGGTTTGGACCTGTTTCAATCTCCATAGTCTAATGCCACGTACACACAACCGTTTTTCGGGTTGTAAAAAATTATGTTTTTTTTCAACTTGATCATTAAAATGACGTTGCCTACACACGATCGTGAAAAAAAAAATGCTCTAGCAAATCGCGGTGACGTACAACACGTACGACAGCACTATAAAGGGGAAGTTCCATTTGGATGGTGCCACCCTTGGGGCTGCTGATTTCCTGTTAGTAAAAGACGATTCGCACTTTTCTGTCTGTTACAGCGTGATGAATGTGCTTACTCCATTAGGAACGGTAGTTTTACCATAACGAGCGATCCCGTCCCATAACTTGCTTCTGAGCATGCGCAGGTTTTTCACGTCGTTAAAGCCCATACACGACCATTTTTTACAACCCGAAAAACGACAACGTTAAAAACGTTGTGAAAAAATAGAACATGTTAGAAAAAAGTTTTGCCCGTTTTTCAGAACCCAAAAAAATGCTCTGAAGCCCACACACGATCATTTTGAATGACATAAAAAAAAACGTAATTTTAGAACCCAAAAAATGGTCGTGTGTACGCGGCATAAGGCCTGGTTCACACCTATGCATTTTTTTGTGATTTTTCAGTTTTGCAGAAACACACTACAGTCCATTTGCCATAGTTCGCTATGGATGTAGTTCACATCTGTGCATTTTGTGGAAAGGGCCAGGGACTTTTTTCTGGTTTTTGGTTCCATAGACTTCAATGGTTTAAAGATGTGTATTGAAAAGATGCAAAATGCATCTGCAATATGCAAACTGCAACCTGCACAAGTGTGAATCATGCCTAATGGCGCGCACACACGACTGTTTTTCATGATGTGAATTTTTTTTTTAACCACTTAAGGACCGCCTCCTGCACATTTTTACGTCGGCAGAATGACATGGCTGGGCACAAGCACGTACAGGTACGTCCTCTTTAAGTGCCCAGCCGTGGGTCCCATGTGGCTTAATGGACATCGGTCCGAAGCCCCGTGACCGTGACCGCGGGACCCGCGGACCCAATCGCCGCTGGAGTCCCGCGATTGGTCCCCGGAGCTGAAGAACGGGGAGAGCTGTGTGTAAACACAGCTTCCCCGTTCTTCACTGTGGTGCCGCCATCGATCGTGTGTCCCCTTTTATAGGGAAACACAATCGATGACGTCACACCTACAGCCACAGTTAGAACAGTTACAGTTAGAAACAGACATGAGGTCACACATAACCCCTTCAGCGCCCCCTTGTGGTTAGCTCCCAAACTGCAGTTGTCATTTTCACAGTAAACAATGCATTTTTAATGTATTTTTTGCTGTGAAAATGACAATGGTCCCAAAAATGTGTCAAATATATATTGTGTTTTTTTTTTTACCAAAAAAAGGTAGAAGAATATGTATCAGCCTAAACTGAGGCAATACATTTTTTTATATATATTTTTGGGGGATATTTATCATTGCAAAAAATAAAAAATATTGAATTTTTTTCAAAATTGTCACTCTATTTTTGTTTATAGCGCAAAAAATAAAAACCGCAGAGGTAAACAAATACCACCAAAAGAAAGCTCTATTTGTGGAAAAAAAAGGATGTCAATTTTGTTTGGGAGCCACGTCGCACGACCGTGCAATTGTCAGTTAAAGCGACGCAGTGCCGAATCGCAAAAACTGGCCGGGTCCTTTAGCTGCCTAAAGGTCTGGGTAACCACTTAAGACCCGGACCAAAATGCTGCTAAAGGACCTTGCCCCTTTTTGCGATTCGGCACTGCGTCGTTTTAACTGACAATTGCGCGGTTGTGCGACGTGGCTCCCAAACAAAATTGGCGTCCTTTTTTTCCCACAAATAGAGCTTTCTTTTGGTGGTATTTGATCACCTCTGCAGTTTTTATTTTTTGCGCTATAAACAAAAATAGAGCCACAATTTTGAAAAAAATGCAATATTTTTTACTTTTTGCTATAATAAATATCCCCAAAAATATATATACATTTTTTTTTCCTCAGTTTAGGCCGATACGTATTCTTCTACCTATTTTTGGTAAAAAAAATCGCAATAAGCGTTTATCGGTTGGTTTTCGCAAAATTTATAGCGTTTACAAAATAAGGGATAGTTTTATTCCATTTTTATTATTTTTTTTTTTTTTATTACTAATAGTGGCGATCAGCGATTTTTTTCATGACTGCGACATTATGGCGGACACTTCGGACAATTTTGACACATTTTTGGGACAATTGTCATTTTCACAGCAAAAAATGCATTTAAATTGCATTGTTTACTGTAAAAAATTCACAGTTGCAGTTTGGGAGTTAACCACAAGGGGGCGCTGTAGGATTTGAGTGTTCCCTGTGTGTGTTTACAACTGTAGGGGGTGTGGCTGTAGGTGTGACGTCATCGATCACGTCCCCCTATAACAGGGATGACGCGATCGATGCTGTGGCCACAGTGAAGTAAACACGGCTCTCCCCGTTCTTCAGCTCCGGGGACCGATCGCCGTACTCCAGCGGCGATCGGGTCCGCGAGTCCCGCGGACCCGGTCCCGGGTCATGGGAGTGCGCCGCGGGTGCACGCCCATGACCCATGGCTTGGTACTAGAAACCAACGTATATATACGTTGATCTGCCCAGCCGTGCCATTCTGCCAACGTAAATGTGCAGTAGGCGGTCCTTAAGTGGTTAATGTCACTAAAAACGATCGTGTGTGGACTCCAGAGCATTTTTCCTGACGTGAAAAATAGCCATTAAAAATTTAGAACATGCTCTATTTTTTCGCATTGTTTTTCACGTTGTCTGCATGCTCATAAGCAAGTTATGAGACGGGAGTGCTTGTTCTTGTAAAACTAGTGTTCGTAGATAGCACATTCATCACGCTGTCACGAATCATCTCTCACCAAACTTTTACTAACACAAAATCAGCAAAAGCAGCCACAAGGGTGGCACCATCAGAATAGTACTTCCCCTTTATAGCGCCGTCAGACATGTTGTATGTCACCGCGCTTTGCTTGAGCATTTTTTTTTTCACGATCGTGTGTAGGCAAGGCAGGCTTAACAAGAATCGCGTTGAAAAAAACTGTGTTTTTTCTAGACCAGTAAAAATGTTCGTGTGTACGCGGCATAAGGCCGGGTTTACACTGGTACGACACAACATGGCTTCCGTGGAGTGTGGTTTGGGGCCCAACAGTGTAGTATATGGTGAAAGGGGACAAAAGCAATCAGAAAGCCCTCACGAAAAGCCTCCCTGTTTGGGAGGCTTTGAGACTGCTGAAGGCCTGAAGCCCCGTACACACGACAGGGAACCTCGACGGGCGGAACACATCATTCCGCCCGTCGAGGTTCTCTGCCGGCCGGCAGAATCTGCGACCCGCCCGTCGGGAATGGCAACCAGCCATTCATCCCGACGGGCCGTCGAGCAAATAGAGAACCTGTTCTCTATTTGCTCGACGGGTTTCCCGACGGGCGGGGCGAGCAGAGAGCGGACACACGGCCGAGGTTCTCGCTGGTTTCTGGCGAGAACCTCGGCCGTGTGTAAGGGGCCTGAGACTGCTGAAGCTTGGTGTGGCTCAGAAAACATTGAATTTCCAAACTGGAGCTACAGTACACTCTGATGACAAAATACTAAGCAGTGTCTGCACATTTGAACCTGTTTAGGTTCTTTTAAGATGTACGTATTTGCATAATGTGTAGTGCATGGTTGTTTTTTTTAGCCTGAGGAAAATGCATGGTGAGTAAAATCATTATTAAAATGCACCTGTCCCAAAAGTATTGAGATTCAATTATTTACATATTCTTAATAACAATTAAAAGAGCTTTAAAGGATACGTTCACTTAAACAAAAAAATGCATATAAAAATGGGTGGAACATGTAACATGTCCAACTTATCCTTTAAAATAAACCCTCACTAACCTCTGTAGCTATAGGCACTGCAGAAAAAAAAAAAAAAAAACATCCTCAAAGTTCACTGCACTGAAAAGCATCTATTATACCCCCTTCTTCTCCCTTAAGTCAATGGCTGCAGCGCTGATCTGTGTATTCTGATGAGGGGAGTCCACCCTATCATAATACAATAGCTCAGTAGGAGAGAGCCCTGCTTTAACATTGCTTGTGTTGATGTAGGGATCTGTCAATTGTCTTTTGTTCCACCCGCTGGTGGAATGAAAGAAAAAAAAAAAAAAAACGTATTTACCCTGCTTAACACATAACAAAAACCTGATGAATTTTTGCTGGTAGTAGAATAATGTGCATTGTGCAATGCAGATGTCTTGAGGTGCCATTCATGTTAAAAGTCCCTGTGTAAGCGTGCGTTATTGCAGCACAGTGGTGTGAATGTGCCCTAACTCCTGGGTACAAGTAACCATGCCGTCTAATTTGGCTTTCATTGAAAATTTAGCAAGCCCTGGTGAAGACGGATTACTCAGTCCCTGAAAAGGTGAGCCATTATTGTTTTGTCCTGTCATATTGTCACAGATAATAAATAATTATGGACCTATGGAATGATCTAAAAATATGTGAATACTGCTCTATCCATGATCATAAAGCAGCCGCTGGCACAACCTATGACAAACAGCCTAGACAAAATAGTAATACAAAAAGTGAAGCGCTAAAAATTAACAGGTCCTAAACAAGGACAATGAAGGAAAAAGTGTAAGGCCTCGACACATGACCGAGGAACTCGTCGGAAAACACACATCGTTTTCCTCAACGATTTCCTTGTTAGGCTTGTCGAGAATCTTGACAAGCTGTCTTTGCGTACACACAGTCAAGACCAAATCTCCTCGTTCTCAAACGTGGTGACTTCAACACATACAACAGCAGGGGAAGTTCGGTTCCACTGGCACAACCCTTGGGGCTGCTTTTGCTAATCTTACGTTACTGCGTGTTAGGTTAAAGTTTGGTAAGAGACATTTACACTTTTCAGTCTGTTACAGCGTGACAAATGTGCTATTTCCATTACAAACGCAACTTTTACCAAAGGTGCGTGGGTTTCTAAGCATACACACCAACGTGTTTCTCGTCGAAAACCAGCCCGACGAGGAACACGACGAGGAAATTGAGACTCCCGTTGAGGAAAAAGAGAACTTGCTCTCTTTTTTCCTAGTCAAGTTCCTCGACAGTTTTCTCGATAAAAAGCATACACACGACCGGTTTCCTCGGCAAAAAAGCTCTGCCACCAAGTTTCTTGATGAATTCTGTCGAGTTTCTCGCATGTGTGTAGGAGGCCTCAAACTTGTTTAGGGTCTTAAACACATAAAAAATTCTTTAAATAAGTAATAAAATTTGCTCTATAAGTAAATATGCATATGAATCGAATGCAAAAAATATATAAAAATTGTGATAATTAAACTTTCCTTAAGTCCATTTGTGATGACTGTAATAGCATGAGTGAAGTAATAATCCAAACAAGTGAAAGTAGATCTTCAGTTAACACAAACATGATGATAGAAGAAAAGCCGCCACCACTAATAGGAATGAGGCTTACCGGATTGAATGGACTCAGCAAAGCATATGCCAAATGAGTCTAAAAGGGCTACTGTATATGGTGACACTACACAAATGGACCTGAGTAAAGTTTAATTATCACAATTTATCATATATTTTTTGTATTTAATTCATATGTATATTTACTTATTGAGCGAATATTATTACTCATTTATATAAATTTGTATGTGTTTAAGACCCTAAACAAGTTTTACACTTTTTCCTTTGTTTAGGACCTGTTTATTTTTAGTGCTGCACTTTTTGTATTACTGTGGAGTGATCTGTTTGTTGATATCATTACAGTACAGGCAGTCCCTGAATTACTTAGGGACTGTAGGTTTGTTCTTAAGTCGAATACGTTCGTAAATCGGAACAGCATGCGCAGAACGGCAGGTACGTTGTTTTCTGATGTTTTGTGTAATGTGCCTGTCATTGAAAAGTGATTCATTGAATGTGCCCGCTGTCAAAAAGGTCCCGCTGAATGTGCCCGCTGAGTTTTGCTAGAGGTTATTTGTACATTGAGGAACCTTATCTTCTCTGTTAAGGATGACATCATATAGATACCTAATCCAGGCTAAACTCGAACAGCCACTTATTTAGAAACATAGCTTCGGGGCAATCCAAGGCTCACTAACCTCAGTTCTTATTGTTAGATGGCACATAATATATATTGCTGTATTTAAACACATTAGCAGCTCTTAGTAGAGAGTGTATATATTTCTCCCCATTATCATTTCTGCTAAAACACTATTCTATAGATTATAATCACAATTGCTTTTATAGTGAATCAAGACCAGACATCACCTACTGATATAAATATAGATGCATTTGGGAAGAATAAGGGATTGGAATTTCTGCATCTACAATAATTCATTTTTAAAATGGGTGTTTAACATCACATCTGTTGTAAGAATTATGAAAGAATAAATCATTTGTGAGTCAGAACTTAACTGGCAGCATATCAGACTGGTTCATTGAGTGCTCTGGTTCTTTGGGAATTCACTTTCAAAGGGAACCTAACTTGTTAAGGGAACTGACAAAGTTGTCCAAACAGGGGTGAACAAATCTAGGGCACATGGGGGGCAAATGCCCTGTGGGCTGGTACCTAAATGATAAATTGAGCTGACCACCCAAGGCTCCCACCTGGCTGTCCGCTGATAAAATAAGACGGGGCAAACATTTGTTGCTTCTCCTAACCCCCAGTTAACAGCCTTCATCGTCTGCCACCAAAGGGTCCAAGATTATCAAGACATGTTTGTCATGTAATGTGACATCAGTGGTACACTGAACACTGCGCACCTCCTAGCACCAATTACCCATCCTTCCTCGTTAATCTCTTTCTTCGTCAATCCAATTGCCCATCCTTTTAATTGTCAATCATTATTACACAGCTGATTTACTTGAGATATATTTGCCTGCTATTCAGTTATACCAGGGGTGCCCAACCAGTGGCCTGGGGGCGACCTCCTGCTCTGGGAATTTGCGGGTTGGAATAAGCTGATGCTTCATGTATAGCGCCAACTCCTGTCACAGGTGGAGTGTTACCAAATTCTCTCTGCCTGGGACAGCAACAGCTGGTGATACCTGAATAGAAGACTGTGATTTTAGTATTAAACTTACCTTTAGCCCAGGTTCACACTGGGTACAATTTAGTTTGATTTGAGATGCGATTTCACATGTGAAATCGCATCTCAAATCGGCGGCAGTTGCCGGCAATGACACCGTCCTAATCGGTGCGACGCCGCATCTGCGGCGCTGCACCAATTTCAAAAAGTAGTTCCTGTACTACTTTTTGCGATTTCAGGACGCGATTTACATTGACATCTGTGCAGAACCCTGCACAGATGTCTCCTAAATCGCGCTGAAATCGGGACTGCCAGAGGGAGTGAAATCACGCGAGTTCAGCTGAAATCGCGCGATTTCACTCCCGCAGCCCAGTGTGAACCAGGGCTTAATGACAGTGTATCTGTTCTGCAGTGGTTACTGGGCTGCTTTCAAACTGATCTGCAGGTGCAACGCAGAACACCTGTGGACTACCTGCACTGAGCCATAGACTTCTGCTATTACCTGTGGATTGGTGCACTTCAGAAAGTGCACGCACCTGCAGAATATAATAGAAGTCTAAGTGCAGCTAACCCGCAAGAAAGCCACAGGTGCACTGCGTTGCACTCTCGTTGTGGGTAAACCACAGTGCATCAGTGTGAAAGCAGCCTTAGTCCCCTTTGACACAATCAGTCCGATCCAATTGGACCCTTTGTTCACCTCTATTGAGCCACAGATGTAAACGGACTTGTGGCAGT
The DNA here is from genome assembly GCA_029574335.1 of Rana kukunoris. NCBI lineage: Eukaryota > Metazoa > Chordata > Amphibia > Anura > Ranidae > Rana > Rana kukunoris. The sequence continues at coordinate 83,523,143 of CM056052.1, read as the reverse complement.
TTACACCCACCTACCTTTAATTCGATCTGCTAAAAAAAAACAGAAGGGGGGATACGTCCCCTTTCCATCTGGACAGATCAGATTGGAGGGCCAATAGAGTAGAGTGGGCTGTGCCCCTCTCTGCTCTGCATATGCAGAGTGGACACAGACCTGTCATCTGCCTGCGCTGTTTATTATGGCCCGCGACCAGTTAGCAAGTCGCTTAAGTGTCCCTCGCTCTTCAAAAGGGTGGACACCCCTGAGTTATACTGTTATTGTTTGTTCCATTCCACAAATTTCACAGTAAAGATAATCTCTGTGTTTACTACAACTTGCGTCCTTTTACTGGGTGTTCGCACAAACATTATTGCCAGGTGTGCCTGAAGGGCTGAGACTGTTCTTGGGGTTGGGAGGCAGAGTTCAGAACCAAATCTACTCAAGTGGCTCCTTTGCGGGTAGCGCTACAATAGTAATATGGGGGAAAGGGAATTTAATTATACAATATGATCCTTTAAACAGCTGTGACTTTAAATACTTAAAAAATGGCTATCCTGACAATGCAATGGCCCCAAATGTGCAACTTTATTCCATACACAGGCAACAATTAGTGAGCTATTACAATATGTAGGTAACAAATGCACAAATTGGACAATTTGCATGCAATTGTGACTATATGAGGCAACAAACAAGAAATTTTGACAATATGCAAAAGCTATAAACAAACCTGGAAATATGCACACGACAATTGTAACTGTATGTGGGCAACAAACTGGGAATTGTGACAATATGCAAAAAAGTGGCAATTGTGATATTATACAATCATAGCAAGGCTCCTTCCGCCTACCCCACCCCGAGCAAAGCCGTATTAGCAAACCCTCCTTTTCCCAGCAAAGTCCATGTCCCTCAGCAAAACTCCCATTAGCAAAATAACCCTCCCCAGTAGGCAGCCTCTTCCAGCAAAACTCCTACCAGACCCCAGACACAGTAGTGTCTAGAAGAGTGAAGCCCTCCTAAGCTGTATCAGGTGACACATGAGAGCCAGGGAGATGTCAAGGAAAGCTTCTGCTTGATAATTCCACTTAATCCAAAGTCTAACAGGGCTGTCGTGGTGGCTCTTGGGAGGCACAGGTAAAACGGCAATGTGCGTCTGGCAGAGGGTGCGGTTCTTTTAGTATAACTACAAGAGCTTCCCAAATCTTCCTGTAACTGGTAAATTCCAGGTCAGTTTGATAAAACATTATGGATTATAGCAGCTGGAGAAGAGAACCAATGTAGGACCAAGTACCAGAGCTTTTTTTCTCAGAAAATAGGTGCAGGAACTCAACCACGACCCGTTCATATTTCACAAACAGTAGAAGGGTCTTAAAGGGGCATTAAATACCAGAATTGCATTACATACAGTGTGCAGAGTTCAGGGGGTTGCAAAGCAGTCACTTGTAAACACAGAAACCAGACTTCTGTGTTCACAAGTGATTGTGGTGAGCGGGCACCAAAGGGTTTGAGCCAAAGGTGGTGGAACTGAGTTCCCCCAAGTTCCCCCAGAAAAAAAGCCCTGCCAAGTACTAAACACATTCAGAAGCGTTGACCACCACCAGCAGCTGTAGCTCTTGAAGATTACGGCTATATTTACATTTATTGTCTCGCATTCAACTAGTAATAACTTCATTTTTTTTTTTTTGCACTTTTTAATTTGCTTCCTTGGGTAGTGCATTTCTGTCTTTAAGTATGGGAGAAGTCCAATTAAAGTCTATGGGCCAGATTCTCAAAGCTGTTTCAAATCTGCGCCAGCGTATGTTTACTCCGATTCTCAAAAGCAGATACGTTAAAAAAATAGGCTTCTTCCGCCGGCTTAACTTGTCTACACCGGCGTATAATTGTGTGCAATTATACGCTGGCCTCTAGGTGGCGCTTCCGACGATTAGTCGCGTCGAATATGCAAAAGAGCTAGATACGCCGATTCCCGAACGTAATTGCGCCCGGTCGGCGTATTTTACGTCGTTTGCATAAGCGTAAAGTTACCCCTGCTATATGAGGGGTAACTTTGCGTAGGTGATGCGTACACAATGTTAAGTATAGACGTCGGGACAGCGTCGTATTTTACATCGTTTACGTAGTTTGCGTAAGTTACGTTCATGTCGAAAACATTGACTATTTGCGACCTTGATTTTGCGCATGCACACTGGGAAACCTCCACGGACGGCGCATGCGCCGTTCAAAATAAACGTCAAAAACGTGGGGTCACAACACATTTACATAAAACACGCCCACCTCTTCCACATTTGAATTACCCGGGCTTACGCCTGGCCATTTGCACTAAATGCCTGCCGCCGTAACTTAGGATGCAAGTGCTTTGAGAATTTGGCACTTGCGTCCAAACTTGCGGCGGCGTAGCGTAAATACGATACGCTACGCCCCGCTGCCATTTATGCCGGGATACGAGAATCTAGCCCAATGTGGCCAAAAATGCCCAAATGCCCAAAATGCCCAAAAATGCCCAACATCAGCCTAAAAAGAAGCTCTGCTGCTACTTCTCTGAGTGACCAGAGTCCAGGTATGAACAGTCACCATTTAAAACAATAGCATTTTTAATGTTAAATGTTTTGTGGCTTCGAGCTACAAAATGCTCAGGTCTAATTGGGGCCTTAGCAAAAATTCAACTCACTGCAGTTTATTTAATAAAGCTGGGGAGTGCAAAATCAGGCAACCAATCATCTTTCAGGTTTTATTGCCTAAGCTTAATTGATCAAGCTGAGGTTAGAAGCTGATTGGTTTTCTATGCAGAAGTGAGCCTGATTTTGCACTCTCCGGCTTTAGTAAATAAACCCCACTGTCTGCTGTAAAGTATCACATTTGTTCTTTTATAAGGTGTCTGTGATTTCATTTTTGTTCAACGTGGTCGTGTTTAGAAGGCAGAAATGTTCGCTATGAAGGTGGTCATCCATATCCAAAAATCATACATGGTGAAGATGTTAGTTGGATTAGCTGTTTACAATGTCTATGTAGCTTATGTAATTGTCTCATTGATTTAATTATCTTTGGAGCATTGTCCACAGGCTATGAACTATTTCTTCACATTACTCCCATCCTAGAGCATCTTCTTCTTGCCTGAGAAAGAAAGCCATTGTCAGTAGCCGGATTCTATAATAGGCTAGCGAGGTTCATTGTCTCCCATGGAATTTTGTCACTCTTGGTTTTGCTCACTTACTACTTGTGAACCGAGTGTGAGGTCTGCCCCAATGCCACCGAATTTGCTGCACTTTGCCATTATATTGTTATGTAGATGTTTCATTTGGTTGAGAAATGTATTTACATATAAAAGGCTATTTGTATTGTATAGATCAATGAATTTAGCTCTACGATGGTTTTTCAATTGCTTTTTCCAAGCAACTGAGTTGTATCGATAGCACTACTTTAAGATGATAGGAATTGTAGCTTAAAGAAGGAGCAGGGCATAGAAGGTATATGGCATTGCTTTAATTAATATGAACCTTTTATGGTTATTATTTTAAATCTGATTTAACCTGACTACCTTTCTAGGTTCTAGTCACTAGATATGATTATAAATAAATGACAACTGCATCAGTTTCCCTGAAATTAGAGTCACGTGACAGACTGTGGATGAGAACACTAACCATTGGCTGATAGAAGTGTGCGTCGCTTGGACTTTACAAAATCCTCAAGTATATCTCATAGGGATAGGGCTGCCACCTCATCCCTTTAAAACAGAACACATATGAATTACACAGGTTCTGTGGCTGATTATGGTGGTAATTAAACTCACTCGGTGCCTAATCTGCATTAGCCTGAGCCTCAGAACCTGTGTAATTCATATGTGTTCTGTTTTAAAGGGATGAGGTGGCAACCCTACATAGGGACCTGAAGTTTTCCACTAGTGACTTAATGATGCAAGGGGTGGCAGCAACATTCTGTAGTTTCTCATTACTGTTTTTGCTTTTTTGTCATGTGAAGGCATTTTCAGGCGTATTTAAAAAATAAAATGTGCCCTGGCTGGCTTTCAAGGATCACCATACTGTTTTTTTCTGAACACCTGGTGAGGCAATACAAAGAGGGCCACACTTATCTTGATACATTTTTTATATATCTTAAATTTACAGAGAATGCAACAGAAGAAGAAGAAACACGCCAAAATGGGTAAACACAAAAAGTCATGGTACGCAGGAACAAAGGAAAAAGAGTCTGCTACTTCCAATAGATATAAGAAGCGAGTCAGACTCCACCTATAAGTGGCTAATAATGTTTAGTAACACTAACTAAATCATCAGATCAATATGTATTCTTGTTTAAAAAAGGTTTTATCACATGTTATTTGAACTTATAAATGTTCTTGGAGCATCGATGGTTGCTCTTTACAGTCCATGTGTTACATCTATCGCCTACTACAGCAAGGCAGTTTTCCATCATAGTTCACCCAGCCGAACAGGTAAAGGGTCGTGTAAATCCCCTTTCCAGTTCACCAGGGCGGATGACTTATACCAGGGGTCTCCAAACTTTTCAAACAAAAGAACAGTTTATTGTCCTTCAGAATTTAGGAGGGCCCAATTGTGGCCAGTGGGCGCAGAAAATGTCCCGGGCCCAACATCAGTGAGTATAAATATGGCCTCAGGTTTGGTAGTCAGTAGAAGAAGGAGGAGTAGTGCCCCATCAGTAGGAGGAATAGTATCCCATCATTGGTATAAGTGGAAGAGACAATGCCCCATTGTTGTTGTCAGTGGGAGAAATAGTGCCTCACATCAGTGGGAGGAATAGTGCTAGCAAAGGGCTACATATGGCCCTTTGGCCACAGTTTGGAGACCCCTGCTTATACCAACTTATACTACTGGAAGGATAAGTGTAAATTTACATCACATTTCTGGGGCACCGGAATTGTAAGTTACCCTGGTCACCTCTTGACATGGCATATGATGAAGGCAATAAGCTAATATTAAGGTACATGGGCCTGCATGCTTGCAGTTCTCATGCTGTGGTAATAGCTGATCATATACTTGGTAGGCGTACTGTACTGTATATCAGAAATGAAAAAATAAAAAATAAATAGCACAGGATCAGCACTGGACAGCTCAACCAAAAACACTGCTAACATTTTTTTCCAGCAAAACCCATTGAGGTCAAAGCAGCAGGAACAAAGTACAGAGTGCATGTGACTTACTTCATGTGACAGAAGCTTATACCGGGATGTGAGAGTCCACATCCGTGTATAAGCTACAACTCTGGAGACTCATGTCTTACTTTGAGGCCTCGTACACACAACCCTTTTCCTCAACAGAATCCATCAAGAAACCTGGTGGCAGAGCTTTTTTGCTGAGGAAAACGGTCGTGTGTATGTTTTTCATCGAGAAAACTGTCGTGGAACTCGATGAGAAAAAAAGAGAACAAGTTCTCTTTTTCCTCGTCGGGAGTCTCAATTTCCTCGTCGTGTTCCTCGTCGGGCTGGTTTTTGACGAGCAAAAGGTTTGTGTGCAGGGCCGGACTTACCATTGGGCTTGACTGGGCTCAAGCCCATGGGCCCCGCCCAATAGGGGGCCCCTGTAAAAAAAAAGGGGTCCGGAGGCTCCCAGGGCCCCGGACAGCAACCCTTACTTTTTTTTATTTTTTATTTAATATTATTAAAGGGCCCAGAGGTCACTAGGGCCCCCCCTTTTTTATAAAAAAAAATTTCATTTTTTCATATATATATATATATATATATATATATATATATATATATATATATATATATATTTATTAAAGGGCTCAGAGGACCCCATGTGGCAACCCCCCCTTTTTTATAAATGTTTATTTATTTTTTAGGGGTCTGGAGGTGCCCAGAGGCCCAGAGGCACCCAGGGCCCCGGACAGCAACCCCCACTTTTTTATTTTATTTATATATATATATATATATATTTTTTTTTTTTATTATTATTATTATTGATATTATTACCCCTCTGGAGGTCCCCAGAGGGGCCCAGAGGCCCCCAGTACCCCGGACAGCAACCCCCACTTTTTTTATTATTATTATTATTATTATTATTATTATTATTAAATGGCCCAGAGTTCCCCAGGGCCCCATGTGGCAACCCCCCTTTTTTATTTTTTTTATAAATGTTTATTTTTTTATTTTTGTTTATATTTTTTTATTTTTTATTAAAAGGCCCAGAGGTCTCCAGGGCCCCCGGATGGCAACCCCCCCTTTTTTTTTATAACATTTTTTAAATTTTCTTTATATTTTTTATAAATGTTTATTTTTTTATTAAAGGGCCCAGAGGTTTCTTTTTATTAAAGGGCCCAGAGACTCCCAGGGCCCCCGGATGGCAACCCTCCCTTTTTTATAAAAAAAATTACATTTTTTCATATATTTATATATATATATTTTTATTAAAGGGCTCAGAGGTCCCCAGGACCCCATGTGGCAACCCCCCCCTTATTTTAATATATATATAAATGATGATGAGAGTCCCCCCACTCAACAACTTCAATTCGCGCCCCCGCGCTCAACAACTTCAATACTTCAATTCGCCCCCCCCCCCGCTCAACAACTTTAATGCGCACCCCCCGCTCAACAACTATGGTCCCCCCCTCGCTCCAGGGGGCCCCTTCAACACTCAAGCCCAGGGGCACCCACCACCCTAAGTCCTGCCCTGTTCGTGTGTATGCTTAGAAACCCGCACATGCTCAGAAGGGTGGCGCCAGTGGAATCAAACTTCCCCATTACAGTGCCGTCGTATGTATTTTACGTCACCGCATTTGAGAACAACGAAATTTGGTCTTGACAGTGTGTACGCAAAGAAAGCTTGTCAAGTTTCTCGACAAGCCTAACAAGGAACTCGTCGAGGAAAACTATGTTTCATTTACGACGAGTTCCTCAGTCGTGTGTACGAGGTCTCAGCTTTCCTTTGCTCCCAGTGGCTGAACAGAGTGGATTGGAAGCAAGAAGAAGGTAAATGTGGAGGCCCTTCATGAGCAGAGCACATGTTCACTTAAAAAGTGGCTGACAGGATTTGGGACAGTGTGTATGTGTCACCTAGATTTCTTACCTACACATGAGAAAGGGTTTCAGGGTTTGTAACTAACTTTTTGATTTCTCAGAATCTTATTAAGTCTGTCTTGTTTTAGGTCCCATAATGGGGAGACTTTGTAGAGCTTTGGGTGGGCTAAAGCTTATATTCCTAGGTCCATGATTGACTTTTATTCTATTAGTCTCAGCTGTACACAGGCCTCTGTACATGTGAGTTAATTGATGTGTGGGGAACCCATTAGGAAGTACCCTGCTAACCTGACTGACATGAGCTTAGTTATTGGTTCACAATAGCAGATGTTTTGTTTGTTTTATGCTAAGGATCTGCTTTACAAAGTCCTCCTGTGTGCAGCTTGTGTTTGTCTGCTGCCAGGACAAGCCTGCTTGGACTGCTAGGACTGCTCAGTTGAGCTCATCCATCCTTACAAATGCCCTCTTCTTCCATTTAGGCAAAGTGACAGTGACTTTGCAAAGGGGCCTCCTGACCCTATTATACTCAAATTATCAGCATTCCTTCATGAATCCTGCCTCTATAGGTTTATTGCTTCCAAGTATGAGAGCTAGTGACCATCTTCCCTGTGACAGTGCTTGGGTCTAGCAGCCAATTGCTAGGCTTGAGCACTGTGACATGATTGCAAGTGAGTGATTTCACTGATCCTCATAGCATCCACGACCAGCCAACGTTAAAGATGTTAGTGCCACCTGGACTGGAGGCAAGAGCAGATAGAGAATGGCGGTGAGGTAAGTATAACTGGTTAGAGGGTCGGGGAGACTGTTACTTTGCCCTGCATATGCATGATGACAGTGGGGCTGATTTACTAAAGGGAAATCCACTTTGCATTCCAAGTGTACTGCAAGTGCGCTTGAAAGTGCACTTGTAAGTGCAGTCACTTTATTTACTGACCACTTGGTAGCGCTTGAGTTTCTTCTTTATAGTCATCTACTTGCTTAGATAAGTATTTTCATCGCTCTATTGTGTACTACCATTTTGCAGTGTTTTGGTGCCACCTGTAGTATTAAAAATGTCCAAATGTCCCACCTTCCTACACTTTGAACATCAAAACATAATGTAGTCCTCTCCTAGATGTCCATTGCAATGCATACACACCCATTCGATCTGTTTCACCATCCTCTCAGTGATATGTACCAGTGGTAGTTGACACTATGGGCCAGATTCAGGTAGAGTTAGGCTGGCGGATCAATGGATCCGCCAGCCTAACTGTCACTTTAAGCCGGCGTTTTTGTTTTCTGTAACCAGAAAACAAGAAACGCCGGGTTGGAGTTCCGATGCGATCGGCGTAATTGAATTTCGCCATCGCATCGTTACTTCAACTTAAAAATGGCGCCGGGGGCGTTCCCACCGATTTACGCTCCAAAAATATGTTAATGAGCGGAAATCGGCAATTCACGATCTTTTTCGGGCGCGACGCAGTGACTTTACGACGTTTCCGGAAGACGTTTCCGGAAGCGATGACGTTCACTGACAGAACTTGGAGCATGCGCACTGGGATGCATTCACACTCGATGCATGCGCAGTACGTTCGCCGCGGGATCGCGCTTATTTTAAATAATACGCGCCCCGTACCCGCCCAATTTGAATTTCGCCGGCTCATTTGCGATACGCTGCCGCAACTTTAGGAGCAAGTGCTTCATGAATAACAGCACTTGCTCCTAAAATTTCTGCAGCGTAACGTAAATGAGATGCGTTACTCCAGAGCAAAGATGCTCTGATCTACCTGAATCTGGCCCATAATGGCTATATTCTTCAACAGTCAGTACTACAGCGAAAAAGCTAAGCTTTTTTTAACATGGAGGAACCCTTGAAATAACTTTCAGGTCCTACTGAACGCCTGTTAATTACTGTACTACAGCTTACAGTGTGTTAACCACTTCCTTACTGGGCACTTATAACCCTTCCTGACCAGGTGAAATTTCAGCTTCTGGCACTGCGTCGCTTTAACTGACAATTGCGCGGTCGTGCGACGTGGCTCCCAAACAAAATTGGCGTCCTTTTTCCCCCACAAATAGAGCTTTCTTTTGGTGGTATTTGATCATCTCTGCGGTTTTTATTTTTTGCGCTATAAACAAAAAAAGAGCGACAATTTTGAAAAAAAGTCAATATTTTTTACTTGTTACTATAATAAATAGCCCATTTTTTTAAAAATAAAATAAAAAAAATTCTCAGTTTAGGCCGATACGTATTATTCTACATATTTTTGGTAAAAAAAAAAAATCGCAATAAGCGACTGGTTTGCACAAAAGTTATAGCGCATACAAAATAGGGGACAGAATTATTATTAATTTTTATAATTTTTTTTTTACTAGTAATGGCAGCGATCTGCGATTTTTATTGGGACTGCGACGTTATGGTGGACACATCGGACACTTTTGACACATTTTTGGCGCCATTCACATTTATACTGAGATCAGTGCTATAAAAATGCACCGATTACTGTATAAATGTGACTGGCAGTGAAGGGGTTAACACTAGGGGGCATGGAAGGGGTTAAATGTATTCTGGGTGTGTTCTAACTGTTTGGGGGGAGGGGGGTGACTGGGGGAGGTGACCGATGCTGTGTCCCTATGTACAAGAGACACAGATTGGTCACCTCACTCCCTGACAGGACATGGATCTCTGTTTTTACACACAGAGATCCATGTCTTGTCCCTGTAACCGCCGATTGGGAGTGCCTGGCGGACATCGCGGCCGCCGGGCACGCGCATCGGCATCTCAGGAATGCAGCGGGCACGCGCGCGCCGCCGGCGGCCACGCACGGGCCGCCGGCGGCCACGCGCGCGCCGCCACCGGCGTTTGCGCGCCCTCTAGTGGCCATTAAAAGCACAGGGCGCATATATGCGCCCTGTCAGAGATTCAGGACAGCCCGACGGCCGCAAATATTCGTACGGCCGTCGGGAAGTGGTTAATGTAAACAGTATTTAAGGGAAAATAAATAATAAGGAATGTTGGGTACTTTGTGCTTTCCACACCTAGAGCTGCAATGCATGAAAAAAAATATTTGGGCAAGTATAGTGAATTTAAAAAGTAATAATAAAAATAATATCCAAAAGAGAAAGTGACATAGTAAAAATTATAGTCCACACTTACAATCATTACCAGTGGAAAAAGTCACCCAATATACTGTTGCTCATCAAAGGGCCCCCTTACATTTATGCTCAATGATTACTGGTTGTCCTTACATTGATGGTCAATTAAATGCTCTATTACAACCAGTAATTGGTTGAAAGAATGCTCCTTACATTAATGGTCAGTGCGAAGAATGCTCCTTAGATTGGTGGTCATGGGAAAGATGCTCCTTATATTGGTGGTCAGTGCGAAGAATGTTCCTTACACTGGTGATCAATGAGAAAAATGTTTCTTATGTTAGTGGTCATGGGAAGAATTCTCCTTAGATTGGTGATCAATAGGAAGGATGCTCTATAATTGGTGATCAGTGGAAAGAATGCTCCTTACATTGGTGATCAGTATGGGAAGAATTCACCTTAGATATGGTGGTCAGTGGGAAGAATGCTTCTTACATTGGTGGTCAATGATGAGGGTGCCTCTTAGATTGGTGGTTAGAGGGAAGAATGCTGTTACATTGGTGATAAGTTTCAAGAATTCTCCTTAGATTGGTGGTAATGGAAAGAATGCTCTTTAGATTGGTGGTCAGTGGAAAGGATGGTTTCTAGATTGGAAGTCAGAGAGAAGGATGTAACTTAGATTGGTGGTCAGTGAGAAGGATACTCCTTAGATTGTTGTACTGTGGGAAGAATGAGTCTTATATTGTTGATCAGTGAGAAGAATGCTCCTTACATTGGTGATCAGTGAGAAGAATGCTCCTTATGTTGTTGGTCCTAGGAAGAATTCTCTGTAGAATGGTGGTCAGTTCCTCCCCAAGCATACATTATATAGACAACAAAGTCACCCACCCACATGACACACCCCTAGGGGAGCTTGTTCTCTTCTGTTGTGAACCACAAAACACCTTCTTACTATGTAATAAAGATAAGGAAAGGATGTGTTTGTAGTCAAATCAGGAGGGCAATTTAGGGGTAGACCACTGCTCCCATATACAGTAGATAAACTATAGTGGGTGCAAATTGTCACCTGAAGACAGGACATGTGCTAATAGTAGGATCACCAGGTAAAAATAAAGGGAACATGCTTTAAAAATATAACATATGAACCCTCTTTTCCCCCGGGCCTGGACCAACCTCAAGCATTGTCCTGGTTGGTGGCTAATGGTTTCCCTCACATTTAACACTTTCTTACCGCCAGATCGTTCTACTCGTGGACCTCGCTGCGGGAGTTCCGTGATATCCCAGAGATGGAATTCTTCTGCTACCTCCAACTTCAGCATTGGCTTGCCTCGCTGCACAGAACTGCTATGTATCCATTCCAAAAACGACTTTTGAACATATCTGCCAGCATTCTACTTGATCCCCAGGCCTCATCTCAGCCTTCTATGCCTCGTTGAATAATCGTCCCTCCTCCCCTCCTCTCACCTATGTAGCTAAGTGGGAATGAGACTTGGCAACTGAGACTGAGTTAGCTGACTGGAGTGGGGCCCTGGTCCTCTGTAGCCGAATGCCACTTTGTAGGCAGCATACAAGGTGCTTTTACGTTAGTATTGGGTTCCGGCCTGCATTGCCCATGCCAATCCGTCCTCCAATGGCCACTGTTTTTAGGGCTATGGCCATCGGGGGGGGGGGGGTGATGTGGTACATACATGGTGGACGGGCCCTAGACTAAGGCTAAGGCTTCTTACTTATTTTTGTCAGCCAAAAGAACAATTTAACAAGCCTGGAAAAAAACATCTGTCCCCCTCCAGGGGATTAGAGATCACATGATCGCGTTGATGCTTAACGAACATATGTCCAGCATTCGCAATGACTCCCATGCTAAGTTCCTTAAAGTTTGGGAACCATGGCTGTCATATGCTTTTCCCACTCTCCCCCAGGCCAGCTTAGGTCATTTATGACAGACAGTCCTGATGCTCCTGAGCCCTTACCGTTCCCCCTGTCTAGATTTCTGACCCTCTGGTCCTCCTTCTTTCTTGCTTCACTTAGCCTTCCTTTGGTCTTTTCCTGTCACTGCACACTGTCTTAAGTTCCAGTTTGCTTCTCTTCTTAGACCTGTATATGACACTACTGTATGAGTGTTGGTGGGACCAGGGGAAGCCCCACTGGTGCTACTATGAAACAGGCCTATCCTCTGCTGTGTTAGTTGTTATCTTCTCCTTTAGGTTTACATTGCCTTTTTTGGCTGTTTTTTTGAGTAATAACTACCAATGCCTAGCCCCTGTGTGGGCGCAACTATTGCACGTTGGCTACTTGTTAAACTCAAACAAAAATGATTGAAACACACAAATATAACATGTGGTCATCATATTTTATTGATTTTTCTTAGTTTTTCAATACATTTTATAAATGGCATATAAAAAGCGGACACAAGGTGGAGAAAACATTATAGTGTCAAATAAAAAACAGGTAGTGACTTTTCCTATCCATTATAAATGAGCCCCTTAAAACATTTGTTATCCCAACACTTTATATTCCTGATATGTGCTTCCTGTACCATGTACTTGTATGAGAAAATATCCTGTTCTCTTTGTATTGCTTCCTTTATGTAAAATCCCTGGTGTTCCTGCCAGTCCCTCTGCTTTCCTACTAAAAACTGACCACAGGAAGCAAGAGAGCACACTGTGGTCAGTTCTCTAGCTATGGGAGGAACCCAGCCTGCTCTCCTTCAATGATCAGACTTGTCCTGATATGCCCTCTATGCACATCTATTCACTGGGAAGCTCAGTGTGCTACTGCTTCTCATCCCCCAGCTCTTAGGCAGCTGAGAACAGGGGGAATGTGGTTAAAAAAAAAAAAAGTATTTATAATGTTTTTTTTATATCTATACAAAAATGTTTTTCCTTTCATTTCTATTTTAAATTGAATGGGTTGTTTTACAGGGTGATTGTTTCCAATCACTTTAAAGGAACACTAAAGTCAGTTTTTTTTAAATTAACAAACATGTTATACTTACCTCCACTGTGCAGCTTGTTTTGCACAGAGTGTCCTCTAACCCCGTCTTCTCAGGTCCTGCTTGCAAAAGCATTCCACCTTAATGCGAGCGAGCTTGCACGTGGAAAGCTTTTGCGAGCGCGCTCCCGTGATACAGCGGCGGCCATAGCCGCCGACTGTATCACTCGGCCCCGCTCCCGGCACGCCGCGTCATCCGCTGTGATTGACAGCAGCGCCAGCCAATGGCTGTGCTGCTATCAATCCGCCCAGCCTAGCCAATCAACGGCCAGGCTGGGAACCAAAGAGGATCACGTGGACGCGCCCGGGAATTTCGAACGGTTAGGTAAGTAAAATAGGGGCTCGGGGGGGGGGGGGGGGGGGCGGTTACCATCGGATGTTTTTTCACCTTAATGCTTAGGATGCATTAAGGTGAAAAAACATTAACCTTTACAACCCCTTTAAGCTTGTTGTACACTAGTAGAATTGTGTTTAAAATGTTTCAATAAGCAAATAATAATAGTGTATGATATTTTTCCACAGTAATGTCCATAAGTTCCAAAATGTAATGTTACAAGCAAGCAACATTTTTAAGTGCTTTCCAACCTCATCTCTCAAGTCATCAAATGTACGGAGAAGTTGTGTACAAATGTTTGAATGACCAGCTTTATTTTCACTTATTTTTTGCTGATTTTGGGAAGTTAATACAGGCTTATAAAAGTCATATTTACAATATGTGTAGTTGATTACCTTGTATATTAAGAAGGCTGTGTGTTATTTTACTATATACATAAGGCCACAGATAGTTCAGATTTAATGTGGCTTGCTCCTCCAGCTGCTCCAAGCAGGCTCCCATCTAATGTGTGAAAGTGCTTTTCACATTGTGTGAGAAGTGGATTCTTTTACACCCCTTTGGTTCTGAATTAGGACATAAATTTGAATAATCTTTGTACAGTCAGGCTGTCTCTCTTGTTTCAATCACTTGCACGCTCCTTCTCACCCTTGTACTCCCCCATATGTTTGTGGCTTTTTTTGTATATTGTGTATTTCTTTCATGCTTTTGTAGCCATGTATACAAATCACAGTGTGCGGGGGACAGTGCCTCGGAAGGCAGAAGTATTACATAACCATTATTTTCTTTCAAACTGCTCTGCCGTTCAAAGCTGAGATAACCGTATAATTTTGCCCATGAGCTCTCTGAATGTGTATTGGTTTGAATTTCAAAGAAACCTCAAACTCTCCAAGTAATCTATACCGGTGTCTAGGATTGCAAAGGACAAGTGCTTCTGAAGTATCACTGGCTATATATGCATAAAAAACGGTTGTTTTGTGAGCAAATGTAGTTAACTGTTCAAACCTTTCTAACACATGCAGAATAATGTAACTTATACATTTTAGGCTCAATTCACAAAGCTATAACGCATGTTATTAGCCATAGCAATCATTATTGTCAGCTCTTATTGGCTCTTGTTGCTGAAAGAAACAGCTGTTATGATAAATAACTGTTACATCTGGAACTAAGGCTTTTATACAAATTCAATTTCTGATTATGTTTATGTAGCAATGAATGCTGAAAGGGGAAATTCACTCTCTCAATCAATATTGACTATTTGTTTTTTTCCAACATACTTCATTATTATAGATTTCCATCTTTACAGACCAAAATACATTATTATTAGGAAATGTAGTACTTGTTTCATTATACAGCTAATACATAAGTTCCTTATTTCTAATGCCGCGTACACACAATCGTTTTTCGGGTTCTAAAAAATGAAGTTTTTAAGGGTCTAGAAAAAAATATGTTTTTTTTAACCCGATCATTAAAATGGCCTTGCCTACATGATCGTGAAAAAAAAATGCTCTAGCAAAGCGCGGAGACGTACAACACGTACAACGGCACTATAAAGGGGAAGTTCCATGCGGATGGCGCCACCCTTTGGGCTGCTTTTGCTGATTTCATGTTAGTAAAAGATGATTCACGCTTTTCAGTCTGTTACAGTGTGATGAATGTGCTATCACCATTACAAACGATAGTTTTACCAGAACGAGCGCTCCAGTTTTATAACTTGCTTCTGAGCATACACGTTTTTTTCACGTTGTTAAAGCCCACACACGATCATTCTTTACAACCTTAAAAACAACAACGTTAAAAACTTAGTGAAAAAATAGAGCATGTTCGAAATTTTTAATGCTCATTTTTTAGATCCTGAAAAATGCTCTAGAGCCCACACATGGTTGTTTTTAATGACGTAATTTTTTAGAACCCGAAAAACGGTTGTGTGTACGCGGCATAACACCTTACATCTGGTCAATCCAAAGCTGGTTCTGAAATTTTTTCTCTTTTTCTTACATATATGATTTATACATCATAACAAGCATTTAATCCAAATATTAATAACATATTCACAAATATACAAAAATTAGACATAAAATATAAATAAAAAAATAAAATACATGCCTAATGTATTGAGCTGTATGTCTACATCTATAAAAGAGGTTAACTCTGTCAAAGTCTGCCAAAGTCTGCCAAAGTCTTATTTCATTACATTCAATTCTACTCACCGGTGTAGCCTTCCACCCCCATTTTCCTTCTGAATGAATGAATGAATGAATGAAGAACTTATATAGCGCAGCACATGCGAAGTAAATCGCCTCTGGGCGCTTGTTGTTCCTGTCTCCTTTGAGATCAAAAGAGATGAGTCTTAATCTTTCTCCTGAAGACTAAGTAGTTCTCCTCCAGTCGAATGCTGGCTGGTAAGGCATTCCATAGTCTGGGACCTTGGACAGCGAATCTCCTGTCTCCTTTGGACTTGTATCTGGCTTTCGGTATCTGAAGCCGATTTTGATTGGTGGATCGTAGAATACGATTGGGATTGTGAACTTTTAATTTTTCGCATAGATAATGGGGAGCATTCCCATGGATACATCTATGCGTTAGACAGAGAGCTTTAAAGGTGATTCTGTCTTTAACTGGTAGCCAGTGAAGGGATCTCAGTGAAGGTGAGATTGATTTCCAGGGTTTTTTCCCAGTTACAAGTCTGGCGGCCGTATTTTGAACGACTTGAAGACGAGCGATTTGGTACTTGGAGAGTCCGAGGTAAAGGGCATTTGCATAGTCCAGTCTGAAGTTTACAATCGCTCCCACCACGACCGCTATGTCTTTCTTGGGAATAAAAGGCGTGAGTCTGCGTAGTAGGCGCAGCAGATAGTGAGATCCGCTGACTACTGCCCCTATTTGTGCGTTCATTGTCATATCGGAGTCAAAGATGACCCCAAGACTTTTGACTTTGGCGCTAGGGGTGATGATTTTGCCCAGAATGGGCGGGGGGATCCAGGTTGTTGTCGATTGATTCCTACGCTTGGCGTAAAAACAGAAGAAGTTCTGTTTTCGCTCCGTTGAGTTTGAGATAACTCTTTGTCATCCAGTCCTCTATCAAAGAGAGGCATGTCTCTAGGTTGAGGTGGTGATCCTTTTTATTGCAAATGTGGAAGTACAGTTGCGTGTCGTCTGCATAAGAGTGATATAGCAGTTTTTGGCTGCTGATGATTTCGAAAAGAGGACGCACATAGATGTTGAATAACATCGGCGACAGGGGAGATCCTTGAGGGACCCCGCATGATAATGTGCGTTGTTCAGAAGTGAAGGTTCCTAGCTTCACTATTTGCGATCGGTTTTCCAAAAAAGAGGAGAACCAGGATAGATCGCTTCCTGCGACTTTGGCTATTTTAGCCAGCCGAGTCAATAACAGCTTGTGATCAACTGTATCAAAGGCTGCGCTTAGGTCCAGCAGAACCAGAAGAGAAGATTCTCCTTCGTCTGCGGCCTCGAGAACGTCTTCCCATATCTTAAGCAATGCTGTTTCTGTCCCGTGTCCAGGACGGAATCCTGATTGAAATGGGTCGAGTAAGTTGTGGGTATCTAGATGCTGTTGCAGCTGCTGTACCACTGCTTTCTCCATTACCTTGGAGAGAACATTTAGGCCTGTTATGGGGCGCCAGTTGAGTGGATCCTTAGGATCCAGGGTGGCTTTCTTCAAGATGGGTTGAATGAAGCCCTCCTTCAGCTGGGGGGGCATTATGCCCTCCCTGAAGGATTGATTGATAAGCTGCGTGACAGGAGGTACCATATTTACTAACCCGAGCTACGATTGACAACCCTACAAAGGATATTGACTATTTGTAATCCTCATGCTGCTAGCATTAGTAAAAAGATAAAAAACATATTTTATTTACTTGGTTGAACTTTTTTTCAGTAACTTTCTGGTTTCCATGCCTAGGCAGATGATGTCATACATGCCAGGAGTCTTCAGTAGGGGAGGGGTTTTCTCAGCTAAGCACACCCTTCTACCTGCATGTCTGAACAGATGAATTTCAGGAACTTAATGTTACATGAGTCATTTGTCTTTACTCAAGATGGCCATGGCCATAATCAGAAATGCCAGGGGAGATGTTTTTCAAAGTGATTTCTCAGCAAAATATAGCATGGATGGATGGGGGAGATCAATCTGAATATTAAAAATTAATTAAATAACATTTTCGGTTTATGGTGCTCAGATGCAGTGTAGTTCCTCTTGAAGGATCTGCTCTCCTAATCTGCCTAATGGTGAATTGCCATATAGCTGCACCCAAAAATCAAATGACCCACCAACGTCAACAGAAAGACAGACTTTAGTAAATGTAGCCCTGTTGTTGATTTCAGCTCCTTTAAGAGAAAAGATATTGCAGCTGCAGGTGGAGCCGGAGAGCACAGCTTTGTGGGGATTGTAGACACAGCCACTGAGGAATTACAAATGAAAACGGATAATTAGACTACAGTTCCCAGAGTGCTACAGGAGAAAGACAGGAAGTGATGTCAGGTACAGACAGGACGTTCCGGGTGAGAGGGGAGTCGGATGTGAGGAGACAGGGAGAACAGACTGCTGTCGCTTGGGGGTGCCGCCTGTTTGTGGAGAGACTGTGCTGACTTGTCACACGTGCCTTCCTGAAGTGACATCTGCTACACAGGGTAAACGGCTGTTTGTTCCTGGCTGGAAGAGGATCCTCTGGGGCTGTGAGTAAGGTGCCACCCTGCTGAGAGGACACTGCGGGGGCGACTCGGCCCGGACGGACGCCAAATTTGATGACCAGAACCCCTGATGACATCAGACTCCAGCTCCTATATACAGCTCTTCATCGCAGAAGATAATTGCTGACATCCCTGCCGGCTACAGACGGACATCTCCCTCCGTGTGTCATGAATCTGCCACCTAAGAGTTAATGTTGCAGACTGATTTCACTGATTGACAACAGGCTGCCTATTTAAACACCTCAGCAGCACAGTGTCTTTGCTGCCTGATCTGCAGTTCTTACCTGACTTCCTGTGATCTGACCTGTTTCCTGTTTCCTGTTTCCTGTGTTTGACCCGGCTTGCTGACTACGATTGATCTCTGTTACCCTGATCCCGGCCTGCCTTGTGACCAACGCTCAGCTCTACAACTGCTTGATTTCCCGTTGCCGAACTTGCCTGTATACTGACCATTCTCTGCCTGTCGTTTATATCTACATCTGATCGTCTGTTACCAAACCCGGCTTGTCTGACTACGCATTCAGTGTCACCTCAGCCAGTGCACCCACCAGCCAGCTTCCTGCTTCCTGCTGCACCTGCTGAACCGACAAGACCCAAGACGAACCAGGCACCCATACACCGCCAGGCTCTTGTGGCCACTGTCGCAACATCGGTGGCCCTTTAGCCGGGGTTGTACGAGAAGCCTTCCCACTACACGTCGGGCTCATCTGGCAGGTACGTAACAGTATCAGGCAGCCATGTCTGAGCCTGCAAGTGGGAAGTCGGCCATGGATGACCTCTGTCAGCACCTTGCAGTCCTTACCCAAGCAGTCAAATCGCTACAGGAATGTCACACACAATTAAAACAACGTGTACAGACGCTAGCTACGCCCGCAAGCACTGCTGCAACTTCTGCCTCAGGGACTTCCACTGCAATGCCCTCAGTGGTGATGCTGCCCCCCGAACCCAGAGTTCCAGCACCAGAGCGATTTTCAGGCGACCGAGGAAAATTTAGATCCTTCCGTAACGCATGTGAACTGTACTTCGCCCTGCAACCTCGAACTTTCTCCCTCGAAACCACTAAAGTAGGATTCATCATATCACTGCTTCAGGGTGAGCCCCAGTCCTGGGCTCATCGGATGTTGGAAAAGAACGATGTATTGCTACAGTCCATGTCCGCCTTCTTCGGTGCAATGGCCGAATTATACGACGACCCGCAACGAACCACCACAGCAGAGGCTGCCCTTCATGCACTCCAGCAAGGCCGCAGAACAGCTGAAGATTATGTCACAGACTTTCGACGCTGGAGTGCAGACACACAGTGGAATGACGCAGCCCTGCGACACCAGTTCCGCTTGGGATTATCGGAGGGTCTGAAAGACGAATTGGCTCGTGTTGGGGTCCCAAATAACCTGGAGGGCCTTATCACACTGGCCATCCAAATTGACCGCCGGCTTCGTGAGCGACGATCTGAAAGATCAGCCCAGCAGCTACGTCCAGTATGGATGATGCCCCGGATCCCAGCTCCTGTTGCTACTGCTACCGACGCTCCAGAGCCTATGCAAATCGGCCTAATACGCCCCTCTCTGTCACCGGAAGAACGCCTGCACCGACGACAGAATAACCTTTGCCTGTACTGTGGGGGTGCAGGCCACTATGTGCATTCCTGTCCAACCAAGACACGTAAGCGGCGGATGATTTTTTCAGTTAATAACTTTTTTTTGCCTACCAATGCTACCAACCTAACCCTTCCCATCTCCTTCCAGCTGCTAGAAAGGGAAGTGACAGTTACCGCGATCATTGATTCCGGGGCCTGCAGTTGCTTCATTGATCTAACCTTCGCAACACAACAACGCATTCCCTTGAGACCTAAAGCACAAGGACTTTCTGTTTTTCTAGCTGACGGGTCATGTATCAAGTCTGGACCTGTGACACAAGAGACATTTCCCTTACCCGTGTTGGCTCTCTCTCAACATAAGGAATTCCTAAGCCTTGATGTCATCTCCTCCCCACTATTCCCTGTTATCCTGGGCCTACCCTGGCTGAAGGCGCATAATCCGCACATTGACTGGGCCACAGGGAGAATCAACTTCCACTCAGCCTATTGCCAGGAGCACTGCCTACCAAGGTCCCCAGCTCCTTCTACAACACTATTTTGTGTGGACTCTGAGTCTGAAGTGCGGAAAGTTGTACCTGAACACTACCATGAGTTCCTGGATGTCTTTAGTAAGCGAGGGGCTGACATTCTTCCCCCGCATCGGCCATATGATTGCCCAATTGAACTGCTTCCTGGGTCCGAAATCCCCTTCGGTAGAATCTTCCCCCTTGCTGAACGAGAACAGGAGGCACTAAAAGAATATGTCCAAGAAAACTTAAAAAAGGGGTTCATCCGACCCTCTACCTCTCCAGCAGGAGCTGGAATATTTTTTGTTGAAAAAAAAGACCACTCTCTACGACCTTGTGTGGACTATCGGGAGCTCAACAAAATTACAGTTAAAAACCGATATCCTCTCCCTCTAGTACCCGAACTATTTCAGAGACTAAGGTCAGCGACCATTTTCACCAAACTGGATCTACGGGGGGCTTACAATTTAGTCCGCATTCGCCAAGGGGATGAGTGGAAGACAGCCTTTCGCACCCGATTTGGCCACTATGAATACCTGGTGATGCCCTTCGGGCTATGCAACGCTCCGGCCACTTTCCAACATTTTGTTAATGATATATTCAGAGATTTCCTTGATATATTTTTGATTGTTTACCTAGACGACATTCTGATTTTTTCCACTTCTCTAGACTCTCACCGAGGTCATGTCAAAAGGGTGCTAAGCCGACTCCGCCAACACGGACTATATGCTAAAGGTGAAAAATGCGAGTTTGAAAAACGCAGCATCCAATTCCTGGGACTGATAATCTCACCTGAAGGGATCAAGATGGACTCTGTAAAGGTCTCCGCAATTTTAGACTGGCCTGCACCTACCGACAAGAAGGGGGTGCAGCGCTTCGTAGGATTTGCCAACTTTTACAGAAGGTTCATTAAAGGCTTTTCTGCTATCATAACCCCTATAACACAGCTGACTAGACAGAACCTCCGCTTCCATTGGACACCCGAGGCTCAAGCCGCATTTGATACCTTAAAGGGACTGTTTACTTCAGCACCTGTTCTTGGTCACCCGGACCCGTCCCTGCCTTATACACTAGAAGTAGACGCATCTGAAGTCGCTATTGGAGCAGTCATCTCCCAACGCCAAGGCCCTAAGGATCTGATGCATCCAGTAGCTTTTTTTTCTCGCAGGCTCTCTCCAGCAGAGAGAAACTATGACGTTGGGGACCGGGAATTGCTGGCCATTAAGGCGGCATTAGAAGAGTGGAGATACCTCCTAGAGGGAGCAGCGCATCCCATATTGGTCTATACTGACCACAAAAACCTGGAGTATTTGAGGACTGCTAAACGTCTGAAGCCACGTCAAGCACGGTGGGCCCTGTTCTTCTCCCGATTTGTGTTCCACATTACCTACCGGCCGGGCTCGAAGAATGTCAAACCAGATGCACTGTCTCGTATGTTTGATGACCCCAAGGAACCACCAGTGGCAGATACCATCTTGTCTGAAAATAACTTCTTGCTTTTACAGGGCAACCTCCTCAACAGAATGAAGCAGGCTTCGACAGACGTTCCTAGCCCTCCAGGGGTCACGCTGACACTCCGGGAAGGTTTACTGTTCAACGGAAGCAAGGTATTTGTACCTGAATGTTTACGCATAACCATTTTGGGTCTGTGCCATGATCATCCCCTAGCAGGTCATTTTGGGGTCCACAAGACGCTTGATCTCCTGAAACGCACATTCTGGTGGCCAGACCTGGAAGAAACCTGTAAGAGGTACGTGAATTCCTGTGTAATCTGCAACCGCAGCAAGGGTACAAGAAACCGAGCTTGGGGTCTACTTCGGCCACTGCCAGTTCCTGACAGACCATGGAAAATGATAGCCATGGATTTTGTTGTGGAACTTCCCCCATCAGAAGGATGCACAGCCATCTTTGTAGTAGTGGACCGATTGTCCAAGATGGCCCATTTCTTGCCTCTGAAGAATACTCCCTCAGCTATAGAGACAGCTCAAGTATTTATCAGAGAAATTGTGAGGCTTCACGGGGTCCCTATGAACATTGTCTCTGATCGGGGGGTTCAGTTCACCTCCAGATTCTGGAAAACTCTGTGTGAAGCCCTTAGAATCGAAAGATCCTTGTCCTCTGCCTACCATCCCCAAACCAATGGACAAACAGAGAGGACCAATCAGACATTGGAACAGTATATCCGATGCTTCACTACTTTTGTCCAGGATGACTGGGTATCGCTGCTGCCACTGGCGGAGTTCGCCTATAATAATGCCACTCATTCTGCCACAGGTCAGTCACCCTTCTTTGCAAATTATGGTTTTCACCCATCCTTCTTGCCTGACTTTATTCCAGAAACCACAGTTCCGGCTGTCCAAGACACAGTGGATTTCCTAAACCGCAACAATAAGTTGCTTCAAGAAGCGGTTACCAAGGCACAAGCAGCAAGCAAGACGGCTTTTGACAGGAAAAGGAGGGGGGAACTGATTCTCCACCCGGGAGACCAGGTATGGTTGTCTACTACAAATCTCCGGTTGGCATGTCCCTCAAAGAAACTGGCACCTAAATTTGTGGGACCATTCCCAGTCAAGAGGAAACTTAATGAGGTTGCTTATGAATTATCCTTACCTGATTCACTTAAAATACATCCTGTCTTCCATGTTTCTCTCTTGAAACCCGCAGTTCCTGACTCTTTTCCAGATAGAGTATCCAAGCCACCAGAACCTGTGACCATCAATGGTGAAGAGGAGTATGAGGTGGAGGCTATCATAGACTGTAGGAGAAGAAGGAATCAGGTACAGTACCTGGTTAAGTGGAAGGGTTATGGCCCGGAGGATAACTCTTGGGAGGTTGAACAAGATGTGCACGCCGGAGACCTGGTTAATGCCTTTTTTCGCAGAAATCCACAGAAGAGAGACCTGTTGGGCACCCGGAGGTTGCCCATAAGGGGGGGGCAATGTCATGAATCTGCCACCTAAGAGTTAATGTTGCAGACTGATTTCACTGATTGACAACAGGCTGCCTATTTAGAGTTGAAAATATTTTTATTGGTATTTTAGCAAATGGAAAAAACAACAGGAGAAGACACCATCCAAAAACAGTCAAAAGTACAATGGGGTAAGAAGTCAGTCCAGCGGCTATCGCCCACAACAGGACTCCCTCCGACATATAATGCAATCAGAACAGGAGTGACTTCAACATGGAACAATAATTAAATGCAACCACAAGGATCCTACCGTAGACGGCAGAATTGTGGCCAGGGTTGCTAGTAAGAGAACAATAAGACAACAAGAAAAACATAAAAAAAATAAAAATAAAAAAAAGGACAAAAAGGACAAAAAATCAAATTTAAAATGGGAAGACAAGAAACTGGGGCATCAGAAGATAGGGAGAGAAGAGGGGGGAGAAGGAAGAGGAGGGGAGCAGAGGAAAGGAAAAAGGGAGAAGGCTAGCGAGAGATCAGAGCAAGGGGTTCGAGTTGCTGAAAAATCAGTCAGGGGGGACAATATAGGGCGTGCGGGGGACGAGGGACCCACCACGACCTAAGGTAGTGAAATATCAGAAAGTGCTCATGACTGGGATGACAACATGTTAGCCAGAGTGTCAGAGGAGGAGAAGTGGAGCCAGATGAGCCACAGTAGTTTATAGGTATCAAAAGTATCGTTGTCGAGAGCCAACATCTCCTCCATTCTCATAGTGTCGTTCATAATTGATACCCAGCGCGATAAGGGCGGGATTGTGGTCGACTTCCAATAGGAAGGTATGAGCTGTCTCGCTGAGGACATGAAGAAACGGAGGAGACTTCGCTTCTGTGACGTAACTGATCCCGGTAGTATAGAGAGAAGAGCAATTTTAGGGGAGGGAACCAGTGATTCCACATACATTTTTTTGTAACACTCAAATACCTGTGTCCAGAAGGGGCGGATCCTCTCACATTCCCACCAGACATGGAGGTAGGTCCCAGTAGCAGCAGAGCATCTCCAGCATATATCCGGAGTGGATGGAAATATTTTGTGTAACGTAGAGGGGTCCCTGTACCATCTCGACAGAATCTTGTAGTTCTTCTCCTGTGAATAGCAGGAGATTGTGGACTTGTGAGTAAAATAAAAAGATGTCTGCCATTCCGGTTGCAGGATGTCCTCACCCAAGTCTGCAGACCACGTCCTAGTGTAAGAGGGTAGCTCGGTGTGTGTGCGTGCTTGTAAGAGGCCATATACGGCCGATAGAAGGTGTCTGGGGGTCTCCGGCAGGGAGCACAACCGTTCAAATTCCGTATTGGGACGATGTATTTGGGAGGATGAATGTAAGTGTTTTGTGAACGTGGATAAATGTAGTTCAGTGAGCCAATCGTGTGTTCCCGTCGGAGTCACCGGTGACCCTTGCGTAGGATGTACGAAGGAGTGTGCCCGCGGCCACTCAGACCGTTTAAAAGGGCCTAGTGTTGATATACCGATACCCTGAGGAAAGGCGGGATTGTCAAATAGGGGGGACAATGGGGAAGGATCAGAGGATAGGAGGGAACATAACCCCCTATTATACCAAAGTCTGAGAGAGGCCAGTGTAAGCGGGGAGGGAGGGGGCATACGCGCTAAATCAGACCTGTAACCCCATAGAAGTGCACGGAGGTCCACGTGGGCCAGATCCTGCTCTATGGTGACAGAGGCCTTTAAAAAGGGACGCGGGAACCATTCCAAGATACGCGCTATATGAGAGGCCTTATAATATGTCTCGAAGTCAGGGACGCCAGCACCGCCCTGTAGCTTCGAGCGAGTGAGTAAATTGAATTGCACCCTAGGCATCCCTCGATTCCACAGGAATCTAATGGCGAGAGAGCGTAGCGAGTTAAAGAAGGGTTTAGGGATTGTAATGGGGACCGTTTGGAGAAGGTACAGAAGTTTGGGAAGAGTGTCCATCTTCAGGGTGTTG
The DNA here is from genome assembly GCA_029574335.1 of Rana kukunoris. Taxonomy (NCBI): domain Eukaryota; kingdom Metazoa; phylum Chordata; class Amphibia; order Anura; family Ranidae; genus Rana; species Rana kukunoris. The sequence continues at coordinate 83,498,064 of CM056052.1, read as the reverse complement.
ATTCGTCCGAACCACGGTAAAGAAGACCTTCCCCACTCCTCCAAGTCCTTCCGTAGGCGGGAGAGTAAGGGGACATAATTTAGAGAAAAGAGATTGGAGAGATTACAAGGGATAACGATCCCAAGGTATGAGATTCCCTTCGTCTGCCACTGAAAGGAGAAATTCGCTTTAAGCAAGGACATCGTACTGGGGGGAAGGGAGACATTGAGAGCCTCTGTCTTGGACATGTTAAGTTTAAAGTTACTAAACGAACTAAAGCGGCGGAATTCAGCAAAGAGGGATGGCAGAGAAATATGGGGGTCTTGCATGTACACCAGGAGGTCGTCGGCATAGAGAGATAGTTTGTAATGAGAGGAGGGAGTTTGGATACCGCGAATCGAGACGTTTTGTCTAATGGCGCAGGCTAAATGTTCGATCACTATGACGAACAGGAGGGGGGACAGGGGGCAGCCCTGCCGAGTGCCATTAAAGATGTCAAATGGTGCGGAGGCAGAGCCATTAACTAAGACTGAGGCTGAAGGATGGGAGTAAAGGGACATCACCTTGGAGATAAATGGCAGTCCTAGACCTAACTGTTCCAGCGAGAGTCGAAGAAATCTCCAATTAACTCGATCAAACGCTTTTTCAGCGTCAAAGGAGAGGAGACAAGCCCTAAGCCCCTTACGTTGGATAAAGGAGATTAAATGAATCGTCTTGGTGGTGTTGTCCCTAGCTTCACGGCCCGGGACAAATCCCACCTGATCGTTGTGGATTACACCCGGGAGTAGAGGGGACAAACGACTGGCCAGAACCTTAGCAAACAACTTTAAATCAATGTTGAGCAGAGATATGGGCCGATAACTGCTGCATTGAGAGGGATCCTTCCCTGGTTTGGGTAATACGGAGATATTAGCGGACAACAGTTCCTTGGGCGGGGCGGGGGAGTCCTCCATAGCATTAAATGCCTTAGCCATCAAGGGGGACAAAAGCGGGGCAAAGGTTTTATAGAAACGAGGGGTGTATCCGTCTGGGCCGGGGCACTTGCCCACCTTCAGGCCTTTAATGGCGCCGAGAAATTCAGACGAGTGCAAGGGTCTATCTAGTTCAACCACGGCCGACGCGTCAATGGGGGGCAACGCCGTTTCAGTAATATAATCTCGCATGTCATCAACCAAGGGTGTGGTGCGTGTGGTCGGACCATTGGGGCGTAAGTTATAGAGTTGGGAATAGTACTCCCGGAAGGCGGATGATATACCGCTCGTGTTGTATGATCTAGATTGGTCAGGATGTGAGATAAAGGGAATAGAGCATCGTGGCGGTCTAGGATGCAAAACCCGTGCAAGGTGTTTACCGCATTTATGGGCGAGTGAGTAGTGGAAATTGCGAGCCCTATCCCGCGCTATTAAGGAGTGCGAGTCGAGAAGCTGGAGGAGATCTCTACGGGCATTCGACAAACGAACAAAAATGGCAGGGTCTAGGTTACGCTTATGTATAGGTTCGAGCTCCGCTATGGTGGAGAGAAGACGGCGAATATCTCCCGAACGCATTTTTTTGAGACGCGAGCCATGTTGAATAAATACGCCCCTGACCACACACTTCAAGGCCTCCCAGTGTGTGAGAGGGGAGGTGGTGTCAGCGGAGTGATCTGAAATAAAGTGTCGAATGGCGGCGGAAACTTCAGCTACACAGACGGGGTCTCGCAGTAGGTTATCGTTGAGTCTCCAATGTGTGCCCCTACGCGACGTTGGGGGGCGCGCAAGAGTCAAGTAAACCGGTGCGTGGTCAGACCAGAGTAGTTGACCCAAGGATGTCTGAACTGGAGTATCTAACAGTGATTGGGAAATCAGGAAGTAATCCAATCTACTATAAGAGTTGTGTGCTGCTGAATAATGGCTGTAGTCCTTTTCTGAGGGATGCTGGACACGCCAAACATCCACCAGGTGTGAGGAGTGTAGGAGAGCTTTGATGCGTGTCAATGTAGAGTGCGGGACAGATGACTTACCCGAGGACGTGTCTGTGGGTGGGGACATGACGACATTGAGGTCTCCGGCAACGATGTAGCAGGGACCCCCGAAGGAGGACAGTCTGGTGAGAACCGATGAGAGGAACCGAGCCTGACCCACATTAGGTACGTATATGTTGGCCACTGTGAAGAGAAAGCCGTTAAGTTTCAGTTTAAGAAATATGAAGGCCCATTAATATCAAGAGTAGAGGGTCTAGGACCTCAGTTTAAAGGGGAGGATTTTGGAAAGCTTGGATACACCTTTAGATTTGGCCTGAATGGATTAGTATTGTGATGAGTGCAACAACATTGTGGATAATACCTGTTCGGCCATTCTCGGATGAATCCGAACGGAAATGTGTTTCACCTGAAGTAACAATATATCAGAACGTTTCATTTTATGAAAGTTGGCAACAAGTATTCTTGACTACTGAGCCCCTATTCAGGAGGGTGGATTGAACCCCCATAAACAACAGTTAAAGAAGTTGCTAAGGTCTATCGGGCAAACAGAGGCCATACAGCTGTAGGAGTGGGGTAGGGGGAGGGGGGGAAAGCCTGTGTGGCACGAGTATCATATACATCTCGAAGATTGGATCTTAAGTCCATTATTTGGTCATGAAGTAGGTTGTCCAGAAAAAGAGGAAGAGAAGAGGGAAGGAGGAGTTTTGTTCCATAGGAGAGGAAGATTGTAGGAATTTTCCGATGGAGCTGGGGAGGACAACGGGGTGAGACAAAAAACAAAAAAACACTGAAACATCTTGAGGCGGGTTTGACCGTGGACTCCGTCCCCCCCCCAGTCGAGGAAAGGGTTTTTTCTTTGGTAAGAAACTATACAGGGCGGAGTGGCGAGGAGGGAGCCCATGGCACAACGCTAGTAAATGACAAAAAAAAAGTAACAATAACAAAAAAGGCCACTAGGTGGCTGTATGCCAAAATACTACAAGTTTTTTTTTTTTTCTATAGAAAAAAAAAAAAACTGTACAGTATGGCATACAGCCATAAACCACACAGCGTGGCCTTTTTTGTTATTGTTACCCATTAGAGGGGGGGGGGTACTAGGTTGTGCTGGGCTCCCTGGGAACCCGCCGCAAGGCAGACTCCGTCCCCAGCTCCACGGAAAAACAATCATGAACAAAACCAACACACAACCTTCATACCAAATAAAAAAAAAAAAAAAAACTCTGTTCCTCGACTGAGAAAAAGGTGTGGTCAAAAACATGCGGACAGGGAACAAAAACAGTCCAGAAAACCATGCTTCAAGGAAGTGCGATCAATGAGAAAAAACACAGTAATGGTTAAGCTGTAGAATATGGACAAACCTCTGAAGCTATAGAGGAGAAAGTTTCGTGTACGTCTGCGGATAATTCTCCAAGTAACCTAGGAGGGAAACCATGGATTAACAGACAATAACGAGTAATTTAGAGCAGGCTATAGTCTAGGGGGGTAAACCCCTTCAAAAGAAACAATGTCCGAGGTGATCTTAGGCCGGTCCCATAGGGTAAAAATAAAGAATCCAAAAAATAAAAATTTAGGAATCAAAAATATAAGAGAAACCATGGAAAGTGACACTGTGAAAGTAACCTAGACAATAGGGGGGAGGGAGCCCATAAAGAAAAAAGGTAAAAAATAAGCTAAATATAGATAAGGTGTGGATTCCCACCCCAACACGTCCCAGGACTGAGACCCCTATCACAAGGAAAACAAGTCATGCGACTGATCCATCCAGGGCAAGTCAGTCCCAGCATCACGACGAGCACGGACCTTTGGTATAATTGGCGCTACGACCCTGCGTCTGCCACGGTGAGGAAAGGGTAATCCGGGGGTGTAGGCGTGAATGGCAGTCAATGTGGAGGACACCTGTGGAAGTCCTAGTTACTGAGGAAGGTCGGTTAATTCAGGTCTACAAGACCAGAGTGCGGAAAATGGCGGTCTTGCCTTCATGGTGCACTCGCAGGTGGAACGGGATATCTCCATTGGAAACTTACTGTTTGGACTGCAACAGTTGGTGTAAGCGGATTCAGTGCTTTTCTCACTCATCAGCGTCTGCCATTGTGTGAAAGATCTGGGAGGAGCATCACAGGCGTATCATTGAGTAGTATAGTCTCTGCGAGTTAGCAGCTTTCATGATAGATTCTTTGACCTTATAAAAATGGACCCGACACATGGTATCGCGAACGAAGGAGGGGTCTTGGCTTCGCGGACCGGATGGTTCATTGTGGACCCGGTCTGTGATCGGCTGTCATCTTGGGGCGTACTGCAGCAGTTGGTTAAAAATGGCAGTCACAGCTCCAGGAAGGGCTTTGCCGTCCACTGATCAGGAATTCCGCGAATGCGGAAATTGTTGCGACGGTTACGATTTTCGATATCGTCTTGCTGGTACGCCAACTGCTGCAGCATGACAGTGTGGGAGTTCAGAATCTTATCATGAGACTGTACCGCATTGTTTAGACTGTCTGTGGTGGCATCCAGGTCTTCAAAGCGAGGCCTACATCCTTCTTGAACTCAAAGATCTCTTTCTTATAGGCCTTTTCAATTCTGTGGACAAGATTGTTCAAAATCAGCCTTAGTGGGCAGGGATCTGATGTAGCTGTGGAGGGAACGAATCTGTGCCTCCAAATCCCATCCATCACCGGAACCCAGGGAGACATTAGAGCGACTCCTGGTGAGCACAAAGTCGGCCTGGGAATGGGGGCTTCAATCACACTCTAAACGAGACGGGGATTCGGAGGTAGCTAGCGCCATCTTAGGCTTCGGATCGGCACTGCATCTGCGCGGGATCGGGCGAAATATCACACTGGCTAGATCTCCTCCCTGTCGGTCCCCGTTGGTTCCCTTCTGTGCCCGTCAGGCTGCCTATTTAAACACCTCAGCAGCACAGTGTCTTTGCTGCCTGATCTGCAGTTCTTACCTGACTTCCTGTGATCTGACCTGTTTCCTGTTTCCTGTTTCCTGTGTTTGACCCGGCTTGCTGACTACGATTGATCTCTGTTACCCTGATCCCGGCCTGCCTTGTGACCAACGCTCAGCTCTACAACTGCTTGATTTCCCGTTGCCAACTTAGCCAATTATACAAAAGGTATGACATTCACTGGCTGTGTTTATATCTACATCTGATCGTCTGTTACCAAACCCGGCTTGTCTGACTACGCATTCAGTGTCACCTCAGCCAGTGCACCCACCAGCCAGCTTCCTGCTGGCTGGTGGGTGCACGTCTTGGGTGCACGAACCCAAGACGAACCAGGCACCCATACACCGCCAGGCTCTTGTGGCCACTGTCGCAACATCGGTGGCCCTTTAGCCAGGGTTGTACGAGAAGCCTTCCCACTACACGTCGGGCTCATCTGGCAGGTACGTAACACCGTGGATGGGTGAGAGGCCTCCGGCCCGTCGTCATTAACCATACACACAGATTTTTACCGTTCATATTGGGCCCCAACGTTGGCTAGCTGAAGAAACTACCACTGGCCAGTGGGTTAGGTACCCGGGTACATTGGGACTAAGTATATATATAAATAAGTTCACAGTTAGAATAACCGCATTTATCGTTCATCACTGTTATGCTGGTGTCTCATATGCAGTCTCTGTGTTATGCTGTGTAGAGATAAATGTTGATGTTGTTTATTGCTATTCAGATTATTATATATATATAGTAAATAGTTATTTAAACTCTCACAAGGTGTGCGTGGTGTGCTGTGGATTCATTATTTGTGGTGTGTCCAGAGGTAAAACAGAAGACTCTTCCGATCTCCATGCGGCTCCTCCTTCGGGGGTGAGCGCTACACGTGGGGGCTCGTCGGGATCTTTTCTGATACCTCTCGCAAAGTGATAACCACACAAACGAGCCAGCAATGGATCCAAACACAGCAGCAGAGTGGTGCGAGGAACAAAATGGCCAATTAGGGCTGAGTGTAGTAATGGACATTCCTGCTGACAAATGGACAGAGGAACAGATCCGTCAAGCAGTAACTACACTAGCACCTGACCAGAAAGTGTTTGTAATAGACACAAAAATAGATCAAGAAATCTCCCATACCTATGCCCTACTAGAATGGAAGAAAGGAGTCCCAACCTGCTTCCAGGGTGATAGCATCCAGCTAACCGGAGAAGTTAAAGCACGGTTACTCCCTCTAGTCACCTCAGCAAGTTGTTTGGAGGGACCAAGCCAGACCATGTCAGACACAGTGGAAGTAACTACCACTTCTGTGCCAACCACTAACTACCCCCCAGCTTCCTTCTTCATGGACATAGGAAAACTGGTAGAGAGCGTTATAAAAATTTCCTCGCCCTCTGTGAACTATGGCTACAGGAAGTTGAGAATCTTTTCTGGAGTGCAGCCTGTACCTACTGGAGAAGAAGAGTATGAAACCTGGATGGAACAGGCTATGCAAGCACTGGAAGAATGGGATGTTCCAGAGGCTCAAAAGAAACAGCGCATTACTGAAAGTCTGAAAGGTGTTGCAACAGAAGCCATCCGAAATTTGAAATTCAGTCAGGAGTCTTGTACAGCATATGACTATCTTCGCATGTTGCAAGATGAGTTTGGGCGCACAGAGAAAGGTACAGATTTAATCTTCCTCTTTGAACACATGTTTCAACGGGAAAATTAGCAGCTTTCCGAGTATATTCGACGACTAAACAAAATGCTATACCAGATTGTACTAAAGAAAGGAATAGAGCCCAGGGATATGGATCAAGTAAGAATGAAACAGATCCTGAGAGGCGCTCTGAGTTCTGACCCTATCTGGATCCAGTTGAAAACTTTACAAGGAGGTACCTCTTTGCGATACTCTGATCTCATTAAGATGGTAAGGGAGGAAGAGGCTATCCTAGAGGAGAAAAAGAAGGGCTCAGGATTTTCATTTCCTGCTGAGGTTCGAACGCTCAATGTGTCGAATGGGAATTCAGAAATAGAGAAATTAAAGGCGCAAGTTTCCCAGCTGACGCAAATGCTAACCCTATTGTCTGCAGGTGTCAAGTCGCCCCTTGAAAAAGTCACGTCAGAACCAGTTCCTGATTCTACCACTCAGGTGGTGCCTATCAAGAAACCGTCAAACAGCTGCTATAACTGTGGAGGAGTGGGTCATTACCGAAGTATCTGTCCGAGCCCATCGAATTCAAGAGGAAGTTATATACCGGCGGGAAACTACAGAGGGCCCCAGTGAGGGAGCAAACTGGGTGCCCAACTACTGAAGACTGCTCTGATTCCCAGGATACCAATCAGAGGCCCAAGTCTTTACCCAGAGCCCCCCCTGCTACGACAAAAAGATCCCCTCCCTTGGTGTCTGGTCCTGTGTCACAGGGAAGCAATGCACACCCACAACCTAAACCCCAGTTAGGGGGAAGAAAACAACCACCACGAGCTAGGAAGAAGGCTGGAGTGCAGTCGACTGGGTCTATGCCTTCTACTACTCCGAAGAAGTTCCCTGACAAGTTGATAGGTCCTTCACCCATTATCCCAGTTCAAGTATAAGGGGTTTACATGAAGGCTCTCCTCGATTCAGGCGCTCAAGTAACACTGATTTACCGGGACTTCTACCAGAAGCATTTGAAGCATCTACCCCTGATGGAGTTAGAGGATCTCGAAATCTGGGGTATTGGGACTCAGAAGCTTCCATATGATGGGTGTCTACAAGTGAAGCTGGAGTTCAGTTTGGCAACTGTTGGGCAACCTGGGGTCTGTGACGCCTTGGCCATTGTATGTCCCCGCCCACCAGGAGCTAATCGGAGTTCTATAATAGTGGGGACAAATACTGACTTGGTGAGACGCCTTATAACTCCGTTAGTGACGGAAGGGAGTTCTACTTCTGAGGAGATGCACCCGATGTTGCGGCCAATCTACCAGCGGATTATACAAGAACAGAGGGCCCCTGCAGAAGTGGGACGGCTTTGGAGATTAGAAAGAGCGGAGAAGGTCTTACAGCCAGGAGAAATGACTAGTTTCCGGGCCTCAGTCAAGTTGAATTGGTCACAACCAGGCCCCTATGTGGTCCTGGAAACTGATCCCAGAAATGAGAAGAGATCTGGAGTGGAATTGGTGCCGGAGATAATATCCACCAGAGCCCTACAGCGGGCCCGTGGGAGAGTCTCTGTAAGTGTATGCAATGTGTCAGACTACCCAGTGACCTTGAAGGCACGGATGCCGATTGGACAAGTGGCCACTGCCACACCCCTCTCACCCACTGAATTGGTGGAGGGAGTAGACAGAGAGATCCCAGCTGAACGGTTCTATCCTAAAGACGCTCCAATCTCGCCTGAGTGGAAGAAGCGAATTCAATCTCAACTCCTCAAGCGGCAGGATTTGTTCTCCAAGGATGAGTTTGATGTGGGATGTGCCAAGAGCACTCGACACCACATTCGCCTCCAAGATGACAAGCCCTTTCGAGAAAGGTCACGGCGAGTCCCATTGGGAGATCTAGATGACCTAAGGGAACAACTGGCTGAATTGAAAAGGACCAGGATAATCCAAGAATCCAGGAGTCCTTATGCCTCACCCATTGTGGTAGTTTGCAAGAAAAACGGTTCCATCCGTTTGTGCATAGACTACCGCACACTCAACCAAAGAACCATTCCCGACCAATACACTACTCCTCGAATAGAAGATGCCTTACAGTGTCTGTCTGGAGCAAAGTGGTTTAGTGTACTTGACCTGCGAAGTGACCAGATACCCATGCATCCTGAAGATAAAGAGAAGACTGCTTTCATCTGTCCACTGGGATTCTTTGAGTTTAATAGAATGCCCCAAGGCCTCGCAGGAGCCCCAGCAACTTTCCAACGACTAATGGAAAAGACGGTGGGAGACATGAACCTGATTGAGGTACTAGTGTATCTGGATGACCTAATAGTCTTCGGAAGAACACTGGAAGAACATGAGCAGTGGTTGGAAAAGGTCTTGAAGCGGCTGCATGAAGAAGGATTGAAACTTTCCTTGGAGAAGTGTCAATTCTGTCTGCCTTCAGTCACGTACCTGGGACATGTTGTTTCAGCAGAAGGCATATCAACTGATCCTAAGAAGTTGGAAGCTGTGGCTTCATGGCCGAGACCTCGTAATATTACTGAACTCCGGTCCTTCCTGGGATTCTGCTCATACTATAGAAGGTTCGTAGAGGGGTTTGCCAAGATAGCTCAGCCTCTGAACAAACTTCTAAGAATGGAAGGAGCAGAAGATGAATCAATGCCCTTTGAGCCGGGTTCATCAGCCCACGGGCCTAGGAAGCCTCGTGAATCAATCCAGGAGGAATGGACCGACCAATGTGAAAGGGCTTTCCTCCGATTGAAAGGAAGTCTAACACAGGCTCCTGTCCTTGCCTACGCTGATCCTGCCAAACCTTATGAACTACATGTGGATGCTAGCAGAGAAGGGCTAGGAGGAGTACTATACCAGGAATATGATGGCCTCCTGAGACCGGTGGCATATGTGAGTCGGGGTCTCACCCCTTCTGAGAAGAATTATCCCACTCACAAGTTGGAGTTCCTGGCCTTGAAGTGGACAGTGGTGGACAAACTAAAAGACTACCTGTACGGGGCCAAGTTCGTGGTCAGAACCGACAACAATCCACTCACTTACATTCTCACTACGGCAAAACTGGATGCCACTGGGCACAGGTGGTTGGCTGCCCTGTCAGGATTCCGCTTCAGCCTCAAATATCGCCCTGGGGTCAATAACCAAGACGCGGATGCCTTGTCCAGAAGACCCTATAGCACAGGGGTCCCAGAAACAGAGTGGACTCAATTGACTCCAGATGGAGTTCAAGCCCTATGCCAAGGGGTGGAATACCGAACCAAAGGAGTGATTGGAGCAGAGGCCATAGGAGTCATGGCTGCCGGTGTCCCTAAAATGTATTGTAACCCTACACAGCTGAGGAGTGAGGGCCTGCCTACTTTCACGAAGAAGGACCTGAGAGTAGATCAGGCTGAAGATCCTCTGATTGGGTTAACTCTAAGAGCAATGAAAGCGGGTCAAAGAGGGCTCCTACTAATTGATTCACCAAAAGAGGCTCGTCTGGTTCACAAAGAGTGGGAACGGATGAAACTGCTGGACGGGGTGGTCTACCGAAGGGTCCCCTCGGATGATTTGGAAGAAAAGCAGCAGTTGTTCCTCCCAGAGAAGCATAGAGAAAATGTACTGAGAGCTTTGCATGATGACCATGGTCACTTAGGATCAGAAAGAACTTTCAAACTGGTCCGAGACAGATTCTATTGGCCCTGCATGAGATCTGAAGTTGAAAGTTACTGCCATTCCTGTCTAAGATGTATCCAGAGGAAAACTTTACCTTCGAGGAATGCTCCAATGAGCCATCTACAGAGTCAAGGACCCATGGACCTGGTGTGCATTGACTTCCTGTGCCTAGAGCCTGACACTAGTGGACAGGGAAACATCTTGGTGGTGACAGATCACTTTACCCGTTATGCTCAAGCTTTTCCAACCAAAGATCAACGTGCTCCTACTGTAGCCAAAGTCCTAGTGGAAAAGTTCTTCGTTCATTATGGTCTACCTCAGAGGATCCATTCTGATCAAGGCAGAGACTTTGAAAGTCGGCTCATCAGGCAGCTCTTGGATCTATTGGGGATTCAGAAGTCGAGGACCTCCCCCTATCACCCCCAGGGTGATGCACAACCGGAGAGATTCAATCGTACTCTACTCAACATGTTGGGAACACTGTCGACCAGGGAGAAACAGCACTGGAGTCGGCATATCTCTACCATTGTGCATGCTTACAATAGCACAGAAAGTGATGCTACCGGATACTCACCGTACCGCCTCATGTTTGGAAGAGAAGCCCGATTGCCAGTAGATTTAGCTTTTGGCCTCTCCCTTGACCAGACGTCTATTGCGTCTCATCAGGGCTATGTGGATAGACTCAGGAAGAACCTGGCTTCTGCATTTGAGAAGGCCCGTTCGACCTCTGAGGGTAGAGAACGAAGAAACAAACAAAACTATGACCTGAGGGTTCGGGTACAGGACCTACAGCCAGATGATCGAGTTTTGTTGAGAAATTTGGGTGCGTCTGCAAGACACAAGCTAGCTGATAGATGGAGTTCTCAGATCTACATTGTCTGTAAACAATTACCTGGCCTGCCAGTGTACCAGATTCGACCAGAGGGAAAGACCGGGCCACTGAAGAATTGGCATCGGAATCATCTCCTACCTCTGAATGAAGCTGTGCGGGTACCAGATAGAAATGAGTCTCCTTCACCCATTCCATCCACTTCCCGTCAAGCACCTGTTACCCGGTCACAACAGCCACCTTCTACAAGAGAAAGTGAGGACGACAGCGATGAGGAAGATGTGTGTCCGAGTTGGATGTGGCCATCTGAACCTATGGATGTCCATCCAACTATTATGGCTCCTGAGCAGGACTTGAGCAATTTGAGACCGGATGCCCCTGAATTTGTGCCTCAAACAAACGAGGATATGCCCATGGAAGATAATTCTGTACCTTCTCAAGTGGAAAGTCTCTTGCCAGAAACCTCAGTGCTAGAGGATGCTCTTGTTCAGCCAGTCGAAGAGGAAACTGAATTCTCTCAGCCAACACTTCGAGTAGAAGGGGACTCCGCAGATGAGGGCCCATCATGGCTTTTAGAATCAAGGTCCAAACGACCAGTGCGACCCCCTCAGAGACTCACTTATGACTCACCAGGGAATAGCACAGAGGAAGCTGTAACTACTGTGCGAAGATCACCCGAGGTGTCCACCTTGACCACAGAAGTATCAAAGGACTTGTGTCCAACTCAGGCCATCAGCACACCTTGGTGGAGTGTCCCTCTACCCACCCCACTTGCTAGACGCTGTCATAAACTGCATCTATCTGCACGCAGTAAAGGTATTCAAGTAGTTTAGTATAAACTTTATATGTGCCTTTATATTGTATATGCTGTCTGTAGAACCTACAAACGCAGTTTACCCTTTGGAGGGACCCAAAGACTTTAAGTAGGGGGAGAATGTAGCCCTGTTGTTGATTTCAGCTCCTTTAAGAGAAAAGATATTGCAGCTGCAGGTGGAGCCGGAGAGCACAGCTTTGTGGGGATTGTAGACACAGCCACTGAGGAATTACAAATGAAAACGGATAATTAGACTACAGTTCCCAGAGTGCTACAGGAGAAAGACAGGAAGTGATGTCAGGTACAGACAGGACGTTCCGGGTGAGAGGGGAGTCGGATGTGAGGAGACAGGGAGAACAGACTGCTGTCGCTTGGGGGTGCCGCCTGTTTGTGGAGAGACTGTGCTGACTTGTCACACGTGCCTTCCTGAAGTGACATCTGCTACACAGGGTAAACGGCTGTTTGTTCCTGGCTGGAAGAGGATCCTCTGGGGCTGTGAGTAAGGTGCCACCCTGCTGAGAGGACACTGCGGGGGCGACTCGGCCCGGACGGACGCCAAATTTGATGACCAGAACCCCTGATGACATCAGACTCCAGCTCCTATATACAGCTCTTCATCGCAGAAGATAATTGCTGACATCCCTGCCGGCTACAGACGGACATCTCCCTCCGTGGATGGGTGAGAGGCCTCCGGCCCGTTGTCATTAACCATACACACAGATTTTTACCGTTCATATTGGGCCCCAACGTTGGCTAGCTGAAGAAACTACCACTGGCCAGTGGGTTGGGTACCCGGGTACATTGGGACTAAGTATATATATATATAAGTTCACAGTTAGAATAACCGCATTTATCGTTCATCACTGTTGTGCTGGTGTCTCATATGCAGTCTCTGTGTTATGCTGTGTAGAGATAAATGTTGATGTTGTATATTGCTATTCAGATTATTATATATATATAGTAAATAGTTATTTAAACTCTCACAAGGTGTGCTGGTGTGCTGTGGATTCATTATTTGTGGTGTGTCACAGAGGTAAAACAGAAGACCCGATCATCCAGCGGCTCCTTCGGGGGTGAGCGCTACATATCTTTAATATTCTTTTTGCAAGTTTATTGTGTCAGTTTCCATGGGACTGAGGGTCAGATGTGCAGGATACCAAAAACATCAACAAAAATCCCTCCATATAATAGAATTCTCAAAGTACTACCATTTTTCCCCCGAAAATAAGCCTGGGTCTTATATTAATTATGCCAACAAAAGACACAGTAGGGCTTATTTTCGGGTTAGGTCTTACCATGTAATGTGCATCTTCTCTCCCTCCCTGCCTGTCAGGAATCCCCAGTGTGAACTGAGTTAAAATGCTTGTAAAATCCTATAATTCACTCTATTACAGTATTATATAATGTACAATGTGTGCTTTTCTGCAATATATTTGTGCCAAATACATTTGTTATAGTGCCGCTCTGCACTTCTGTTACCCACTGGAGCTCTCTTCCCTGCAATTATATTACAGAAACACATACATTGTACATTATATACTACTGTAATAGAGATTATAGGATTTTACAAGCATTTTTAACTAGGGCTTATTTTCAGGGAAGTGCTTATATTGCAGCCCTCCTGGAAAATAACGCTAGGTCTTATTTTCAGGGTAGGTCTTATTTTTGGGGAAACAGGGTATTTAAGTCCAGATGGGCTGCCCTGTAGCTGCACACAAACACTCACATAACCACCAACAGTGATAGATAGACAGACTTCAGTATCTGCAATATTCTTTTGGAAGGTTAATTGGCTCAGTTGTCTTCAGAAGAGAGGGTCAGGCCACGTACACACGACCGAGAACCTCGTCGGGCAAAACTCATCGTTCCGCCCGACGAGGTTCTCGGCCGGCCGTCGAGTTTGTCGACCAGGCTGTCGAAAAAGGCGTCGAGCCATTAGTCTCGATGGCCCGTCGAGGAAATAGAGAACCTGCTCTCTATTTTGGCTCGACGAGCTTCCCGACGGGACACCCGACGAAAGTGTACACACGATCGAGCTTCTCGGCAGAATATGGATGCCAGCGAACTTCTCGCTGGATTCTGCGGAGAAACTCGGTCGTGTGTACGGGGCCTGAGGATACAGAAGACCCCAAAACAGCAGCAAAAATCCCTTCATACAATAAACTTTTCAAAAAACACTTTAGACACAGTTGAACCCAATAACAGTAAAATCAGTCTGAATATGCAGTAAAGCATGCTTGTTATACTCACTGTGGAACCTAAGGGGTAAATCCTCTGTTTTGTGTAAAAAGGCTGTTTAATCCTATCTTCTCTGATTTTCCCCTTCTTCCACTGTTCCCAATCCATCTCCTGATAAAACACAGCCTTGGGAACACTCTGCACATGCTCAGTTTTATGTGCAATGCTAGAGAGTTTTTTTTTTTCTTGGGAGGGTGCATGTGATTAGCACAGGGCCAATTAGCACTGTGCAGACAGAGGGTCAGAGGTCCTGCAGCCTCATAGGACAGTCAGAGTGGAATGAAAACTCCTCCAAGCTTTAACCAGAGACTGATAGAAGTCATTAGACTGCTACATACTGCTGATGAGAAAAGGTATTTGGCAGTTTTTAGTTACTAACATAATTGCATTTCCATGTACTGTGGGAGACCAGATTTAGAGAATGCAGGGTCGTGGCTTTAGTGTCTGTCTGGTCTGGTGTGATCAGTCAGTCTAAAGGCCCGTACACACGATCGGATATTCCGACAACAATTGTGCGATGGACGTGTTTTGTCGGATAATCCGACAGTCTGTATCCTCCAACAGACAATTGTTGTCGGAATTTCCGACAACAAATGTTGGATAGCAATGCTCTCAAATTGTCCGACAACAAATGTGTTTAGTCGGATTATCCGATCGTGTGTACACAAGTCCGTTGGACTAAAATCCAAAGTACAAACACGTATGCTCCGAACCAATGCTAACCATTAGACAACTTTAGCAGAAGTTGCCCAAAGGGTGGCGCTAAAGAGCTGAAAACAATGTAGTTTCGTGTATGTTGGCTGAACAAGTTCTGCTGTCTGTATGCAGAACAAGTTCACGGCCAATGCCCTTCGGACAAAAAACACGGATTTGTCTGATGGAAATCCGATTGTGTGTATGAGGCTTTAGTCAGTGAGCTCTCCAAATGTTTTTGTCCTCTTACTACTATGTTTGAACTCACATCAAAGTCCCAGCCCCTCTTGGATGTTTTTTTCTCTTTACTGCCCAATTTAGGACAATCTAGGCTGAGATGGACAGCTAAGAGAACAAAACATTATTTTCTTGTCTCCTTCTCCAAGTAAAAGACCTGGGAGGCATGGAATTGATCTCTTTGAAACAATATGCTCTCCAGAAAGCAGCCTCAGAGGAAAGAACCTTCCATAACTACATCTTCTTTAGGAAAGGCCTGGGAGGGAATGCACAGGACCCTGCTACACACATCTTCAACAGTGCCTGGGTCCCCTAGAAAGTCTGTTACAAATCTGGCATAAATGCCTTAGGCCCCTTTCACACGATCGTACTGATCGGGCCTGCCTATCTATTTTTCAAGTGGACATGATTGGGCCACCCATTGTCCACCCTCTGGTCACCAATCCAACAAGATTAGCTGAAAACACACGTATGGTGATACATTTCACATGTGTTCAGCGGGTCAGATCAGATGACAATCTTGTGGAAACGAACATGCAGTCCGTTTCCATCCAACTGCCCCATAGAGGAGAGCAGGCGGATTCAGCTCGGACGGATTCACCCCCGTGTGAAAGGGGCCTTAGTGATTAGCCAGGGCTGACTAAATATTCATAACCCAATAGATTGTATCTTCTCACCCCTCCTACTGCAAACTTTAGTATGCATGTGCTCCCACTGTGGAGACGCTCATAAATTCAGTAGCGTTAAGACTGCAAGCATACACTGGGTGCCATGAAGAGGCCTTGCAGCTTACACATGCGTTTGCAAATGCGTGCTAACTAAACCCCTGTTTTTACCGCAGACTGTTGGACAGGTAAATTCGGTTGGTCAGCAGACTGGTTAGTGAATTGAGCTATGGAATGTTCTGTTTTTGTCTTTCATGAGTTTGCCCTTCCATGTGCTTCTTGCTGTGAAGGCCAGTTATGGGTGGGGGCCATTTGTTTGGCAGGTCTAGATACCTAAGGCAGGGTCTATACGATAAAAAGTGGGATTTTGTAGTGTCAGGCGCAATAGGGCAAGCTGGGGCATGGTGGGACAGCCACATAGGAGGTATGCCTGCAATGCTACAGTAGTGTGGGACTGTTTGGGTAGAACAGTGGTTGTCAACCCTCCAAATGCCGTGACCCCTTGATAACATTTTCCAAGTTGTGGGGACCCCTAACAGTAAAAATATTTGTAGTGTGGGCTGTCAGCACCCAAGGCAAAACAAGTAATTTGCGCCCCAAACCCTTACATTTGTGAAGTATTAAAACCCCTTAAGTTTTAGTATGTACCACTCTTTGTTCTCCTTTCTTTCCCTTTTATCTCTCTATCCTAATTTTTTCTCCCCCCCACCCCCTCACTATGTTTCCGACTTTGTGGTATCTCGTAGCATTGACACCTCTACCGAAATCAGGAGAAAGGGTCTCCCCCAGGCCCTCCCACTTCACATTCCTCACCAGTCTGCTGACCGCTAGTCTCTGCCCCCCCAGCCATGTCATGAACTGAATGGGCAGCTGCAAAGAGGCTGAGTGGGCGGCCGTGGGCTCCAGGGACTGCCCTGCTGGATGGCTGCAAAAGAGGTGCAGGCTTCAGGAACAGGCCAGGACCCCTGGCAAATCATCATTTGACCCCCGAGAGGGTCCTGACCCCCAGGTTGAGAACCACTGGGGTAAAATAACCAGTTGGTGGAGGTGGATGGAGCAAAAACACACAGCATTACATTAGGTGCCTCAGACATTGCAAGTCTTTAGTGGGGGGGGGGGGGGGGCACTGTGAGTTAAATAACTCGGTTGAAATTATGGGTGACTTAACATATTCCTTCCTTCCTTCATTTCTTTTTCTTTCTTTCTTTCTTTTTTCTTATTTTAAATCTCTTTTTCTTTGCTTCCTATTTTTCAGCCCTTTTTATCTTTTGCATTTCTTGTTGTCTCCTTTATCTTTTCATGTCTTTTGATCTATCCTTTTTTTTTTAACATTTCTACTTCTTTTTTTTCCCTTTCTTTTGCTTTCCAGGCTATTTGTAATCTACGCTTAATGCCTTTTTCATTCGAAGAATTAATAAACGCCGGGTTTGTGGTTTTGCTTGCGTTAAGAAGAACCGACTCAATGCTGCCAAGATATGCCATCTGCCACCTAGAAGTGCAGGTGCCACGAAGTCCCTTCTGCATACAAAGCGCAATAATATGACACAAAGGGCCAATGTGCTGCAATAATTGCTAAACACACATAAAAGAGAGAGCAGAACATTTTTTATGAAAGTTTACTTAGTCTGCAGAGATTTGCATACAGATGGATAGGTCGGGGGGACTTGTGTACGCTGCCCCGGCCAGTGTGTGGAGGGCTGCCTTCAAGCGGCCTTTATAAGCACACACGGCATTCACTATAGCGCAGTGCGCTGGAGAGGCCTCATTCTGCACACTGTGAATAGTCAGTCATTCAAGTAGCTTACTTTGAAATAAAAAAGGACCTTGCATGTTGAGGGGGGAAAAAAGGCAAATTCTTTTCTTTGTGAAACAGAGCAGTGTTGGGATTGGAGCCAAGGGACCTAAAGAATGTGAGTTAGCAACGAGAAATTAGAGGAAAGTTTCTGTGGAGACACAATTAGAAATCTGGTATTCAGCTTCTTCTTCTGGTGACCAGCGATGTTAAATATTTTCAAAGGGCTTACTGAATATCGGAAACCTAGGACCTTGTGATTTTCCTCCTTGCATAAAAAAACAAAACTTTCTTCAAATAAGCCAAGCCTGCTTTGTACATCTGCGTGTGGAGGTGTAGAAAGGAATCTGTTTTCTGCTGACCAGTTTTAGCATTCTTTAAATAGAAATAAATATGTATAATGTTTTATTTATTTTATGCAGTTATCTTTACCAGTGTAGCGCTACCCCCTCAGGCGCCACTGGTTGTTGTTTGGGATCGGCATATTAAGTTACCTTGTAGTGTGTCTAGGGGTAGTAGCAGTGAGTAGTAGCAGTGAGCGAATGTCCAGTCACCAAATGGATTTTTCAATGCTTTATTCCAGGGCCCAAAAACGGCCAACATCAACAGGAGATAGGAAAGGTTTATGAAGAAATAAAGAACAGTGCGGTATCAGGCCTGGATATAACACAGAGCAGTTTTGCTATTGGTAGAAGTAGATACAGTTCATCGCCACTCAGGAGAAGTGGGTGAAGTGCCTCCGGACAGACCCTTGTTATAGGCCTGGCAGCCGAAATGTCACTTGTAACTTGCTGGGAGGAACAGGTCTCTATGGCAGACCTGGCTCGGGCCTCTACCACAGGCGCAGTACTTCAGTACCCAAGAGAACAATTCGGATTGAGCAAATCCTCCCAGTAAATGCAATGAAAAGTGTCACCGGTTGACAGCCGACATGTACCTGTCAATTCTCGGCGACCAGATCCCCGATGGTTCGTTCAAGCATTTTTGGATAACCTGCCTCCGTGTTCTCCTCAAGCCGATCCCCCACCGAACGGCACACAGCCTGGGATCTTCTCAATAATGTTGGGGACCCAGTAGGTCACTGGGGCCCCCATCGACATCCAGATGGGTCTCCATGGAACAGGTGGTTCTGGCCAGGTAGGCCATGCGTACGGGGTCCGTGGATGCGCGCACCCTGAAGGTGGATGTCGTACCTGGAACGTGGACCCCGCCCAGAGAAGAGGAACCGACCACCGGCTGCCCAATCGACCCAATCGACCTCCAGAACACACGGCAGCTGCCTCAGATATACCCCTCCCCAGCATGCCCAGCGAGGGAAGAACTCCTCTAATTGGCTACTGGGGAAAGGCGGCTCCATCTGAACCCCTCTAGCGCCAACTGCCGCACAGGGGTGTAATCACACCTCGGGGCCACAGACCGGCCCACAGGACAGTTCTGAAATAGCAGCAGTCTGCAATTGAACAAATCAGGAATGGCAGCAAAGTAACTCTCCCATTCACCCACTAACTTTAGCGTAGTGCCCGCACTGAAAGCAAGGGGGCGCTACACCAGCATATAAAAATAATATTCAGTATTAGGATACATCAAAATAAAACATTTGGGGCCCAAACAAGAGATATAAAATGTACAATTAAAAGCAAAAATACATCCTTAAAAAAATTAAAATAAAATAAAATTATGATGACCCACCTAATATTGAGTAGGTCCCCCTTTAGCCACCGAAACAGCCCTGGCCTATTGTGACATGGACGCCACTAGAACTGTGAGCGTATTTGGTGGTATCTGGCACCAATCCTATAAGTTGCGAGGTGGGGCCTCCATGGATCGGACTTGTTTTTCCAGCACTTCCCACAGATGCTCATTGCATTGAGATCTGTAGAATTTTGAGGCCACACCACAAACTCATTGTTGTGTTTCTCAAACCATTCTTGACCCATTTTTTGCAGTATGGCAAGGCACATTATTCTGTTTGCCATCAGGGAATAAATTTCCACAAAATGGTTTACTAGGTCAGCAACAGTGTTTAGGTAAGTGGTACTTGTCAAAATAACATCCACATGAATGGCAGGATCAAGGTTTCCCAGCAGAACATTGTCCAAAGCATTACATTGCTTCTGCTGGCTTGCCTTCTTCCCACACTGTATCCTGGGGCCATCTCTTTCCCAGTAAGTGATGCACGTGCATCGGCCATCCACGTAAAATAAAATGTGATTCATCAGACCAGGCCACCTGCTCACGGATGCTCACATGCCCATTGTAGGCACTTTTTCCAGAAGCGCATTTCCGAGGTCAGGCACTGATGTTGAACAAGAAGGCCTAGCTCGCAGTCTCCTTTCTAATCATCCCAAAGGTGTTCTATTAAAGTAAGGACTCTGTGCAGGCCAATCAAGTTCCTCGTCCCCAAACTCGCTCATCCCTGTCTTTATGGACCTTGCTTTGTGCACTGGTGCGCAGTCACGTTGGAATGGGAGGGAGTCATCCCCAAACTGTTCCCACAAAGTTGGGAGCATGAAATCATCCAAAATGTCTTGGTATGTTGATGCATTAAGCGTTCCCTTCAATGGAACTAAGGGGCCAGGCCCAACCCCTGAAATACAACCCCACACCATAATCCCCCCTCCACCTAATGATTTGGACCAGTGCACAAAGTAAGGTCCATAAAGACATGGATGAGCACGTTTGGGATGGAGAAACTTGACTGGCCTGACTGGGCTGCTATAGCCGCTGGGAATAATCACTGTCTTCTTCTGGTGAGAATGGCTTCCCCTGCTAGAGGAAGACAATGGCTCAGCAGGAGGGATTCCTGCATCAACACTGTCTGTGTTGATAGGGGAATCAAGCTAATTTCTTTCCTGCAGCTAGTGGTTGCTAGAAAGACATTTTCTCTGTGTATGGTCGGTCTACGTCAGCAAGTGAAATATTAGCAAGAGAAACATTAATGCTGGGCTTTCTTGGAAGATATTTCAGCATGCTCTGCAAAATAAATATCATGGAAGTACTGCGCATTGTTTATTTGTAAAATGTGGATTTTATCCATAATATAAAAAATAAGAAATGTAAGTTTGCAAACATGTAAACCTTCACATTGTAAAATACAATTTACCAAAAATCATTATAGATTCCCTTTGTTATATAATATGCAACCTGCAAGCAATGGTGACTTGAATGCTTTACGGTTATTTTTCTATATAAATTTGCCAATTTTTGTCTGCAAAGAATACCGTGTACAGTGGTGAAATAAATAAACACTTCTATGACAGATATTGATTTTTATAGGTCTGATTGAATACAATCCATTGAATACAATACCCTTCTTCAAATCAGTCACTGGTACCTGCTGTGATAGTAGCTCACAGCTCTTTGTGATGCTACATTCGACAAATGTGCTCTAACAGAGTGATAACCTTGTCCTATTGGTCTCCTATAATAGTCCAGCTCCAGACCAAATCTTTTTGTTCCCTGTGGCTGAATTTATACAATTTTTATCAACAATCATGCTTTGCAGTGCCAGTTTGGAACACAATGTTGTGACTTATTCGAGGATTCTCAACTTTTGCAATGTGGAGGCATTATACATAAAATAGACAGTTTATTGGACTTGTCAGAGCTTAAAGGGTTAACCACTTAAGACCCGGACCAATACGCTGGTAAATGACCCAAGGTGTTTTTGCGATTCGGCACTGCGTCGCTTTAACAGACAATTGCGCGGTCGTGCGACGTGGCTCCCAAACAAAATTTGCGTCCTTTTCTTCCCACAAATAGAGCTTTCTTTTGGTGGTATTTGATCACCTCTGCGATTTTTATTTTTTGCGCTATATACAAAAATAGAGCGACATTTTTGAAAAAAAAAACACTATTTTTTACTTTTTGTTAAAAAAAAAAATCAAATAAACTAAATTTTAGTCAAACATTTAGGCCAAAATTTATTTAGCCACATGTCTTTAGTAAAAAAAAAATCGCAATAAAAAAAAATAGCTACCTAGCGGGAACAGCGACACTAATACAGCGATCAGAAAAATGATCGCTTAGTGATGCTGGCAATAGGGAGTGAAAGGGTTAACTAGGGCGGTGATCAGGGGGTTAAAACTTTATTAGGGGGGGTGGGGGGGCTACCCTGGACCTAACACTAACTGTTTTTTACACTGCCTGTCACACTGACACTAAATGCAGTGATTAGATCACTGCATTCAGTGACACTGTGACAGGGGGGGTGGGGGGGGGCGATCACAAGGGGTTAATGTGCCTATGTGAGTGTGTGTCAGTGTTGTGTTGGTGCACACTTACTTGTGATGTCTTCTCTCATCAGCAGCGGTGGGAAACACCGCTGCGATGAGAGATTACATCATTTCCTCCTTCCTGTGTAAACACAGGAGGAGGAAGTGACAGGAGCTGGGAGCGCGCGCATTGGCTGGGAGCGATCGCGGGGGGGCGGGTAAACGCCGACATCCGCCCGCTCATCCCGGATCGCTCCCGGAGCCAGGGGGACCCCCGCACGCCACGGAGGGAGTCCCGATGGGACCCCCGAACCGCACTTAGGCGAGGACGTAAATTTACGCCCTTGTGCCTGTACGTGCCATTCTGTGGCCGTATATATGCGTGCGGGGGTCCTTAAGTGGTTAATATACTAAAAAACAATATTTCCGTTTTTGGTAAATGTTGGAGATTTAAACCACCTGACCGTTTTCTATACTGAGGTCTGCACATCTGCTGTGGTCATTTTGAGCATTCCCACTCTCCTTGTTGGGGAGGTCCTCTTAAAGGCATTTGAAGGAGTTACTAGTCATGAATTCTTTCTTCACACAATTTTTTCACAGAAGGGTGTCACCTTCAGACCAGAAGCTAAATTGTCTGCCTTTCTTTGCTGGTCTTTCTTTGGCACTGTCTATATCACTATTCCTGGTGAGGTTTAGGTTCTTTCCTACGCAGTGGCGTCACTCTGTCAAAGGCTCTCACATCTCTCCATGCCCTTTGGGCTATAGTCTATTTCTATGCCCACGTTGCAGGCTGTACTATTTATGTATACACTGTTTCTTCCACAGAAACTGTCTGGGAATCTTATACAGCATCTACCAATACTATGTATTTTGCCCCATGGGTCTCACACTCATTGTCATGTCGTCACTCTTTGTTTGGTCAGCCAGCATGGCTGCGGACTATGTAGCCCCAGCTCCGGGGGATGGCATATCCATGGTTTCTCCAGCCGTCAATAATACTATATGTATTATCATATTACCCCTAGGTAAGAGTGCTTGGGAAATGTTTTGTTCCCCCTCTTCTAACCATTTCCCCCTTGTCCCATCCATGAAAGCATTTATGCTTTATTTTAGATAATTTTGCTTTTAACCACTCCTGATGATTGGGAAAACCCATGAAACGTGTAGAGCTACTCAACGACTGTTACATGCTATAACATTGCAAAATTATGTCTGAGATTCAACTGTTTACTGTGTCTATGGCAATATATGGTTATATGTACAGTATTTATTTACTATATCTATGTTGGAATATATGTGTATACACCTGAACCATCAACTTTTTACCCAATGCTATTATTATTACAGTTATTACCATTTTACAATTATGTATTAGGAATCAATAAACATAAGTGCATTTTTAATTATTAGCAGTGTGCTTCATTTAAAGTCCCACCAATCCCCCCCTATCAGAAGCTAAATTACTCTAGCACGCTTGAACACTTGTTCTTGTACTACATTTCATAAAGTGACACCAAGCACATGTCACTTTACTTCACCATTCAATAGTTTTCACCACGTTCCAACCAAAGGCTCAGAGAGATGCCACCATATCCAATGCATACAATAACTTGCTGTGCTGAGAACATGGCTGAACTAAGATTTGGTTGTGTTGTTGCAATGAAGGTGCTATGTTACAATGGTGTTTCCCATACCTCATAGAGAGACAGCTCCTTATATTAGAGTCCACGCCCACATTACCTAAACTGGGCCCCATTTGAGGATGGTGCTACCGGGGTGATAGAGTACATATCAGGCTGGTCCTCTTCGCTTGCTTCCCACACCAGACTCCCTCACAAGGTCCACTTCTCTAGTATATATGGCCCCCAAAAAGGAAGTGACTATAGCCTCATACACGATCGGACTTTCAACTGACTTTTCTGTGGATTTACCTCCAAAGGGCGTTGTCCATGAACTTGGTATGCATACACACGGTAGGACTTTTTTTACCCAACAAACACGAACGTAGTGACGTAATAGACATACTACGTGGTTTTTCTACTCTTTACCGCCACCCTTTGGGCAACTTCTGCTATTGTTGTCTGATCTTTAGCACTGGTTCTGAACATGCGTGTTTGTACTTTGGACTTGTGTACACATGATCAGATTAGCCGACATAGGACATTTGTGGTCGGAAAATTTCTCTGTTTTCACAGTGAACATTTGTTCGATGAAAAAGTGAAACATTTTGTCCGATGGATCGTACACACGGTCGGATTGTCTTCAAAAACAAGTCCGTCGGAGGTTTGTTGTCAAAAAAGTCTGATTGTGTGTACGGCCTTAACATTAATCCTGTACGTATCAGCCAAATTAATAAAGGCACACTACACATAAAACAGAATAATGATGTATTCTGCATACATCCTTGCCTACATTCTGGATGTTTTGTTTTATTTTACTGAGAATGCAGCAGGAGGAGCTGGAGCACACACAATTGGGCAGGAACACCTAAAAGGTCTAGGTTAAGGTGACCATATTTTCAAAATGATATCTGGGGACACCCTACTGCCCATGCCCACTTTTATTGGAGGTGGGGCAGGGATAATAGCAGCATGTAAAGCACGCTACACCAAATGTTGGGTGTGGTGAAATTGTGCTAATAGTGGAAGAGCCTTAAAGGAGCATGGTTTAAAAACACCTAAGCCTACTTTGCTCTGGATCAAAAGTGCATAACTTGCACCACCCACATGTCTTGGCCTGTACCTGGGTGTAGTGTTGACTTACTGGCTCCAGGTCCAGTTGTGCATTGTGGGTCACCATCACAAAGAAGAGCAAAGCAGCAAATAATCCATATTCCTACCTCCTGCAAAAAAGTCTACACAATCTGAAAAAGGGGGGAACAGGTAAACCACGTGATCTCACTATCTGACATCTTTGAAAACCCTGAACACAACATCCCCACCATGGAATACAGTGGTGGAGCATCATGTTGTGGGGATGCTTTTCCTCAGCAGGGACGGGGAAGCTGTTCAGAGTTGATGGGAAGATGAATGGAGCCAAATACAGGGCATTCTTAGAAGAAACCTGTTAGAACCTGCAAAAGACTTCAGACTGGGGTAAAGGCTCACCTTCCCGCAGGACACAGACGATAAAAATACAGCCAGAGCTACAATGGAACGGTTTAGATCAAAGCATAGTCATGTGTGAGAATAGCCCAGTAAAAGTCTAGACTTAAATCCCATTGAGAATCTGTGGCATAACTTGAAAATTGCTGTTCACAGATGCTCTCTATCCAATCTAACAGAGCTTGGGCTATTTTGTAAAGAAGAATGGGCAAAAATGTCACTCTAGATGTGGAAAGCTGGTAGAGACATCCCCAAAAAGGCTTGCATCTGTAATTGCAGCAAAAGGTGGTTTTACAAAGTTTTGACTCAGGGGGGCTGAATACAAAAGCATGTCAAACTTTTCACATATTTATTTGTAAAAAGTTTGGAAAACCATTTATAATTTTCCTTCCACTTCACAGTTATGTGCCACTTTGTATTGGTCTATCACATTAAATCTCAATAAAATACATTTATGTTTTTGGTCGTAACATGACATAATTTGGAAACTTTTAAGAGGTATGAGTACTTTTTCAAGACACTGTATATGGATTAGTGCACTTAGCTTCTGTAGCACCCTCTACTTTAGGTAGGTGCTAGAAATATTTATTTTATTGAGTGCGGGTAAATTTAGGCAGGTCTAGCTAAAAGCTAGACCTGTTTGTTTTGATCTGTGGGGTTGGGAGTGGCTAAGAGTAGGCTGGTGACTCACAGCTAGCTTCATCTTTTGGTTACCTCCCTTCTGTTTCTAGAGGCTTCTAGAAGAAAGGAGTGAAATAAAGGTAGAGATGTCTGGGATGTTCTAAAGAGCCCTGACCAATCTTCAATCTGGATTGACAGGGGGCAGGCCTCCTTAAATTCCTGGAGTCAGCCCAGCTGGGGAGGAGTTGTTAAAGAACTGGAGCATTAGGCTGTCGGTGCTTTGGAGGAGCCCCTCCAGTCGGGGGGGGGGGGGGTGATCTTGTGCTAGGGGTTAAGAGCTGTTCAGGGACACCACACAACCCAAGGGGTGTCCAGAATAGGAGCAGGAGAGGACAGGGGAGAATACTGCCGGGCAAGTCTCCAAGAGGGATCCACCAGGTGTCGGTGAGTGGCAGGCACAGTCGGGAGAGCTGGGAGGCATGCTAGAGCGGGCTGGGAGTGTGCAGTCTGAGATGGATGTAGAGACAGCGGGAGAGACTAAGATGTTACTGACAGTGAAGTCAGGCTTCTGCAGCCGAGAGAGCTGTCGGGGTTTGCGCAGGGCTGGCTAGAATCAGTAGTCCACCAAAAAGGGCAGCTAGCACCAGAAAATTTTTTGGATAGGGGCCCGCAGTCCCTGTCTATAATAAAGAACTTTTCTAAGGTCTGGCTAAAACCAAAGCTGGGCCTAACCATGTGCTAGCTGCATTTGAAAAATTGTGCTGGAGGGGGAAGGAGAGAGAGTCTGCAGCAAGGGTTGTGCAGGAGAAGAGTACCGTATTTATCTGGGTATAACGCGCACCGGTGTATAGCGCGCACCCATTTCTAGGAGGGAAATTTCCTGGAAAAAAAAATTACTTACAGTTTAAATGTCCCTCTTTGGTGTCTTGCGTCCATCGGCGGCCTTGTCGGGTCCGGCGTCCGTCTTCAGCCTTCGTGGTGTCCTCATTGCTTCTCCCGCGCTGTCTCCAAGCTGTCTCCGAACGCTGCCGCCGAATATAGCGAGCGCAGTACACTCGGGTACACTCGGCTAGGCTCGGCCACTCTCGGCTCCTCTCACAGGGCGTGACCGCGGGCAGAGCCGAGCGTGCCCGAGCCTAGCCAAGTGTACTGCACTCGGTATATGTCGGCAACGGCGCTCAGAGACAGGGGATCGGCGTATAACGAGCAACCACGGTTTTCCCCTATTTTATACGCCGATAAATACGGTATCCAAATTGTCCCAAACCATGCAGGAATCTTTTTTTCCTGGGCATCCCATGAATTCCTTAACCCCATCAATAAAAATACAAAAACAAAGCTGATGGATTTGTTCATTGTCTTGGAGTGTCTTGACGTGAATGCTGGGCTAGGGTGACAGCGGGCCACATCCCTCAGCAGCTCCTACAGTATAGGGGGAACCACTACACTTCTTACACTGTCTATCAAATAAACAAATAGGTGTCCGGTAATGGCAACTAACTTCGTAAGAAGCATCTGGTTGCAATGTTATCCCTTACCCAAGTATCGTGCAAATATAAAAAGCACATTGGAAAAACGATGCAGTGGAAAACAGTGCTGCTAGTATTCTGCAATAAATTGTAAGAAAATAAAAAATGAAGTCTTTTTCAATGCACAGAGCTGATGTCATGCTAGAATGTTTTACAAGTCTCGGAGTGAAGCAGGTACATAATTAGGATGGTGACTGGTAACATATAGCTCACTGCATACCAGGACCCTGCAACTTCCACATAAATAATTCTTTCAGCTGTTCAGGTTTTGCCTTCAATGCCTTCATAGTTTTAAAGCCCTAAATTGATGCCAGGTATTTTCCAGGTATTTTCCATTTTCAAACTCCATAGCATGAGCCCTAAGCAAATGTAGTAAGCAACACTTGAGCGTGATTTATAATGGGCTGAGTTTTATTAAGTTCTGCCTATTGAAATGTGTTTAATAATTGTAACATGCTGGAGAGCTGTTTACTTTTTAGTCAGCTAAGGGCACTTGAGCGTCAAAAGGGAGATCCTGGCATACACCACTCTTACCGCCTGATGCCCAGTGTTGGTGAATTGTGTTGAGATGAATGGCTGAGTACACGCCAGTGCAAAGAAAGCCATTCACTTCAAGCTGCTTTGTGTTGCATCGATTATTTTAAATTGAAAGCATAGCTAAAACCCAAAATATAATAAACTGCAGCTTTAAGTATTTTGAAATGGTGAGTGTATTTGTTTTCTTTTTTCAGTCTGTTTTCACCTGATGATCCTGGCAGCAGGGCCGCCATCAGGAATTTTGGGGCCCCTTACACAGCTTCAGCCCTTACACAGCTTCAGGCATGGGCCCCCTGAAGCAGAGAACCGGGAGGGGGGGGGATGCTGCCGCCTTAAATTGAGAAGTGGGGGGGGGGGGGTTCCCGCAAATTGAGAAGAAGCGAGGGGGCCCTTTACAAAACGAAGCGGGGGGCCCTGGGGACCTCTAGGCCCTTTAATTTAAAAAAAAAAAGAGAAATATAATAATATATATATTTTTTTTAAAAAGGGGTGGTTGCCATCTGGGGACCTCTGGGCCCTTTAATCATTTTTATTATATATAAATAGAAATGACAAAAAAAGGGGGCTTTCCATCCGGGTCCTCTGGGCCCCTTAATAAAAAGAAACCTATGGGCCCTTTAATAAAAAATACATATATAAAAAAAAAAAACAAGGGGGTTGCCTTCCAGGGCCCTGGGACCTCTGGACCCATTAATAAAAATAAATATATAAACACCCTTTTTTTAGGGTGTTCCCATCCGGGCCCCTGGGGACCCCGGGCCCCTTACAGGTGTACTGCCTGTACCCCCCTGATGGCGGCCCTGCCTGGCAGTAACAAAGTTCCTGTCCTAGGATGAAAACGTTCACTCTCCCTTCTGTATCAAGACAACAATAACAAGATAGGACTACAAAACCTCCTCTGATCCTTTAATACATGATTTTTTAGTCCCCAGAGACAGATGAGAACAATACCAGTCAGCACAAGTAAAGGTCAACGGAAGCTATTTCTCTTTCATGGAGTGTGGAACCCCTCAAGGGGTACCCCATTTCGCTTCTATTCAGAGGTATAAATAGAGAGAAGAAGTGGAGTCTGGGAGAGAGTAGTGAGTGCAGGAAATTCTTACATGGGAGAACCAGGGCCTTAGCCAAGAACATCTGAATTTTCTGTGGAGTTGCCATTTTCCTTCTGTGAAAAGTCACCTTCACCGTTCCAGATTGCCCGCGAAAGTCCTGCTTCTTCGTTCCGGGACAATACAATGTCCAGGAATTTCCACCTTGGGAGATCTGATGCCCCCTAAAAATGAAGCTGCATTACCGCGGTCTCTCAATGCCCAGTGTACTGCTGGCCGAGAGCCGCTTTATTATTCTCCCCCAGGCGCTGCCTGGCTCACTGCCCAAACAACTGGTTGCTAGACGCGGCCTGCCTGGCGTCTAGGAAGCAGTGACGTAATGACAAGGAGCAGAGCGGGGATTTAATTTCCTCTTCCTCGTGCCTAAGCTCCGCTCCGACTCCGGGTCTTGCCTGAAGGCTGTTTCTGCCGATGAAAGAAAGCTTGGAGAAATGCTCCCTGCCCCGAGGATGCTCATGGTCACTCTGCTCCCTCCCATACACTGCCCCCCTCCACTCATGCTGTACAGTCCCCCATACTACCCTCCATTATTCCCCCTGCCATTATACTGCCCTCCGCTACACCCCCTCCCATCATACTGTCCCCCCTCCCATTATACTGCCCTCCACTGCCACCCCTCCCATCATACTGCCCTCCACTGGCACCCCTCCAATTATACTGCCCTACACTACCCCTCTCACATTATACTGCCCTCCACTACCCCCTCTCACATTATACTTCCCTTTACACCCCCCTCAAATTATAATGCCCTCCACTACCCCTTCTCACATTATACTGCCCTCCACTACCCCCTCACATTATACTGCCCTCCACTGGCCCACACCCATTATACTGCCCTTCACTACCCCCTCACATTATACTGCCCTCCACTGCCCCCTCACATTATACTGCCCTCTACTACCACCCCTCTTATAATACTGCCCTCCACTGCCACCCCCTCCCATCATAGTGCCCTCTACCCCATCATACTGCTCTCCAATGCCATCTCTCCCATCATACTGCCCATCACCTCATGATACTGCCCTCCACCATCCACCTTCATCATACTGCTTGAAGGAAATGGCCCAGCCCGGAGGTCGGGGGGCTTTCAAGGTTTCTTGCACCAGGGCCCTGAAGGTTATAATTACGCCTCTGCTGCACGCTGTATATAGCTCATCCCAGATCCCTGCACTCTGTATATAGCTCATCTCAGAACTCTGCACTCTGTATATAGCTCATCTTAGAACCCTGCACTCTGTACACAGCTCATCTTTATTGCTGTGGATGCGGGGTGGCCTATACATGGGAACTTAAGAAAATGATAGTGGTCAGGGGAAGGATGGCTGGCCAGTTGTGGGGCGGTTATGAGCTTCTCGTTTGGACCACGCAAATTGTAGCCTCATGAAATTTGGGCCCGGAATTTGATGCAAACCTCATGGGCCCTGTAAAGATATTGTGACAAGCTTTTGAAAGAGATTTTTAATATTCCTTGCTGAAAGCTTTACAGTAGGCCCAAAATGTGAACTGGCTTAACCACCCGCCGATATGGGGCGCTGGTCACCAAATTTTTTACGAAATCGACAGGTATTTTTTTCATACTTCTTAGATATAACAAAAACTCTTTGTATCATATGTTCAGCAGATCAAAGTCAGAAAAAAAAGAGAGTTTCGTTAGGATTTTCCTACACTTTAAATGATAGTAAAGTAGTATTTTTATGTACTATCTTACACTCCTAGCTAAAAATGTCCTTATATGTATACAGTGGAACCTTGGATTATGAGCATAATTTGTTCCAGGAGAATTCTCGTAATCCATAGCACTCGTATATCAAAGCAAGTTTCCCCATTAAAGTCAATGGAAATAAAAATAATTTGTTCCGCATTGACTTCAATGGAATGCAATGCCGCATATGGCCAGAGGTGGGGGGTGCTGGAGAGCCTCGGAAACACTTGGAAAGCCCCGAGGACAGCTTAGATCACCTCGGAAACCCTCAGAAAGGCTCGGAAACACCCGGGAATGGAGTATTTATGAGCATTTCCGAACGGCTCTGAACAGCTCCGACCGGTTCTGCTCGGCTCGGCGCCCCCGCACCTCAGGCCAAATACGGCACTGCACACCCCATTATCTTGAATTTTGATCATTTTGCATAACAACACTCGCGAACCAAGTCAGAATTTTTTAGAAAAGTTGGTTGTTGTTCAAAATGCTCGTTATCCGCGTTACTCCAAAACTGAGGTTCCACTGTAGTTCTGAGAAAGTCTAGCCAGACAAGTCATGGTCAGGTAAGCTTAAAGTATATGTAAAACCCACTCTTTATTTATTTATTCTGGTGTCCACTGTTACCATACTCCTAGGGGAGATTTCCTCTCACTTTCTTGTATCTACAGGATGGAAAGTAAAGAGACATTTTCCCAACAAACCATAGACAGAAAATGGGGTTGTGGCTTCGCCTGGGAGGCTCAGTAGTCAGACTGGGGCCTGCCCTTTTCGGAGGTGATCGCGTGCTGTCCGCCCTGCAGGAGGAAGCCACTTGATAAAGGAAGCCAGGGGAGGAACTATCCTGGAGAGGACCATGCAAGAGGCTGGTATATTGGAAGAAGGCATGGAAACTTAATTGAAGGATGCACCGTGCACTGAGAGGCTTGACAGTGTCGCCTGTTGGGTCCAAAGTTCTACTGAAGTTAATCTGGAGAGATCCGGGTGCTGAATCCTGTGGCAGAGGATTCTGGACCAAAAGTGTCTCCTCATAAAGGAAGGTCTGTGGCAGAGACTGTACTTTATTTTGTGCGCCATCCCGGCTGCTAGGCCAGTGAGAGGGACCTATCCGGGTGAGCAATACCCACTCTGGCTAGAGTGGTGGCGAGAACTGTATGCTGGAAGCAGGACTGTTTCCTAATGTATGACTATACACCTGAACCTACCTACTTACCCTTCCACCCCTCCAACTTCTTTTCTACTAAGTTCTACAAATAAATCCCAGAAAAAGAAGTGAAATGTGTGGACATTGGAATTCTTCTTCACCCTGGACAGCGAGAAGATAGAGGTAACGTGCCGCCCAAAATTACTCAGCAGCTCCTTCGGGGGTAGTGCTACATACCCATTACTTCTCATGTCATTCCAAAGTATTGTTAAGATTTAAAACTCCCAGTGGTATATAATGACACTAGGCCAATAATATCAGCTTGTTGCACTCTCATAATATGATTGTAACCTAAAAAAAATAAAAAAAATAAAAATTAAGTTTCCTCTGCACATGGGTCTATGCTTCCAGTGACCTTTTTATGTTTCTTTCCTAATGCAGTTGAACTTCGTTCATTATAAACTGCTGCACAGGCATTAATGAGGGTCTGCCAGCAATGAAGAGGGAGGAGGCAAGTTCAACCGCTCAACTACTTGACAAGCTATTGTTTCTTGACCAAGCAGCACTCTGGTATGCAGGTCATTTTTGTTGTTCAGTTGAATTATAATTTGGTAATTCATGCTGACAAGTCAACCTTCGTACTAGAAAGCAAAGAAAAGGAAGGACCCATTTTATAAGAAGAATTATTAGGACAAAGGAGGTGGGTCGTGCAAGTCTCGAGTTCAAGATCCTTTAGCAATGATTCTCTCTTTCATTCTTCTATACTGTAAAGGAAGGATATTATTGGCTGTTGTAGGACAACAGAAATGTCGGAATTAATTCTTCTGGAGAGGTTCAGAAATAAAATTCTTTGTTCTGTGGACAGGATTGGAGAAGCAAGGGTATTTAATGTGAAAGAATGAGTGGACCATAAGTATTACATACAGCAGCAAATTTAGGACAAGTCATTTCACCTTTAGAGTCCTAGGCATTAGATAATATGCCTGTACTATGCACTGTAACAAGAATAGAGGCATTCTTTTGGCTCGTGCATTATGCAATCATGTGTCCAGTGCATTGTATAGAGTATGTGGCTGGCAAAAACGCACAACGTAAGGAGACGGACTTTACCGGTACAGGGGGTGACACAGCGTATATAAAATCTTTAAATATCATTTTTATTCACACAATTAAAAAGGTTTAGATTTTCAACATTATTCAGTATACAGTACATTTTTCTCAAGTTCCCTCATGTAGAGGTGCTTAGTAAACATGTTGGGCCAGATTCACAGAGCGATTATGCCTGCGCAACAGGAGATGCGCGTGCGTAAGTCTAAATGTGCGTGTGCGTTTCGATGCACGGCATCCCCAAAACGAGATACGCACGAAAAATCTACTTTTTTTTGTCCAGCGTAATTTCGTTAGACAGGCGCATCCGTCCGCGCAAAACTGCGCTAGACAGACCATTGATTTGCTAGTCGAATATGCTAATGAGGGACTTACGGGGATCCACAAAAGAACGTTGGGGCAGCGCAGGCTACGCAGTGTGCGCAACAGCAAAATGTCCTGTCTAAAATTAGAGCATATAAAAGCTGGTCTAAAAAGAGAAAAATCGTCTACTTGTTAGGCGCCGTACACACGGCAGAGAACCTCGACGGGCAGAACACATCGTTCCGCCCGTCGAGGTTCTCTCCCGGCCGTCGAATTCGGCGACCCGCCCGTCGGGAATGGCAACCAGCCATTCTTCCAGGCGGGCCGTCGAGGAAATAGAGAGCGTGCTCTCTATTTCGGCTCGACGGGCTTCCCGACGGGAAGCTCGCTGAGACCGTACACACGGCCGAGGTCCTCGCTGGAATGTGCATTCCAGCGAGGTTCTCGCTGATTTTCAGCGAGAACCTCGGCCGTGTGTACGGCGCCTCAGATAAAGCAACACTGTTAGTGAGGAGCTCAGCAGTCACACGTGTTGCACAACAATCTGTATGCCAACATGACAGTGGCATCCATGCTCATAGCTATACTACTGACTTTAGATGAGCAAAGAAGGAGGAGGGCACTGAGGAGGGCACTGAGGAGGGCACGGGAGATGTTTTTTTTTTTGTTTTGTTTTTTACTTTTTATTTGCTTATATAAACTTTACAATTTAATCTAATCTAATACAATATTCTTATCTGATACAAGCCCCTCACTCTTCACTCTTCACGGGAGAGGATATATCACACACGCATAGACATCTATGGCATGAGTGATTCTGAGGTGTCTCGCATCTTCAGATTCACCCCTCATGCCATCATGGAATTAACCATAACCTTGCAGGAGGACATCAGCAGCCCAACACATGACACTACCCATGACACCCATGACAGCTACATATACAATCATAGCCCCATCCCCACAGATTTCGAACAGAACATGTATGGGGACAGCTGGCTGGTTGGTGAGTGACATGGGTGGCAGGCATGACTGCCCCCCCCCCCCCATGATGCACACATCACAAGGGGCACATGCACTACTAACATCCTCCTGTCTTTTCCCTTCAAGGTGACTCTGCATATGCACTGGGACCCCATCTCATGACCCCATCTCATGCCAGCCCACATATGCATCTTTGCACGTTAAACACACACATTAATCAAGGCACAATGAGAATGCATGCATGCACACCACTGTGGTCCCTAGCACACACACCCCACATCCTCATCACATTGGATTGGCACAAGCCCACCATGCAGGACTTGTGAGCAGCAACGCCACGCCAAGGCTCCAATTATGTCACTGTACATTCATACACCATTCACACGGACCTGGGGATCACTTCTCCCTGGTTCTGGGGAACCCTTCTCCACCAAAATTGAGGGTGACACCCCTTTTCCGGCAGTTATGTCACCCCCACATTCCCAAATCATACACAAACAGAACCGGAAAAAAAAAAAAAAAAAAAACAGCAAAAATATAATAAATTAAAAAATAAACAAAGAAAACACATAAAAGACAAAAATCACTCTGCAAAACAGTCCCCAAATATCTCAACGACACATCACAAACAAACAAATAAACGCTAACAAACAACAGAACAATAGCACCTTGCTGTATAGGGAGGGATACAAAGTGATGTACTTTTGCAATGGAAGTGCGTTTGTGTCTGTCTATTTATGCTGTCTGCGTAGTTCAGCAAAGTTGCCCGGGTCTACTTCCAATTTCACTGATTGCGCTGTTCCTGAGTTGTGAGCATGCGCACAGAGGTGCTCACCATGGTCTCCTTCAAGCGCACATGCGCGAGCCGGCCGGCCCTTCATTTGCAGGGGGTCACGGCTCATTTCAATGTAACACGCCCACGTCCTTCCCAATTTTTATTACTCCGCCTTACGCCTCTGAAATAACGTTACGCAGGCGCAATTTTCTGCGTAAAAGCTACGAGAATAGGGTGATTACGCGGCTACATTGCGCAAGTCTAACGTAAAGGCGGTGCGCTACGCCGGTCCAATAATGCGCAGATGTATCTGAATCTGGCCCGTTATTTCCCCACAACTACTTGTTAAACGATTTTTAAAAAGGAACTGCAGTCTGCTCACATAATTTGTAATAAAAACATTTTTGCCATTCTGAAGCTTCCTTCCAACCACGTTGCATATTATTTTATATATACTGCAATTCTGTACTTGCCAAATAGCAATATATGGCCTAAAAGCCTGCAAAGGTAAATATATTAGCAACAGTATGATTTCTTAATCAAGCAATTAAGCTGCAGGCACTCAAACAAAAATAATAATAAACTGTCACCGCTGGATAGAGATAAACTAGCCCCACCAAAGGCAAGTTACATATGAACATAGGCATGCGCACAGGGTGTGCCAGGTGTGCCTGGGCACACCCTAATGACCCTGTGCTGAGCAAATTTCCTCTGCTACTTGGCTGTAGAGAAAAGAACTATGGAATCTCTGTCCTCAGTCCCTTTCTCTGTCTCAAAAGTGAGACATCAGGGGTCGGTTTAGACCCCTTATATTTAACCTAGGCTCCCATGGGGCTCCCAATAAAAAATAAAAACAAAAAATAATATTGTAAAAAAACTGAATATATTGTAAAAAATACTAAAATTGTAAAAAGGTCATAATAAAAAAATAAACTGACACCAGTCTCTGCCCTTTGCACATCGTCCACTGCTCTACCGACACTGTTCATTACCCTAATGCTTTGGGGTACACACCCTAATGCAATAGGCTGTGCACACCTATGCATATGAGGAATACAAGGAAGGCATATACCTTAATCGCTGGGGGTGCTGCTTTGAATTTTGACTGTTCTATCATCCTGGACCACAAACCTTCCTCACTGTGCTATATGTTTTCTGCTGCACCATTGGCATGGTTATATCTTCTTAGTCCTCTCCATAAAAATATCAGAAATTTGTGTTTAAAGTAGAACTATAGGCAACACTTTTGTTTTTTCATTTTGGATAGAGTAAGGGAGGGTTTTAGCCCCTGTTAGTTTATTTTTGACCATCCCTGTCCCATTGGAGAGATTTCCCTTCACTTCCTGCCCCAAAGCCAAACAGGAAGTGAGAGGAAATCTATGCAAACTAAGGGAATTCATTGCCCCCCCCCCCCCCCCCCCCAGGCCCTCAGAACTAGTGTCCCCACTTGAAAATTTCAGGGCCAGTCTTAAACAGCAAGGGATGTGGCCGTGACAGAAAGGGGTGGGACATATTTAAAGTAGGGGGTGCACGAGTTTAGTCAGGCCTTGGGCAGCACAAAACCTAAATATACCACTGCACCAAAGACCCTTTAAAAACAGTACATATAAAGATTTTTTATATCACAACGAGTGCAGGGTTGACCAAACTTGGTGGGTGGGAACAGATGAATGAGATTTCCAAAGTTTTAAACAAATCACACTTCATTCTTTTAGTATAAGTCTTCATTAACAAACACATGACTACCATCTCATGCCCTTGGGCATCCTTTAAAGTGGAGTAGGTGACTTTAGCGAATAACCTATATGTTCTTGAACTATTATCTTGTAGACATGTTTGTTCTAGAAACAAAGAATAGTCTCATTCCATAATTGCTCTTGTAAAAACTATGACTGCTGTGAATAGTTTTCCTGTCACCAGTGAAGCCGCTTTCAAAACTACTGAGTGCAAAGTGTAACATTCAGAGAGCCATTTGTTAAAGCGAGCCCATTGTTGACACATCAGACCTGAGTTAATAATCCACTTTCTGCAAAATGTGTCAAATTTTAAAAGCTTTGGTTATCAAACTTCATGTATTTCACATAAATCTCCCTGACAGGTACTTGCAAGCCAGACGGCACACCTATCAGCTTGTGAGTAAGCGACATTTCGCAAACTGCTTCAGGAAACAATAAACTGACCTTAAGGACAACAGAAAATATTTGTTTGAAATCTGAACTTATCAGTGTTCAGAAAACATCCAATAATGATATCAGGGTGGACATTACACTGTTCATTACACAAGGTCCATATAGCAACATTATAAACTTTATTTAGTTAGTCGATAATATTAGTTCAGTTAGGCAGGTCATAGATGGGTAGAATTACGAAACAATTTTCATTTGAAAATCCTAACTAATTTTCCTTCGAATTTCGCACCGTCATTCACTCCCTTGTTATCTCTTGCCTTGACTATTGCAACTCCCTCATTTGCCAACCTCTCCCCTCTTCAGTCTATCATGAATGCTGCTGCCAGACTTATCCACCTTACCAACCGCTCTGTGTCTGCCACACCTCACCACCAATCACTATACTGGCTCATGATCACCCAGCGAATTCAATTCAAAATACTAACCACAACATACAAAGCCATAGTCAAAGGAGTTGACACTACTGCCGCTCCAAACATCAAAGAACTAGCAGTCCTGCATATGTCTTCCACCGGGATCTTCGCCATGGATGCCCATTAAGCTGCTATCCCTCTTGTAGAATAAGCCTGTATAATCTGCGGGGGAGCAAGGCCCTGTTGCTTGTATGCCAAGGAGATAGATCTTGTGATCGAGGTGGACAAGACACTTGATGGTGCTGCCTCCCCTTTCTTTGGTCCCGAAGGGAAAATTAACAGATTATTCGATTTGCGCATCTGTTGTGCCCTTTGAAGATATGTTGATATTAAGCCGACCATATCCAGAGGTCTCAAATCCAACTGGTTTGCCTGCTCTAGAGTAGGGATGAGCTTCGAGTTTGAGTCAAACTCATGTTCGACTAGAACATTGCCTGTTCGACCGTTCACCGAACAGCAAACAATTTGGGGTGTTCGCAGCAAATTCGAAAAGCCACGGAACACCCTGTAAAAGTCTATGGGAGAAATCTAAAGTACTAATTTTAAAGGCTTATATGCATGTTATTGTCATAAAAAGTGTTTGGGGACCCAGGTCCTGCCCCAGGGGACATGTATCAATGCAAAAAAAAGTTTTAAAAACTGCTGTTTTTTAGGGAGCAGTGATTTTAATAATGCTTAAAGTGAAACAATAAAAGTGAAATATTCCTTTAAATTTCGTACCTGGTGGGTGTGTATAGTACGCCTGTAAAGTAGCGCTTGTTTCCCATGCTTAGAACTGTCCCTGCACAAAATGTAATTTCTGAAAGAAAAAAAAAGTCATTTAAAAGTACTTGCGGCTGTAATGAATTGTCGGTTCCCGGAAATACAGAGAAAAGTCATTGAAAGTCATTGGTTAAAAAAAAAATGTGTTTAAAAAGCCTTTAAAATTAGCACTTTTTCATGTTCGAGTTCCATAGACTTTAATGGTGTTCAGATGTTTGAATGAATTTATTGCCTGTTCGCATGCTCTGATGCAAACCGAACTGGAGGGTGTTCGGCTCATCCCTACTCTGGAGGCCGGTAAAGCAAGATAACATTGTCAAACCTTGAGACCACCTCAGCCTCAGCCTTCAACCTTCAGCCAAGGCTGAAGCGAGTCTCAAGATACCTCTGTCCGTGTTCTTCCCTGTCGGGTGATATATGATACCGCTGTCTGTTTGTCAAATTAAAGTTTGACTCAAGCTCCCTGAATCATCCCCTTGAATGCCATCAGGGCCATGTATGCTGCCTGTAGCTCCAGTAGATTGGAGTGTCTGGTTTTCATCATGCTCCACCTGCCTTGAACCTGCCTGCTGAAGCAGTGAGCCCCCCAGCCCTGGAGGCTGGCCCTCGAGGTAATTACAATCTAGTCTTCCAGGCTGAGAGGCATGCCTTAGACAGAGTTTCTGGCAAGGTCCACCAGCTTAGACTCTGTTGGATCCATCCTGGTATCCAGATCTTCTGGTCCAGTGACCGGCCGTCCCATTGTCTCAGGAAGGACATCTGGAAGGCTTGCATATGTTGAAGCCAAAGGGCAGACATTTGAACCGATAATGTCTTTCCTCTATTGTGAATCTGAGGTACTTTTGATGATGTTTGTAGATTGGGATGTGTAAATAGGCATCTATCAAATCGATTGAGATTAACCAATCTCCTCGTTGAACCACTGATACTATTCTATATATTGACGTCCTTTTGAATCTTTTGGGAAGAATGAAAAGATTTAGGGACCTCAGGTTCAGCATTGATTTGAGCTCTCCGCATGCTTTGGGTACTGGGAATATCAGAGAATATACTGCCTTCCCCTGGCACTCCTTTGCCACTGACGTAATTACCGGTACTTGTTTCCGAGATAATTTGGCAACGTATTCCTGCAGACACTTGCGTTTCTTCTGATCCTGTGGGTAATGAGTTCGGACACAGATATTCAGAGGTTTCTTTTGAAATCTTATCTTGTACCCATGCTTTACGGTCTGTTGGATCCAGTGGTCCTTCACATTCCTTGTCCCCTCCCTTACCAAACTGGCTCCAACCTGGAGGGTTTGGATGGATTGACTGTCAAAAATATTTCTCTGTCTCGGCTCCCCCCCCCCGCAAGAGCTTTCCACCTTCATGTATTACCTCCCCCCCCCGGAGCGTCGCATCATTGGATGTGATTGAAAGCAGCGCCAGCCAATGGCTGCACTGCTTTTAATCCATCCAGTGTAGCCAATCAATGGCCATAGGATGCATTAAGGTGAAAAAACATTTACCTTTACAACCCCTTTAACCTTCCGAGCTTCTGCTTCCTTATCTGCGGCCACATCTTTCATGCATTTGGCACATAGAAGCTTCCCAGGGGCTTAGAGCAGTGGCAGGACTTGCAGCCCTAATGCTTTTTTTTACGGCTTCTGCTCCTAAAAAAGATTAAGCGAAACGTTACTTACCCTTTTACAGATTTAATCCCCCCATAGACCCCTCCTACCTTTCCGCAGATCTTCTTGCCTGCTGTGGCAAGCTTATTGCTATGAATGGAATGAGAAAAAAATATGTTTAGTAATAGACACCTCTGGTAATTATCCTCTTCCACTCCTTCCCCTCATCTTATACTTTTTTTTTGTGTGCTGCCCCTTTAACATATCAGTCATCTTACCTGCAGCAAACAAGCTGAGAAGTGCAGGATGACAGAGAGGGCTGGGCGCAGCAGCAGTGAGAAATTTAGCCAAACCTGGCTGGGAGGGAAGAGCAGAAGGAGAGTATAAACAGCACATAAACTGACCAAGGGGAGGAGGACCACGACACTACCTACCAGATTTACTGACTCTGAAGCCCACAGTGCTCGGGCCCACAGCCGCCGTGGTGTCTGGTTTTATGGTGTAGATAAATAATAAGCTGCGCTGCGTGTAGTGTTTGATCAAAAAGAACTAATGATCAATGTGAAAATTCACACACTTAGACCCTGTACACACTATCAGACATGTCTGAGGAAACATGTCCGACGGACTGTTTTCATCGGACAAGGCTGAAGTGGTCTGTTGGTCTGATGTGTGTGACGGTCCGGACCAGTTTCAGCGGACATGTTCGATCGTGTTTACGCGGCCTTAGTGGTTAAAAGCAAAAAACAATGTGCTGGTCAAAGTTCATGCAGTGTGAAAAAAACAATACTCTTTGTATCAAGATAAACATAAGTCCATTCAATAATGACATATATCTAAACCAAAAAAAAAAAAATAATAAATGATGAATATAAAAGTTCATATGGTGATGATATCCTACGTGAGAATTATTCAATCATAAAGGTGACCAGATTGTCCCAGCAAATCTGGTTGGATAGCAGAACAGAAGAAAGCCTTGACCTCTTATATCTAATCTGCTTACCGACTTCTATGGATCTCTGTAATTGAGATCATATGCGCATAAAGCCCACTGGCACTGCTGCTTCCCAGAGGTTCCTGTGTGTACTCTCCACCTTTACATTCACAACTGGGTCTCAAGTAGTGTTGCTCACGAATATTCGCATTGCGAATATTCGCTACGAATATTGCATATTCGAGTATTCGCTAATAACTCGAATATCGCGGCGAATATTCGCTATTTCGAATATTCGTATTTTTCAAATTTCGCAATCAAATTTTGCAATCATTTTCGCATTCGCACTAGCGAAATTTTGCAATTTTTTTTTTTTTATAAAATATAGCGAATATTCGTAAATATCGAATATTCGTGATATTTTATCAAAAAAAAAATAGCGAAATTTCGCATTCGTATTCAATTTTTTTTTTTTTTTTTATATAAAATATCACGAATATTCGATATTAAAAGTCACACAAAAAAAAAATAGCGAAATTTCACATTGGCGAAATTTCGCATTGGGGAAATTTCGCATTGGCGAAATTTCGCAATTTTTTTTTTTTATAAAATATCACGAATATTCGATATTAACGAATATTCGCGAATATTCTTTGAAATATTCGCGAAATATCGCGAAATCGAATATGGCGTATTCCGCTCATCACTAGTCTCAAGCAAGACGCCCCGCACGGTGTATAACCCAAAGGGAAAGGAAAGAATGCCAACATAGAGTAGTATTGCAATAAAAGAATGATTTATTAAAAAAAATATATTGCACGCACATTTGTTGAATAAAAAGTTGCGTATATAATAAAATGATGTAGCCGGCCGGCTCTCAATAATCCGCCCGTCCTTCCAGATGGTCGTTAGGTGTAAATGGTGACGTCAGCACGCCGCTCCTCTCTACACCGTTTCGTCAAATCGCTGACTTCTTCCAGGGGTTTTATGGTGTGCACGGTCTCTCCCGCTAAGCCCTGTCCTCCATGTGTCATTCAGCGGTGACTTCAGCTCCAGAGAGGGAGGTGGCATCATCCTAGAGCCTGGAAGCCCTTTGCTGGTAACTATTAAATTCCTCTTTAGCTCACCACAGCCTGTGCGTGTCCTTTAGATAACAGATGCCCACAGCCCCGATACTCAGGGCGTCCAGTGTCATAAGAGGATTTACCTCTATCCTTTCTGGACCTTCCAACCCCAGGAGAAGCTTAACCTGGGGGGGTTCAGTAGGGGTAAGTAGCTGGAATTCAGTCTGGTGGCCTGGCAACCAATGAAAAGTGAATACGAGGGGGAGGGGAGGGGGAGGGGAGGACATGGATTTATATCGGTGGAAGAAGGTGGTCCTGAGGGTTAATGAGAAACAGTTAAGGAGGAGGGCACAATTTTACATATTTTCTGGGAATGTGTAAAAGTGAAGGAATTTTGGAAAATGATTGAGGACACGATAAAAGAAATTACTGAAGTGGAGCTGGGAGAGAACCCAGCCACTTACCTATTGTACGATTTCCCACTTTCCATGGGAAAGTTTAAAAAGTTTAAAAACTTTGAGAACACAATGCTATATCTATAGATGGTAGGAAGGAACAGGATTGTGAAGAGCTCGTCAAGAGGAACAAGGTTTGAAATAACAATCCTAAAATAATTGTCAAAACGGTGTAAATGTTAATGTAAACCACATAGATTTGTAACCAATGTTTAATGTATGAAAAATAAAATAGAGAATAAAAAAAAAAAAAAAAAAGAAACAGTTAACCCATAGTGTGCTGACGGGAGGATGACCGGGAAAAAATATTCCCAGCCATGAAAATTATTTTCTGTAACAACATGAGGAGAAATTAAAGGCTTGGCTGATCGAATTTCAGAATCAATGGTGGCACCATCCAATCACAAAACGCACCAAATTTCTGATTTTTTTAAGA
Organism: Rana kukunoris; assembly: GCA_029574335.1. Taxonomy (NCBI): domain Eukaryota; kingdom Metazoa; phylum Chordata; class Amphibia; order Anura; family Ranidae; genus Rana; species Rana kukunoris. Next base: position 83,455,656 of record CM056052.1, on the reverse strand, counting down.
AATTGTGTTTGAAATTTGAACCATGGCTTACATAATAAACCAGGGTAACTGTCTGCATGTTTTCTGTATGTTCTACAAGGGGGCATATTCGCTATGGTTATTAAGATTTGATGAGCTGCCCCCTAAGTAGAGATACCAAACTATTCAGAAATGTATCAGTGTAATTTCCACAGTCAGTAACACATGATGGGCATTGTATACCTGCCTTCCCCTCGTTCCGTGGTACAAAGAAGTGGTGGGACCATCAGTAAAGAGTTTTGTGAGGACATGTCCTAGTATTTGTTTATTCTGGACTGGTATTAGTGACTGACTATATAATTATCTTTTAGGTCTCGAGGGTCCTCTTGGGACCTTTGGACATATCAGTCAGTTCCCCCATTTTTTTTGGATATGTGGATGTCCATTCATTGAATTAATTCTACGGTATCTAATCCATTACAGGTAGATTTTGTGGTTTTGTATGAATCCTATAATTGGAGATATTTGAATCATTGCCTGTTACTAAGTCTTTCTCCACCTCCATCCCCACTTAGGCTTACCATTTACCAGTTCCCAATAATCTAGTATGTTTTTCATTACATACCACCCTCTATGGTTACATTAAATGATCCATCTGTGGGGTTCCTTCTGACTATTCGGCCTCAACAAAAGTTATACATTCTATGTTTGATCAGTCCATCTTTATACAGGTAACCTTTGCTCCTAATTTAGTCTGTCATTGTGGCCTCAGCCAAGTTTGAGACCAAATATTATGTTTGTGTATTTTTTTGTTTAGCATTTCTGTATTTCTGTATCATATTGTAATTATATGTATTGTATTATATGTATTGTTTTCTTTCTAATTTCAGTAGATAGTGCCTGATAAATGTAATTCTCCTGAGGAAGCTACTAATAATGAAACATGTTGAGAATTTTCTGAAACTGCATTGTATAATTTTTGGATGGATTTTTATTCTGTCATCTTTTAAGTTTTATAAATAAATAATATTTTGATATACTTGTTGTGTTAATTCTGCACCTCAAAATTCCCAAATCCTTATATTCTCTTCTTTGTTATCAAATAAGGGGATGAGGTGCCAATATAATTTTTAGATGATAAGTAAACAATTGTTTCTCCTAGTATTTGTTCATAGATTTAGCTGATAGCTAAATGCATACAGGTGGCCCTTGTAGAAGCCTCCAAAAATTTGACATTACTAACCCTTAGTAAGTGTCTAGTATATTTTTATTAAATAAAGCAGTCAACAAAGAAAAGCCAATGAGGCTAAAAAAAGTTCCACTTTGTGAGGGCTGAGAAGTGGGAGAAGTCATAAGTCAGTGACATATGCTGAGCATTATATAGCTGCCTGGTCCGCATTCAGACCTGCAATAGCAGCATCTGGCACAGGGAAACTTTCCAGCACCAACATCTGACATATCATGTAGCCAAATACTGAGAGCGGCAATGAAAGCTGATGCTGGAGGATGAAGAAAGGTGTGTCACAATAAACCATGTATTTTAGGAACACACACCTTTCACCCATCAATCAGTTTGGCACAATGGCACATTCTCTGTGCCATTTTTTTTTAGCCCACGAAAATTATTCCCTACCTAGAAAGAACTGTAATTTTAGGCATCTTCATCCAAAAGGCTCTCAGGCTGGTTATCTGTGTAAGATTTACTTGGGGACATTGGACAATAAAGCAAGAATTCCAGCCATAGGTGTGCACAACCTATTGCATTAGGGTGTACACCCCAAAGCTCAAACACATATGTGTATGTACTGTATGTGAATATATACTGATGATGGTGTCAGTAGAGGGCAGTAGACGGTGCCAGTAGATTTTATTTGTATTATTTTTTACAATTTTATTTTTGTAATTATTTGTTTTACATTTTTTAAGAAGCCCCGTTAGGGGGCTTTTGTGAAATATCAGGTGTCTAAACAGGGGGAATCTGCACCAAGCAGGGTGATTAGGGGGTGCCTAGGCACACCTGGCACACCTATGAAAATTTCCAGACAACCGGTGAATAAAGTGAGGAAGGGTTAGAAACTCTGGTTCCATGTGTCCTTTGTTCTGGAAAACTATCACCTTCTAACTTGTTGAATACTGCCACTGGAAATGTTATTGGGAATCTTTTAATGGGGACATTAATCTCAAGTTTAAAAGATAGGATCCCTTCTCATTTTGCACAGAATTTCTTTCAGTTGTGTTCTGTGTCTCAGGGACAGAAAGTGAGAGGAAATGTCTGTAATGAGGACACAGATAGTAATTTGTAAAAATTATTGGTCATATGGGTGCATCCAGTTCCACTTGCCTTGAAAGGTTGCATAAGAACAGAGGTGACACTCCCAGTGCCGTAATAGCAAGTTGGTATATGTACACGGTGTACACTGTACAACTACGTTACCAGTTAGGTTCATTCTCATTTGTCTTTATTCCACTACAGATTTGAGTCTAGTTGCTTGTTATAGGGCAATACAAATAGTTTTTATTCAAACAGGTTACTGTCCTTTGGACTCTAGAAAATCTCTGCACCCTAATCTGAATAGCTGTTATGGGGCAAAATAGAAAACAAATATTTCATACAGTATACTATGTTTGGAACTCTCTAAAAAATCATTAATATTCATCATTCCACTCTACTACACCACCAATCTTTGCTGCAAGGAAAATAAACTACTGCCTGGAGAATCTGCAGAATCCGAAACTTCCAAGAGAGAGAGGGGCCTGAAGCAAAAAAAAAAAAGGTGAAGGACTAGGCCAGCAGGGTAGCATAGCAGTCAGTGGGTTATGGTAACATGGTCAGAGGTTGGTAAGGGACGATTGGCATTGACTGGTGTAGGTAATGCTAGGGAGGGGCAAGGACTGTGGGGAGGTGGGTTCATGAAGTCTGAAGGGCACTTCGAGGCAGATGGACAATGGTGAATCTTCCCACCTTCCTGCCCTGTGGATGTTGGACTTGTTGGGTTGTTGTAGTGTGATAGCGGTTGGGGTCCTTGGAGGCATCCAAATTTCACGTGTAAGGCACGTCTATGGTATGGCATTCTATGGTTAATCCCAGTTAACAGTGGTTTAATGGGATTTGTGGAGATGGGAGGTGTCAGCTGGATTTGTGGTATTGTACTCGAATTGGTGTTCTGTGACTAAGGACATTCAAGTGGTTCAAGTTTGTGTTGGTTTCGGTAGTGCCTCCAAGGATTGGCAACTTGGTGATCATTATTGTTATTGTTTTATATTTCTGTTCTAAGAAAAGTTGATATTTTGTTTATTGCTAATAAATAGCCGCTTTAGCCCATTTTACTCCTAAAGAGTGTCAATCGTATAATTGGAAAGTGGGGTTCACTGGGCTGCAGTGGTCTATGGAAGCACATCTAGAAGTACCTCTGGTATGCCTACGTAATGTCAGATTCCTGCTTTCTTGCTGCACTCTGGCCGCGTACACACGGCAGAGAATCTCAACGGGCAGAACACATCATTCCGCCCGTCGAGGTTCTCTGCCGGCCGTCGAAATCGGTGACCCGCCCGTCGGGAATGGCAACCAGCCATTCATCCAGGCGGGCCGTCGAGCAAATAGAGAGCGTGCTCTCTATTTCTGCTCGACGGGATTCCCGACGGGATGCTCGCCGAGAGCGTACACACGGCCGAGGTCCTCGCTGGAATGCAGCTTCCAGCGAGGTTCTCGCTGGTTTCCAGCGAGAACCTCGGTCGTGTGTACGCCGCCTCTGTGTTTTTTTTCTGCTGGCACCTACATCCCCAGAGGATACAGTAATGACATACAGGACTTGAATCATTGAATGCAGCAGGGAACCAAGAATCTGATGCTTCCCTTGGTAGGGAACCAAGAATCTGAAGTTTCAGATTCTACAAATTATTTGGGCAGTGGTTTCTCTTGCAGCAGAAATTGGTGGCATGGGCAGTGTGGACGGTAACTCAACAGTATTTTTTTTTTCTCTACAGGGAGGGGCTTATTTTACATATTTAATTTTGTTGACAGAGTCATTTTAAAGAAATACAAAAGAAAAAAAAAATGTTTGCTATTATGGGTTGGAGAGGAAGGTAGGGTCAAGACAAGGTGAGACTTGTCTGCAGTGGAAAAAAAAGTGGAAAGAAAGATGTGTTTATTGGAAAGATACAACCAAAAGCAAACTCACTTTGCGAGGCGATTCAGTTTGCATGCGTTGCGCTATACAAGTCATTCATTCATTCATTCATTCATCCATTCACTTCAGCCAGGTAGATAAATAAGTAAACTAGCTTTATAGTTTGCAGCCTACCTGAAGCTATCAGAAAGTTATTGTCATTTTAGTGACTTTATTAGTCAGCTGGAAACAAACTTCACTGAAGAACATTACACATAATTTAAGGTTCTGATCCTGTTAGGACAAATATTGCAAGATCGCATGGAACACCCAAGGTTCAGTTAAAACTCATGGCTTAATAAAACATCATGCATTACAAAGGCAAAGATCCCACACCTGAAGCCTCGTACACACGACCGTTTTTCCCATCGAGAAAACTGCCATGAGAGCTTTTGGCCGGGAAAACTGTCCGTGTGTATGCTCCATCGCAACTCACCTGACAGGAAAACTGGCGGGGAAAAAAAGAGAACCAGCTCTCTTTTTTCCCACCGCGATTCCCGGCATTTTTAAACCCGGCAGTTTTCCTATGGGAAACACTGCGATGGAGCATACACAGAGCCGGGATTCCCGACCAAATGTCTCATGGCAGTTTTCCTGTCGGGAAATCCGGTCATGTGTAGGGGGAAAAGTTACCGAGCAGGTTCTTGCTTTTCCCCTTGGGTTTCCCGGTGGAAACTCAAGGGGAAAAGCACTGGCAACCAAGAATAACAGCCAGTCGGAGCTCTTCGGGTGACGGAGAGAAGTGTTGTTCAGACTTATTCATAGAAATGACTCCCATCCGAAGCATCTCCTTCCATTTTGGGCACCCTGATCTTATCAATGACCTGAACCTGTAAAGCCCCCCCCCCCCCCCCCCATGGCATGTGTTGAAGTGTTTTGTCACATTTGTGGATACGTTATTTTCCACACTATACAGATGTTCCTGGAAGCGATCACGAAGATGCCTTGTTGTCCTACCCACATACTGGACTCTACACAGGGTACAAGTTAAAAGACATTCTACATACCTGACGTTACAATTAAAGAAAGGGTGAATTTTTAATCTCTTCTGGTTTGTGGAAGACAGGGGTGGACTGACAACTCATGGGGCCCTCTGGCAATAAGAGATTATGGGGCCACACAGAGTATATATACACACACACATACAGTATACACACACAGTATACACACATACAGACACACAATATACACACACAGTATACATACACACAGAATACACATACAGGCACACTGTACACACACACACACACTATACATACACACACTGTGAGGCGGGACAGCTATAATCTTGGTATTTTAGGCCAAAAGGATGTCGGTAAGGGACATTTCAGGGACAGATGTAAAAAAAAAACACACAGATTGTTACATACTGTCCCTGGTTTTACTGAGGCTGGCAACTCTGATGGGGCCCCATGAGCACTCCCTTTGCACTGCACATATAGCTCCCCTTGAAGTGTAACCAGGGAAATGATTTAAAGGGTTCCTTATAAAACAAACTGGGGGATAAATAGCGACCCAGCATGAGGGCTCTATGTGAAACCACATTCCCCCTATCCCGCAGAATATCCTTGCATGTTTCATCTGAATGTAGGATGGGCAGGTGTCTATTGAAAATTATCTTAATTTAGTTGAACTCATTACTGTAGGGTGTAAAGATGGTGAGTTTATTTTGTTGTTTGTACTTGGAGTCTCTGCGTGAGACGTGAGTAATTAACGTGGAAAGATAACCTGAGCAAGACCTGGAGTGTGCCAAAGGTCACATAGTCAGTACGCCTAAAAGGGGGCATACCCAAACATGAAATGATAAAAGAAAAACAAAAAATACATAAAAGGGTGGGGAATAATGAAGGTCCAGCCGTGGGAGTAAGGAGGAGGAGGGCGGGTTTAAATACCCCCTGACTCCTCCTAAAAACTCAGGCCAACCTACGGCCGGCCTTCCCATTTATTCCTATAGGTGTCTCTTTTCCATAAAATATTCCCTCTACTCTTCGGTTTAGCTATGGACAGAGCCCTGTCCAACATCCATCTGAGGTATCCTCGATCCAAAAATCTCCTGTATAAAAACATAGCCTTCTGTTCATCATCACTACTGATGCATCTAGCTCGCAGGAATTGGCCAACGGGGATACCCCTGATGGCGTGCCTCGGATGACCTGATTGAGCAAATAGGAAGAAGTTCCCCAATAGGGGTTTTCTTTATAGTGTTAAAGACACCCTCCAATCACCTCCAGTTAGATCAGTGTTTCTCAATTCCAGTCCTCATGCCCCCCCAACAGGTCAAGTTTTCAGGATTTCCATTATTTTGCACAGGTGATTTGATCAGTTTCACTGCCTTAGTAATTCCCACAGCCTTTTCATCTGAGGGAAATCCTGAAAACATGACCTGTTGGGGGAGCGTGAGGACTGGAAATGAGAAACACTGAGTTAGATGAACATCCAGATAACACACCTCTTTGTTGTTTGCATGTCCAGTGAAGGAAAGGTTTCTATCATTACAGTTAGGTTTCATGTACACTGTTGCTGGTAAATGAACGTTTAGGAGCAGTTGGGCATTTTTTTCAGCTGCCCCTGAACTTTCCTCTATGTTATCTTATAAGTACATGTACACAGGGTCGTTTATAGTCGTTTCTAGGCAGTTGAGTTCATTTTTTGAAAAGCAAAAAAATGCCTTCAGGACGGATGTTCAGAGACATTTGAAACTCCAAATGCCTGTAACAGCTTGTAAACGTGGTAACTCACGTTTAGCCGCGTTTTCATTTACAGCCATTTTGAATGGAGATACATCTTTGACTGTTTGAAAAAATAAACAGGCTCCTAAACGCAAACGTGGCTAAATGTGGCATTTAAACGTGGAAAAACTGACGTTTTCAAACATCGGTTACTTTCTGCCAAGTTAAATCGTTCAGGAGAGGTTTCAAAACGTCCCGTGTACATTAAAGCCAGAAGTGCCGGAAGGCACTCCACACCGTTCTACACCACCACCAGCGTTCTCCACCACTATTAATTCTTTCATTTTGTTTGGATGTTTCACTTGGTGAATATTTGTTTTTATGTGTTTTTACTTGTAGGTTTTGATTTAATCATTGATCAAGGTTGTCACCTGCCTCTGATTGACGTTCCCCCAGCACCTGTACAGGGTATGGATCTATATAACACGTATCAGTTAGGCATGTCTTTGTAATGATTAAGCACATTTCTAAAGCATTCCTTCTGTACTTACAGAACAACAATCCGTCTTTGGAAAAAGAGATATATGCAACTGTATCAGGAGGATGTGGATATTTTCATTAACCACTTAAGGACCGCCTACTGCACATTTACGTCGGCAGAATGGCACGGCTGGGCACATCAACGTATATATACGTTGATTTTAGTACCCAGCCGTGGGTCGCGGGCGCGCCGTCCCTGGAGCGGAAGAATGGGGAGAGCCGTGTGTAAACACGGCTTCCCCGTGCTTCTCTGTGGCCGTAGCATTGATCGCGTCATCCCTGTAATAGGGGGACGCGATCGATTACGTCACACCTACAGCCACACCCCCCTACAGTTGTAAACACAACACATAGGCACACATCCCCTACAGCGCCACCTGTGGTTAACTCCCAAACTGCAACTGTCATTTCCACAGTAAACAATGCAAATTTAAATGCATTTTTTGCTGTGAAAATGACAATTGTCCCAAAAATGTGTCAAAATTGTCCGAAGTGTCCGCCATATTGTCGCAGTCACGAAAAAAATCGTTGATTGCCGCTATTAGTAGTAAAAAAAAAAAAATTTATAAAAATGAAATAAAACTATCCCTTATTTTGTAAACGCTATAAATTTTGCGAAAACCAACCGATAGACGCTTATTGCAATTTTTTTTACCAAAAATAGGTAGAAGAATACGTATCGGCCTAAACTGAGGAAAAAAAATGTTTTTTTATATATTTTTGGGGGATATTTATTATAGCAAAAAGTAAAAAATATTGCATTTTTTTTTAAATTGTCACTCTATTTTTGTTTACAGCGCAAAAAATAAAAACCGCAGAGGTGATCAAATACCACCAAAAGAAAGCTCTATTTGTGGGGAAAAAAGGATGCCAATTTTGTTTGGGAGCCACGTCGCATGACCGCGCAATTGTCAGTTAAAGCGACGCAGTGCCGAATCGCAAAAAGGGGCAAGGTCCTTTACCTGCATTTTGGTCCGGGTCTTAAGTGGTTAATAAATACACTATCTCACAAAAGTCAGTACACCCCTCACATTTTTGCAAATATTTTATTATATCTTTTCATGTGACAACACTGAAAAAATGACACTTTGCTACAATGTAAAGTAGTGAGTGCCATTTTTTGCACCCAGACGCTCCTTTTCTAATTGCACAAGTAAGGGTTTTTTCTGCTTCTAAATGCTCCTGTCTCTACATGCCTGTAAATGCCTATGTGTGCAAGAACACATAGGCAAACTTAGAGGTGTTTTTAGAGGCAGAAAAAATAATGCAAATATTCTTAAAAGCTGTGTTTTTGATGCCCAGCATGCATTAGGTCTAATAAAATTTTGTTTCAACAGCTCAGTAAACAAAATTAATAGTACGGTTCTTGTCTGTGCTAAAGACCACTGTGACATACAGGTTTCATTTTTTCTGGGTGGAATACAATGACCACTCCTTCATCACTAAAAGACAGCCTCTGCTTGAAGGTCCTGTCTGTTGGTCTTGGTCCTGTGGGTCTCCACCTTTTCCACAGCTCCCAGGAAATAATCAAGTGGGGGTTCCTATACAACCAAACACTGTTTTTTAGTTCATACTTGCTCCTGGAATACGGTTTGTCTCGTCAGCTATGCTTTTTCCTGATGACGTGAGTTAAGATTCACTAAACGTGTTAAGAGTTTAATTTTTTTTGGCATAATCTAGCTATGCACTGAGCTTTACAATATTATTGCTGTGATTACTGTTGATAAATAAGCAATTGACGAAAAAAAAAGTTTTTATTGATGTACATTTTTTATTAGCATGTTTCACTCTAAATGTGTTTTTAAAAACCTTTTGATAGATATTTAATAAAATGTTATTACGTTAAAAATTTGGTTTCAATGGCATGCATCCTTAAAGTCCCAAGGGCATTATTATGTATTTATTCTAGTTAGAATTGTTGGGTATTTATTGGGCTCACCATTGAAGAAGTTTTGTCTTTCTGTCCAGGCAACAGCAGTTCAACAGGAAGCAATAAGAATTTGATTGAGATTTGCAGACAATGGAGGAATGCCCTGCATACCTGATGGTCCTGCTCCAGACTACTGGGGTTCTGGTCTTAGGTTTTCGGCTTAGACCCTTTTCCATATAACGGTCCATAGGAAGGCAAGGCTGGCCATATTAGACTGCCCAATTCCCGGCTTATATGCATCACAGCAGAAGCTGGCCACATATCTCTTACCTCAGTTAAACGGACAATAGCTCAAGCATGGAAGACCCAATGCATAGTCTTCCAGGGGGTGAAGATGTGAATGACTTGACTAGGGCAGTCAGAACTTACTGCACCTAAACACCCATGCATATAACCTTTCCTTACTACAAATAAATTATTTAACAAACAACCAAAATAAAACATATATAAAAATATATAAAATATATATAATTTTTTTAAATATTTTAATAATTTAATATTTTTAACTCTTTAACACTTTTTAGGGCCTGTGATACCTTTTAGCTAGCATCCAATCGGGAGGACTCCATACTAAAGATAGGTCCCACTGTTTCTCACATACCTCCTGTTTTCCATCAAAATCAGGGACCCAACCACAACGACCTGTCAACCATCCACCACCATCAATAGGGACATCCTCTATTAAAGGGCGGGAGGGTGGGACTTCTCACTTCGCTTCTTCTCTCCGACTGCTTACCCAAGCCCACTCCTCTCCTTGTGAAAACTATACCAATTCTCCCTCATCTTCTCTTCCCCCCAATGCAGGAGGACCAGACTCTTTCTTGAACACTCCCCTTTTCCTTAACCTATCCCTCTCCTGTAAGCTCCTTCGACCCCGTTATGTCTGTCCTACACCTTCATTTCACTACAGCCTTGTACATGTCTGCAATGATGCTTCATGAACAAATGTTCAGTATTCTGAATGATTCACATGCCAAATTTCTCAAGATTTGGGGACCACAGATCTCATATGAGTTCCACTCACTCCAACCAGTTTGTTTAGGCCTTGCTAGACTGCTCCACTTGGGACCTTCAAGTTACCTCCTCCTCCCTACCCTCTCTTGTCTGCACTCTTCTTTTCTTTCCTCTACATACTTTTTCTAATTTTTCTTGGTCTTTGCTTACAATATCACTGTCCTGTTGGGTTGGTTGCAGGAGAAGAGCCTCCCCCAGGTGACTGCGAGTAGATTTTTGGGGCATTTTTGCATTTTCAACGTTTTGATATTATCCCTATGAACCAGAATGCCTTTAATTTAGTTGTCATGACTATAATCGTTATTACTACTGAGTAATGATTAAAGTGGAAGTAAACCCTTCTATCATTTTCAGCCAAGGAAGCTGCCATCTTGGCCTCTGTTTAATCTTCAACTGCCGTGGTGCTGCACATGTGATCAGTTATGACACCAGCCATTGGATGGTTTGACAGTTTGGTTGAGAGCACAACCAATGTGACAGTTGGCAATCCCGGCATGCCGGAAATTTAACCGCTTTTTGAAACTGTTAAATCGATGGGTTTACTTCCGCTTTAACCATGATCTAGTCCCTGTGTGAGTGATTCATAGGCTTGCCTTTTAGTTCTTATGTTCATTCTCAAAACAATAAACATATTGAAACAGACAAATTTGATTGAGGTCCTAATCCTTCCTCACTACATTGAAAACTCATAAAAAAAAAGCTTTGCTAAGGTTCCACTTTAAACTTCTGTAGGCAATAGAGGAAACTATACATTTTGATCAAGGGTTCTCACCGTGGTTCCCTAGTCACTTTGGTTATGATGACCAGGTGTCTCAAATTTCCAAAATGTGTGCTCAGGAAAAAAAATCTGTCCCAGTTCGGTTGGAAAAATCAGCTGCTTCATTGGCGAGAGTGCATGCCAGATAACTGTTCCAATCTGAACAGCAGCTAAATTGATCTCTGCCAGTCTTTGGGCTTGTCGGTCTGGCTGGGAGCCCTAGTGAGCTTGTGTAATCTCTTACAGAAATTAGGGCGGTGTGTGCTAAAGGAAGTGTGCAGTCTGGCAGTTGTGATGAAACATGCAAAGAAAAAGAAAACACAAGAGACAGATTGGTCTTCGGAGAAAACAGACATCATTCCAAAAATTTATTTATCTTGTGCACCTGCAGGGTTTTCTATGATACGACATCATGAGCAAAAGGGCAGCCGCTATACAGGTGCATCTCAAAAAAGTGTGTATATTATCACAAAGTTAACTTACTTCAGTAACTCAATTCAAAAAGTGAAACTCATATATTATAGTATAGTTTCATTATACAAAGAGTGATATATTTCAAGCATTTTTTGTTTTATTTTTTCATTTGATGATTATGGCTTACAGCTAGAGATCTAGCTGCAATCTATGCATTAAGGTGAAAAAACATCAGTGTCTACCGCCCCCCCCCCCCCCCCGTTTTACTTACCTGACCCAACGAAAGTCCCACGCACAGTCCCGAGATCCTCTTCGCCGCTGCCGTCAATCACATCCAGTGACACAGCGCACAGAGGGGCGGGGCCGAGTGATACAGTGAGCCACTATGGACGCTCGCTGTATCACGGGAACGCGCCCGCAATTACTCAACACCATGCAAGCTCTCTCGCATGACTGTGGTCAGTATTTGCGGGGAGGACCCGAGACAGCTGCCGAGGGACCCCAGAAGACGTAGATCGGGGTAAGTATAACATGTTTGTTATTTTAAAGAAAAAATTGCTGCCCAATAACCAGAGCACTTTTTGCGATTCGGCACAGCGTCGTTTTTATTGACAATTGCGCGGTCGTGCAACATGGCTCCCAAACAAAATTGGTGTCCTTTTTTCCCCACAAATAGAGCTTTCTTTTGGTGGTATTTGATCACCTCTGCGGTTTTTATTTTTTGCGCTATTAACAAAAATAGAGCGACTATTTTGAAAAAAATGCAATATTTTTTACTGTTTGCTATAATAAATTTCCTCCAAAAATATATAAAAAAAAAATAGTTTTTCCTCAGTTTAGGCCGATACGTATTCTTCTACCTATTTTTCGTAAAAAAAATATCGCAGTAAGCTTTTTTTGATTTGTTTGCGCCAAAGTTATAGCGTTTACAAAATAAGGCATAGTTTTATGGCATTTTTATTTATATATTTTTTTTACTAGTAATGGTGGTGATCAGCGATTTATTTTCCGTTCCCGCGACATTATGGCGGACACTTCGACCACTTTTGACACATTTTTGAGACCATTGGCATTTTTATAGCGATCAGTGCTATAAAAATGCATTGATTACTATAAAAAATTTACTGGCAGTGAAGGGGTTAACACTAGGGGCGGGGAAGGGGTTAAGTATGTTCCTGGGTGTGTTCTAACTGTATGGGGGGGGGGGGTGGACTCACTAGGAGAAATCACTGATCTTCTGTTCATACATTGTATGAACAGAAGATCAGCATTTCTCTCCCTGACAGGACCGGAATCTGTGTGTTTACAGACACAGCTCCCGGTCCTCGCTCTGTACCAAGCAGTCGCGGGTGCCCGCCGGGGACACACACGGGAATCGGGGGCGAGCAGGGGGCGTGCGCGCACCTCCGGCGGTGATCACGCGCCCCTAGTGGCCGATAAGAGAGCCGACGTAGAGCTGCAGGCTCTCGGGCAGTGGAGCCAACCAGGCGGCTGGTCGGCAACCAGTTAAGGATCGCCGCACGATGATATACAGAATGGCACAGTACAGGTACATCCCCTTTAAGAGCCACGCTCGCGACCCTGTTCGAAGCTCCATGATCCTGCCCGCGGGACCCGCAGGCCTGATCCCCACTGGTGTCCCACGATCGGATCACAGGAGCTGAAGAACCTTCCCCGTTCTTCTCTGTGGCTTGTCACTGATCGTCTGTTCCCTGTCATAGGGAACAATGATCAGTGACGTCACACGTCCAGGTACGTCCCCCTACAGTTAGAAAAAACACATTAGTACACACTTAACCCTTTAGGGCCCCCTAGTGGTTAACCCCTTTACTGCCATTGACATTTTCACAGTAATCAGTGCATTTGACAATGAAAATGACAATAATCCCAAAAATGTGTCATAAGTGTCTGATGTGTCCGCCATAATGTTGCAGTCACAAAAAAATCACTGAATGCCGCCATTATTAGTAATATATATATATATATATATATATATATATATATATATATATATATATAAATGCCATAAACTATCCCCTATTTTGTAAACGCTATAAAATTTGTGCAAACCAATCAATAAACGCTTATTGCGATTTTTTTTTACCAAACATATGTAGAAGAATAGGTATCGGCCTAAACTGAGGGAAAAAAAAGAGAAAATGTTATACTTACCTAACGGTAATTTTCCTTTCCTGATGCAAGCATGACAGCATATACGTATGGGAAGGCTCCGCCCCCCTGCCCAATCAGGACCGGTTATACTATAAAAGTAGGTCTCCTCCCCTATACCCGCATTCTCGTAATTTATTATCACTGCGGAAGGCCCTACTTAACTGTTTCAGACCTCTGTATTTTTTTTTTTTTTTTTAAAGGGAGGGACCTATATGCTGTCATGCTTGCATCAGGAAAGGAAAATTACCGTTAGGTAAGTATAAAATTTTCCCTTTTCCTGACACAGCATGACAGCATATACGTATGGGATGTACAGAATCACCAGACAATAAGGGTGGGTACTGCTCAAGTGTTTAAGAGGATTAGATCTATCCTCTCTAACGACTGAGATGTATTGTAGTTACAACTGCTGGGTCCGCCAGAATGGACCCCCAACATGTGGAATGTAGACCAGGTCGTAGTTTAGATATTAACTCTGGAGGAACTATTTTGGAGTTCCGTCAATGGATGCATCACCAGCTTGGAGGAGCTGTCTCTGCCCTCATCAGATGGACTTGTCCTCTCCATCTAGGTTTTGACTAATTGTATCCGTACAACTGCGATGGTCTTCGTTGGACAGCGGGATTGTCCTTTTCCGACGCCATTAAGCCTGATGAGTTTATCATTTTTCTCCTAGAAGAAGAAGGGCCAATTCTATGTCTCTTCAACCTTGAATCTCTTTTCCAAGTTTGTGGAACTTCAAACACTTCCGTTTGGATCTGCCAAAAGGATGATGATGTTCTAACTCAGGCTGCCACGATACCAACCTTTGTCTAGTGTTGAGGAAGAGACTAGAGCCATTTTGCCTGATCATTTCAGCCACAAGGAAGTTTATGGTATGACACTTGGATGTTTGAGATTCTTCTAGATCTACTTTACATACTGTATTTGCCAAAAGGAATACTTATTCCCATGTTCCTGGCCATATTTGGGATGTTTTGTCCCTCTAAATGGAGAGTGAGATAATGTGTCTCCCACTATTTGGAAGACCCCATGGGGGAAAGAATGACCTGCCTAGGTCTTTCGGACTTGATTGCTGGGATATGCAACCCAGAGAGTGAATAATAGATACGACTGCGTTTCAGTATCCTTTCATGCCGTCTCTAGGCTCTCCTGTATACAATTCATTCCTTCCAGTAAGGAACAGAGAATTCCATCCTTTAAATTCTGTCGGTTCTTCTCTTAGCTAAGGTATTTGAAGTCTGGAGTAGACACTCTGACCTCCATTAGATTTCCAACACTAACGGTGAGACCTCCACATCTTGGTCTCCTGTATCTAGATATAATTTGTATGAATTTGGAAGATACCATTGGCATGCTGTATGAGGTGTTGAATCTCAGGAAGGAGAATAGGGAGTTTTCGGATCTGAGACTGTACCCGTGGGCAACATTGCCTGCAAGCTACAGGGTAATTGTCGTCATCACCACCGAACGGCTGCAAATCCGGATAGGCCTCCTGGAGACTCTTAGGCCGCGTACACACGAGGGGATATGTCCGCTGAAAACGGTCCGATGGACCGTTTCAGCAGACATCTCCGCTCGTGTGCATGGGCTAGCGGACAGATTTCTCCACCCGACAGATTTCAAAGCAAGCTTTGAAATCTATCCGGTGGGGATCTGTCCGCCCGACATGTCTGCTGGTTAGTACACTTACCAGCAGACATGTCGTCCCCCACCGCCGCCGCGCCGCTGCCGAATGGATTCGGCGCATGCGCGGAAGTGTTTTACTTCCTGGTGCGGTGACGTGGCGGTGACGCGGCGGCGGCAACGTCACCGCCGCGTCACCGCCACGTCACCGCGCCGTCCGGCGGCGGGGAATTTGATCCGATGGTGTGTACACGCCATCGGATCAAACTCCCGATCGGACATATCCGATGGAAATGGTCCGCGGACCGTTTTCATCGGATATGTCCGATCGTGTGTATGGGGCCTTAGGTTTGTTGAATATATACGTATTGGCTAATCTGCCAACCCAGCTGGCTGTCCTTAGTTTATCTGCTTCCACCTCTGGGAAGCCACCCAGGTTACGGTCAGACCCAATAACTTGATAGTCTTGCTCGTTGCCGATCCCTTGACTGCCTTTCATTTGAGACTGTCCCTTGTCATCCAACGGCTTTTGTATCTTACGCCCTCTGGCTGTAAGTTCTAGAAAACCCTAACATGCTGGGAGATACCTCTGACAGAAGTTGACTAGTTTTGCATTCCGTCTTGCCAGCGAGGCTAGGCCTTCCCCATTTTGCCGAGTTCTTTCAGCATAGTTGAGGCTCCCTCTGTTGTGTTTACGAAAGACTTTAGTCTGCGACCGCTGTAGCTCTGGATTTTGGACACCTTGTCCTTCATTGGCATGCCTACCCCACGAGTGACAACTTGTGATGATTGGTATGCTGAAAGATTAGCTTAGCTACCTCCCCAATCCGGGACTTTTCTCCTCTGTGGAGTCATCGTTTCCCACGTGGGAAGTAAGTCTCTCTTTACTAAGGTTAATACAGTTGTCAACCCTGCTTGGGCCCCCTTCGGACCACAAGGGTTATTACAGGGTACTTTATCGCTTTTCCGATCGTGGGATGCAACCAATAGGAAAGAGCATCTCTTCAAATGGGATACTTACACTGTTTCTCTGAGTGTAACTTAATTTTGTTCATTAACTTTTTCCCCATTCAAAATTACCCTTCAGTAGGTGATTACTGCAATGAGACTAGTTTGTCTCTCGATGATGGCTCCTCCCGACTTGATTAGAGTCTGTACTGGGACCTTTCCCAGAACTTGGAAGCCATTGTGCCACAACTCTTCTGAAGGATCAGCACGACTCTGGATACAAAGCGCCTTTAGGCGATTCGGTTCGCATTTTTCAGCGCTATAAAGTTATTCATTTTGCTGTTCAAACAAGACTTACCAGTAGTCCTTGTGCCCGCAAGTCGGCCTGAACGACCACAACATACAGGGTATACCAAGGTAACTACCCCTATCGCACCACCAGATTGGGCTTAATGGACTAGTTTTCCAGTATTACGGCATAAAATTGTGCGATTTTACTGCGATTCCTATGCGTCTTGAATCAATGCCTATGTATTCTTAACGCTCACGGCCCCCAGTTAGACCACAGTGGGTTCAAACGTAGTGTAGGGACTACTTTGAAGTCGCCGCACTGCTATGAACAATACTCCTTAAAAATCCTGGAGTAGGATTTGTGGAGGTCAGGCTTTACTGGAGAGATTAATTGCCACGATGGCCTATGCCATCCTTCTGGACCAACGCCCATGTAATCATAGCTCTTGCGCATCATGAAGGGAATGCAATGAATAGGTAGAGGAATGAAACAATTCCATTGGCTTCCTAATGCCCAGGACTCATGGAACCTTCGCTGAAATTTACATCCAACTGTCAGCTGACCCTATTGGGCGACTTGGGTTTAGGCTAATAAAGATTATCGCTTCTTTATTCTCCACCATAGTTCTCCCACGTTTAACTTGTCAATCTTTTGGCTATCCTCTGGTCTTTGGTGATTAACATAAGGAATTAATCTTCCTTCTAGATATTGCCAGATCCGACTTGAACAGTCACCACTCTGACTAAAGCGGCATGTGTTCACTTGTGGGAGGGGCCATAAGGGTTCACTGGCCACAATGATTTCTGGAGAAACAGCATACAGTCTTGTATCCGCAGTGACTGAACTGCATCATTGGCTATTCCCTTTCAATCTAGGATCTGCCATAGAGCTCATCACTGACCAGAGCTCAGTTTCCATCCTGCCTCATCGCAGGTGACAACAACACTACTTAACAGTAGTATGAATCTTTTTTTTTTTTTTTTTTATCAGAAAAGCGCTTATTAAAACAACAACAGACATGTTGCAAACACATCGTACAGTACAGTTCAGTAACAGAACACAATCACTTGTTACACAGTAACAGAACACCGCCTAGGTAATTATACTTTGTCATGTACATTAACCCTCAATCTACAGCCTCTGCATGAATCTTGTTGATCTCCAGATCTACTTGCTGTCACAGGGTCTTTGCAAGGATATTGTTTCCTCTGTTTGGAAGAATGGTACCCTTGGTTAATCTGCTGAAGCCTGTTTGGCTGGTCTTTGACACCAAAGGAGACAGGAACAACAAGCGCCAGAGGCGATTTTAGTTTTCATTCATTCATGCTCTAGAGGCAGAGGTACCCCTTAGCTGATTTTGCTTGAATAGCCTAGTACCTGAGTTCCACACAGTCAGTCTGGACGGGGTTAAAGTCGCCGTCTCTTGCTTCTGATCTGCCAACTAGTCAGAGCGATTTTCCATAAGCAAGCTCTCAGGTAGAGGTTACCTTTAAACAAGCATGGTTGTTTGATTAGGCTTGGTATGGAACCATTAGTGACTGTAGGCCTTCTCAGTCTCTGCCCCTTTGTCACTGTCCTTGGCCTGCAACCTTGTTTTGCATTCTGGCCGTCACACCAGTTACACCCGACCACTATGATTCCTGTAGCGATTTCTGGCAGTTAGCTACATAGTGGGATTTTTTCAGGGTTGAAGAGGATCTGTCCCTTGTCGCAGAAGCAGGTAGACTGGTGTTTGGTGTTGAGGGCTTGAGATGTACACTCATTATGCCCATAATGTGCACTCTTTTTTAGGATATAGCATATACCTACCTGCCCTCACCTTTATTCAAAGTTGCTGGTCTCTAGGAAGGCTGATTGCTACTGGTTCACAGATGCCTGGGATAATTTTCCCATAAATAGTAACCACTACAAACCCCATATCTTTCAGTGGGGTACCCCAAATAACACAAGCAATTACCTATTGCTAACCAGTACTAAGGAGTGTGACTAAACAGATCCTGACATTTTAGCACCAAGGTCAACATGTAAATGCATAGAAGTAAACACATCACAGCCTTACCTAGTGTGGAGTTAATGTAATCACAGAAATGCAGCACAAATTAACGATCCTATGACATTAGCACTAGCAAGTTAAACCTACTTAGACATATGTACCAGAAAGGAGGAGACCGATCTTCCATACACAGTGAGCCCACACTGCAGGCCCAATCCCTGCATTAAAGCGGATCTCCGCCGAAAAATCGATTTTTTCAATATGCGCTCTTTAAATTACAAATAGCAATGTTGTGCTACACTCACTTGTTTTGTTGTCAACCGCCGCTCCGCTGCTTTATAGTGCCAAATAACGAGTTATATTCTCCCGGTCACCCCGTTGCCATCTTGGCTTTGGGCAGGAAGAGGAACCCAGCATGTCATTTCCTGTTCTCGGTGGATGCTGTCCCAGCATCCACCGCTCGATCTCACGCACGCGCACGGGCAAAGGTGTCCTGCGGCGTGAGCGTCTCTGTTGTCACCGCAACGGCAGGCGTATCAATGAAAAGTTACCGCCCCGTACTGTAATGGAGAACATTCATAAAACCCGCCCTCTCCTTTGTTTACTACCGCGTCACTTCCTGTGAAACGAAGTCGCGCGATGTCTCGGCGGATACAGCTAAATATTATAATTAGGGAGCTCCTAGAAAGGCTCCCAGCATGCAGAGCGAGGGACAGGAAGGATAAAAAAAACAGAGGAATACCCGACCAGCTACTAAACCGGAAGCCGCGCTGTTTAATAGGTATTACAACACCTAATTTATTTTTAATAGCCGATTAGGGATTGTTTAGCAGCGCTATTAGTATTTAGGTAAACTCAATTTCAGGGTGGAGATCCGCTTTAAATGAAAGGGCTCTCAGTATCACCTGATATCAGTTCAAACTTCAGCAATGCTGCAAACACATCCTATAGTCTGTTTAATATTAGTAAACAGAGTGACACTACAGACATCCAGTACATTCACATGTGTAATATATGCTTTTCAGAAATGCAAATTAACCACAAACCTGCAGGAAATAAATCAAGACTGTAGAGCCAGGCTTATTCAGTTAAAATGGAAGGCTTCAGCCCAGCACAGCACCTGCTATCATCATTAGCAGTATTGCAGACACAACCACAGCCCTTCAGTAATGCAAGTTATCCACATCCTTGCCTATACTTGCAGCAGTAACTGAATAGAATTGTGTGCACCATGTGGTGCCTTACCACCTGCATGCTTCATGTCCAAAGTCCAATGAATGTCTATACATGGCGTTATGATAAATGAGCAATCCCTAGAGACCATATGCCTTCACCCCCATCTTCCTGGATCCTGCTGGGGTGAGGCCTCCCCCATTAGGCGTTCAGGTCTGCCTGTACAGCGGGGAGCTTCGTCACAGGAGAGGCTTTGAACCTGTGCGGCTTGGCGGGAAGTGTCCGGCCAGGTGAGGGAAAATAAAAATTCCTGCTTTCTTTAGCAGTAGTATAACCGCCTGTAGCAGTGAAGGAAAAAACAGAGAATGCGGGTATAGGGGAGGAGACCTACTTTTATAGTATAACCGGTCCTGATTGGGCAGGGGGGCGGAGCCTTCCCATACGTATATGCTGTCATGCTGTGTCAGGAAACCTTTTTTTTTTATGTTTTTTTGGCATATTTATTACAGCAAAAAGTAAAAAATATTGCATTTTTTTCAAAATTGTTGCTCTATTTACGCAGAGAATGAAAACCACAGAGGTGATGAAATACCATCAAAAGAAAGCTCTATTTGTGGGAAAAAAGGACGCCAATTTTGTTTGGGAGCCACGTTGCACGAGCCGCGCAATTGTCAGTTAAAGCGATGCCGTGCCGAATCGCAAAAAGGGGCCAGGTCCTTAACCTGCATATTGGTCCAGGTCTTAAACGGTTAAATGAATTACTGCATCAATGCAACATGGCATGGAGGCGATCAGCCTGTGGCACTGCTGAGGTATTATGGAAGCCCAGCTTGCTTTGATAGAGGCCTTCAGCTCGTCTGCATTGCTGAATCTGGTGTCTCATCTTCCACAGATTCTTTATGGGGTTTAGGTCGGGAGAGTTTGCTGGACTATCAAGCACAGTGATACCATGATCATTAACCAGGTATTGGTGTACGTTTGGCAGTGTGGGCAGGTGTCAAGTCCTGCTGAAAAATTAAATCAGCATCTTCATAAAGCTGGTCAGCAGAGGGAAGCATGAAGTGCTCTAGAATTTTTTGGTAGAGGGCTGCGCTGACTTGATAAAACACAGTGGACCAACACCAGCAGGTGACATGGCTCCCCAAATCATCACTCACTATGGAAACTTCACACTGGACCTCATGCGACTTGGATTTTGTGCCTTTTCACTTTTCCTCCAGACTCTGGGACCTTGATTTCCAAATTAAATGCAAAATGTATTTTCATCCAGAAAAAGAACTTTGGACCACTAAGCAACAGGGAGCTCCCTTCCCTTTCCCTCTTCTCCCCTCCCCTCCCTTCCCTTCCCGTTCCATCTCCTCCCCTCCCATTCCATCTCCTCCCCTCCCGTTCCATCTCCTCCCTTCCCCTCCCGTTCCCTCTTCTCCCCTCCCTTTTCCTCTTCCCCATTCTCTTTCCTCCCCTCCCATTCCCTCTCCTCTCCTCCCCTCCCCTTTCCTCTCCCCTCCCCTCCCTTTTCATCTCCCCTCCTCCCCTCCCTTTCCCTCTTCTCCCCTCCCCTCCCTTTTCATCTCCCCTCCTCCCCTCCCTTTCCCTCTTCTCCCCTCCCCTCCCCTCCCATTTCCTCTCCCTTTCATTTCCCCTTTTTCTTTACTCTGTGCCCCCCTCCCCCTCTTCTGCTTCCTATTAGGGATCCATCTTTTATTTCCATGTGGACTCACTATTTCGAATAAGTCTTAACACCTGGACTGTTTAAAGCATTTCATCTCAGTTGACTGCCCTGTTAGGTACGTTTTGACTGCCTTTCTATTGTAATGTCTATACGTGCCTTATATGCATGTAGATTTTACTCTTTTGTTATATACTGCATATGCTTATATTACTGACATATAGATGTTTAACCTCCCTGGCGGTATTCCCGAGCGTGACTCGGGGTTAACATTCAGTGCCAGAAGCGGTAACCCCGAGTCACGCTCGGGGTGCATTTTTTTTTTTTCCCCAAAAATTCCTGGCGATCCGGCGGGGGTTTCCCGCTGGATCGCCGGTCAGACTAGCCTCCCTGGCGGTCTTCACGTGTGTGGCACGGGGTGAGATTTTTAAGCTAATATCGGTAACCCCGTGCCACACACGCGCTTACCTCGCTGGATGCAGAAAAAGTTTACTTACCTTTTCTCTGCGATCCAGCGACGAATCCCCGCAGTACACGGCGGGCGGATGTCCGCCTGATGCTGTGTGTTCCGCCGATTCCCTTCCCTGCGAGCGTCGCGACGTAGGGGGGGGAACGGCGCCAAATTTAAAAAAGTAAACAAACACTATACATACAGTACACTGTAATCTTATAGATTACAGTACTGTATGTAAAAAATACACCCCCCCATGTCCCTAGTGGTCTGCCCTGTACACTACATGTCATTTTGTATAATAAAAACTTTTCTTTCTCCCTGCAAACTGTAGATTGCCCATAGCAACCAAAAGTGTCCCTTTATGGCAAAAATTGTTTTAGAGCAGCTAAAAAACAGCGATAATAAATCAGAATCACTTGCAGAATTTAGCGATAGCGATTTATGGGGAAATTCGTCATAAAAAAAAA
Source organism: Rana kukunoris (assembly GCA_029574335.1). Classification (NCBI taxonomy): domain Eukaryota; kingdom Metazoa; phylum Chordata; class Amphibia; order Anura; family Ranidae; genus Rana; species Rana kukunoris. The sequence goes on along the minus strand of CM056052.1, from coordinate 83,433,414 downwards.
AAAAAAATGACAGCAAAAATTCTGCAACTGAGCAAATTTCAGTGATTTTGATTTGATTACATTATTGAATAATTTTTACTATAATTATATTATCATTTGTGATCATTTTTTATAATTATTTATTATATTATAATTTTTAATTAAAAAAAAAAATGCCTATTAGACTCTTGTTTGAATAGATTTAAGTGAGTTATTCCTAAGAATTACAAGCCTACAGTATAAAACGCCAAATTCCCTTGCAAATAATGGTACCGCTTTTAGCACCTAAAATCTTAAAGAATCATACCGCCAGGGAGGTTAATAAAGTTCTTACATTTGCTAACAAAAAACAAAAAAAATGGAGAGTGCAAAATATGGTGCAACTGTGCAATGTAACCAATCAGCTTCTAACTTCAGCTTGTCTAATAAAGGCTACTTTCACAGGAGGCATCTTACAGATGCTTTTGTGCTAAGAATAGCACCTGAAAAGTACCTGTAAACTGCCTTTTCTGCAGCCCCAGTGTGAAAGGCGATGCGCTTGCAGGACAGGAAAAAAAAAAGTCTTGAAAGCAGCATCTTTGGGGCGGTGGAGGAAATCAACAGGAAGCGCATGCAAAGCACCTGCAAAGGGCTTTGGCAGCAGCGCTTTGAACCCTTTATGCGGCTACTAGCGGGCGCTAAAAGTGCCCAGCTAGCGGCCAAAAGCACCGCTATTACAGCGATAAAGTGCTGCTAAAACTAGCGACACTTTACCGCTAACAGTAATGCAAGGCTTTCTTCCTGGTGTGGAGAAAGCCTCTTGAGGGAGGAGGGGGCGAGCAGGAGTGTCAGGACACCCACTAACACACAGCTCCTTTCTCTATCTGCAAAGTAGAGAGTGTCCTGACTTGCCTGCTCGCCCCCTCCCCCCTCTCCACACCAGTGAGAAAGCCTCCATTACTGTGTGTAGTTACAGCCAGAACATGAAGTGAGGATTTCTCAGAAGAAATAAGGACATTTAAAAGCAAAATCAAAGGATGAGGTAAGTGAAGGAGGACTGCACTAAGGTAAAGGAAGCTATTTAGGGGAAAAAAAAATCCTTTACAAACCCTTTAAGCCTTTCAAATATGCTGTTAACTAGATAAATATATTTTGGGTCACTTAGAAGAACACAAATACTATGTCAGTTTTTTTGTGAGGCAGTAATTAAAAGGGGAAAAAAAATGAAATTCTCCATTCAGCAAACCCTTTGATCTGTTTAACCCTAAAGGTTAAACCGTTCTGACCTCTTCGTGCTCTGGCAACAAAGCCTGGCCTCTTCGGTCAGCTGTTCCATTGTTTTCTTCATCGCACATTAACTTCAAAATGAAGCGGCAGTATTCCTGAGCACCTAGAACATTCACCTAATCTTCCTGGAGGTGAAGAGCCATTGTTTCCCATAGAATCCACAGCCTATTGTGCCAGTCCAGCAGAAAAGCCATTTCCTCTCCCTCCTGACAGCGTCCTATTCTGGCCCCAAAGCATTCTGTCATTTCAGACTACAGCCGCCTTTGATGGTCATTTTTTTTTCTGTTGTTGGTAACGTGGTCCATTTATCCCATGCCAAGTTGTTTATAGGTGATAAATGTTAACTCTTCCCATCTTAAACGCCTGGATTCTTCCGATTATTTCCTTCAAAATAACTGCTTTTCAAAGAGAAAAAAATATACTTTTAAAGCTGAGCTCCAACTAGGTAACTAAGGCTGACCATACATGTTCAATTTTCTCGTACAATTTTCAATTAGGCAGGCCCTTGCACTACATAGTTTAAGGTAAATCTAAGGGAAAATTGTACAAAAAAACTGAACATGTATGGCCAGCCTAAAAGTCTTTTAATCCCGCAAGGGTCAGGCCCGTCTTGACTATTTGGACTAATTTTCTCTGTCCCCCCCCTATGCAATTTCGCTCTCCACCTGCCTGCACACCATAGACTGGAGTGTTGAGTAGTCAGAAAACTCCCAGGGATCTTAGAACTCCTGGGATCAGTGGCAGTGCTGGGGGGGGGGGGGTTGTGATTAGGGATGAGCCGAACACCCCCGCGTTCGGTTCGCACCAGAACCGTCGAACAGACCGCCCGTTCGCGCAAACATTTAGAACCCCATTGAAGTCTATGGGACTCGAACGTTCAAATTCAAAAACGATCATTTTAAAGGCCAATATTCAAGTTATTGTTGGAAAACTTTTTTGAGAACCCGGGTCTTGCCCCAGGGAACATGTATCAATGGAAAAAAGTTTAAAAAACGGTCGTTTTTTTAGGAGCAGGACTCCTGAAAAAAACGACAGTTTTTAAAACTTTTTTTCCATTGATACATGTTCCCTGGGGCAAGACCCGGGTTCTCAAAGACGTTTTCACAGGCAAACTATAGACACCCAGCAGGTACAATATTTAAAGGAATCTCTTTTTAATTTTTTTTAATTTAAGCATTATTAAAATAACTGCTTCAGGAGCAGTGATTTTAATAATGCTTAAATAAAAAAAATAAAAAATGAAAAATTATTTTAAATATTGTACTTGCTGGGTGTCTATACTTGTGATAACGTCTTTAAATAGCACAATCACCTGCCTGCCAGTAAATTAGGAAGAACTGATCTAGCTAAGCTATACAGTGTATAAATATATGTACAACTCCTACGGATGTATATATATCCTCTACACACTGTAAATTAAGCTAAACTGACTAGCCTGCCTGCTCTATCTACCTATATAAAAAGACTATCTCTCTGTCTCTCTGAATGCTCTCATTAACAACCGCAACACACTACACGAGGCCGCCCAGCAGGCGGCCTTATATAGTGTGGGGCGTGTGCCTGAGCCATAATTGGCCAAAGCCACCCTGTTTTTTTGCGTGCTGTGATTGGCCAAGCATGCAGGGTCATAGTGCATGTTTGGCCAATCATCAGCGCGCAATGCCGCAGTGAATTATGGATTCGAATTTGGCGCGAACGACCCGTTTTGTTCGAAATTCGTCGAACGTACGAACAGACAATGTTCGAGTCAAACATACGTTCGTATCGAGCGCGGAGCTCATCCCTAGTTGTGATCAATGGCAATACTGATTTTCTTTACCATCTACCAATATAAAGAGGAGTTTCAACGCAAGCCACCAATGTAATAGGGGTTTACACTGACCACTAATGTAGAAGAAGGATTTACAGTAATCACCGATGAAAAGAGGGGGACCGTCACACTGGCCACTAGTGTGAATAAAAGGATTGTACACCCAATGTAATGAGAAGATTTACAATGACCACCAATGTAAAGGGGATTTACACTGACCACTAATGTAATAGGAGCATTCACAGTAACCACCAATGTATGGAGGGATTTAGGCCCATTTCACACTTGTGCGATTCCACAGACGTGCGATTTTGCCGCAATTTCACGGGTGCGATTTTGAGAAAACAGTCATACGACTGTGGATCCGACTTTGCCCTGTGTCTTGAAGTCTGACTTCAATGACCAGGGATCCGACTTTTATCCCTGAATTGGGGGGCACTCCACACCATTTAAAAAAAGACTGGCATGGGTTCCCCCTCCAAGAGCATACCAAGAGCACACAAAAATGGAACCTCCGCTGTCCGCATTCCTACCCCTCTTCGGTGTCACATTTGGCACCTTTCAGGGGGAAGCAGATACCTGTCTAAGACAGGTATTTGCACCCACTTCTGGGCATAGACCCCTGCAGTATCTGCGGGGGTCTACTTCACGTCCAGTGCCCCCAATCACTGTCTTCTGGGAGACACATGGGTCCCAGAAGAGAGCAGAGACAAGTGGCATTGCGCAGCGCAAGTCGCGCATGCGCAATAGGGAAGTGATTCCCTTACTGAAGATGGCGGCGGCAGCACCCGAGAGCCGAAACAGAGATCGGCTTTTGGGTGCCGACATCGCAGGCACGCTGGAGAGGTAAGTGTCCTTATTTTAAAAGTAAGCAGCTGCAGTATTTGTAGCTGCTGACTTAAAAAAAAAAAATATTGCCAGACCTCCGCTTTAAGGTAAAAAATGTCCCACTAGTTGTATAGCACTCTCATCCCCCTTATACTTGCCTGAGTTCTATCTCGATTCAGCAGCTGCACTGGTCTCTCTCTCTTCTCACAAGACAGAGGCAACAGCAGGAGCCATTGGCACCTGCTTCTGTCAATCAAATCCTGCGAGGAGGAGGCAGGGTGTGAGGCCATTCCATGCTGTGTGTGTCTATGGACCCGGTTCACTTGCTAATCCATGTCTTTACGGACCTTGCTTTGTGCACTGGTGTGCAGTCATGTTGGAACAGGAGGGGGGCCATTCCCAAACTGTTCCCACAAAGTCGGGAGCCTAAATTGTCCAAAATGTCTTGGTATGCCAACGCCTTAAGAGTTCCCTTCACTGGAACTAAAGGGGCTCAATCTGTGAAAAACAACCCCACACCATAATCCTCCCTACACCAAATGATTTGGACCAGTGCACAAAGCAAGGTCCATAAAGACATGAGAAAGTTTGGTGTGGAGGAACTTGACTGACCTGCACAGAGTCCTGACCTCAACCTGATAGAACACCTTTGGGATTAATTAGAACAGAGACTGCAAGCCAGACCTTCTCATCCATCATCAGTGCCTGTCCTCACAAATGCGCTTCTGGAAGAATGGTCAAACATTCCCATAGACACTCCTAAACCTTGTGGACAGCCTTCCCAGAAGAGTTGAAGCTGTTATAGCTGCAAATGGTCGGCCAACTCAATGTTGGACCCTATGGACTAAGACTGGGATGTCATTAAAGTTCATGCGTGTGTAAAGGCAGGCGTCCCAATACTTTTGCCAATATACAGGTAGTGTATGTTCTTTACCAAAAGAAAAAGGACTCCAGGAGCAAGCAGGCAAGATTCAACAGTCCAGCCCCACCCCCGCCTCCACACGTGACCAGCACCATCTCCGCAGGGCCAGTCACAGACCCCCATGTCTGCCGCCCGGCCCGCCCCGCACATGGCCCGCTGGCTCAGAGCACACCCCTGTGTAACAGTGATAGCAGGCACGGCATCATGCGCGCGCCACCCCTCTAGATGTTGAGACCGGGGACAGAGATCCGGCTGCCACTGGCCACAGGATGGTGGAATGTTTGCCTGGGTTTCCAGTGGTTGGAGACCTGGGCACATGTGTCAGAATCCAGACTGTCCGGGTCAAAACCAGACAGGTGGCTACCCTAGTGGTGTGTTTTATTTTTAGTATAGCATACAGATTAAATTAGTTTGTTGTTACATCTGTGCTATATTTATTTGTTTAATGCATGTTAATTTTATATGTGTCTTCGACTCATAACTGGCACTTGACAATAAATGTTGCAGTTTATTCTTTAAAAAAAAAGTAGTACATAAAACATATATATATATATATATATATATATATATATATATATATATATATATATATATATATATATATATATATATATATATTATATATATTCACACATGCAATTTTTTATTTTTGAAGTGAGTGGGGAATCTTGGGTGAGTTCCCACACTTTTTTTCCCCAGGACTTGACCCTTGCTGCCGAGCATTACAGATCCCTTGGCAGGTAAAACAGTTGCCATATATGTGTTTCAACTGTTTATTTAGCTGCTTGCCTGGAGCCAAGCTTTACAGCGGTATTAAACTCAAAACTAAAAATGTAATACCGTATATACTTGAGTATAAGCCGACCGGAATATAAGCCGAGGCACCTAATTTTACCACAAAAAAATGGGAAAACGTATTGACTCAAGTATAAGCCTAGGGTGTCAATATGCAAGTCTCACTGTGCCTCACTTTAACTCACTGTGCCCATGTGCATTCCTCACTGTATCCATACCTCACTGTGCCCATGCCTCACTGTGCCCATGCCTCACTGTGTCCATGCCTCACTGTGTCCATGCCTCACTGTGTCCATGCCTCACTGTGTCCATGCCTCACTGTGTCCATGCCTCACTGTGTCCATGCCTCACTGTGTCCATGCCTCACTGTGTCAATGCCTCACTGTGCCCATGCCTCACTGTGCCCATGCCTCACTATGGCCATGCCTTACTGTATCCATGACTAGACTAATGTTAACATGGGAGTCTATGGAAGGGTTGCCCGGGTTTGAAAACTCAGTGCTCCCCAACCATAGGTCCCCCAGACAACAAACTTTGCACACTTGTAGAGAAAGAATGGGGCTATATGTGTGCCAAGTACCAAGACCCCAAAGTCTGGGAGATCGGGCACAAAAAGATGACTCGTGTATAAGCCAAGGGGGGCATTTTCAGCACACAAAAAAAATGTGCTGAAAAACTCGGCTTATACTCGCGTATATAAGGTATATCGCAGCTTACCAATCCTTAGTTGTGGTGGCTGCATTAGTTTTTCTTTATTTTTTTTAAGCGTTTTTCTCTCTGTTTTCACCTGGTGAAGACACTTCCTGTATGTTCCTACACTCTGGATGAAGGAGCACAAGGGGCACATTTGGACAGCAGCATTGCCAGTTTGGGGGTAGGAATGTGTTAAAAGTACTAGAAGATTTAAAAATTAAAAAAGGAAACTAATGCAGCCATCACATTTAAGAATTGGTAAGCTGCAATTTAATAAATTGTCTCTTTAAATTGTCTCAGAGCGCCGCTCTGCTGGGATCCCGGTGCGAGTGCCCGGCGGCAACGATCGCCGCCAGGCACACGCGATTGCCCAGTAACTGAGCGGGGACGTGGAGCTCTGTGTGTAAACACAGAGCTCCACGTCCTGTCAGGGAGAGAGGAGAGCGGTTGTGTCCCTTGTACATAGGGACACAATCGGTCACCTCCCCCAGTCACCCCCTCCCCCCACAGTAAGAACACTCATAGGACACACATTTAACCCCTTCCCCGCCCCCTAGTGGTTAACCCCTTCCCTGCCAGTCACATTTTTACAGTAATCAATGCATATTTATAGCATTGTTCACTGTATAAATGTAAATGGTCCCAAAAATGTCACAAAAGTGTCCGAAGTGTCCGCCATAACGTCGCAGTCCAAATAAAAAAAACGCAGATCGCCGCCATTAATAGTAAAAAAATAAAATAATAAAAATGCCATAAACTATCCCCTATTTTGTAAACACTATAAATTTTGCGCAAACCAATCGATAAACGCTTATTGCATTTTATGTTACCAAAAATATGTAGAAGAATACGTATCGGCCTAAACTGAGGAAAAAAATATTTTTTTTATATATTTTTGGGGATATTTATTATAGCAAAAAGTAAAAAATATTGCATTTTTTTTCAAAATTGACGCTCTATTTTTGTTTATAGCGCAAAAAATAAAAACCGCAGAGGTGATCAAATACCACCAAAAGAAAGCTCTATCTGTGGGGAAAAAAGGACGCCAATTTTGTTTGGGAGCCACGTCGCACGACCGCGCAATTGTCAGTTAAAACGACGCAGTGCCGGAAGCTTAAATTTAGTCTGGGCAGGAAGGGGGTGTAGGTGCACAGTAGGCAAGTGGTTAAAGTAGTTGTAAAGCCTGAAGGTTTTTTACCTTCATACATTCCATGTATAAGGGTAAAAACCTTCAGTATGCAGCTCCCTCCGCAGCCCCCCTAATATTACCCAAGCTCGATCCAGCACTGTGCATGTGAGTGGCTGCTGTAGCGGCTCTCTGACTCTTTATCATTGGCTCCCACTGCTGTCAATCACAGCCAATGAGGATGTGGTCCAAGGAAGGAAAACTGGCGAACTGGGGACAAGGTCAAGAATGGCCAAGACTTACTGATGCATGTGGGGAATGAAGGCTGGCCCATGCAGTCTGGTCCAGGAGAAGAGCTACTGTAGCTCTATAATTGCTGTAAAAGTGAATGCTGGTTTCTACAGGTGTCAGAACACACATTGCATTGCAGTTTGTTGTGCATGGTGTATGGTTCAATCTGTCTTAAATCAGTAATACCCTTCAGGTTATCAGCAGTTGTCCTGAAAGGGAGCTTACGGTGTGATTGGCTACTCTAAAGGCCCATACACACGATCTGACTTTTTGACAACAATTGTCCGACGGACCTGTTTTAGCGGACAATCCGACTGCGTGTACGCTCCATCAGGAGCAAATGTTTTGCGTTTTTGTGTTTTTCATGGGACAAATGTTTGCTGTGAAAAACTTTCCGGCAGCAAATGTCCGATGGAACAAAATCCGATCGTGTGTACATAAGTCCATAGGACTAAAGTCCAAAGTACAAACAAATGCTAAAGATCAGACAACAATAGCAGAAGTTGCCCAAATGGTGGCGGTAAAGAGCAGAAAAACCACGTGATTTGGTGAAAGTTGGCTGAAAAAGTTCTGCCGTGTGTATGCATACCAAGTTCACAGCCAACGCCCTTCGGACCAAAATCCATGGAAAAGTCTGATGGAAGTCCGATCGTGTGTATGAGGTTTTAAGCAGAAATTGAGTAAGATATACCACTGTCAGTCTAGTCTAAAGGCCACCGGCGGCGCAGGCTCAGTTGTGGGTGGGCGAGCGCTCGCTCCTGCTGCATGCTACGGGAGTGTACTCATGGGTCAGAGGGACTCAATATCCTCCGGCGGCCCGTAACTGCCTTGTACACAGGCAGATCGGGTAAACAAGGCATATGTGTGTCTTTTCCATTTCTGTAAACAAGGCATTTCCTTGTTCTGACAGGAGACATGGCAGAGATCCACTGTTCCCAGTGGTCAGGAACAGTGATCTCTGTAATGACCCAGTAAGCCCACCCCCCCACAGTTAGAAACACACATAGGGAACACATTTAATCCCTTGATCGCTCCCTAGTGTTAAAGCCTACCCTGCCATTAACATTAATACAGTAATCAGTGGCTATTTTTAGCTCTGATTGCTGTATAAATGTCAATGGTCCCAAAAAAGTTTCAAAAGTCTCAAAAGTGTCTGATCTGCATGCCGCAATGTCACAGTCCCGATAAAAATCTCAGATCACTGCCATTACTAGTAGAAAAAAAAAAAAGAATAAATAAAAGTACCATAAATCTATTCCCTATTTTGTAGACGCTATAATTTTTGTGAAGACCAATCAATATATGCTTATTGCATTTTTTTACCAAAAATATGTAGAAATATATATCGGCCTAAACTGATGAAGATATTTGTTTTAAAAAAAAATAAACGTTAGGATATTTATTATAACAAAAAGTATATATTTTATATGTTAATATATTTTTTCAAAATTGTCACTCTTTTTTGTTTATAGCAAAAAAATAAAAACCGTAGAGGCGATCAAATAACACCAACATAAAGCTCTATTCGTGGGGAAAAAAATTGGGGTATAGCGTTGCTGAAGTGGTTAAAAGGCATTTGTTTTGTAGTGATATAAATAATATTAATATTATGGTTGTTGTTTGATTTTTTGGGGAAGTTACCACAACACCATTATCCCTGAGTTTTTTAAGATCAAAGATACAACTATGTTGGTGCCCCTTGTTAATTTTCCATTGTGTTGTTTTTAATGTAACTTTCTACTCCCAAACTGTCATTTGCAGATAAGGAACGATCTGAACATCGCAAATCAACACTCACCAAACTTCTACTAACACGAAATTAGCAGAAGGGGCCCAAAGAGTGGCGCTCGCTAAATGAACTACCTCTTTATACTCTCATGCCACGTACACACAACTGGATTTTCTGTCGGAAAAACCTTGGATGGTTTTTCAGACGGAATTACGCTCAAGCTTGGCTTGCATTCACACGGTCACACAAAACTGAAGTTTCGACTGTCAAGAACGCAGTGACGTACAACACTACGACAAGCCGAGAAAATTAAGTGCAATGCTTCCAAACATGCTTTGGAATTTTGCACGTTGGAATTGCTACAGACGATCGTATTTTCCCAGAAAATTTGAAAAACAGCTCTCAGTCTTTTGATGGCGGAAATTCCAACAGCAAAAGCCGGAATTTCCGTTCAAAAGCTCATATCGGACTTTTGCTGTCGGAAATTTCCGATCGTGTGTACGGGGCATAATAGTACCTCACTAAATTTGTGTTTGTCGAACGACAATTTGCGCATAGTTAGTGAATGAATGAATGAAAACTTATATAGCGCAGCACATGCAAACTAAATAGCCTCTGGGCGCTTGTTGTTCCTGTCTCCTTTGGTATCAAAAGAGATGAGTCTTGATCTTTCTCCTGAATGCTAGGTGGTTCTCCTCCAACCGAATGCTGGTTGGTAAAGCGTTCCATAGTCTGGGACCTTGGACCGCGACTCTTCTATCTCCTTTGGACTTGTAGTTGGCTTTCGGTATCTGGAGAAGATTTTGATTGGTGGATCGCAGAACGCGATTGGGATTATGAGCTTTTGTTTTTTCGCATAAATAATGGGGAGCATTCCCATGAAAACATCTATGCGTTAGACAGAGTGCTTTAAAAGTGATTCCTTCTTTTACTGGTAACCAGTGAAGGGTTTCTTAGTGAAGGTGAGATTGATTCCCAGGGTTTTTTCCCAGTCACAAGTCTAGCGGCCGTATTTTGAACGACTTGTAGACGAGCGATTTGGTACTTGGGGAGTCCGAGGTAAAGGGCATTTGCATAGTCCAATCTTGAGTTTACAATTGCTCCCACCACGACCGCTATGTCTTCTTTGGGAATAAAAGGAGTAAGTCTGCGTAGTAGGCACAGCAGATGGTGAGATCCGCTGACTACTGACCCTATTTGTGCGTCCATTGTCATGTAGGAGTCGAAGATGACCCCAAGACTTTTGACTTTGACGCTAGGGGTGATGATTTTGCCCAAAATGGGCAGGGGGGTCCAAGTTGTTGCAGGTTGTTTCATACGCTTGGCGTGAAACAGGAGAAGTTCTGTTTTCGCTCCGTTGAGTTTAAGATAACTCTTTGTCATCCAGTCCTCTATCAAAGAGAGGCATGTCTCTAGATTGAGGTGGTGATCCTTTTTATTGCAAATGCAGAAATACAGTTGCGTGTCGTCTGCATATGAGTGATAGAGCAGTTTTTGGCTGCTGATGATTTCAAAAAGAGGACAAAGGTAGATGTTGAATAACACAGGCGACAGGGGGGATCCTTGAGGGACTCTGCACGATAATGTGCGTTTTTCAGAAGTGAAAGGTCCTAACTTCACTATTTGCGATCGGTTTTCCAAAAAAGAGGAGAACCAAGATAAATCACCTTCTGCGACTTTGGCTACTTCAGCTAGCCGAGTAAATAAAAGCTAGTGGTCTACTGTGTTGAAGGCTGCGCTTAGGTCCAACAGAACCAGAAGACAAGATTCTCCTTCGTCTGCGGCCTCGAGAGCGTCATCCCATATCTTGAGCAATGCTGTTTCCGTCCCGTGTCCGGGCCAGAATCGCGATTGAAATGGATCAAGTAGGTTGTGGGTATCTAGATGCTGTTGCAGCTGTTGTACCACTACTTTCTTTATTACCTTGGAGAGAACGTTTAGGCCTGTTATGGGACGGCGGTGGAGTGGGTCCTTGGGGTCTAGGGTGAGTTTCTTCAAGATGAGTCGAATTTTGCCCTCCTTCAACTGGGATGGCATTATGCCTTCCTTGAAAGATTGGTTAATAAGCTGCGTGATAGGAGGTGCCAGAATGTCGGCGCATTTCTTCAGCAGTTTAGTGGGGATGATATCATTCGGCGCAGTGCTGTTACGCAAAGTACCGATGATATTTTTAGTGGCATGGATAGAGATGGGTTCCAGCGTGAACTTACCTGGTTGTGGTGAATTACTGCAGGTGTTGTGTAAATAATTACGGGTGGGGGCTACGGGGGGAATTGTTTTTCTGAATGCTTTGCCGGATTCCCTCGATTTTATTAATGAATTAATCCGATAATTCATTGCAAAATTCTTGTGTCCGAATTAGGGGCTTCAAGACATCCTGGATTCATGGTCTGAGTGACCAGCTTGAAGAGTTCGCAGGGGCGGTTGAGGGCGCTGTTGATAGCTTCAGAAAAATAGTTTTTCTTGGCTTTGAAGATTTATTTGTGGTATTTTCTTGTTATTGCTTTGTAGATAGAGAGGTTCTCATCTGAATAGCTTCTTTTCCAGGCGGCTTCTGCCCTTCTGCACTCTTGCTTCAGTAACGCCAGCTGGTTGTTGAACCAGCTAGAGTTATTTTTCCGGATGTGGGTTTTTTACGTTTCGGCACTATTAAGTCAGCTGACTGTAATAGGGCTGTGTTTATGGCATTCAGTGTTTCTTCACCCGTTTGATGCGGCTGAATTGTTTTTATTTTTTTCCTTAACGTGGTTTTGAAGAGTTCCGAGTGGAGCTTCTTCTGACATCTAGTCCAGTGTGTTGTCACTGGTTTTGATGTTTTTGTTAAGGGGGGAAATTTGGAAATCATGAATTTAATTGCGTGGTGATCTGTCCATGGCAACGGTTCATTTTCCAAGATTTTTATTTCCAGATCTTGTCTGAAAATAAGATTGAGCGTGTGACCTGAAGCATGTGTGGGCCCACATACTAGTTGCTGGAGCCCTAAACCTTCCAGGTGGTCAATGCAGGTGTCGGCAACGGGGTCCTGCCGGGAGTTGGCCCAGAGGTTGAAGTCCCGAGCAGCAAAAGGTGTTTGCTGTTAAGGGTATAGGTGGAGATAAAGTCCGTCAATGATGGGAGAAGCTGCGATTTTGGGCCAGGTGGCCTATAGCCGAGTAGAATCCGGACGGTCTCCTGGGAGTTTACTTGCAGTTGCAGAGTAAGGGTTTCCATGAATGGAAGAGGGTTTTGAAGGACTGGTTTTGTGATCGCAAGATGAGTCTTATGGATCACCACCAGTCCTCCTCCTCTTTGCCCTATTCTGTTTTCCGTTATAATACGATAGTTTTCTGGCATCAGTTCTCCAAGAATGGTGTTACAGTCAGCTGTGAGCCAGCTCTCTGTAATAAAGAGGCAGTCTAAATCGTATTGTAGGATGAAATCATGGATTTCTAGTCGATGTTTTACTGCCGATCTTGTGTTGATTAAAGCACATGATATGTGCTTGGGCTGGGGTAAACGGCTGAGATTTTTGATAGTCGATCGTTGATCGATTCTCAAAAGTCGCTCAGTTCGAAGGGCTTTTTTGGTGATGGCTGGTAGTATTGCGGCAAATCGCCTCAGATCCCAAATGGTCTCTGCCGAGTATTACAGATTAGCCATGGTCACCAAACGCCGGGGGGGGGGGGGGAGGATTTTCAAGGATTAACTGAATCCTCTATCCTGGCTTGGTCCAGAGGAAGGCAAAAAAAACCTGACCGTGCTATGCCAATATGGGGCAGGGAAAAAAATTCCTTTCTGACCCCTTGAGAGGCGATCGGGCAAACCCTGGATCAAGTTGTAATGGTGTTGAGAAAGGGGAGATTGAGGCCGCCGATCAGGCAGCAGGATCCAGGCTGGGGGGTCCCAGATTGAGTGGATCGGTGCTGCCAGGGGGGCTGGGAACGATAGCCGGGAGAAGAAGGGGCTCTACTGGGGTAGGGGGAGGCTTTCTGGTTCGTTAGGGCGATTTGGTGATGTTTGCCGGGGGTGGGGGAGCGGTGCGCCGCTAGGCCGTGGGTTAAGCCGCGGCCTTTCCTGAATCGCGGCTGCCGCGATTCCTCACAGGCTGGCGCGGAGGGATAGCCCGAGTTGGGGGGGTAGTGTGGGGGTACAGGAGGGGAGGTATGGAGAGAGGGAGAGCCGTGGAGATTGGGAAAGCTCCCGCTGACACTGACTAGACTGACTAGAAGTATGCTAGAAAAAATCCTGCACACGCGCTTTTGACCAAAATAAGACGCTTGATCGTGCGACAATCGAACCGCATCTACGAGACTTAAGAGGAAATAAGGAGGCTGTTGTTCTGCTGGGTGGTTGTTGGAGACATATAGGAGAGGGTACTGTTCTGCCTCGATCTTATCTACTACAAAGTAGTGAGAATATTGCCATCAGAAATATGCTTGCTTTCAGTGCGGACAAGCTTGCTGGGTTCCAGGAGCACCTATTAAGTGACAGCTGGTGGGGGGAGAGCTCAGGCAAGACAGCAGATATGCTGGTGGTGCTAACATCATTTCATGTTTAATTCCCAAGACCAGTGATAGACATGGGTTTTTACAAACCTTGTAGTCTCCAGGTATCCAGTGAGTCTCCAACAGGGGCAGACTGACAACTCATGGGGCCCCCAGGCAATAGAAGATTATGGGGCCCCCAGGCTTACAGATGGCAGTCACACCAGGAGTAAGTAACAAACAAAACAACATATAGGGCCAGATTCAGGTAGGAGAGCGGATCTTTATTCTGGCGTAACGTTCGTCATTTACGTTACTCCGCCAAAACTTTAGGAGCAAGTACTGTATTCACAAAGAACTTGCTCCTAAAGTTGCGACGGCATAGCGAAAATGAGCCGGCGGAATTCAAATTGGGCGGGTAGGGGGCGTGTAGTATTTAAACTAGGCGCGATCCCGCGGCGAACGTACTGCGCATGCGTCGGCTGTCAATGTATCCCAGTGCGCATGCTCCAAATTATGTCTGTGTTTTCGTTGTCAACGTCAATGACGTCAATCCCCATTCACGGACGAGTTACGCAAACGACGTTAAACTTTTTCAATTCGACGCGATCACGACGGCCATACTTAGAACATAGGATACTCCACCTAGGGGGCATGTTTTTCTTTACACCGCATATCTCTTACGGAAACGTCGGAAAGTCACTGCGTCGGGCCCGCGTACGATCGTGAATTGCCGTATCTCGCTGATTTACATATTCTCGGCGTAAATCAGCAGTTCCGATACGACGGCGAAATACAATTACACCGCTCGTATCTGAACACAATCCCGGCGTATCTTGTTTTCTGATTACAGAAAACAGATACGACGGCGTAGGTTAGAAGTTACGCGGCTTATCTACAGATAAGCTGCGTAACTTCTACCTGAATCTGGCCCATAGAGTACAGCAGTCAGGATCAGCGCCACTCTCACATCAGAGTCCTCCCTTACATCAAAGTCCCAACATTCTCCCTATAAATCACAGTCCACAGAGTGCCAACTTACGGCAGAGCCCCCAGTGTGTCACCCTACGGCAGAGCCCCCAGAGTGTCACCTTCCATCAGTGTCTCCTTATGCACATCTTTGCACCTTAGTGCTTGGTGTGGCAGGCAGCTGTAGGGAAAAGGCTTTTAATTAGAAAAAAATTAACTTGTTGCAGTCTCTTAACTGCGCAACTGAGTCGTAGAGCCAGCGGAATAGTGAAGTGCTGTGGTTGACCTCAGATCGGGATTTTCACATCAAAATTATGTCAGTGTGAAGCCCCATACACACTATCAGTTTTCCTGATGGTTTTCTCTTTAGGTTTACCAAAACCATCTAATATGAGGTCAAACCTCAAGAGTTTCAATTTGTATGTAATTAGGCAGGCCCTTGTACTACATGGTTTTGGTAAATCTGAAGAGAAAACCATCAGGAAAACTGATAGTGTGTATGGGGCTTCAGACATTTCAGGGACGGATTTTTACATACTGTCCCTAGTTTTACTGAGGCTGGCCTACCCTGATGGGGCCCCCATAGTAACCTGGGGCCCCTCGGGCCCGAATGGTCAGCCTGCACCTGGTCTCCAATCAGGAATGATTGGATTTGAGGTTGGAGGCGTCTAAAAAGGTATGGGATCAATGCCCAATCCTGGGGGAAAAAAAGCTCCAACAGGGTAGCTCTAGTTATATGTCTAAGGGTAACTGAAGTGGCACCCATTTTTCATTCTTATACTTTACAAGCAGGTAGGGATTTTGGTCCACAGGAACCACTAGGTAGACCCCACTATAGAAGGCTATAAGAGCAGTCCAGAGTTAATGAAAGTGAGTATCAGAGAAAAGGAATCCAATTATTGGCAGAGACAGGTTCATGTACAAGTCTGAGGTCAATAACTAACAGCAGACAAGCCCAACAATGAAGCTTGAACAGAGGATAGGAATAAATCCAGGGAGTAGTCAAAGTCGTAGCAGTCAAAGCAGTATAATGACTAGGAACAACAAAGCAAAGTATGTTTGGAATCATCATATTCATAGCAAGCTGGAACAGCAAAGGCTAAAGTCTGAAACAAAGGTAAAGTAGCCAGGATCATTCAGTAGTTAGCACATGGATATGCATCCTTTAAAGTATCTGAAGACACCCCAAAAAAATGTTTTCGGTCTAATGAATATAAAATTAAAAGCATTTTATTAAATCTGTTTGATAAGTGCAAAAAAATACAGCACAGTGAGTCAGCATTTTCACCCTAGGCCTGGAAGTGTGTTACTGGCAGGATTACTGGGTGAAAATTAAGGAACACATAAGCCAGGAAAGAAGAAAATAAATGCAGCCATCACATGTAAAGACTGGTAATCTACAATATGTTACATTTTAGATTTGGGATTTAGATACGCAAATAGAGGCCAACAACCTCATATACACCAAGCGAGCAAAAGTGTTCTTCTAGGTATCTGATACTGGACTACTGGATGCAACATGTTAGATGAATTTTATAGCAAACTGAGTAAAGATGTCCATGGTCCATTGTTCTGCTCTTGGTGGCCTGGGGGCTTCATGTGGCCATTTTCTAGCACTCCTCAAGCAGCTTCTTTACTCAGAGTTTAGGGTTTGAGAGCCACATTTGTAGCCACAAGTTGACTGAAAGGATGCCCATAAATCAACATTTTTTTTTACAATTTTGAGATAAAAAACATCAGTATAAAACTAGGAAAATGCATACATATAACAGGGATAAATCCCTTCCACTCACCTGCGTACTTACACTGTACAACCCTCTCAGCTTGAATGGAAGTGACACACTGCCACATATACAGTTTACCTTCAAAGAAGAAAGTTAGATTTACAGAGCCTTGAAAGGGTATTCATACACCTTGAAATGTTCCACATTTTGTCATGTTACAACCAAAAACTTAAAAACAAAAAATTAAGGTTTTATGTGAAAGACCAACACAAAGTGACACATAATTGTGAAGTGGAAGGAAAATGATAAATGGTTTTAATTTTTATTTTACAAATCAATATCTGAAAAGTGTCCCCCTTTGTAAAAACCACCTTTCACTGCAATTACAGCTGCAAGTCTTTTTGGGGATGTCTCTAAGGCCTCGTACACACGAGGGGATATGTCCGCTGAAAACGGTCCGATGGACCGTTTCAGCAGACATCTCCGCTCGTGTGTATGGGCTAGCGGACAGATTTCTCCACCCGACAGATTTCAAAGCAAGCTTTGAAATCTATCCGGTGGGAATCTGTCCGCCCGACATGTCTGCTGGTTAGTACACTTACCAGCAGACATGTCGTCCCGCACCCCCGCCGCGCCGCCGCCGAATGTATTCGACGCATGCGCGGAAGTGTTTTACTTCCTGGTGCGGTTACGTAGCGGTGACGTGGCGGCGTCAACGTCACCGCCACGTCACCGCGCCGTCCGGCGGCGGGGAATTTGATCCAATGGTGTGTACACGCCATCGGATCAAACTCCCGATCGGACATATCCGATGGAAATGGTCCGCGGACCGTTTTCATCGGATATGTCCGATCGTGTACACGGCCTAACAGCTTTGCACCAGCTTTGCACATCTAGAGAGTGATATTTTTGCCCATTCTTTGCAAAATAGCTCAAGCTCTGTGAGATTGAATGGAGAGCGTCTGGGGACAGCAATTTTCATCTTGCCACAGATTCTCAATTGAATTTAGCTCTGAACTTTTGGCCATTCTAACACATGAATATGCTTTGATTTAAACCATTCCATTGTAGCTCTGGTTGTATGTTTAGGGTCGTTGTCCTGCTGGAAGGTGAACCTCCACCCCAGTCTCAATCTTTTTTCAGACTCTAACAGGTTTTCTTCTAAGATTACCCTGTATTTGGCTCCATCCATCTTCCCATCAACTCTGACCAGCTTCCCTTTCCCTGCTGAAGAAAAACATCCCCTTAATATAATTCTGCCATCGCCATGTTTCACGGTGGGGAAACTACTTCTTGCCAAGATTACCGTTCGTGTGTACAAGGCATTCGGGTTTCTCGTCAGGAAATCTGGGCAGAATCTCGACAAGAAAAAAAGAGAACATGCTCTCTTTTTTCCCGTTGAGATTCTTGTTGGCCTGTTTCCCGATGACAAACCCGAGAGTGTGTATACTTACCTGTCGCCATGGAAACCTGTGCATGCTCGAAATGACTTTGACACATGCACGGTAGCTTCCACAGCATAGGTAGGGTGAAGCAAGATGGCGGCGACGGCATCAAATGTGACGAGCGCATGCTCATGCACGCGATGACGTCACCACATTCTTTCCTTTCAAGAGAACCGCGGTACTCAGGCGGCATAAGTTTCTTGCCAAGAATTTTGTCAGGGAAAATTACGTTTTTTTCCTGATGGGATTCTTGCCCGTGTGTACAGGGCCTAATATTTGTCCTGTGGACAGACATCCCATCTGAGCCGTGGATCTCTGCATCACCTCCAGAGTTACCATGGGCCTCTTGGCTGCTTCTCTGATTAATGCTCTCCTTGCCCAGCCTGTCAGTTTAGGTGGCCAGCCATGTCTTGGTATGTTTGCAACTGTGCCATACACTTTTTACGGATGATGGATTGAACAGTGCTCCGTGAGATGTTCAAAGTTTGGGATATAGTTTATAACCTAACCCTGCTTTTAATTTTTTCACAACTTTATCCCTGACCTGTCTGGTGTGGCCTTCATGATGCTATTTGTTCACTAAGGTTCTCTAACAAACTTCTGAAGGCTTCACAGAACAGCTGTATTTATAATGAGATTAAATTACTTCATCTACTAATTTACTTTATTTACTAATTAGGCGACTTCAGAAAACAATTGGTTCTACTAGATTTTAGCTAGGTTTATGGGAGTAAAGAGGGCTGAATACAAATGCACGCCATACTTTTCACATATTTATTTGTAAAATATTTTGAAAACCATTTATCATTTTCCTTCCACTTCACAATTATGTACCACTTTGTGTTGGACTATCAAATAAAATACATTTATGATTTTGGTTGTAACGTGACAAAATGTGGAAAATTTCAAGGGGTATGAATACTTTTTTAAGGCACTGTATACTTATATAGCGCCTGGCTATTTCATAGCTGAGCCGGTGCTGCTGTAAATTTAGAGGGTAGTCAGAGAGTTAGTTGCCTCCGACCGTGTTTATTTGGCCAAATTTAGGGCCTCTGTTCCAGCTTTGGCTGTACTGTGTGTGTCACTGTCGATATCAGGGGAGTTGGTTTCACCCCAGATTGACAGGTGGCAGCAGTAGAGCCAGGGTAGTGTGGATATTTCTCCTCGGCAGCCAATCAGAAGGCTTGATCGCCTCGCTGTGCATGCTGGGGAGGGGTATTTATGGGGCGGACCCCATTGGTTAGGGGTCGTTTTTGCCGTCATCTGCCTTGGCAGTCATCCCACCACCCCCGTGTGTGGCCCCCCTGGCCGGGGTGTGTGTGTTTCAGTGTTCCTGGCTCTGGGACCACGTTGGTGCAGAGCAAATAATCTACCTTGTAGGCTCAGTGGGTAGACTAAGTCTGCAGTTGCAGAGTTGACCTGTGCTGTCCGTCCCAAGGGAGGAAGCCGACCGATGAAGAACCTGAGTGAATACCGAGCATGAGGCTGGTATCTCAGGAGAGGCCTACTGTTTAATCAAAGGACACATCTTTCTGAGAGGCTGGACGATGGTCGCCTATCAGTCCTGAGATTACTAAAGCTGTTCAAGGGAGATCCGGGTGCTTAATCCTGTGTTGAGAAGGATTTTGGACTGAGAATATCTCCACCTTTGGGAAGGTCTGTGGCAGAGACTTTGCTATAGTTCCAAGTGGCACTCTGGCTGCTAGTCCGGTGAGAGAGTCCTATCCAGATGCACTATACCCAGTCTGGCTAGAGTGGTGACGAAAGTTGTCGTTGGAAGCAGGACTAATTCCGAAACCCAGTTATACGCCTGAATCCATTACCTACCACCTCTTCTATCTTCTCACCTAATACTACTTTTACCCCGTTGGGTAATAAAGCACAGAAAAAGATACTTACAGTGTGGACATTGACATTCTTACAGCTCTCATCCAGTACCCTAGACGGCGAATAATTAGAGGTATTATGCCACCCAAATCAAACCAGCAGCTCATTCAGGGGTAGTGCTACACCTACTTTTACTTACCCCTGTCTTCCACCTGAATATCCTAGTGGAGGATGAGAGCCTAGGGAATACAGAGCAGCTGGGAAAATATCATGAGGAAATACTCTCACAAGTAGACACTCCGGTACATTGTAAAATTTGGCCTGCTCTGCATTAACCAGAAATCTTCCCAGCAGGACAGTGATGTCATGCACAGCAGTAAAAAGAAGACAATGGTAGGGTAAGAATGAATATACGGTAACATTTTTTCTTTACAGGTACATTTTCCACTGGCTAACATTACTGTGAATACAGACCATGTATTGTACTGGAAGATCTGGTTTAAACCTTGCTTTCATTGGAGTCAATGTCAGCAATAATAAATTTCCCTTAGCTAGTGACAATAATGGTGGCAGCAACAACAAAACCCCTCCTTCATTGGTGTCAGTGACCATGGGAGAAATAATAACATGCAGGTATGTGCAATCTGTTTCCTCCACTGTAATGCCCTGTACACACGAGCGCAATTTCCGTTGGAAAAAAGTTGGATGTTTTTTCCGACGGAATTCCGCTCAAGCTTGGCTTGCATACACACGGTTTCTGAACTTTCGAGCGTTAAGAACGTGGTGACGTGCAACACTACAATGAGGCGAGAAAAAGAAGTTCAATACTTCAATACCGAGCATGTGTCAAATTGTTTTCGAGCATGCATGTTTTTTTTTCCCATCGGAATTCCATTCAGACGAACGGATTTTCCAATAGGAATTTTTTCCATCTGAAAAATTGAGAACCTGCTCGCTATCTAAGTCTGTCCTACATTCTGATGGAAAAAGTCAGATGGGGCATACACATGGTCGGAATATCCGATGAAAAGCTCCCATTGGAAATTCCAACCATGTGTACGTGGCATAAGTGATGACCGGTCGGAGCTGCATCACAGCTTGGAGAGAAAGTCAGGGCAAACTTGGTTTCTCTGTAGTTTCCTGGTCCCTGGGGGCAGCGTTTAGGTTGGCTGCACTGCATCCAGGTGACCCTTGGTGGCCTTCTTGGGTAGGTGTGGATAGAATAGAGACAGGTCCCTTGTCTGTCAGGGACAGTGTTAGCAGCAGGGAAAGGTTACAAACGAGAAGGGAAAACGTAAGGCTCTCAATTGCCTTGGACATCTTCCTGGATTGTTCTGCCCCTCCAGACAGATGTTGTCAATTTGGTTGATACAGTACCTGCTCTGCTACACTCTGTTGGCATTCGTGGGTGCTCCCGGTTGGGTCCACTCCCACCAGGTTTTTTGTGAACTGGTTGCCTTGACTACAACACAAGTTCTGCCTTTAGACTCCTTTCACACTGGAGCAGATTTCAGGCGCTATAGCGTTAAAAATAGCACCTGCAATCCACCCTTAAACAGCTGTCACATTCACTCCAGTGTCAAAGCCCTGAGGGGCGCTAGCAGGATGGTAAAAAAAGTCCAGCGAGCTGCATCTTTGGAGCGGAGAAGGAGAGGTGTGTTTACCGCTCCTTCACCGCTGCTGCCCATTGAAATCAATGGGACAGCGCGGCGCATTGCGGGTGGTTTTAACCCTTTCGCGGCTGCTAGCGAGGAGTAAAACCGCCCCGCTAGTGGCTGAAATGCACCGCAAATCAGCCCATAGTGTGGGCAGTAGAAATAGTGGAGTTTTACCGCCGACGCTATTAACAGCTCAATGTGAAAGGGCTCTTACTGCAGTACATGTTCTGCCTTTGCTACAATACAAGTTCTACTTATTGCACCAGGACTGTGTGTGAGTTATTATCACCGCAGCAAGCTGCACCGCTCACACCCCATCCATCTTCTTATCAGTAAACGTGGTATCAATAATAACCTATCTCCACTTCATTTGTTTTGACAGAGAGCATTCCAGCACACATTGCGTACTGGATCCTGCAGGTTGATCCACAGAAGGCAGAAAATGTAAGGGCAGTGTTCAAAATTCTGGTTCTTCCTGCAAAATCTAATCCCAGGAAGATCCTACTGGCTTCAAGATTGAAAACAAAGCTATAAGCATTGATCAAATAGTTTTAACTACTTACAAATATTACGACTGGCCTATTGATTCAGTTAACTTGCATCTAGGTAATGTTTACCATACAACTTTGTAAATTTTGCTCTGCACTTTTGCATTTTTCATTTTTGAAAATGCTGACTGTTGGTACTATCACAAACAGTGCTTTTATGAGCCAAAATAATAAAGAAACTTAGAACAATGCTTAAACCAAGTGGAAGCAAGCTTCCTAGGCACAAGCCTCTTCCTCAGGCTCTTCACCTAAGATGATTGTGTGGCCTACAGCTGTTCACAAGAGATTTGTAGCGTGAATGTTAAACCCGTGCTGAAAAAGTTCAGAGAATTACCTTTAGCAAACCTCTTCAGTGGCTCACAAAGATTTATGTAATATACCCCACAATCTATAGAGCCTCTTTGAACCCCAATAAGAGGTCTCACCCCTTCCTGTGAAATATGAGAGCAAACAATTCTAATCATGAATCAGACCAGATAACTGAAAACCCAACCAGTCCTACCAAAGAAAATACATTATTCATTACACACGATGCTTTCAGAAACTGGAGACAAGAACATCCATCAGGGTTCTTGTTTTCAGTGACCCATTTAAAATTTCCAAAGTGTAATGGGTCCTTTTGGGGGCATGGAGGATAGGGACTGTTCTATAGCATAAAAAAAAAAAGAATTATAAGTTGGAGAACATTGTTTTCTTTCAGAAGCTCATAGAATTCCTTTCTACAAAGACTGTCAAACACTATAACTGTATTGTTTTATTGATCCACAGAGATTTCTAAAAGCATAACTAAAATATCAGGTTGTGATAATTTTTATAAGCATACACAATTTATTTCAGAACATAGAAGAGACACATTCTAATGGAGTCACAGCAAGAGCAAAAGTAGGAGTGAAAATGTAATGTTTTAAAAGTTCAAGGAAGAAAGGTCAAGTACATCTGTATTTTTTCTGCGTAGAGATAAATAATTAAGGGGAGTTCATCATTCAATGGCAAGATTTTAGTCTGAACTTTGGAAATATTTTATTTGCCAGCTAAGGAATACACTGAGAACATGAGCGTGAGTTCAGCTCCAGAAAAATGTGGTGTAATACAAAAACTAATGCAGCCAGTAGGG
Source organism: Rana kukunoris (assembly GCA_029574335.1). Classification (NCBI taxonomy): domain Eukaryota; kingdom Metazoa; phylum Chordata; class Amphibia; order Anura; family Ranidae; genus Rana; species Rana kukunoris. The sequence goes on along the minus strand of CM056052.1, from coordinate 83,410,227 downwards.
ATGAGCTTTGAGTTAGAGTAGAACTCATGTTCGACTCGAACATTGCCTGTTCGCCGAACAGCAGAACTATTTGGGGTGTTCGCAGCAAGTTCGTGTGAACTTTAGAACCCTGTTAAAGTCTATGGGACTCGAACGTTTGAAATCTAAAGTGCTAATTTTAAAGGCTAATATGCAAGTTATTGTAATAAAAAGTATTTGGGGACCTGGATCCTGCTCCAGGGGACATGTATCAATGCAAAAAAAGTTAAAAAAAAAAGCATTTTTTTTGGCAGCAGTGATTTTAATAATTCATTTAAAGGGGTGTTCCACCCAAAAATATGACCCCTTCTTAACCCACTCCTCACCCCCATACATGCCACATTTGGCATGTAATTTTTTTGGGGGGGGAGTGGGGGCTTCAGTAGGAGTGGGACTTCCTGTCCCACTTCCTGCTTCCGCCGAGGGGCTGGTTAGGCGATTAAGCTTAATCGCCTACACCAGCCCCCTCCCTGTAGGCGATCACATGGGACACTGACAGGTCCCATGCGATCGCCTCTCCAATCAGCGGCGAGCCGCGCCGCGCACGCATGCGCAGTACGGCTCGCGCATGCGCAGTGGGTGCCCGGCCGTGAAGCCGAAGGCTGTCACGGCTGGGTGCCCACAGACAGGATGGAGACGCCGGCCGGGGAGGGGGGCAGAGGAGCGGAGCCCCGGTCGGCGCGTCGCTGGAACGCAGGAGCAGGTAAGTGAGTGTTTATTAAAAGCCAGCAGCTACACTTTTTGTAGCTGCTGACTTTTAATAAACACCATTTTTGGCTGGAACACCCCTTTAAGTGAAACAATAAAAGTGAAATATTCCTTTAAATTCTGTACCTAGGGGGGTGAAATTACATTTTGTGCAGGGACAGTTCTAAGCACAGGAAACAAGCGATACTTTACAGGCATACTATACACCCCCAAAAGGTACGAAATTTAAAGGAATATTTCAATTTTATCGTTTCACTTTAAGCATTATTAAAATCACTGCTCCCAAAAAAACGTTAGTTTTTTAAAACTTTTTTGCATTGATACATGTCCCCTGGGGCAGGACCCAGGTCCCCAAACAATTTTTAGGACAATAACTTGCATATTAGCCTTTAAAATTAGTACTTTAGATTTCAAACATTCGAGTCCCATAGACTTTAACAGGGTTCTAAAGTTCACACAAACATTTGGTCTGTTCGCAGGTTCTGGTGTGAACCGAAGCCAGGAGTGTTCGGCTCATCCCTAGCAGCCAGGCATAGGTGTAAGGCAACCAGGTGGTTGCCTATAGAGGTGTATAGACTACAGTTAAAAAATGGCCATATCAAATCCTTATGCTGCGTATGTCATGCAAAAAAACAGCATTTTTCTCTACGTGATTTGTCGTGATTCCTCTCAAGCCTGGCTTGCATACACACATTCATGAACAAAAATGCTTGAGCAAAGCGCGGTTACATACAACACGTATGACAACACGTACAACGGCACTATAAAGCGGAAGTTACATTCGAATGGTGCCACACTTTTGGCTGCCTTTGCTAATTTCCCCGTCTCATAACTTGCTTCTGAGCATGCACGTTTTTTTCCCCCTCGTTAAAGCGTACACACGACCATTTTTCACGACGTGAAAAACAACGAGAAAAAATAGAGCAGGTTCTAAAAAAAAATCAACATACAAATGGTCGTGTGTACGCCATTAAAACTCTAGACATTTTTTGGGGATAGAGTCAGTAGGAGTTAAAATTTCGGACAGGTTTATTTCTCTCTGTGACCACATTAGGGAGATTTTTGCTAACTTTCCATCGCTGGTGTACACAGTCCAGTTGTTACAGGAACAAGAGAGTATGGACAGTAATAAAAACATGGCCATGGGTTCCAACGCTTCTTAAAGGGGTTGTAAAGGTAAAAAAAAATTGGGGAAATATGTGATCTATATGCTATATAGCTTGTGTATATCGATGTTATTTGAGCATAAAATATTTAATTACCTCTAATATAAGTATGCTTTTCACTACTTACTCCTTTCCTCTCTTGATTCTCTCCTACACTTCTGGGTCTTCAAACGTGCTCACTTAAACTACGTCACGGCGTCAAAGGAACTACAGTTCCCTTGAGGCTTAGCAGCATCGCACATGAGCACATGAGCAGTGTCGCTTTTTCGCTGTGTGACAGAACGATAAAACAAGCCTAGTTCTCATTTCTAGTCCTGCCTTTGGTGAACACACGTCGCCCAGATAACACGCCCATTCCCGCCTGCCCAGCACGTCTGCACCAGAATTAGATTGCATGGGTGTTCACACCCATGCAATCTCATTCCTGTCCAAATTGACAGCTCGTACTGAGATATGCAAACCGATTAGGGGGTTTCATTAACTTTGTAATGACACTCCCAGTAGTTTGCATAAGGCAGTGTGAACTGCCTGCGTGTCAGGTGGAATGTGAACCGAGCCACACTCTATTGCAAAATGTTTTGTTTTTGTCTGTGCTCCCATTGAAGATATTTCCAGTTACTTCCTGTCCTGACAGGAAGGGAAAATAAATCCCCCCAATAGGGACAGAGATGGCCAAAAAGACAAAATAAGGACCAACAACGGCAGAGGTTCCAATCTTTTCTCTATCAAAGTTAAAAACGTTTAGGCTGGAGTTGGGCTTTATGTGTAAGTGTTGGTTGATGATGCAATAAAATATTTACACTGTCAGGCAAATTCATAAAGGTTGTTGTAGACACCCTTTAGAATTCCATCAGGGTGCGGCGCTGAAAGTGTTGATGCTTGCACCCGATTTATGTACCTGTCACAAGTAGGTATACCTAGGTGTGCATGCCTGCACTGTGGAAGGAGTGTTCACACTGACAGGTGCATGGTTAAAGAGTCCTATACTGGGTTGGGCAATGCCTGATGAAAGTAGTTTCCCATCCAGTCTGGTTTATTTTTTATTCACAGCAGATGGCAGTGGGCGACACCCATAGTCGCTATTCAGTCCAAAATCCACCCACTGCTGTGTTCTTGTAGGCAGATATAGTGTAATTTCCCTGCAATCGCGGTGCTGTGCTGGGAGGACGGAGGAAAAGGGGGAACCAGGTCTCATCAGTGAAGCAGCTGTCCGATTGGAACCCTGCTGGCCTGATTGACTTGATGGCCATTTTTGATGGGGAGTAGTGATTACAAAAAGCACTGTCCCCATTAGGTTGGTGTGCATTCAGCATGGCGGGTAGAATAGGGACAGAACTCTTGCTAGCTGGGCCTGGTTGGATCGCAAAATTTGCAAAGACATGCCCAAAAACGTTAAATTCTTCATCATGCCAACTCACTATCTGTAGGTTTGTCACCGTAACCAAACAATTTTTTTTTGGTATTTATGCTGAAGTTTTTTCTATACCAGTTGGATAGTATAGGGTCCAGTTTCTGTGGAGGAGGAACAGGGTAGGGACTGTTACTGTACATCGAGCAGTAGTCCTCCTCTAAAAAGGGACCTGTTGCTGGTCTGCCTTCCAGCCACCTCCTCCTCCGGATGATATCAGCTGTCTACAGTGTGCACTGCTACTCCTTGCTCCTTGTTTCCTCTTAGTGTTCAGCTTGGTCTCTGTGTTGTCATATCCTGAATATAGCGTGCCACAGTTCTAAGAATAAAGAAAAGCATCTTGGGACATGTAGTCCAAGGAGCCAAGATTTGCATTCAGCTAGACTGCTTTAAACTGCAAATACCAGTCGGCTGGGGAAAAAGAATGGGATGCTGGGAGAGGTGATAAAAGTCCTGTGTGCATGCAGGATGTTCCGCATTGGACCACAGCCTAGAACTTCTAGCAAGTGACTCTGTGTCGGTGTATGCTGTGGCTGGGTAGTGGCCTGTGATAGAGAGAGAGAGAGAGAGACAGTGATTGTGTGTGGGTGCAGAAGCATCCACTGCCAGTTACTTCTGACCATCCTGCAGCCCGGAGACCGCTCTTCACACATCCACACCAGATCCAGGCGAGCCGCTGTGCAGTGTATCACTGGGCTGCACTACCCCTTGGGCAGGGCTTTACAGAGCTCTATTTGCTAATTGAACAGGTTTAAGTACTCAAGGGTAATAGATAATAGTTAATTTGAGGACAGTAATGTAACTTTCAGATTTATCTAGCCTGTGGCGTTGAGGCACAGAAGGGAGTGGTTTGACAAAAGAACATGCCTCATCCCTCCGCCCTCCTTGTGCGTTTCTATTTAAACCATGTATTGTTGGAAAGTCTTTAAATCCTGCAATCAGTTATTGTTTCTGTTCTACTGTCATATATCCTTGCTGTTATTTTGCTCTAGTGAAACTTTTCCAAGGGCTACGTTTATGTTACTGGAATCTAATGCTTATAACCGTTCAGTAAACAAGACTCAACTATTTCACTTAAACTTGTGTATGTGTCTCTAAACATTTTTATTAATGACAAAAATGTCTGAACCCAGGGTGTCAGAGATGTCAGAGGACTTACAAGGTCAGGGCAACCAGTAGGGTACAAATTCAGTAAGTGGCCCTCGTAGGGGTAGCGCTACAATTGCAAATATTACAGTCCGTTGTGGCCACATCTGCAGAGTTGCGGTTTTATCTCAACATTGCTACGTTAATATACTGTGTTGCGTCAATCAGTCTCTGTGGGCCACACCTACACGCTGTCAATCAAAGGTAAAGTGGACCTGATCGGGAACTAGTCTTCACCCAACGGCATTGGCATTGCCCATATATGGCTATTGACATTGCCTGTATCCCAGTTTATATTTAGCTTTTGGCCATTGACTATCCTGGCCAACCGCTGAAGTGGGCCTGGGATACAGCTGTGTGTGGGAAGCTGTCACATACATGAATGCTTCCCAGCACAGGCGCTGCCGCTCTGAGTACTGGTGTATCTCTGTATGCCAGGTTAGGGTCGGTTTAGTAAAGTAGAACTATAGGCACATTTTTATATTTTATTTTGGATAGAGTAAGGGAGGGTTATAACCCCTGTTAGTTTTTTGCCACCTGTGCCCCACTGGGGAAATTTACTCGAATTTGCTTCCTGTCTCACAACCAGGAAGTAAAAGGAAATCCCAGCAAATTAAGGGAATCCCTTGGGGCCCAGAGTCCCCCATTGGAAGATGTTCCCTCTATTACTGGGTACAACCCAAAACTTAGTTTTTTTTTTCACTTTCAATGAAATTGGTAAACGGACTAAATGTAAGTTATGTAAACTATAATATATTTGAGTCATATTTTAAAAACTTTTTTAAACTTGTTTTCTATTTTTTATTTATTATCAATACATCAATTATTGTTAATGTAGCGTCAACCCTGTAAGGGCTGCTGGAAACTTGCCCAGGTTCTTTCCCCAGTCAATTGCCCCGCAGCCAGGCACACATTTACAGTCACTCTTTTGCCGCATACAGACGATCGAACATTCCGACAACAAAACCGTGGTTACATTTCTGACGGGATGTTGGCTCAAACTTGTCTTGCATACACATGGTCACACAAATATTGTCGGAAATTCCGAACGTCAAGAACGCAGTGACGTACAACACATACGACGGCACTAGAAAAGGTAATTTCAATACCAGTCGTGCTGGTAGAAGAGAGATCATTCACACTTTTCAGCCTCATGCTTTTCAGTCCATTACAGCGTGAAGAATGTGCTATCTCCATTACAAACTCTAGTTTTACCAGACCGAGCGCTTCCGTCTCATACTTGATTCAGAGCATGCGTGGAATTCTGATACCAGACTAGATATTCAGCAGACAGCCCCTCAGTGAGCTCTGTGTAGCTTCAACATACAGGCCCTCAGGTCGCCCACCTGAGGCCTAAGAACAGCAATAACATGGCAGCAAAGCCCAGCAGGGCAGTAAGTCCTCCAGGCTGTACCCTCCTTCTGCAGGCAAATACCTAGGTGTCTTAGAGTATTTACACAGGCTCCCAGCAGCCTTCATGGCCATCCTTCCTGGGATTGGCCAGGGTTGTATAAATATTCAAGTTGCCATTTGCAGTGTTTCACGCCTATGTTGCAGACAGTTCTCTGGAAGGCAGATAAAACATTTAAAACTAGCAGCACCTGAAACACTAAGCAGACCTAACTAATCACATGTATTTTCTCTGATTACAGTGAGCAGCCACACTGGTTACAATGAGACAAGCTAAATTTACCAACAAGCAAAAATACAGTTTCGCTGAAGTCAGCCAGCACTAAATCAAATCTAATCCTAGCACCTATATAGTAAGGTGATACATTAAATATCTATGTACAAGAACACTACGCACTTCTTTAAAAGGATAACTGAAGCTCAAAAAATATATATATATTGTATATTACAGCTTAGAAACTTGAGCTTATGCAGGTACTAGTGTTTGTGGACCTGTGCTTCTGAAAATGTGAATTTTCTGCCTCTCGTGGAGATGCAATTTATTAACCTGGAAAATGCCTGCATATTAAGAATCCAATTTATCTCTGACGTCAGCACGTCGTTCTGTCATTGTGTGTTCCAGGAAGTGCGGGACGCTTCTATGTTTTAGCTGGCTGGTAAACTTTTACCATATGATTAATTTACCTGTGATATGCAGTGGCAGCCTGTCCTCCTGGCCAATCAGGAATCCGGTCCTGAGACCCCATTGGCCGAGAGGAGAATCAATCCTATTGGCGCAGAGGAGAAGAAGACGCAGGGGAAGCCACTGTAAAGCCGAAGGAGGAGGAGACCCAGGGTGAAGCCACCACCCGCCACCCAGAGGAAGAGCTGCCTGCAACCTAGATGGAGTAAGTACAGGCCTTGTATCCGACCAACCTGGGGTGGTTGTTGCAGGTAACTTAATCGACCGGGGGGGGTTGACCAGTGTATTGTTTTTCGCCCCCCCCAAAAAAAAATATGCAGCCACTGGTGGTATGTAAGTGCAATCTATCATTATATTAAAGTACATAGAAAGGTTTTACAATATGTGGAACTTCTTCTTTCATGGTGATTGTGGCTACATCTGGATACTATTGGGATAAGAACTTAAGTGTATATCCATATCCTTTGAGGGGATCCTATAGGAGAGTCCTAGGAATACCCTGGCCAGGGTGTTTTGGTCATATACTCATCTGACCTTTCTTTAATTAGAAGATCCACTATATCTGGTAAGCCCGCATTTTAAATAAGGTGGTGATATCACGGTCTGGAGACCCTATTGGTGATTTGATGCACTCTATCGGCAGCTTATTACCTATGAGGAGGATTTGATACACTTTATTCCCATCTTTTCATCTATGAGGAGGATTGGTCTTCAATTGTTCACTGGTCTTCAAACTTTCATTTGTTTTGAGAACCTCATTATATATTAGTGTATCTGCACTTGGACTTCGATGCACATGCGTGTTATTACCTATATTAAGTTATTTATGTTGACACTTAGATTTTACAATGTTTTGTTATACTTGATTCTAGGGCTGGGGAAATTAAAGATTAATTCCTCGATTAATCTTACATTTTTTTGATCGATTAAAATTCTTGACATCACCAGACAGCCTGGACAGTGAGACTTACCCTGCTGGATGCGAGCAAACTGCACCTATTGTATTGAGGTACCTTTGTATCTGTGGAGCAGGAGGATACATCAGGCTCCATCAAGGGAAGGGGGCAAAAATAACCATCGTTTTCCTGTCCTAAGCAATTTTGTGTAGACAATTATTTGTGTATCGACAACATCTGTTCCATGTGAAAAACTGTTCAGTTCTTCAGGGTATATTGTCAATAAAATGCGATCATGTCTGCTTCCAGAAAATGTAAACACTCTGGTATGTCTGCGTGACTGGCTAAAGTGATGCCTACTTGCCTACTATAAAGTGACTGACAGTCAATATACAAGTTAAGTTTTACTAAAAGTTACTTAAAGTTACTTAAAGTTAAACTAAGACCCGGTTCACACACAGGCGATGCGTCAGGCGACTCAGCCGCCTGACGGGGCGCTTCCCATGTAATGCAATGGGAGCGTTCTAATCAGAGCTACGCAATACAGAAGTCATCTTGCAAATCGCCTCTGGTGTCGTCCTCAGGACGACTTGCAGAGCCGCCCCCGGAGTCGTGCCGCCTTAGTGTGAACCGACGCTAAGTTTCTACATTTTTTTTTAAGTTTAACAGGAAAAAACTACTTGCGTCAATGGAAACTAACTAGTGTCGGGTGATTGTATATATTGTATACCACATTTACCACCTGACTAATGCAGAGTTGCAATGCAAGGAGATCAGTTAAAAGTAGTTGGATCTGTAAGTGCTTTATAATTAATCAAAATTAGTTGATTAATCGAAAAAAAAAAAAAAAAAGAAAAGATTAACCACTTAACGACCGGACCAATATGCTGCTAAATGCCCAGAGGCGTTTTTACAATTCGGCACTGCGTCGCTTTAAAAGACAATTGCGCGGTTGTGCGACGTGGCTCCCAAACAAAATTCACGCCCTTTTCTTCCCACAAATAGAGCTTTCTTTTGATGGTATTTGATCGCCTCTGCGATTTTTATTTTTTGCGCTATTTTTCGTTGCTGTTATACTTTGATTGACAATTACACTTGTTCATGCAATATAGTACCTAAATAAATGTTATATTTTTTGAGGCAAGATAGAGATTTTTTTAAAGCGGAACTTCGCCCAAAAGGGTTTTGTGTCTTTGTTTTTGACAGGGAGTGGGTACAATGCTCTGATGCATGTAATATGTGTTATTGGGTATTGCAATAATTAAACACTGTGGATGGGCCTTTAGGATTTAGATGTAGGTCAATTAGTGAGTAATTCATGAGACGATTGGATAAATTAGGTGAAGTAAGACTTTAATATCTTTTTGGTATTTGTTTTATTAAAGTAAAACTAAATTTTTAAGGTCTGAAAATGCTTTGCTTACCTTTGCTTTGTGTAACCTTTTCTACATACTTTGGGTCAGCAATAAACAACATACATATGCATCAGATCAGCTCTAATTGCCATAGAAATGCTTAGCAATGTTTATTATAAATTGCAGAGATCTGCATACTGCACACATTTGTTAACCCTGGTGCCTTAAAAGTGTCAGTTTAAAAAAAAAAAAAACGTTCCTTGTGTTTAATAAGACATGTAGCGTCAATTTTTTTTTCTCTCTCTCTCAAGAGGTCATTGCACGTGCCAAGGGCACCCAGCTGGCTCAGTGCCATTGAGCTAATAAGTAGGGCACCAGCCATACCAAGTGGGTAGAGCAGAATTTATTCTAGCTGCCGGGCTTCAGCTCACGTTCATTTTAAGTGAACTTCTATTTGCAATCTTACAATCTGTTCTATAAATGCCAGATGCCGTTATCTAAACTCTGAACATTCTGCCTGCTGGTAAAGAGAACTTGGCTGGATCCTGTTATTTAAATGAGTTAAGTCTTGCAAGCAATTAAGTATTTTAAACGTGGAAGCTTCTTATGGTCTGTAGCAGCTAGAAATAGATCGGAGCATTACAAAAAAAGAAAAAAAAAAGCATATTTGCTAAATTAATGCCAAAGCTAAGGAATTACCTTTTTAGGGTAATTTGATAAATGCCTTCTCAGATAAAAATGCCTATGCAGTAAAAATGCAGCATACATCACCACAGGAGTTTGCAAATACGTATCCCTGGTAATGTGCAATGCAAATTCTTTCTATGCAATAAAAGCAATTGCCTAGGGAGTTACATAGATATGTTGTATATAAGATATATGCATTACATATTTATTGCCAGCAGTTATAGAACACCTGATATATTCTATAGTTCTTTACAGAATACATAGAATAATTAGTACCAGTCCCTGCCCCAGAGGAACTGACAATCTATTCTCTTTGAAGGATATACAACAATGCAAAGTGTCTAAAGGTGAACTGTTTGAACAATGTATATTGGAGATGAATTTCATTATTTATTAAAGCTGAAGTTAGGGTATGGATACTTTTGCAAATTTTCAGTGAGCTATACCTGAATGATTTGTGTGGAAGCTGGAAATCACTGTAGTAGGCACTGTTCCTTTTTAGCTTCTGGGTCCCATGTGAAGTGGTTCCCCTGCTGCATAGCGATTACAGGAGGTCGCTCACTTGGGACAGCAGCATTCAGGACACCTTTAATTGTCTTATTGAATGCAAAACATTCTTTGATTGGACGAGGTGGGAAAGAGGAGTGTCAAAATCTCAACTTCTAACAACCAGGGAATGGTTTGCATTCATTAAAGAAGATACAAAGTGTTCTCAAAACGGCGCCCCTCCAGGCAAATCTCCTCCAACCCATGTCCTCCTCCTCCTCCAGTCCCATCTCCTCCCTCCCATTCCTCCATCCCATATCCTCCTCCAGTCTAATCTCCTCCCACCACAGGAGGGGGCAGTGGGACAGGTGGGGCAATGTCACCAGAAGGGGGCAGCGGGACAGGAGGGGGCATCGGGAGGAAAGGGGGCAGCGGGATGAAAAGGGGGCAGCAGCATAAGACGGGCCAATGGGACAGGTGAGGCCAGTGTCACAAGAGGGGGCAGTAGGACCGGTGTGGGGAAATGGGAAAGGTGGGGGGCAGTATCACAGGAGGAAGGCAGAGGAACAGGTGGGAGCAGCGGGACAAGAGGGGGCAGTGGGACAGGTGAGGGGCAGGGTCACAGGAGAAGGTCAGTAGACAGGTGGGGGGCAGTGGGACAGGTGGGGGGCAGTGTCACAGGAGGGGGCAGTGGGACAGGTGGGGGGCAGCGTCACACACACCTTGAGAAGCACCATTCTTCCCAGCTCTCACCTGTCCTGCAGTGCCTCCTCCAGATAGTGCCAGTGGAGAGAATCTTGGGCCAGGCAGGGTAGCTGAGCCTGTGTCCCATCTCCACCAGGATCTTTGGCAGCAGCTGCAGCAAAGAGCAGGGGGACTCTGACCTCCTCCTCTTCACCCACGCCACCAGCCTTGCACACACTACTGTTCCAGACTGGAGCCTCCTACTTGTGTATGGGCTGCCCCCCTCCCCACTGATGGCGGCCCTGAATGCAGATATCCAGTTATGGCAGGCACAGGAATGCCCAGGCACTCTCACATACTAATAAGTGCATTGCTATTTTATAGGATGTATTCCAGACAAAAGGTACAAGTTCAGGGTACTGCTTAGGCACAGTTAACATTTGTAAATGTTTCTGACAGTAAATGTTCTCTTTTTGAGTTCAGGTCTACATAAAATGGCTCATGTTAGAGGAGTGTTCAATATTTTATTTGCTTATGTTAGCACAATAAAATACCTACCGGGTAGTAAAATGATGGCAGCAAGAGAGTGGTAACCATGTTCTTGTAGTAAATAAGATCCACAGTGTAAATTTTACTACATTATGAAAAATTTACCTAGTGAATTTCTTTTTTTTAGTAAATTGGGAACTGCTGGAGTGAGCAGGCCGGAGACTGGCACCTTAATGAATAAACATACCTACTCAACTTCCTAAACCTTCCTATCACAGCAAAATGGCTGAAATAACAAAAGCAAACAGAGAGCGCACAGGCCTAGTGCATTGCCGTCAATGTAAGTCTTTAACAGGTAAAAACAGTAAGTAACACACTTTCAATTGGATGCAAGTGTCACAGTTTTTCATAAATAGACAGAAGCTTTAAGATCCACAAGAAAACGTGTCATACAGCAGGTACAGTTCAGCAGTATAGCAGGCTGGTGCATTTTGAGGACTTGCCTCTTACTTAGAGCCAACCCACAGGATGCTTTGTACTTTTAAATGAATACAAAGCTTCCTCTGAGTGGCTGAGGTGGAAAAGGCGAACAGATGATGTCATGATCCCCACCTCAGCCAATAACAGTGCATTCTTGGATAAAATATAAAGCTTCCTCTGAATGGCTGAGCAGAACTTAGCACAACTCTTTTTCTTGGCGCTGCTGGAACACAGCTGGAGGCTACATAAAGTTTAAAGAGTATTCCCAGTAGGCACATCTGTTAGTGAGGGTAATAGTTCATTAGGACCAGTTTGGTCTAAACCAACTATTTTAAAGTGACAATTCTGGAGCTGCCTCTGCCTTAAGCTGGCTATAAAGCAGTGGAATTTCATTAAAAAATATATATATTTTTAAGAATGTTCATTTGATCTTTTAATTGTTGGTGGGGTCTAATCAATCTTTGTTTTCAACTGCAGTGACAAGAAATTTGAAGGAATAGAGTGGAATTGTTTCTTGAACAAAGAACTTTTTAATAGTAAATGTGGTTTTCATTAAGAAAGTCAATTCATTCCCAAATCAAATGTTAACAAAAAATAAATAAAAATCGATGTACTTTTGAATGGCATTCATAATATCATTAAATGTACAGATCATTCATAAAAAAGTCTACTAGTGTATGGCCAGATACACTCATGATCATGCACTTGCAATGCTTGTTTATTTTGTTTCAAAGCATAAAGGATCAGACCTACACAGGCCGGATATCCAACTCCTAATAATTAGCACCTCAAACTGCCTGAAGCACTCATTATGGCTCACGGGACAATAAAAAAACAGCCTCATATTCATGAGGATTTAGGAATTAGGAGTATTGGTTGCTTTTTCTGGACCATTAGTGGCCAGCCTTGCTTTCTATAATAGGGATCGTTTAAGTCCACCAAAAAACAACTGTTTGATGTTCTAAACAAAACTAAAGAAGATTGACCTACGTGTAAAGTTTTTTTAATCACTATACCCATCAACATTTTCAGGTCAAATTGGCAAAAAGACTAGATATTAAAGTTTCCCAAAGTTTCTGTGATTTTAACTTGAATTGGTTTTTCAGCTCATTCCTTAATTAACTGTTTTTTTTTTTTGCAGAGCTAAAATAAACTGAATGGTGATCAGAGGAATTTTAACACAATTGATAATTTTTTTTATTTTTAATTTTTTCGAACTGACAGTAAATATGCAAAAGAAAAACAAAATATAGAAACATGTATAATAATAAAAATGAAAAGAGGAATCCCAGATCCAACTGATATTTGTGTCAGTGTGTATGTGGCTAGCATTAGAGCTATTTCAATCCCATGATAAGGGCCCCTGAGATATTTAGCCCCTCTGTCTCATCGCCTACCAGGCATTTAACAAGCTCAAATACAAACAGCTCTGTGTAGGGCTGTTGTGCCAATTTAAGAAGAGGATCGATCAGGGCAAATTAGGCACTTCTTTTTAAACAAAAGTTTACAAAATTAAATTGCAAAAATAATCTAAATACAAAAATTAAAAATAAAAGGATATTTAATATCAAAATCTTTTTAGGTAATTTAAAAGGGAATAGTTAAAACCTCTTTCAGGATTTTATATATATGCCCTAAAAGAATTTCCCTTGACTTCCTGTCCTGGATGCACAACAGTTCAATGAGGGGATCCCCCTTCTTAGTTTTCTTCAGAACAGGTATCCTCTCTCAATGAGAAACTGCACATTTTGGATTGCTCAATAATTTTTATGGTAAATGGTGATCAGGACAAATAGAGAAGGCAAATCTCCCAGGGTGGACACAGACAATGATGTAATCCTGACAAGGATTCTAAGGCCCCTTTCACACTGGGGGCAGGAGGTGCGATGGCCGTAAAGAGCCGCTATTTTAAGCGGCGCTTTAGACCCCTTTCACATTTGGGCAGTTTGCAGGAGCTATTGCGCTAAAAATACTGCCTGCAAACCGACCTGAAACAGCGGCTGCTGGAGCGGTGCGCTAGCAGAACAGCTCCAAAAGTCCTGCTAGCTGCATCTTTGGAACGGTGTGTTTACCGCTCCTCCACCGCTCCATCCCATTGAAAGCAAAAGGAAACTGCAGCTATACCGCTGACAATGCTATTCTGCAGAGGCGCATTGCCAGCAGTATTAACCCTTTTTCGGCCGCTAGCGGGAGTAAAACTGCCCCGCTAGCGCCCGAATAATGCCACAATTCCGATGGTAAAGTGCTGCTAAAAATAGCGGAGCTTTACCGCCACCGCACCTCCCGCTAGGGTGTGAAAGGGGCCTTAACTTCGGAACTGTGGCGCAGTGGCGCATTGCTGGCAGTATAGCCGTGGTTTCCCATTGCTTTCAATGGGAAGGAGGGGTGGAGGACCGGTAAACACACCGCTCCTTAACCGCTCCAAAAATGCGGCTAGGACTTTTGGAGCAGTCCTGCTAGTGCACTGCTCCAGTGTAAAAGCTTTCACACAGAAGAAACAGCAGCCGCTGTTTCAGGTCAGTTTGCAGGCGCTGTTTTAAGCACAATAGCGCCTGCAAACCGCCCCAGTGTGAAAGTGTGAACTCCTGCTCTACCAAAAAATTCAACAAAGAAAATACATTTTGGCTAAAAACACTCTTTAAACAAACAAAACAATGCACTAATGACAAAGAGTTAATCATTTGTATTTAAGTGAAATTTAAGTGAAATTACCACTGGGAAAGCAAAAACAATCAGACATTCATGCCTTCACCAAAAAAAAATCATATCCATGCTTCAGATCGTAATTCGCAATCTCCCAATTACCACCTATAAAGCAACACCGTGTGGCAGGTACAGCCACAAGCCCCTTTAACTCCATTTCCTACAACTTCTTAGGTTCCTGAACATGTCCAGGGAAGATAATTTTTTCTGCTTCCTTCCTTCAGCAACTCAGGCCACATCTGATGAGGTAGAGGTAGCTGGGCATGTAATCTGTAGCCAGGTAAGAGGCCCTCCACTGACAGAACTAGTGTGTAGTTAGCCTGGCAGGAGCCTAATAGCACACAGCTTCTTCAGAAGACCCAGATACTAAGAGGAACATCTCACCAATTTCTACTAGAGTACTACAGTTCCAGTGGGATAGCACTTTGTCCTTGGATCCCCCCCAGCTGTTCACCTGTGTTACCAGATCTACCCTGGAATTCACTGTGAGAGACACAGTCTATGAGGCTAATCGTAAGTAGTTGTGTTATGTACCACTTTAACTGAAGTAGTGATTCTTAGCTAGGCTCTTTGTTTCTATAAAATCTTATAGAGACTATGCTTTGCAGCCACATGTTACCCTGATTGAGTTATTTATGTAGAGTCCATATTTGTGCAGCTTTCATTATTCTGCAGTGTATACATACAGTGCCTTAAAAGGGTATTGCTACCCCTTGAAATGTTCCACATTTTGTCATGTTACAACCAAAAACATAAATGTATTTTATTGGTATATTATCTGATAGACCAACACAAAGTGGCACATAATTGTGAAGTGGATGGAACATGATAAATGGGTTTCTAAATATGTGAAAAGTGTACTCTTAAACTTCAGCTGTTCTGTGAAGCTATCATAGGTTTGTTAAAGAACCTTAATGAATAAACAGCATCATGAAATCCAAAGAACACACACCAGACAGGCCAGGGACAAAGTTGTGGAAAAGTTTAAAGCAGGGTTAGGTTATTAAAAAAATATGAACATCTCACGAAGCACTGTTCAATCTATCATCCAAAAATGGAAAGACTATGGCACAACTTCAAACCTAACAAAACAAGGCCGTCCACCTAAACTGACAGGCAGGGCAAGGAGAGCATTAATCAGAAAAGTAGCCAAGAGGCCCATGGTAACTCTGGAGGAGCTGCAGAGATCCACAGCACAGGTGGGAGAATCTGTCTACAGGACAACTATTAGTGGTGCACTCCACAAATCTGGCCTTTATGGAAGAGTAGCAAGAAGAAAGCCATTGTTGAAAGAGAGCCATAAGAAGTCCAATTTGCAGTTTGCAAGAAGCCATGTGGGGGACAGAGAAAACATGTGGAAGAAGGTGGTCTGGTCAAATGAGACTAAAATTTAACCTTTTGGCCTAAAGGCAAAACGCTATGCGTAGCAGAAAACTAAAACTGCACATCCCTACCGTGAAACATGGTGGTGGCAGCATCATTTTGTGGGGATTCTTTTCTTCAGCAGGGACATGTAAGCCGATCAGAGTTGATGGGAAGATGCTTAGAGTCAAATACAGGCAATCTTAGAAGAAAACCTGTTAGAGTCTGCAAAAGACTTGAGACTGTAGCAGAGGTTCACCTTCCAGCAGGACAACAACCCTAAACATACAGCCAGAGCTACAATGGAATGGTTTAGATCAAAGCATATTCATGTGTTAGAATGACCCAGACAAAGTCCAGACCTAAATCCAATTGAGAATCTGTGGCAAGACTTGGAAATTGCTGTTCACAGACCCTCTCCATCAAATCTGACAGAGCCTAAGCTATTTTGCAAAGAAAAAATGGGTAAAAATGTCACTCTCTAGTGAAGCTGGTAGAGACATACCCAAAAACACTTGCAGCTGTAATTGCAGCAAAAGGTGGTTCTACAAAGTATTGACTCAAGGGGGGTGAATACAAATGCACGCCACACTTTTTCAGATATTTATTTGTAAACAACATTGAAAACCATTTATAATTTCCGTCCACTTCACAGTTATGTGCCATTTTGTGTTGGTCTATCATTTAAAATCCCAATTAAATACATTTACGTTTTTGGTTGTAAATTTGTGGGAAATTTCAAGGGGTATTAATACTTTTTCAAGGCAGTGTATTTTTTCTATCCTAAACCCATTTTGCATTATTGTTTTTAACTTTGCACCTGTGTAGTAAACTGCAAAAATAATTCTCCCTGTCTGATTATTTGGCTGATTACATATTCTGTTAAAGTACTAGGTAGACAGGGCCTACTAAACAAAATGTTGAATGAAACATTCTAAAATGGTAAATAATTCAATACTTATTTTCTTTGCAGAAAAAAAATGTTTTAGAGATACATTTTTAGTATAAAATGAAGCAGTGCAAGTACAAAAAAAAAGAGCAAAGATGATGTATTAAATGTAGTGATCTATGGCAGCCAATCAGATTTCCCGTACCTTTAGTCAGATTAGTTTCTGATTGGCTGCTGTGGCTTACTGCACTTTGGGGATCATCACTTCCTCACTGAATGAGCCAGTTTGAATCACTGCCATCGAAGGAGAATTACCCTGTTAGACTCCTCAAACGAACATGCCGCTAGGTGGTAATTAGCATTACAGCACAGGCTTTAGCGCTTGTAATAATAATTAGAAGTCATATGTTAATGAGCCGGATTTTACCAGTGTGAAATCCACCCTTTATACAACATGCCAGTCACAAACAGCCTTTTGTAGCCACTGAGCTTGCCTTGAGGTAGCTCCATAGCCTTTTCAATTCCCCTTTTCTTAATAGGAATTGTCTATTCATATTGCAGATATAAAGATCAAATGTGTTCCAATTTACCACCTGTTGCTGCTAAAATGAGGCGCCCATTTATTTAATTAGTGCCTTAAATCAGTGTGCCATACATTTAACCTTGCTTTAGCTTAGTGTAGATGAAGAGCATTATTTGTGGGACTAGTGGGGGACAGATGAGAGACAGGAAAAGTGGAGATAAGTTTCTGACCAAACACGACCCATTCCAGTAGGTACGAAATGTCCCGCTTCTAGTTATTTCTTTCTCATTGCAATTTCCTAAGTTTAGCCAATTAAGTTTTGTGAATGCTTTGCTTAAAGCTGAACTCAAGACATTTCCCAACAAATTGCTGTGTTAGTTAAAGTGTTACTAAACCCGCAACAGTAAAATCAGTCTGTATATGCAGCATAGCATGCTTGTTATACTCACTGTGGAACTTAAGGGGTTAATCCTCTGCATTGTGTAACAAGGCTGTTTTATACTGTATGCACAGATACTCCTCTTCCCGCACTGTCTATCTGGGGAAAGCCAGCTAACACAAGCAGGGTAGCCAACCTGCACATGCTCAGTTGTGTCTTTTATGCTGGAGAGAACATTTCCTTGTTCTCAGAGCTAGCCTGGTCACATGATATTGGCATCACACATGTGGGCGTGTGGAAATCTCCTCCTTTCTGAACTCTCAGCACTGGAGAAACTTTGCAGTTTATGCAGTTTATCATGTAACTGATCATCCAAAAAGGTATATAGTGGCAATATTTTAATGTAAAAATAAGCTGTGGGTACTGTAGGGGGGGACGGGGGACGGATGAACTATGTTCATATTATTTGGTTTAAAAATACTCTACTAAAGCTATGGTCATGTGATGTCAGGTCCTGAAAGAGGGTCATTCTTTGGGTGTCTATTGGTTATACCAGTGGTCCCCAAACAGTGGTCCATTGGACAAATTTGGCCCTTAACCCCCTTTAGCGGTATCCCCGAGCGTGACTCGGGGTGGATTTTTAATGCAAAAATCGGTAACCCCGAGTCACGCTCGGGGTGAATATGCAGAGCCTGCAGCGCGCGCTGGCTTACCTTGTATCCAGGCAGTGTACTGTACTTACCTTGTCCCTGGATCCAGCGATGTATCCACGCTGTGTGAGCTAGTGGCGTCCTCCATTCGACTCACACAGTGCCCGCACGCCGCCGATCTCCGTTCCTTGCGACGTAACGGCGCACGGGGCGGAGACCGGCGGCAAATTCAAAAAAGTAAACAAACACACTACATACAGAATACTGTAATCTTATAGATTACAGTACTGTGTGTAAAAAAGACACACCCCCCTTATCCCTAGTGGTCTGCCCAGTGCCCTGCATGTACTTTTATATAATAAAAACATTTTTTTTGTGCCTGCAAACTGTAGATTGTCCATAGCAACCAAAAGTGTCCCTTTATGTCAAAAGTGATTTTAGAGCAGCTGGAAAACAGCGATAATAAATTATAATCACTTGCAGAATTGAGCGATAGCGATTTGTGGGGAAATTCGTCATAAAAAAAAGTAAAAAAAAATCAGTGATTTTGATTTGATTACATTAGTGAATAATTGTTGTTATAATTACATTATTATTTGTTATAATTATTTATAGTTATTTATTATATTATAACTTTATGATTTTGTGTTTCAAACTTTATCATACCAGAGATGTCTACTAGACTATTTTTTGGACAAATTTAAGTGAGTTATTCCTAAGAATCGCAGGCCTACAGTATAAAACGCAGAATTTCCATGCAAAATAATTGTACCGCTTTTGGTACGTAATTCCAGACAGAATTATACCGCCAGGGAGGTTAACAAGCACTTTGGGGCACTATTCCTGCCACTGATGACAGCAATAAGGGAATATTCATTCCACTGACACCAAAAATGGGGCAATAGTTCGTCCACTGACATCAACAATGGGGCAATTTTACTTCCATTGACATCAGCTTTGAGGCATGGTTTCACTTCCCAATAACCACAGGTGCTAGAAAGTTATTAATTTCCATTGCTCAACAACACTGGGTCATTTTCTAATCTCACTGGCTCCTCTAAAGTCCGAAGGACAGTGAACTGGCTTTGTGTTTAGTGTTAAAGATCAGCAGCAAAGCTGGTCTGCAACTCTGTATAGTTCTATCATTATGTAATCTCTCTCACCTTGTGACTGCAGCCTGATTTGATCTACAGGACTACAATGTATAAACTGACCTAATTCCACCTACTGATTAATATAGCGACTACACTACCAGTCCCAGGCCATGTCCATCAATCAACTTCACTGTCTTCTCAGGCCAACACATGTTTCCTGGAGCAATAGGCTGCAGCCCAAGGCTCCAGTTTTTGTTAGCTTCTGCGATTCTGCATTCCTATCTCTCTTCAGCTTATTTTTGACTACTCTTTTTCAATGCCCACCCTTACCCTTTGTTTTTTAATCTGCCTGTCTACTTTGTACCATGGTCTGGTTCTAAACCCTGGTCAGCTGTCATATGTACAAATATGCCCAAAGGCTGCAACCTGGTACACCCTCCTACAAAGTTTATCACCCCTTTTGGGTTGCTTTGTGAAGATCTGGTGGTGTGTACCCAGATTCTACACCTCAACGCTTTTCAGAGGTCACACCTGCTCCAACATACATATAACATGGATTTAGATGTAGCGGGGTCCTCCTGTCAGAACCTAATGACAGGCCATCCCCGCTGGAAATGTATTCATGCATAAATATGTAAGATACCTTTATGAAAGTTATGCATTTTGGGACTGCAAGTAGCAGGAGATTTGGACTCCATTGACTCTTAGGAGAAACAGACTACACTTCCCACAATGCCCTGTGCTATTGGAACATGTGACAACTCTGCTCAGCCACTCAGAAGGATATGAGAGGCTATTTAAGGAAAGGGAGGGGCTGCTCTCACTCTTTTGGGGATCTGCATCTTCTCCTGGGCAGAGCTGCTCAGGAGCACAGCCGTGCTGCTAGGCCAGAAGCTTGGGCCTAAATTCACAGAGAGACCAGCCATCCGGAAGGAAGCAAGACGCCAGCATCCAGCCCGAGTTTCCAGAGATCGGAGAGGCAACCCAGCTGACAACTAAAACAGTGGCGAACCCTCATTCAGGATCCTTGTGCTGTGGAGCAGTGATTTATCATCGCACCTTCTGAGAAGAACTCAGGCAGATCGGCCTGTTGGGTGAGAGAGCACATGCTCAGCTTGAAACTCTCCCTTTAGACAGTTAACCTAGTACCACCCCACAGGCCGGAGACACGTGTAGGGCCTCCACACGAGCAAGCTAGCACAGAACTTAGCAGTTCTTAGTGGTGGAGTAGGACGCTCCGGACCCTTCCGCACGAGTCGCTCCACCCAGGGCCTAGACAGCTAGTCAGCTTCCAACCAAGCTACTCCCCAATCCGTAGCCTCAGCTCTCACCGTGCACAGCACCTTCGATCTGCCTTCCCTTGGCTCCTGGCTCCCTCCTCAAAGGCAAGCCCCTGGCACAGGGCTACCCCATCTCCCCAGTACCATTAGCGGCCGTCCTTTTCAGGACAAGCCGCGGCGGCGGCCCTCGCGCCACCTCGTGTAACTATTCGGCGGCCGCGAACTTAGGAAAGACCGCGGCTTTGCCGCACTTTTTCACCTCCAGACTCCCCCAAACATGCCCTCAAATGGCTCACCATCTCCCATCCATCTCCAGACACCCTAAACAGCCTTTCGCCCGTAGGATCTGGCCAGCCAGCCGCATAGCCCCCAGCTGAAGCACAGATCTTTAGCGGGCGGCCCGTAGCCTCAGCTCTCACCGTGCACAGCACCTTCGATCTGCCTTCCCCTTGGCTCCTGGCTCCCTCCTCAAAGGCAAGCCCCTGGCACAGGGCTACCCCATCTCCCAGTACCATTAGCGGCCGTCCTTTTCAGGACAAGCCGCGGCGGCGGCCCTCGCGCCACCTCGTGTAACTATTCGGCGGCTGCGAACTTAGGAAAGACCGTGGCTTTGCCGCACTTTTTCACCTCCAGACTCCCCCAAACATGCCCTTAAATGGCTCTACAGTGTCATCTCCAGGAGACATCCATCGTCTCCAGACACGGAAGCTAATGGACAGCTTTTGCAGCGCCCGTACGGCGGTGAGTGGGTCTGGTCCAGGAGCCAGCCGCATATGCCCTCCAGGAAAGACTGATAAGCTGCGTAATGGGAGGACAGATCTTTAGCGGGCGGCCATCTTGGTACACCCCTTGGTTCTACCACTCACTCCCCCACCCCATTCACAACATAATAACTCCCTATTGGGTACACCCCCCTCCCCACTCTCCCCTTGAGGTTGTTACCGTTTTTTACAGTATTTTGATCCAGGGATCCGTCCGATCGCCCCCCAGGGGGTCAGGAAGGATTTTTTTTTGCCCCCTGCCACATTGGCATAGCACAGACAGTTTTTTTTTTCCGCCTTCCTCTGGATCAAAACAGGGTGGTAGGATTCAGTGAATCGTCCCTCCCAGCATTACTGAACCCCCCCCCCCCCCGATTGACATCTGCCCCCCAGTGCGTCAGTAACTATGACTAAGCTGAGATACTCGGCTATAACCATTTGGGGACTAAAGCCATTTGCTTCAATGTTACCGGCCGCCACCAAAAATGCCTTAAAGACGGAACGTCTGTTTAGAATCGATCGACGATCGACAGTCAAACACTACACCCACTTATCCCAACCAAAGCGCATATCATGTGCTCTGGTCAATACAAGATCGGCAGTAAGACACCGACTAGAAATCCATGATCTCATCCTACAATGCGATTTAGACTGCCTCTTTATTACAGAAAGCTGGCTTACAGCCGACTGTAACACCATTCTAAGTGAACTGGTGCCAGAAAATTATCGCATAATAACATAAAACAGAGTGGGGCAAAGAGGAGGAGGCCTTGCAGTGATCCACAAGAGTCACCTCTCGATCACTAAACCAATCCTCTAAAACCCACTTCCATTCATGGAAACCCTCTCTCTGCAACTTCAAACAAATCCCCAGGAGACCACTCATATCCTCCTCTGCTATAGACCACCGGGTCCAAAATCACAGTTTCTCTCTTCTTTAACAGAGTTCATCTCCACTTATACCCTAAACAGCAAACATCTTTTGCTGCTTGGGGATTTCAACCTTTGGGCCAACTCCTCACAGGACCCCATCGCCGACGCTTGCATTGACCACTTGGAAGGACTAGGGCTGCAGCAGCTAGTATGTGGGTCCACGCATGCCTCAGGTCACATGCTTGATCTTATTTTCACACAAGATCTGGAAGTAAAAATTCTCAAAAATGAGCCGTTACCATGGACAGACCACCATGTAATCAAATTCATTATTATCAAAAACGCCCCGTCAACAAAAACATCAAAACCAGTGACGACGCACTGGACGAGATCTCAGAAGAAGCTCCATTAGGAACTCTTCAAAACAACATTAGGGAAAAAAATAAAAACAATCCAATCTCATCAATCAGCCACTGAAACCCTGGATGCCATCAACAGAGCGCTACTACAGTCAGCCGACATAGTAGCACCCAAACGCAAAACTTGCATCTGAAAAAACTACTCCAGCTGGTTTAACAACCAGCTGGCGTTGCTAAGGCAAGAGCGCAGAAGAGCGGAAGCAGCTTGGAAAAGAAGCGTCTCAGTTGAAAACCACGCCATCTATAAGGTAACAACAAAAAAATACCACAAAGAAATTTTTAAGGCCAAAAAAAAAAATTTTTCTAACATCATCACTAATGCCCTAAACCGTCCCCGTGAACTCTTCAACGTAGTCACCCGGACCATGAACCCAGTCTGCCTGGAAGCTCCCAATTCAGATACACAATAATTTTGCAATGAATTATCTGATTATTTCATTAACAAAATTGAAAGGATCTGTGAAAGCATTCAGCGAAACAGTACCCCCCTCAATCCTCCCCTAAGTCTTACGCCCAACCCCCACATAAATTAGCCACAGTCAACAAGGTTTACCCTAAAACCTATCTCCATTGAGGCCACCAAAAACATCATCGACTCCTTGAGAAATAGCACGGCGCCTAATGACATTATCCCCACCAAACTGCTGAAGGAATGCGCCGCTATTCTGGCGCCACCTATCAAGCAGCTTATAAATCAGTCTTTTAAGGAGGGCATAGTACCCTCCCAGTTGAAAAAAGGCACAATCAAATCTATCTTAAAGAAACCCGCCCTCAACCCCAAGGTCCCTGAACATCGTCGTCCCATAATAGGCCTGAACGTCTTCTCCAAGGTAATGGAGAAAGTAGTGGTTCAACAGCTGCAACAGCATTTAGATAGCCATAATTTGCTCGATCCATTTCAATCGGGTTTCCATCCCGGATACAGGACGAAAACAGCTCTGCTCAAAATATGGGATGATGCTCTTGAGGCCGCAGACGAAGGAGAATCTTGTCTTCTGGTACTGTTGGACCTAAGCGCAGCTTTTGACACGGTAGACCACAAACTATTACTGCCCCGGCTAGCTGAAGTAGCCAGAGTCGCAGAATGTGATTTATCTTGGTTCTCCTCCTTTCTGGAAAACCGATCACAAGTAGTGAAATTAGGACCGTTCACTTCTGAAAAACGCATGGTCTCATGCGGAGTCCGTCAAAGATCCCCCCTGTCACCAGTGCTGTTCAACATCTATCTTCGCCCTCTCTTTGAAATAATCAGTAGCCAAAAACTACTTTATCACTCATATGCAGATAATACACAACTGTATTTTTGCATCTGCAACAAAAAGGATCATCATTTCAGTCTAGAGACATGCCTCTCTTTGATAGAAAACTGGATGACAAAGAGTTATCTTAAACTCAACAGCTCCAAAACAGATCTTCTCCTGTTCCACACCAGTCGAAAGAATCAACTGGTAACAAA